>OZ010791.1:77985357-79233708 GCA_963932465.1 Maratus speciosus | reverse complement strand
ATAAATATGCAGCAATAATTAAATTTAAATGAATTTTCTCTCATATTCTGTAAAATATTATTCTGAAAAATAGTTTGAACAATTGATGAAGGGCAACAAATTTAAATTTGTTGGATACCGTCTCCAAGCCTCTATTGAATTTCAATAATAATAATAAAAAAAGACATTTTCTGCGGCATTGTTAAAAAAAAATGTGTTTTTACTTACAGTATGAAAATTTAAAAATAGATAAATTTTACAGTAATACTTAAAATATTTTTTAAAATCGTAGTATAAACATTCACTGAATTATCCAAAAGAGATTTTTATTTGCGTAATTTCTAACCTACATTATAAAATTCTCATTATTTTTCTTATTGTACAAATAAATTATATGTATGTTCTTCGCAGATATACATACTACATTTCTGAGAAAATTGTTTTATCTTCCAAATTTGTTTTATTGTACAAAAACGATACTTTTCAGATTTTGGAGATACGGCAATTTGTTTACTGATTTTCACAAAATTCTCTTCACTCTTTTTTAATGGTTTGGCAGTGTTATTGTCTGTTTTCTTTCATTTATATGTTCCGGTAATAAATGGAAAGCAAGTTCTTTCAAATAATGATGATGAATTTCCCTTTTTTCCATATTTAAACGATTATCAATTTGAGAATTTATTCCCGCAATATTTGACAATGAAAAAAGTGACCATCCATAGTTTTTTGTGCGAACTGACTTCACAACTAATATAATAAAACAATTTTAAGTCACATTCTAAAAGTAAAAAAAGTACTCTATGAATGGGTAAAATAGCAGAAAGAAAGAAAGACGAAATAACAACAGGCAGAGAGTCCGTACTTCGAAGAAACTTTCCCCCACAGATTTCGCGGAAATGGGAAAGGATGAACACTAGGAGGGAAAATTCAACTAACGCAAGTGGTCGCAACGCGGTCATTTAGACCGATTGAAACTTAGGAATGCGATAAAATGCTAAGAAATAGCACGAATGACTTGCAATTTTACTACACAAGAGTGTGAACACTCAAGATCAGCTACGCCGAATTTGGCTATCGTAACTGTAACGGGAAATGAGTTACAGGAAGATAACGAATTTCGGGCGGGGAAAAGACCAACGCGCGACTATTGACGGGTTAATATTAAATTTAAAGAGCTTTGTTTCCAAAGAAAGAATTCTTCTGAAAAAGAAAATTGAAAATACATTACATTGTTATGCCTACTTAAAGTGCCAAGCTAAAAATCGAAGAACAAAAGCCAAATTTTAAGAGAAGATAGAATATACCACAACATAAACTTTTTAGGTAAGATACCATCGTTGAACTCATTTATTCACTCATAAATAGCAGGTTTCACATTTCAATCCTAACGTCAGTATTACTCATAAATTACAAGAAAAAGTATTTAAAAAAATTAACAGATTTAAACGGTATCGCACTGTGAAAATCTCTTGAAAATGTGTATGTTGGTTAACGAAGGAATGTTATATTTTCTTATAATATGAAAATTATCTGCATTTCACAAGTGTTTTTTTTTTTTTTTTTTTTTTTTTTTGAGAAATCGAGTAACATGGCAAAGAATGATATAAGCATCCATTCTTTCGGTAAATGAAATCGTAAGTAATGTAAATTACATTAAGAAACACTGAGCGTGTATACAAGCGCTATTTGGACGAGGTTGGTAGCCGCTTCTACAATTTATCGTGTTATGCTTACATAAAACAAATATAGGTAAGCCTTCTGAAAACTTCATTTAAACATCTTGTATTTAAAGTTATGATCATATATTGGTGTAAAAATTGCTGTAAAAAACCCTGTAATTTTGAAAAAATAAATAAATTGAATATTTAGAGCTTTTAAAAAGTGTTTGTTCTAACATGTTTTACTTCTGCTTATCATTTTACAGCCGTTTAAGAAAAAAGACAATACCCCCTAATAACTCTGTACCGAATCGTCGTTTAAAATGCAACAATAGGCTACATATAAAGTATACTAATACTTGATATATTTAAACTGCGCTTAGAAGGTTTTCTACAGGCAGAAATTGTATCGAATATTAAAATGTGCAATAGTAACACTTCATTTTTGATATAATATTTGGATTTCTTGGTATATTTCATCTTCGGATACAAAACAGGAAGTTATTCGGTCAAATAGGTTTATGCAATAGAATTTTTACAATTTAAAATTCTTAACTACCAATATTATTTAAATTTTTAATAGATGTGAAAAGTATGTGTTAATGTTGATAATTTTAATGTTATATACAATTTCTATATATATGCGTCCCTCTAAGGAAAATTTAACTGTAGCATTTATTATTGGGAATTATTAACATCCGATTGGTATCAATCAGATTTTAGTGAGATGAATTACGGCAAAGATACAGTTTTCAGCATTTTTTTTTTTTTTTTTTTTGATAGAATATAGTGAATATACGTTTTGAAGAAATTGTTTTGAAAATGTTTGGTTATTATTAACATGTTTTTTGATTTCTAATCAGGCAGGATTGTAAAGATTTTTTGCTCATAACATATTATTTTACTGCTGTACCGAAAATACGATTTAATATTAATTGAAGAATACGTTATGCACAGTTTCGATATCCACAATATCGTGACAGTTTGTTGCTGCAACATCATCAGCATAATAATAAATACCTAAAATTATCCACTAAAAACTGTATATATTTTTATGGTTCCGTACTTAAAAAGTAAAACGGAACCATTATAAAATCACTGATGTGTCTGTCTGTCCGTCTGTCACAGCCATTTTACTCGCAAACTATGGAACATGGAAAGTTCAAATTTGGGGAAGTAATAAAGACTATTAACCTACATATGTACAGATTATTAAACATTCACAAATATATTTAGGAAAATTGTATAGGGGCTAATTAAGTTACTTCAAAAAAAAAATCTTTTCTTTGTTCATTGTGTGAAAGCTTTCGTAACGCTGAACTCAAAAATACATTTATTTTAATTTTAGGTATTATAGTTGTAGAGATAGCGTCGAAAATGTAGTGCAAAAATATGTCCCCCCCCCCCCCTCTCTAATTCGGAATCTACTCAAACTAAAATTATGAAAAAATTAGAGATAGTAGATGTTAGCTTAAACCTTGCAGGATAATTATAGCGATTACCCTAGGTCACATATTTTTTGAGAAAAGCGCATTTTTCAGTTTCACATAAATTTCGATTTACGGGCTTTCAGCAAAAGTGCTGAGGAGCGCTGATGGTACTTTTCGTAGAAGAAGTATAAAAGCCTTGTAGATAATGATTTTCGAAAAAAAAAAATCGTCCGTAATTAGCCGACATATTAACCCTTAAAAACACGTACGGTTCGGACATACATAATGACATTGGCGGCGTATTATGTACCATCGGATTTTAAAGGGCAGATAGAAACTTTTAAAGATACATTTGTGTAATGTAATGCCCAGTAGATGTATAAAAGCAATAAATGTCCAATTGTTAAAAACGGACTAATTTAATTAAAATTAATGACATAAATACTATGGGATTCACGTCTAGTTTGCATTGGACAGATCTCTCCATACGCCTCCTGTATCTTTAAAAGTTAATTAAAAATCTATCTGGAAAAACGCGGCACGGACCAAGGCGGCGTTGTAACTTTGCGACCTCATTTCGAAGCACAATGCAAAGCACAATGCCAAGTTTAAAATTTGAATAAGGTTTTTTTTTTCTTTTTTTTACTACACTGTAAAAAGAAAAGCTTATTACATTGCTCAATTTAATTTTATGAAAGGACAAATGAAATTTAAATATACACTACTTTTATTGTCAGTACCAAATTAAGGGAAGACAAGAGTGAATGCAACCCTATCGGAAATATGCGAGATTTCAGACCCGTTTCCTCGGAAATTACCCGACCGATTTTGAGGAAATTTGTATCTATATTTACTGGATTATGCTTAATATTTATGGCAGAGTGTTTTCTTCTGCGACTAAACCTTTTTATTTTAGAGCTATGGCAATCTTTCAGACATTTTCCGTTTTCCTGATTTTTTTTTCTTCTGAAAAAAATTAAAATATTTTAAAACTGTCTGCCACATATGATCTTATATTTATATTCTACAACCAAAAAATTATTTACCGAAATCGCTCGATTACTTTAGGAGATAATGGTATTTTTACCTGTAAAGTACGATTTTTCAGATGAAACTTAGAAACTTCTAACTTGTGGGAAGTTCTCGCACAATTTTAACAAATACATGGATTAAAGTAAAAATAGAGACTTAGAGAAAAATTAGTTTCATGTAATAAATGAAGTAATATTTTAACCCTTATTGGCACTATGTCACTTCCCTTGTGACTTCCGGACGAGCATCTTTTATACGAATTTTATTCTATTAGAACCACTTTTTTTATGAGAAACACTTTTACTTGTATTTTGAAAACATGTGCATACTACAAAACACTTATGTTATACTAGTACTTATGTACTTTGTTATTTTTTGTTAGTCTTTTCTTTTTCTTAAAAGTAAATTTAACTTTTGTGGCTACCAGCCACGTCTAAACATTATTTTTTTAAGGCTCCCTAATGCCCTTGCAACACAATCACCTATCCACTGGATGTAAAGTTGCAACGCAACTAGGTAATCCATTCAGCTGCTCACATTGTTCCATTGTTCCATACTACAAAATTTGATTTAAAAATATAGTGGGACCAGTAGAATATTATAAAAGGATCAATTATAAAATGTTAGCATAAAATTAACGTGAAAGGGCGTGATGTCCGAGTAGTTTCTTCTCTTGATTTTTTACAATTATTCCTTTTAGTCAGAAAAAAAAAAAAACTGGGCATACAAATGCATTCAGGAAGGCTCAAAAATTTTGTTAAGCCAATAATAATAAAAAAAAAACATTTTTTTCAACAAATTTCACACATGTCCCCACACCCCTTACGTTCATCATAAACAGATTAGGATAAGATTTAAAAAAGATTTATACAGAATAGCACTATTTTATATTATTTAGGCTTCATATTTCTTTCAATTTTTATGATATACCCATTCATACTTTTGTAGTATATACACACAGCTCTACCCAACCCTACATTGTATAGTTTTTTTTCCAATTGTTATTACTCTTTAGCAACTTTTTTTTTTAAATACAGTTAATAATTCATATATTTATTGTACGGAATTTCTGAGCACGAGTAATACTCGCACTTGACCGTTTATTTAACTTTTTTCCAAATTATATTTAATCTTGCGACTGCATACAAAATAAACAAAAATATTGCATGGCTGAAACATCAAATGTAATAACTGAAACATTTGAACAGTTAATATTTTTGTTTTCTTTTCTTTTTTAAAGTATATAATCATTTTTATTATAAGAAAGCCATTCTTGAAAGTTTTTCATTTTTTCATTTGTTGATTTTAATATGAGAATGGTTGTTATTTGTAACTCAGAATCTTTATTCTGGACAAATCTATTACCACCATTACTACTTTAAAAAATCATTATACTCAAATACATTGAAATGTGTATTAGGATCAGCACTATTCTTATACACGTAGGGACTGAACGTCTCTATTCTAATCTATTTTGTTTCGCCTTCTAAAGGCATTTTCTTATTGATCTATTTACATCTCATTATCTCTTTGTATCTAGTGGTTGATTTTGGAAATCTTTAAAATTTTGAAAGTAAGGAATCACACCACTGATACTGATAAGTTTTATTACTTTCAGTATAATTTCGTGGTATTGCTATTAATGGAATATGGTCTTCTTAAAATTTCTTGAATCTTTCCAAAATCTAGAGCGTAATCAAGATATCAATGTCCTACCTATAGAAACATATGCTTTATTACCTTCATATATATTTTAAGAATGAGGTATTGGTAAAAGTATAATATTATGCTCTTCTAATGGCTTGCAAAGGAGTGTGATCACATAATGATATGAACTTTACTTCTTAAATATCAATCAAATTCTTTGGGAATCAGATAAGAACTAGCCAACTCATTAATTTCCAGGCACGCAATATCCTCAGGACACGTATGAAGCAAAAAATTATCCTGTATTGCGGTAATTAACATACATGGAAAGTTTTTAAAATCACAGTTGCTTAAGATAAAAAGACTTATTAGTTTTTAGAGAGACATGGTTTGAAGTAAGTTAACCATCAGATAAGGGGCATTCTCACAATCTTTTGACTTTCATGTCCCTGAATAATAATTTTTTATTTAATACACTTTTTTGTATTTATTTTTTATTTCATATACTGGGGAACATCCCATTGCATGACTGCATAACAATTAAAACGAAATAAATAAGTTTTGGACGATGTTGGGGTTTCAAATACCTGGAAAACTCATCTACCGTCCCGTGTCCCTGATGCTGATTTTTAAGTTTGGAGCTGTCTGTATAAAATTGTTTCAATAAAAGTAATTTGATGTAATTTTTTTCCGAAACTGGGACAATTGTTTTATATAAATATGTAGCAAAAAATTAACCTGCACACATTTTTATGGTTCATATTATTTTTTGAACTCTGTCCCTGGGTTTTTCATCCTTACCGTCCCTCTTGCTAAACTTATACAGAAAATCACTTCAGATGCAGCCACAAAGTTTTTCCTCATGCATAAGTATGCTAGAGAAAGAATGTCAAAAATTCTTTGACAGGAAATTTACTGCAGAATTTAAATTTGCATTTAAATATCAATTTCAAGATCGTGCCTTTATTGGTAGTCTTACCGTCCCCAAGGTTTATTCCTGCACTTTTCGAGGTAAATTAATAAAATAATAATAATTTAATCCGATGTTAGCAACTGTTTCTAAAAATCAATGAACATTGTGGTTATCACTTAGTCTTAGTATGATTTCCCTAACAATAGGTGGTAATTTTCCTTACCGTTCCATCCTCACCGTCCCTTTTTTTTTATCATTTTGTCCCTTTTTTACTATACCATTCCCCTTTTTTACCTTACAGACACTACTTTAACACCCCTTTAAGATAATGTTATACAAAAATTCCGTATTAAAAGTACTACATTATTATTATTTCTTATTTGAATGTCCTGTGGGTACTATGCAAATTCATTATAAGTAAAAATTTAGAAGAAAATAAAAAAAATATAGGGTTAAAACGGAAAGGAAAATTAAACTCGCAAGTTTAACTTAAACCTCAGTTAAATAAAAAAAATTTTCGCTGCTGACCATTTTCTTTATTTTGAATCATTAAAGCATTCGTCTATCAGATTAAAATGTTATTTTAGCAAATTTAATTTCGCCAGATTTTTTTTCCCAAAAGTCAAAAGATTATGAGAATGCCCCATAAACGATTGCCCTTTTTTGCTTCCGGATTCAGCTTTTTCATACCATGCGCTTAGTTGATGTTAGCAACATCAATTCATGAACTTCTCTATGCTTGTAAGTGCTGGAGATTTCGGTTAGATGATTACCAGGTGATCAACTTATTTTTTTAATAAAAAGAAATGGTAATACGAAGACTGAAACTTTGAACTGTACAAGTTTAACATTTGTACTTATTTCATGTAAATGAAGATATACGACATCTTCAGTGACAAAAATGAGGATAGTACAACATCTTCAGTGACACAAATGATGGTCATAAAACATTTTCAGCGAATAAACAAAGACAGACGCATCTTGTGCCTGTTTTCATTTTTCAAATAATGTGACTCCTGACAGGTTGTTTTTTATGCAGTCTTTGATGTAGTTAATAACTTTGAGGCGCTTGGATGAGGCTGGTACGCGTTTTTATCTGGGTAGTCAGTGGAGGAATGCTGTGGCCAGCTTTTATAACTTTTGCACGTGCTCAATTTACCGCTATCAACGATGAAAACACCAGCCAAAACAATTTTTCATACGCAAACAGTTTCACTCCCATTTTTCACTTTGCAGAGAAAATACGGATATTTGTGTTTGTATACATCTTTCTCTGTCTCTGTACATTCGCATTTAAAAACAGTACCATTTTTGGCATTCATGTTCGGCTTGAAGAAATCGAATTTTTTTCATGCTCAATTTTACATTAAGCTGATGTGAACAAGCTTCGTTATACAACACCCCCAAATCATGTGTTTCTTTCTTTACCATAATAAGGTGGTACTTTAATCTACCCGGTGTCAACACATGTGTAATGAAAGAGTAGGTCATTTGCAGTTGATCTTTTTTTTCTACATGAAACAACATTAAGCACTGTATATAATATCTTCATCTTAGAGATCTGCACGTGCCGGCCCGTGGTCCAAAGATCGAGTCCGGCTCTATTTTCAATCACGGCACTAGGGTCGGACCGCGTTCGGGCCTTACTTTTTTCCGGTGCTATAACTGTTTTTCTGTGCAGAGCCGGGACTGGTTTCCTTCCTAGTCTTCATGGCCCAAAATTTTCAGCCTTAGTTTTGAGTCAGCTCGTATGAAAATCATTGTCTCGGCGTGGCCTGTCTGTTCAAAGGTCAGTAAAATTAAACCTGGCCCAAAGATTTTTGCAAAAATTGTATACATTTTTAAATCGCCATTATTCTACAATTTAAATATTAACATTTATCATTTTTGAAGAATAGTAAATTTATACGCTTATTAAAATATAGCAAAACGTGTGGAAAAGTACCTGCCTATGACGGAATCCTGTTTTAAACTGATAAACGTATTGATCCATGTAACATTAATATACTAATACGTAAGAAAAGAATATATGATATATTTAGACTTGCTAAGAACACATTATTTTCTCTTTCCTATGTAATTGAGTCTTAGAAGATTTTACTGTATACCATTTTTCAGATTTTTAAGAATTCAATACATGGAACATGGATTAACAATATTAATGATAACTAAAACATTTATGTACACTAAATAGCCATTCATTAAAAAAATAAATATCGGAGCCAACGGCACTTCTAGAAAAATGAAGATTATAAGCATAAAAATAAAGTTAAGATAAATACTTTTGATCACAATTCCTCGTGCGAGACATATTTTAACCAAATCGACGCAGAAATTCACTCGGGCCGGGCCGGCTCGGGCCGAGATTTTAATTTTTTTCCGGGCCGGACCGGGCTCGGGTCGACTTTTAGCTGTTATACCGGGCCGAACTTTTAACTTTTTACCTGACCGGGCCAATAATTTTTTTGTACGGGCCGGGCCGGCCGAATTTTTTTCTCTATGTGTCCGGCCCGAGCTCGGACCTGGAAATTTCCGCCCGTGCAGACCTCTACTTCATCTACTGGAAACTGCCATAATAAACGAAAGTTCCGTTTTTAATTAACTGATACCTTTTGTTTCTAACCGGAAACTCCATTTTCTCACATATATCCACTTAAGACGTTCAACCACTAAGTTCTTTGATTTTAACTGGACATATGCATGATGCAAACCAAAATGCAATGTATAGGAACATCTAGCTTCTAACGTGCTCACTTAAATAGAAACAAACTTCTTTCATTATCTTTAAATTCTATAATACAAGCCGCAAAATATAAAAACATAATTTACACATTTTTGATAATTTTAAGCTTATCCCCATTATAAAAATTTAATTAACCTAATTAGTAAAAGATCACTTGTTTATTTATAGCTTCATCATGCAAGTGTAATAAACGCTTTTAGAAAAGCCATACTAGAACTTATAAAATAAAAGCAAAATCAGTTTACGTGAATAACAATTTTCTGTACGATAGATAATTTCGTTTATGTTATCGATATCCAATTAGTCTTTAGATAATTTTCCATTTAAGTAAAGTAAATGCACGTTTTCTATCATTATGTCTCTCTTACGTCTAATGATACTATTCAGCTTGTTGTTTAATGAACCGTTAATTTCCTGGCTTCACTTTAGAAGAGTTTTAGTCCATTAATTAAGTTTGATAACGAAAGAAAACACTCCCTTCAGTATAATACTCTTTAAAAGTAAAAAATAAAATAAAAGTGTATATTACTATTAAGATTTTTTAAATATTAACTTACATTTTCTATAAAATAAATTAAATTATTAAGAAATATACAGTGTGTACGCTTAAGCCTATTTTGCATGAAGTACTTTATGAACCGAGTTAGCTACAGTTATGTATAGGATTTTCTAGGTGGAACAAAACGAGTAACTGCTATACAATGAGTTATTTGAAAGCGTCATTTAGCGGTAAGATTAGGAATTAGAGACCGTATCGAAAAAACTATAAGAGGTATGTCGAAAAGTTTGATGATAAAGTTGCATCGTCTTTTTACTATGAAACGGAACATTGAATACACGAATTTGATAAACAGTCAAAAAGCAAAACTATTCAAAATCGATAACAGATATTTTGCGTGGGAAAAATAAATGCGACAAATTGATTTTACAATTATAATTACTCGCGTTTGCAGGTAAAAGTTTCTAAGATTGAGGTCTAAAAAAAACCTTTAGTTTAAACAAAAATCTGTTTCAGCAGTGCTTAGACTGCTTCACAGTTTTTGCTTTATGCACAGTAAATAATTACAAAATAAACAAATTGGAAATTGCAAAAACCAACGTAGCAAATGGGGTGCGTTCGTGCTATAACTAGTTTTAGAAGTATTTTTTGCACCGCATATTGTACTGAATGTGTATTTTATTGCACTTTTTTAGTGCACTATTTTAGTGAATAGCTTCTTCATTCTGTTCGAATGGCTGTAACATCATTAAAATGCACTTGAAATATTTTTTTTTCCATTGGCCGCAATGTAACGGAATACTTTTGACTATCCCTGTAATTAAACTATGCATTCGATTTTCATAAAATTTAAAATGACGCCACAAAATTCTGCAACAAATATATACTTAAAATTTCAGACCATTCGGCTGAGTAGTTTTTGCTCTGTTATATGCGGACAGACGGGCAGGCAGACAGACAGACGGAGCGAACGACAACTATAAGTGCTACGTGTTTATGTAATTACGAACGCACCTAAAAAAGATACTTTGTCAAGAAAAAAGGCTTACTAAAATATAATATAATCACTTCCATACTACATACAACAACTAAAGACATTCTTTTATATTTAAAAACTTTAGAAATCAAAAGATATCCGACATTTAAAGAAACATTTCTAAAATAAATCTTTTTTCTGAACGTACTTTTCGAAATCGTTTCCGACAGGATTTTACTTTGTATTATTTAATCTTTTCAAGCTGGTATTAACACGAAATATCAGCTTTTGGTAGGCTACCAATACTGAACAAAACATTTGTTGCTGTACAACAGAATTTATATACACGTAAGACGAATCATCAACCCCTATAAATCACATGTGTGAGCTTGTCCTTCTTTTGGAAATATTTTTGTTTAAAAATATAACATTTTAAAAATTCAAACTTACTTTTAAAACTTTACTTTTAAACTTACTTTTCAAAAACGGACAGAATAAGCCTGGTTCTGCCTGATGTGCTCTGATAAAATCAGTCAGGTACCACGACAAATAGATTCGTTTGGAATGATCTTCGTTTAAAAATATAATATCATAAAACAACGAAATTTTAGGCTGACGAAGGCAGTATATACCCGTACACTGAATCCAACCGGAAAATAATTTCTGAATTCAACAGAAATTTTAGGTATATTTAATGTTATTATCCCGGTCCTGGACGAGTCACCTATATTCCTGTAAAGACTTTTTTTACTTTCTTCACTGCTGAGGCAGTTACATACAAATAGAATTATAGTGGATCTGCATATTAAATTTCTACTAATTTGCATTATGCATATTTTCTACAACGGAAGGGGGAGGTACAGTAAAATTTCTTGTGAGAAAAACTGTTTTCTCCCAGAGTTGACAATGATCTAATTTCTCCTTTCTGCACAAATTCCCTTTTTATTTTTTATTTTTATTTATTTATTTATTTATTTTTAAATTTTTTGTTCAGCAAAATTTCTAAATTAATAAACTAAGCTATTTGTAAAAAAAAGGAAAAATTTATTATTACTATATCTACATGTAATTTCATTGCGTTAATTCTAATATATCTTAATTCAAAATTGTATGTTAATTCTAAATTCTAATTCTAAATCGATGTAAAGCTGAATACAGTTATAAAAGATACAAAAAAATAAATTTCCTTCGTAACATAGTTAGATTAACTGAAATAAATTATTCAAAAACTTGTGCGGACCAGCTAATGTATAAATAAATAATTCAAAATTGCATTGGTATGGTTACTAGATTAATACTTGATGCCGCAAAATGATTGAAACATTTCTTAACTTTTGGAGATACTCAGATGATGTAAATTGCAAATATGTTCAAAGTAATTTACGATTTAATACAATGTTGATAAAATTGCCTTGCCATTAATTTTCAAAAAGTTACTTTATTTTTCATTTTTATGTATATCTCTGGTCCTGTAAATTATATTTGGACAAAATTTCACCTTGCTGTGTCAAAAAACCCCGTAAAAATTCGATTCCTCTCCGTCAAAAACTCTCCTTATTGTGATTTTTTAAAATTTATGATATTTTGGAGATTTCTCACACGAGAAATCGTCTCTTTAGTATTTGTTTTTTAAATTAATTTAATTTTTCTGTTCTATAGCTTTTTAGCATAAAATTTAATTTATGTAATAGTACTTACGATTTACATTTGCAGAAACATATAACAAAATCACAATATTTGCAATTGTATGAGTATTTTCTGTAGTTGTTGGAATATATTTCGGCAAGAGTCTAATGCAAAATGATTAATTTAAGATTTTTAAAAAAGTATTGCTAAAGTCATACTCATTGAATAAAAATGAAATAGATATTCATTAAAGAAAAATTTTTCACTATGTTTTCCCGAATACAAAACCCACTCTTATATGATTTTTCTTTTACTCAAAAGAGGGCATTATGGGCTTTTTTTCAAAGAATGATATTATTTTTTCCATGTAGAATAATAGTAAGGGCATAAAGGCATAATGGTATTTTTAGTTTTGTTTCCATGCTGTTTTTTAATTAGATTTTATGGAGACTTAGGACTTTTATACCTTCAAAAAATAAAATTTTATCTATATACATTAAAAAGGTTATAATTTCTGATTTTTTTTAAACAAAATGAATGACATTCTTAATAATAATTGTTAAACATGGAATATTCTCAAAGAAATAATATTAAAGTTATTTTTTTGAAAGTGCGATTTTTGAGTATTGTGCACAAGGTAATTAAAACGTCGTTAATATATATATATATATATATATATATATATATATATGCATAGCTGCCTACTTTTACGGTTTTTTGCTACCACTAAATTCAGTGAGATTTCAACGATTAAAGAAGGCAATATTTACTGGAAAATTTTAGTGGTAGGAAGAAAGCGTAAAAGTTGGCAGCTATGTATATGTGTGTGTCTATATTTTTTCATAAAACTTTTTGGCTATAAAATGTATGCTAGGTTCAATAAAGTGAACCCAAATTTATATATATATATATATATATTATCGTTAAAAATATTTTTTTCGATGGTATATCACTAACATTTTGAAAATTTTATATAAGCTGGATAGAGTTTTATTTTTAAAACATAAAAATGGTATGAATACAGATCTTTTATTTTATTCGATGTAAATATAAATCTATCAAGTACAATTCGATAGTAAAAAATGTTTGTTTTGCATGCAGAATGTTTTTCGTAAACATGCACGTAACCCGTAATTCCAATTTTCTGCTCTGAAATCGCTATAAACACAAATTTTCCCTGTTCATTCCTCTGCTTTCTCTGATCGGAAAAAAGGAAAATAAAAGAAGAAAGACTTATATTATTGTCTTTAAAAACTTGTGTTTTTACTATCTATACTTTTTAAGATATAAAGTGACAAAGCTGCCCATTTTCTTTTTCCTTTTCCGACATTTTGACAGTCCTAAGTATATTAATAGTATATAATATTTAAAGCTTCATCATGATTAGATGCATCTATAAAAATCAAGATGATACATAAAATATATAATGTGGACATTAAAAAGTTCACTGTGTTACTTAAAAGGCGACTAAAATAATGAAAAAGTTATAACAAGTTCAAAATATGCATTTTATTTAAAATTTCTAACTTTAACTTGTAACATATTTTTACCCGGCTTCCAAGAAGGTAACACCCGCTGCCAAGTGTGTTTCACGCGTATCTGGGTATGTGGATTCCTTTATACCTTCGAAACATACCAACGGCTGGGTGGATTTTAATGAATGGGGTCTCTATCGATTCGTCTTAACCGTCCGATGGTTATAGGCTAGATTTTGTTTTTATAAATACAAAATGGCGGTAGAGACGAAAAAATACGCACTCTATTGAGTGTCATATCATTGGATAGGTCTTTCAAAATGAAGACGATGTTTGATTGACTATTTTACAGTCAGAAGCTCCGTTTAAATATTACACAAGCTGGAAGTTGTGTAGGAAGGATCTCTAGCTTTAGTGCAACTCTAACCTTCATAGACATCTATAGGCCTCATCAAAACAGTGTTTATAGATAGGAACTAGCAATTAAACGCAACTTAAAAGTTATCAATATAAGTAAATAAATAAAATAGCTAAGTAATATAAAAAAAAAGCTTCACTTTGATGAGAAATAATTAATTAGTTCGCTTTTTACGTAGTCGGGTTTTTTGATTTTTTAAATTGAATTTTTATTCACTATTTTAGTCGCCTTTTAAGTAGTCGCCTTTTTAAAGTTTACATTATATATTTTATGTTTGAATCAAGGTGAAAAATTGCGTTTCGTCTTTTGATTTTATTAATCAAGATAATACGGCAGGAACTTTTTTTTAATTGTGACTTTCTTGAATGCAACTTAGATTAGGAAACGTTTGAAAGATAATTACTATTCGATTACTATTCGATAAATCGGTCTCTTAAAATTGGAAACTCTCAAGGTTAGTTCTCAAGACTCTTAAAATTGGAAAAAAAACAGACCATTTTCAAAGATTTATACAATAAAATGCATATGATTTTAAAGCACAATTTTGAGAGGTATGAAATATATGTTCTTTCATTTCATATATTAAAAAAAATGCGAGGTGTAGAATTAATAATTATAGGGTGTGTCAAACTGTCAGACATTTGTCGAGTTGAAAATTGGTATGACAGCTTACGCACAGGATTCCAAACTTAACTTTGCAACTAGAATGAAAATTTTGGTACCTAATTATATTTTAGATTGTAGTAATTACACTGAACCTAAATAAATTAGTATTTGAAGTATATTTATAATTTCAATACAAATCTGTATTTAGCTAGTACGAAATTTTGAAAATTTCAACAGTGCAATCTCCTAAAAATATATATTTTTTAAACAAAAAAAAAAAAAAAAAAAAAAAAAAGAAAGAAAGAAAAAAAAAAGGAAATTTTAGGTTCAGTTTATACAGATTAATATGAAACATACGTCTTGAAAAGTTCAGGAAAAAATATTGGGAAGTTTTTGAAATATTTTGAGCGTTATGCCCAAAAACGTCATTTTGAGAAAAATGGCTTCAAAGTTTCCGAAACACCGCTTCAGCTATTGAGCGGGTATAATTCTAAATACCATAACTTCTGTTCTAATAGGAATTTCAAAGAAACAATTACAAAAAAATGTTCAGAAAAGGTTAGTGTTTAATATATAAAAAAAATTTAAGTTTCGAAAATTTTGAAGCTTTAAGTGTCCTGAGACCACTTAAGCTTTTTTTTCCCCGAAGAACCATGGTGTTTGTTCGTTTCTACATGTACATCCCGATTCCGGCTTACGTACAGAATAAACAGGATTCGTTTATGAATTGGCAAAAAACTGGGCTCCATAAGACGGAATTACAAAAATAAATAAATTAATTAATCAATTTTAAAAACATTGAAGCGAACACGGGTGCCCGTAAAATATTTTCTTATGTGTAAATGTTTTCTTTGAAAGGCAACAATTTATTTCAGTCTTGTTCTCAGCTGAGACACATTTGATACAATTTTATTCTCAAATGTGACTAAGCACATCCAAATCACATGATAATAATAAAAGTGTTTCCGTCTCAGAATATTTCAAAAACAATCTTTAACAATTATTTTTGATAATAAATAATTTATATTATTAAAATGCTTATTTAATTTTAATGATTCATCTTTAATCAAATCTGGTCAAGTTGGTTTAATTTTTGTCCAATTTCTGATTTAAAAAAAATCTGAACCGTGACGACTGATAAGATTACACTGAAATGTGTCAAAATAGTTGAGGACGAATTTGGTCTCCCTAGCCTTACCCCTTGAAGTATATAAATACTAAAAGTAAAATGAAAAAGAAGTAAATAAAAGATATTTAGCAAAAAATGCATTAGGACGTTCAATATTTTATGGTCGCGCCATCTGTCGATGAAAACCTAATATGCAGTTTTTAATGTTGTTGTCTCCTAGGTCTAACATACATTGGATAAATGATAATTGCTCTGATCGATCGTTGACATTTGTTGGAGCAATCTTCTTATGCTTAATTCGCTTCCATTTTTAACGATATTTGATTACTTTTTACACAAACATTTATATTGAGATATTTTGGGACCCTTTTTTATTCAAGACAACATATAGTGTACTAAACATATAGTGTACTATACATTCCTACGACTTTTCTGCTTTTTACTTAATTGTTACCAAAAAAGCGGGAAGATTGCAGGATTATTGTTACATATTAAATACCATTTATATAAAAATTAGTCTATTTCATAATTTAAAAATATTTCTGATACCAATTTAGTATTAATGTTGATACTTTTTTTTTTTTTTTTTTTTTTTTTTTTTTGCATCGTATCACATTAAAAAAGAAATCTTGATTTGTTTTCTTCACAAGCTTTAAATTATTTTTGTGATATGGATATAGTATAAGATTCTCAAATTATGAACCTGCTATCAAGATTTAATTTCAAATAAATATAAAGGTAAAAATAGTTTTTTTTTTAACACTCATTTTCAAGGCTACAATCGTCATCTTGAAATTGAATGAAAAACAGGCGACTTTTCTGATTTCAATTCATGTTTTCTCCCAAACAATTCCGTTACAATACATTATTTTGGCCCCTTGGGCACAGAAGTCGATTACGAAATATTCACTGCTTTTTTCACTTCTTGGTAGAAAGCTCATAGAAATGAATTTATTTAAAAATAACTATTTTTTCCTGTGTTTATTTTTTAAGAAAGATAACAGTAAAGAAAAAAAAAATAAACATTATTTAAACTATCTTTAAGAATTCCTAAATTGTTTTCTAAACTTATACAGTAGGCCTCGCTAATCCGAACTAATTGTGACCGGTGCCTGTTCGGATTACAAAAAATTCGGATTATCCGAAAATCCGATAAAAATAGAAAAGAAAAAGATGCGTGCTAAAAAATTGTAAGTTATAAATACTCTAACATAATAAACATCCTCTAATGCGGCATCCTAAAGTTCGGCATGCTGGATAATCCGGCACGACTTTCAGAAAACAATAGTATTCCTTGTTTCATCACTCCTGATGTTTAAAATAATCCAATGAAACTCGAAAATGAGGAATTATGTAACAACCTATTACAAACGGTTCGAAATCGCGAATCTATAAATAGCTCAGTCACCACGTCGACAAGGAGGAAAGAAAGAATCATTTCTGTAGATAATTTGCAAAATCCTATTGTAGAAATTTTAAAAAAATTGTCATTTGAATTAAATACTTTTTGCATTTTAAAAGTAAATTTTTCAGTGACTGGCAAACAAACTGATATTCGAGATTTTTGTAAGATGGCTTCTACGAGTAAGCCTACAGAGCACGGTTTCATGTTATATTCGTATACATATTTTGTACTTTTACATTATTAAGAATTTTTCTTTTAATTTTATTCAAGGTCTTTAAAATTTAAAAAACTGCTCTACTGCCATTTTATGTTTAGTTCTAATTTTTATTTTATTCAAGGTCTTTATTATTTAAAAAACTGCTCTACTGCCATTTTATGTTTAGTTCTAACTTCTACACGTTTATTACGACATTTATCTTGTAATCCAGAAAATTTCATAAGTTAATCTTTTCAGTTAATTTGTTCAAGTATCACTTTCGATAATAAAATCTGTTCGGGTTAACCGGAATTTCGGATTACCGTTGTTCTGATTAGCGGGGTTATACTGTAATTGAAAATAATTTAGTAATTAACTATTAATTGATTAAAGCGTATTTGTTTTAATATTAAACTCTTAATTTTTTATTTATAATATATTTTACACTTTTTAGTCTTTAAAATGTTTCACTGTTGCAGTTTCGCAGTGCTTTGGCATATTTTGGCGAACATGTACTGGCACATCATTAAATCCATTATTTTTTCAACTCTCATAAAATTAAAAGAGTTACCGAAAATGTTTGGCGGCAGGCTAATGGAAAAATGACAAAATATTAATGCATTGTATAAAATTAAGTTGTAAAAATATTAAAATGTTGTATTAATATTTTTACAACTTAATTATACTTACACAACTTAGTAGAAGGGTGTAAAAATACATAAATAAATAAATCGCTCCATCGGGTTACTGTGATCCAATAAATTAAGAAAAAAGTAAGTTATGTGGTATTTTTAATTTGTAGACGTTCTTCGAAACGTAATTTATGCATATAGCATTGAATATAGGCATTATTTTTGGATAACTGGTAATGTCTCTTTTATACAAATTAATGAATTGTGATAACTTTTCTTTAGGGTTACATGCCCTTATTTTAAGCATATACGAATATACGTATTTACTCGATGTATTTTTTGTTTAATAATATCAATACAATATGAAGTTGTGTGTTAAAATTATGCCATAAAAAACGTCATGTAAGCACAACATAACATTGTTTTCTAAACAAAATTGTATTTTCTACTTTTGAAAATATTCAGATGGAAAAGAAAAAAAAATGCTTAAATGCTTTTCTATTGAAATTTTTGTATGTAATTTTATTTTGAATGGAAATTAATCTATTTTAATGAACTATTAATGTGTGTTCATAATTACGGAAAAATGTTATATACATTTTCACATTATTTAAATTTACTGAATCATGAAAAATATTGAAACCTCAAATAATTATATAATATCATCCATTTTCTAATATTAATTTAGATATATTTTATTTAATATCAGAATAAGGGAAGTATAATAGCTGCACGGCTGACAAAAAACTTAATGCTACGTGCAATAAATATATAATAGTATAATTGTATTATAAATTAAAGCGAATACAGAAAATGGTACACATTATGCTTAAAATGTATATGTACTCGAGGTTACTTTAATGCATTACTAATTTATGTAACTGTAATGAAACTGATAATATTTAATTAAAAAAATCGATAATGGCCCACTACACAAAACTGTTACAAGATTACTTTGAGATATATCATGATATGGAGATTGCTAAATAGCTCCCATAGCGTATAGTAGCAATTGCACTAATGCAATTAGCGTCGGCTCTCGTAATGGAGCTTCGATAAATGTGAAACTTTTTTTCTTGTTTCGTAAATATGTGCATATTAAATGCAATAAAAATAATAATTCGTGAAAAGGTAAGTTTTTTGGATAATTCAGAAACAAAAATATATGGATTCCCTTTTTCATTTCTGTATTGGAAAAAGTAATATCGCATTTTTTCGTGTTTAATACGCCATTTAATGCTTTATTTGAAGGGGAAAAGCTTATAAAAATAGGAGAAAATGTTTCAAGCAAATTTCGTTTTATTAAAATCGAACATATTTCAGATTACATAATATTAATTATAAAGTCATGGATTTGCATATTGAAATATAAATGTTTGTCCCACGATCATATATAAAAGTGTTGACGTAACGATATGGAAATCTTTGCAGACAAACTTGAGTTTCAATTTTTCTAACTATTTTTTAAAAAAATCAGACAGATAAACACAATATATTTTTAATATCCGATTATAATAGCATTAACAATATTTTTTAACATGATTGCAATAATTAATAATATTATAATTGCTAATACTATCATTACTTTCCAAATACAATGGCCAAATCTGCATGTATCATGTATGTTAAGAATGTTTCAAATACAAATTTGGAATAAAAACCACGCATCATAATCACTCATATAATCTCAAACAAAATCTCACATATTCTTGTCCATAAGTTTTCTGTTTCCTTAAGATATGGCTTCCTATAAAAAAGCATCCCAAGTAAATGTCTGTAAAAGTTAGTTTTATTTAAATTCGCATATGTTCACATATGAAAAAATATAATAATATGCTTTCTTTATGTCACCTACATATTTATTTCTCTGTCACATAGAAATAAATTTAATGGTAAAACTTTCATAGTAAGTTGCAAAAAAAATTTATTTCAAACTTTCTGTCAGAAATATTTTCAATATTTGTAACTAGTGTAAAAACAAAACAAAAAAATTGTATTGATACCGACCTATAAAATAATTCTTTATGCGATATGTTTTGCAACGTAACATTAAAAAAAGTTTTATCTAAATTTCTCAAATAGAGAAAAAAAAGTAATTTTTTGAATTAAAAGTTTCTATTTAATCAATTAAAACATTTTTCTTTAAATATTAACATGTCATAAGTAAACATCGTTATGTTTATAGAAAAATTTCTATGTGAAAACAACAACTAAAAAATTCCCTTTCCAATAAAAATGTTTCGTTTTGTTAAAACAAAGGTATATAAAATACAGTTTCCCAATTTAATACATCTTTATACTTAAAAAAATCACAATTAACTGAAATAATGTGAAAAAAATATATATTTTTTAAATATTACAATTTGTAAGACTTTTATGTAGGTCATTACTAGAATCTTCCACAGAATTCCAAGATAAATTTAATCTTTCGCATTTTAAAAATCATTATATTATAAAATAAATTTATAAAATATCGGGAAATCTCTTTTAAATTTTTAAGATGATTTTTGCTTCTTTAATCGGGGCTGCATCCCTTTCCGGCTGCCTTCTAAGAATACCATATAAAACAATAAAGTTTCCAATTTTAAAGCATCATCATATTAATAAATAAATAAATAAATGCAGAAATACTAAGCAAGGTAAATTAAAATAACATAATTAATTTTATATATTAGTCGTCGAGAAGTAAAAAGTGAGAGACAGATGACAGATTCATCTTGCTTAATATGGATGTAAACATCAACACTGCTCTATGAATCAGCCAATGTAAACAAATAAAAAATGAACAAAAGCAAAATAAATCAGTGGGAAAATACAACGCAACTTGTAAGAAAATTAATATAGAGTATGTCTGATACAAACTATAAAACAAAATCACAAGTTTTGTGAAATCATAATGAAAAATCCACCTTAAACATTTCTGAACACTGCCTGAAATTCTGGAAAATAAAGATTTTAAATTGAAAAATGACTGATACTGTTTTTCTTCAAAACTCCTGCGAAGTTTCTAACATTTCCCAAATTGCGGGTTTATTTCCCAAAATACCCTGGTTTATTCCCTCCTCTCAACATTTGTGGGTTTCTTTGCAACTCTAGTAATGTGCAGGAAAACACTATGAAAGGAAACCAAAACCGTCTAATATTGAATTTACGTTAGTTACATTAATATTTATCACATTACATTGAATGAAATCAATATTTTTTTCCTAATTGCAATTTTTATTATAAAATTTTAACTGTAACATACTGTCTAAAATATATTCTTTTCCCACGATGTTGGAAACGACGTTAACACGAAGAGTGCAAGTAGTAAATTATAAAAACAAATCGCCTTTTTTCAATTTTCACGAGCAATTTGTTTAAGAATTATAATATTCTGAAAATTAAATTTCGAGGTTTGCCATGTTTTATACATCTACATTATAAAAAAAATACGATTCTTTCATAAACTAGAAAAATGTAAAGAATAAATAACAAAAACATGCAATAACATATTTCTTGATACCCACAATTTCGAAAAACAAAATACACACAGATATCCACAATTTACAAACAAATATATTTTCAACATTTAAAGATGCATTTGTAAAAAGTTTCTCTTGCGGCGATTGATTTACCGAAACGCATCAAAAGATCAGTGGCAGCAAAAGAATCTTTGTTTATGTAAATGCTTCTTAAAATCTCAAAAAATATATCCGCTTCTGAGGATACCAAAGATTAAAAATGATTTTTGGGAATCATGGTTATTTGGCATTTGTCATTTATTTACAGTGTATAACAAACAGATTTGGAAACTAGTTGAACGTGCCAATCTCAAAACATTCTTCTTTTGAAGACATGCTTATATTTCAAAAATATGTTAAGCATATTAATACTTATTATTACTTTAACACTTCATTTTTCTTCACCCTTCACAATTCTTCATCTTAAATTTATGATGCATGTTATTAAACGGGGTAAAAACGAGTTAACCTCGATCATGGAACAATATATATATATATTTTTGTTATTCTGTTGTACGTCATCTTTCGAATCACTGGTTCAGCTGGATGCTAAGTGGCGCCGCTGCACGAGCAATTCATATACAACAGAACTACGAAAAATCGAGAAAATTTCACAATAATCGCTATCGCAGCGCCCCTTTTCGGGGGAAGTATCCCTGTTTTCAGCTGGGATCTGACATCCATAGACAAATATATATATATATATATGATGTTTGGTTCAATTCCATGCATAACGTCCAACACTTTCGATGAAACAATAATGGAAATTACGGAAAATTGGCTATTACAGCGTCCCCTTCAGGCGAAATATTCCCAAATTCAAGTAGGACCTGCTAGTCATAGCCAAAACCATATAAATGAAATTTTGTTCAGTTCCATGCATAACTTTATACACATTTCTATAACACAAAGAAGGCACTCGGACGCACACATGTACAGGCAAACATTTTGTATTAACATGTTTTTCAGTGTCTTTGACCCCTAAAATGAGTAAATCCTAAGAAAACTGAAAGTCGAAAAAAAAATTCGATTGCAATATTTTCTTCTTTAGAAAGAACAATTTAAAAAATAGATTGTGTTTTTCAATGTTTATCTGAAAAAAATTAAATATGCAGATTTACAGGCAGTTTTATACCGAATTCAAGTAAAATAACATACATTTCTCACTGCTTCATTCATATCCAATATTTTGAAAGTGTAAAATAATATTAAAATCTCTTCTGACATCAAAATCCGTAAAAAGCAACTGATTGAACATTTCTGAGCTACATCTCATTGTGAAATTCTATAAGACGTAATATTTTTAAAATCAAAACTTCAAAAGTGTTGCATTAAGATTTATATTGAAAGGGACTTTTCCAAAGTTGTTTCTTTTTCGAAGTAACTTTTAGAAAAGAGATGTTTATGTTTCAATCTTATTGATTTTCTAGGAGTACAGCTTTGCGAATGAACAGGATCTTAGAATAAAGCATTTGCTTGTTTGACGACTTCATTGTGTTTGTATAAGGAGACCATATTAGAAACTCTAAGGATAATGAAAATGCTTCAATTCGCAATAAGTACTTAAAAAAGAAATTTTATTGATTAAAATACAAGCATTTTCATTCAGTAAATAATCAATTTTATTTCAACACATGACTTGTTTTGATGATTCTTCTAAAAGAAGGAAGTCGGAAATTGTATGCTAAACGTTGCAAATGTGGTGCGTTTGTACTATAACTAGTTTTATAAATAATCAGATCCTGATTCAAAAACTGTTACACTCGTATGCAAAAATGCATAAATACAAAATTTATAACGATTAATTCATTAATACGGAACTAACAAGACTTCATCACCATGTCAACCTAGAATCGTTACCTATCATAGGCTATCATTAAATTTATAACGTAAGATAGGTTTTAATAGAACGCAGAAAACTTTTATTAATATCTCTTTAAGTTTTGATCGATTTTTCTTAATATTTGAAATGACTCGACAACATTCCATAAATTGTATATATTAAATTTCAAAACATTCGTTTGGGTAGTTTTTGCGCTGTTATACGCAGACAGACGGACGGAACAGGCGACTACTGTGGGTGCTACGCATTTATAGATTTACGAATGCACCTAAAAACATAATAGTGAGCCTATTGTATGCAATAAAATATCTATATTTCATTTAGCATTTAGAAAGAAAAATAAATTAATTTTTATAAAATTAGAGAAATTTAAATACTTAAATAAGAATTAAAGCGGTT
Source organism: Maratus speciosus (assembly GCA_963932465.1). Taxonomy (NCBI): domain Eukaryota; kingdom Metazoa; phylum Arthropoda; class Arachnida; order Araneae; family Salticidae; genus Maratus; species Maratus speciosus. Next base: position 79,209,599 of record OZ010791.1, on the reverse strand, counting down.
TTTTTCAGCGCGCTATTTTTCCTTTGCTTGATTGTTCTAGTCTAAACACCTACTAACATAGATTTGGAGATTAATTTCACCTGAATTTCGAATAAATATATTTTATTTCACATATTTTCAATATACAGATTTCCAGAATATATATACAGGGTGATTCATAAAAGATGGGCAGAACTTTAAGGGGTTATAGTACACTTAAAGACAAATAATATTAAATAGGAGACTAAGGGTCCCAGACGTATTCCCAAGGAGATAGGGGGCATTAAAGTTTAGGGTCCGAAATTTCAAAAGATTATAAAACATGGAAAAATTGGTCGATTCGTTTGCAGTTTTTGCAAAAAATTTTCTTTATGCCAGTATTTTCTTGAAATAAAATTTTAAAGTTCAATTTCAAAAAATGCCGATAGGGGGCGCTTTAGACTTTGGAGTAACAAACAACTATTTTTTAACGTTATTTTTTGTATTTCTTTAAATGATTTCGAAAGCTTAGACTTAAACTTAAATTTTGATCTAAAAATCTGAGTCCTAACGAGTAGTTAAGTAGCATAAACTGAAATTTGAAACCCTTCTCCCCCCAGAACAAAAATCAGTTATTCCCGATCTTTGTGTCGTAGATTAGGCTCTAACTACTGCCGCGTTTTGCTAAAATTATTCTTTATGTCAGTATTTTCTTGAAAATAAATTTTAAAGAAAATTTTCAAAAAATTCCGATAGAGGGCGCTTTAGACTTTGGAGTAACGAACAACTATTTTATACCGTTATTTTTTGTGTCTCATTAAATGCTTTCTAAAGCTTAGACTTAAACTTAAATTTTCAGCTCAAAATCTGAATCGCTGAGCGTGGTTCAGTAGCGAGGGGAGGGGGTTCAAATTTCAACTTCTGAACATAGTTCAGTTTGCACTACTTAACCATGCCCAACGATTCTGTGCTGTGATACGAGGCAAAAATACAACTTTCGTCAAGGACTGCATAGTCGGAATTCAATCATAAAGCACTGGCACAGTTGGAAACGTCGCTCATGCAAACGTTAAAGCTCCATTCCTGACGCTAGTCACCGGGTGAAGAAGGAAACAGAAAGTATGCAAATGTCAAATGGGGAAGAAGAAGAACACGTATGCAAAATTTCGACACGATTCAGGCATAAAAACCACTGAACGGTGAGTCAAGTGTAAGTCGCTGTAGTAATGAATCGGAAGATGGTGCCCTTCACGAATAAGGAAAAGGCTGAGATGCATTTAATTTACGGAGCGGCAGATGGAAATGGTGCAGAGGCACAACGAATGTACGGAGAGCGATTTCCCAACAGGCGGTTGCCTAACCGCAAAACTTTCGAGCGCTTGCACAGACAGTTGTGTGAGACGGGATCATTTCTCGCTTCCCGGTCGAATGCAGGTCGTGCAAAAAAGGACGAATCAGTAGTTGTTGCAGAAGCCATTCTGGATGTAGTAGCGGCGCAGCCAAGTACAAGTACACGAACAGTGGCTAGGCAGGTGGATACCTCACAGTCCATGACTTGGAGGGTACTGAAGGATGAACATTTGCTCCCGTTTCATGTGCAACGAGTCCAGAAACTGTCTCCAGGGGATTATCCTAATCGTATTGAATTCGCCCGCTGGTTTCTGCAGCAGAACGCGCTAAATCCACATTTTGGACGAACTGTGCTTTTCACCGATGAATGTACCTTCACACGTGAAGGTACATTTAACACACACAATGCACATGTATGGGCGGATGTCAATCCACATGCTACGTATCCACATGCTCATCAGAGACGCTTTTCCATCAATGTTTGGGCAGGAATCCTCGGAGACCACCTAATCGGACCGTACCTTCTTCCTGAACGCCTCAACGGTAAAACATACCTCACATTTCTGCAACATGTGCTGCCAGACCTGTTAAACGTTGTTCCTCCACGCATCCGGCGGGTCATGTGGTTCCAGCACGATGGAGCGCTAGCCCATTACGTACGAGACGTCCGCAACTATCTGGACATCACATTTCCGAACAGATGGATTGGTCGAGGTGGTCCTGTTGCTTGGCCTGCTCGCTCGCCAGATCTTTCACCCCTCGATTTCTTTTTTTGGGGACGATTGAAGGCTCTTATGTATGAGACACCCATTGAATCCCCCGAGGAACTGGTCGCCAGACTTTCCGCCGCTGTAGGGGATGTGCTCGAAAAGCCTGATGTTTTCGCGAATGTTCGCCGTTCCATTCTTCGCCGTTGTTCTGCGTGCATAACCTCTGGTGGTCACAATTTTGAACATTTATTGTAATTACATGTTAATAAATATGCTTTGGTAACATAATCCTAATTTGTGTCTTTTTACCTCGTATCACAGCACACAATGTGTGGACATGGTAAACTGAACTGCGCTCAGGAGTAGAAATTTCAAACCCCTCTCCCCAGAAACTTAACCACGTCTAACGATTCAGATTTTGGACTGAAAATTTAAGTCTAAGCTTTAGAAAACATTTAATGAGACACAAAAAATAACGGTATAAAATAGTTGTTCGTTACTCCAAAGTCTAAAGCGCCCTCTATCGGAATTTTTTGAAAATTTTCTTTAAAATTTATTTTCAAGAAAATACTGACATAAAGAATAATTTTAGCAAAACGCGGCAGTAGTTAGAGCCAAAGATCGGGAATAACTGATTTTTGTTCTGGGGGGAGAAGGGTTTCAAATTTCAAATTTCAGTTTACGCTACTTAACTACTCGTTAGGACTCAGATTTTTAGATCAAAATTTAAGTTTAAGTCTAAGCTTTCGAAATCATTTAAAGAAATACAAAAAATAACGTTAAAAAATAGTTGTTTGTTACTCCAAAGTCTAAAGCGCCCCCTATAGGCATTTTTTGAAATTGAACTTTAAAATTTTATTTCAAGAAAATACTGGCATAAAGAAAATTTTTTGCAAAAACCGCAAACGAATCGACCAATTTTTCCATGTTTTATAATCATTTGAAATTTCGGACCCTAAACTTTAATGCCCCCTATCTCCTTGGGAATACGTCTGGGACCCTTAGTCTCCTATTTAATATTATTTGTCTTTAAGTGTAGTATAACCCCTTAAAGTTCTGCCCATCTTTTATGAATCACCCTGTATATATGCGTATAGGGTGTTTAGATATTCATCCCACAAACTCAGGTTTGTTAGAGAACATTAAGAGGAACAAATATTGCAATGGAAGATGGTATCGCAAGCCACTAATAAAAAATATTTACTAAAAAAATATTTAAAAAAATTAATAAAAAAAGTACAAGGTGTTCTCCCTTGACGCAACTTGTGTTGACGGTAATAATTTTCAGAAAACTGAAGTATATTGAAATGAAACTTTTAATAGACATGCTCAAATTTGTTGTTAACACGTTGAATGCCAAGTCTATTTTGTCTGTCTTTCCGTTTGGTTCACGAAATAAGATTCCCGTTACACAATCTATAAGTGTCAGTCACCGATGACTGACGCGACCTAAACGGAACGCTGTCACCGGTGACTGACGTGGCATTCAACGTGTTAATATGATAGCATAAAAAATAGATATAGAAGTTTCCATTATACACGCCACCAGTATGCACTTGACAATCCTTTTATTTTTAACATTGATTGCCAGTTTTGACGGTATCACCGTATTTGTGAGCAACCTCTATCTCCAGAACTTTTTGTGCGGTTACACATTTCATGCAAAACAAGGTATATATAATTACATTTTCATTTTCATTAGAATATTTTTATTTTTCTGAAAGTTATTACCCTAAACACGAGTTCAGTTAGGTTAAAACACACTGCCCTTATAATTACAACCAAATAAGTGCTTTGCGACAACCCATGTTTCATTACATTTTTTTTTCTTGATGCCTCCAATAACGTCCTGTTCCTCAGATGAACATTTGAAAATCCTATGGATGCAACTCTCTTATCCTTAACCAATTATTAGCTCTTAAAACTTTCCGTTTATAAATACAGTTTCAAAAATATTCCAAATCTTACTATCTGATATTAACCCTTTATTTACTGAATTATGAATTCAGGAAAATTTGATCTTCTTAAAACTTTTTAGTGAATTTTTGAAACTACATTAGAAGATTTACAAAATCATTTAATAAATTTTAAAAGGATTTTAGAAGGATTGGAGGATTTAGAAAGATTAATTCAATTTAAGATTATAGGGATCTTGTACAATATTTATAACCTCACTCAAATCATTTATTTTAAGTCTTTTTCTTATTATAGTCTTTTTTGTAGAAATAGAAAATGTACAAATATAATTTTCTTACAATAGAGATATAGAAATATTTTCGAATTGAAAAATTCCCACTCCTCCCAACGCCAAGAAAGATGAAAAGATGCAAAAGCAAAATAAATCATCCTTTTAAAAATATTTTTGTCTTGTGTAAACAATAATGCTTTTGAAACAAAATAATGTATATGTAACTCATCTAAACTATATTACAACTAATCGACGTATTAAAGGAATTTTATAACAAGTTATTTTAATGGTACTTATTAGTAACGTTAGTAGATAAGGGATTAAAATCCAGTTTCATCAAAATTAGTTATTTTGTACAAATTACAAAATATAAATTTTTAAGTGGTCCCTGAGTTCTATAAGTTAGATTTAGAAAAAAAAATATTCTCCATGTCTTAGGAAGTAGAAAAAATAATATTCTATTTCATTTTGTGACAATAATGCAATTATTTATGATAATTCAATTTTATGAATCTTCAGCGTTTTCTTACATTAAAAACGGAAAAATGCATTTTTATGTGGGAAATCGCTTTGCCAATGAAGCTGAACATTCAGGACAATTTTGAAAAGAACACATTTTAGTGCCATGCTGGAATGGACACCCTGTATGCTGCTTTTCAAATGTAAGATGATTATCGTGACTAACGCAAACACAAATAAATATGAAAAAGTGAAATTGCATTGGTCTTTAGATATACAACTGTGCATTAAACGTTACTTTATTTTGATAGCATGTAAAATTCACAATTGAATATTTGCACTTTGAATAAAAACGTTCATATATGTAGAAAAAAAATGAAAGGAAATTTTTATTAAAAAAAATGGATTGTAGTAAGGGTATCTCGTTAATTAATCAGAATAGGATCGTGACTGTCACACGTAAATGGAAAACTGCGATTGTACATTACGCGTCAATATGTGAAAACCAAACAATCTCATCCAAAATTTTTATTTTTAAAAATTAATATACCATCTACCACATACAATTAAATACTGTGATACTGTTTTGTCATTTAAATGCTGTAGCGTTTTGAGATCAATGATGTATATTTTATGCGTAGGATAAAGTTTTTCAGAAGAAAGTGCCTGTAAACATCATAATCAGAGTAATACTTGGGACTGAGATCATGGTGACTGATATGATGTTTTTGTCTTAACAGCTGCTCAGACATTTTGTTGAATCATTTTGCACACATGTAAATTATTAAATATTCCATGTGACATTAGTATGTTACATAAATAAAGTTGCAATAAGCTTTTTTTATAAATAAAAGTAAAATATTGGGACAGGAATGAAGCTATAAAAAAAATACTCGTCCCAATTCAGTACAAAAAGTAAATATTTCTAAAAATAAAACAAAGAGAAAAAAAACTTACCTTCGTCCATGGTGGGTAGTTGAACTTTAGTTGCTGTTGCTATGGAAATAATTCTGCCAGCACCACCTAGTATTTGTTAATCTAAATGTGTGTTTAGAGAGACTGAAATGATGGTTAATCTCAGCGATGAATATATTTATAAATTTAAAAGCAAAGTTAAGAACGCCACATTTACAAACGTTGTGCAGACTAGTTAGCGGACCGTCCTCAGTGCAAAGAATAACGGAAAATTGCTCACTTCTAACTTTCTTGAAGCATTTTGAAGTATGTCTACAAAAATTTTTACAATATTGTTAATAGTGATTTCGCTATTTCCCCCTTTATCAGACTGCTGGAAATGTTTAATAAAATCCTCTTTTGCTTAATTACTACCAATGTTTTTCACATTTCTGCTGACATTACCTATTCTATTTTCCTATTAGCTGGTAACCGTATTTTGCTGTTTTCCCAATGGCTATTGAAATTCTCAGTTGAATGCGCTTCTCTTCTACATAATTGAGTAATTTTCCGTTATGCTTTGCACTGAGGAAGGTACACTAAAGGCTACAGAAACTAGTCTGCTCAAAGTTTGTAAATCTGCCGTTTTTAGCGTTGCTTTTAAATTTATATCATCCTGCGCCAAATAGCATTTTAATAATTATAAATATATATGCTATAATATATTACTATAAAATCTATACTAATAATGGAAAATTATATTTTCCCTTATTATATATTTATGTTTATATATAAGTAAAAATAAATAATAGTAAAAGTTAATAATATTAATAGAGAATTTTACAGCAGACGATTAATATTGGATATTTGTACCTGGGGGCAGGGACTGAAATGATGATTTCGTTTGTTTAAAGCTCAAAATTAATTATTTATACATCATTGTTTGTCCATTTATCATTGGTAATTGTTATAACACATGTTACATTTTCCAGTTTTTGGTTTTAGTATAATTAATGAAATATTATTGGCAGTCGACGCAAATTGTCCAATTTTCAAATATTGACCCTTATAAAAAAAAAGTTACTTTTGAACTCAATTAAGAACATTGAAGAAAAGTTTTTATAAGGAACGTGCTTTTTTGGAACAGTTTCATAGGTGTTTGATATAGACAATATGAAGATGAGATACAATATGAGATTTATTATGAAGATCTGCCATACCCCATTGTTATTTCACATGGAAGAAGAAACACTATTACAAAACGTTGTTGTAATTTCGTTTTTGTTATTTCAAGTTCAATAAACATGCTTCACAAATATGAAAAATGACCAGAATTAACATTAGCATTAAAATTAATATTATTTTCTTACTCTCTTATAAATTGAATTATGCAGCCTAAAATCTTTAACAGAATGAATAGCATTGAAAAACGAATATTCCGGTTTTATAAGACTGATTAATATATTATAAAATACTCCGGAATGTTTCCGAAAATCAGTGACAGCAAAAGAAGTTTTGTTTATATAAATACTTCTTAAAATCTCAAAATTATATTCGATTCTGAGGTTGCCAAAGACAAAAAGGCTTTTAGGAATCATGGGTAATTTGGTAGAGATATTGTACATTTTCGTTTGTGTTTATATTTGAATTTCTGACATAAAAGAGTATTTATCATTTATTTACAGTGTACGAACAAACAGGTTCGAAAACTAGTCGGATGTGCCTTTGTGTTTATATTTGAATTTCTGACATAAAAGAGTATTTGTCATTTATTTACAGTGTACGAACAAACAGGTTCGGAAACTAGTTGGATGTGCCAAACCCAAAACGTTCTTCTTTTTCATACATGTTAATATTTCAAAGCGTTGTTACACATAATAATAATATAATATTACTTCTTCCATATTGCACAAACTTTTACTTTCATGCTTCATTTTATTAGTCGGGGTAAAAACAAGTTAATCTCGATAATGATACATGGTATATCCATTAAGTAATGAGACTGAATTTTTCGTGCCAAGCAGAAGGCCAAAGGGACGGAGTTTGCGAGCGATACGTGCTATCAGCTACAGATTCTAGCGGAGTTTAGTTGGTCTCTTGCCTTTGTAGTGCACGGATTGCTCGTGAAGCAGACACGTGTTTGAATTCGGTGTTAGGTTTTCAGAATGGCGTGGGCTGTCGAGCAGAGATATGCAACAAAGTTTTGTGTAAAACTAAACAAATCGGATACTCGGATACTCAGAGTCTTCTCATATTATAAGAAGCCTAGAGGAAGGACTTTGTGTCCAAGGCTCAGATATTTAGGTGGTACAAAGCGTTTAAAGACGGAAGAGTGGACATTGATGACAAAAAACGCGCTAGGCGTTCATCAACTTCAGGCAATGTGGATGAAAAATGCTTTTGGTCTCTGATAGTCGGACGTATGTCTGGATGATTGTGGAGACATTGGGACTTACGAAATCGATTGTACATCAAATTGTGACGTAAGACTTTCAAATGCGGAAAATTTGTGACAAGTTTCTGCCAGCTTATTGTTCAAAATCACCCAGTGCCTGACGAAATACAGCTGTCCCAACCACCGTTTAGCCACAATCTGGCACTGCCGGGATTATTTCTATTCACACTGTTAAAATCCAGCTTAGTAGAATATCGTTTTGACAATCTGGAGAACTTGCAGGAAACCGTAACGCGTGTTCTGTACAGCACTTCATTTTACATTTCCTACAACGCGGGATATTAATGCAGGAGGAAGGTATTTTAAAGAATATTAAGTGTCTGTAAAATTATCTTCAAGTAAATGAATTTTATGGAATCAGTCTCATTACTTACTGGACAAATCTTTTATTTAATAAAATCAGTATTTTTTTGTTGTTTTTGTACGTCAGTTGCTTTCAAATTATAAGTTTTGAAAGGCGTGAATTCATATTACAATAAAGGCTGTTCTTTCATTTAATATTTTTCTAAATTATTTTAATTGAAAGTTAATTTGAAATGCAGAATGTTTGTAAGAGAAAATAATTCTTCTTACCTGTATAGGTGAGAGCGCTGGTTCTTCAGAGTATCACGGAAGTTTCTGTATCCACCTTACCCTTTTTGAACTCTGAAAAAGGTATTTTATTGAAGTGTTAAATTAGTGTGTAGAATTAATCACACTGATCCAGGCTTTCAACTTTAAACGAGATTATTATATTTAATTAAATACAATTATTAATGCACTCTTCATTTCTTGGTTAATAGTAATATATATTCAATTTAAATTTAACTTGATTAAATATGTGTTGCATTCTTGAGAGCCAAAATTAGCTTCCCGGAAATTCGAATGCATGAAGTGACAGACAAAAACATATGTTCTTATCACTCAAGAGATACGCCCTAGACTGAGATGAAATGGGGTTACACAAGTATAGTCAGGACGCCTCTTCAACAGAATTCAATTTTACAGTACAAAATGCTGACACAAGTATAAATTTAGAGTCTTTCAAAGTCCAGTCAAAAAGTTCTGCTTTCACAGTCTTTCAAAGTTTATTTGTGGTGCTGCCATCTATAGGAATAACTAGCAGTTGCTTACGTCATGGCAGCGCACGCAAATGAAGACAAGTTTATTACGGATAATTTTCCAGTCTATTAGAATTGTTTGAAGTTTGTCCGTGAAGTGTCGCCACCTGCCGCATATTTCACAAAACGAAAAGTCGAAACACATTTTGAACTATTTCCGACATTCCCCCTTTTCGACTGAGTCTTGTGGTGGGAGAAGTTGGAGTTGATTCCTTAGGTGTTCGAAGTGAGGTTTGGGAATTGGTTTTGTAAGGGCATCGGCGATCATTCTCTTTGAAGGACAGTACACTAGTGTAATGACACCATTTTCTTTCAAGTGTCTCACATTATGGTATTTGATAGACACACGTTTCACCCTAGATTGATGTTTTTCATTATCGCTCAGCTTTATACAGGTGGTATTGTCCTCGTAGATGGTAATCGGTAAAGTCTGGTGTAGTTCCAAATCTTTTAGTAGATTGATTATCCATTGAATTTCTTGAGTCGCGTTTGAAACGGATATGTACTCTGCCTCTGCGGTGGACAAAGCCACGCAGTTTTGTTTTCGTGATGTCCAGGACAGGAGACTGTTTCCTAATTTTAATACGTTCCCGGTTGTGGACTTCCTGTCTTCTCGATCTCCTACCCAGTCAGAGTCACAATAAACTGTTAGTATGGGTGGCTTTTCTTTGTCTATTACTAGTCGTAAGTACTTTGTGGTTCGCAGATATCTTATTACTTTTTCCACAGCGTCCCAGTCAGCCTTTCTGGGAGTTTCGTTTTTCCTTCCCAGAATGTTAACCGTAGCAGCAATGTCTGGTCTGGTCAACGTGGCTACGTACAGGAGTGCTCCCACTACCTGCCTATATTGTTTGTTATCATTTAGCGGTTCGCTGTGTGTGTCTGTATTGAAATAATCCGTGCTCATGGGTGTGTATGTTGGTTTAGAGTTTGACAATTTAAATTTTTCCGCTATTTCATCGATTTTATTTTCTTGGTCTAGCTCAAGGTTTCCGTTGTCTAGCCTTTTAATATTTATCCCAAGAAATTGTGATACCTCCCCAAGATTCTTTATTTCGTATTCCTTAGATAACTCTGCGTGTATATTGCGTGTGTTTTCTTCGCTTGCGGCGACTAAAATGTCGTCTACATATACGATTATATAGGAAATGTCCCCATTTTCATTCCTCTTATACAAGCACTGATCTGAATCACACTCTCTAAAATTTAAATTTCTTAACGACTTATTGATTTTTATGTACCAAGCCCTTGCGGCTTGTTTGAGGCCATATATTGCTTTTCTCAGTTTGCATACTTTCACTTCCTCCACCTTCACTACATATCCCTCCGGTTGCGTCATTAGGACTTCCTCGCCTAAATCTCCGTGTAAGAACGCTGTCTTTACATCCAGGTGAGTAACTTTTAAATTTTTATACACGGCGGCATTTAGGAAGCTTCTGATTGTGGTGTGCGCCACCACTGGTGCATATGTTTCATCATAGTCGCTTCCGTACTTTTGAGAGTAACCCTTCGCGACAAGTCGCGCCTTGTACCTCTCTACTTCTCCGCGTGCATTATATTTTGTCTAAAATGTCCATTTGCACCCTATGGTGCGTTTTCCTGGTGTGGGGTTCACCAGTTCCCAAGTATTATTTTTCTTTAGTGACCTTATTTCCTCATTCGCGGCCTCACTCCATTTGTTTTTAATTTTAGCGTCTCTGATGTTGTTTACGTCTTCCCAGTTTTTCGGATCTTGTACTTTACAGACATTCGCACTTATCCCGTGGCGGTTGGGGGGGGGGGACACCTCGGCTATTTCTCAGTGATCTCCGCGGTTCAGCGGTGCTTTGCTGCGGAGTATTTGTTTTATTTTGTTCGTCATTATTTAGCTCAATCTCTACTATTTCAGTAGGTGTCTTCGCGTCATTTTCGTTTTCGTCATCTTCATTTATTCCGTTCTCAAAGAATTTTACCGTTCGCGATATTATTACGTTGTTTCAGCCTGTGTGTATTCTGTACCCTTTGCTTCGGTTATCGTATCCTAATAGAATACCTTGAAAGGCCTTTTTGTCAAATTTGGATCTCTTCGATTCCTCGACATAGGCATATGCCTTACATCCGAAGGTCCGTATATTCGATAAATTAGGTTTTTTGTTATTCCACAGCTCGTAAGGCGTTCTATTGTTTTCGTTTGCCTTGATGGGCAACCGATTTATCAGGTATGTCGCTGTAAGTACGGCCTCGCCCCAAAAGTGGTTTTGTAAATTCGCGTCAGATAACATGGTGCGCGCCATTTCGACTATAGTTCTGTTTTTCGTTCGGCAACGCCGTTCTGCTGGCTACAATATGGCACGCTTAACTGATGTTCTATGCCGTGTTCTGTCAGGTAACTTTCAAAACTATCTCCCAGATACTCCTTCGCGTTATCGGATCTGATCGCTTTTATAGTTTTTCCGAATTTGTTCTTCGTCAGGGCTACAAATTCTTTAAGTTTTGTTATGGCTTCTGACTTATGCGAAATTAAATATATCATTGTAAATCGGCTATAGTCATCGGTAAAGGTTATGAAATATCTTTTCCCATTGAATGTTGGCGATCGCATCGGCCCGCATAAATCTGAATGAATTAAATTTAATGTTTCCTTTGATCTGTTAATGGCGGATTTGTTGTAGGGTGCGATTGATAGTTTGCCCTCAATACATTCTTTACAAACAGTTTCATGTTTACAATTGTGTATTTCTATACCCTCGGCTATTTTGTGTTTCGCGAGATATTTTATCGCTTCGAAATTTTTATGTCCTAGCCTTTTGTGCCAAATGGATATGCAATTTTTATTGTCACAAGATGTTTGTGTCTGCGCGTTATATCCGTAGTCATTTTTGGGTTCTAACTCATATAAATTATCATTTAATTTTGCCGTTAAAATTGTTTGGCTATCCTTTACAAATGAGCATTTCTGTTTTTCTAATATTACCTTAATATCATTCTCTGTGGCTCTTTTGACGGATAAAAGGTTACTTTGCAATTCGGGACAATATAGTACATTTTTGAGAGTTATGGAATTTTGTGAGTCTGTATTTATATTCACGTCTCCCAGACCCTGTGAACATAGCCGCTTTCCGTTCGCTATGGTTATTTCGCCAAAGTTTCCTGGCATAAAGTTTTGTAGGTTGTTTTTCGTAGCTACTACATGCCTTGTGCATCCAGAGTCAATTATAAAAGTATCTTCCACCGAGGTTTGTGCTCTATTCGCGGTCCCTTGTTCGTTTTCAGGAATTTTTTCTTCTGAGGATTTGTTATCATTGGGGGGAATCAAATTTTTTTCATTATCACTATCTTCAGCCTTGCTTCCAAAGCAAAAATTCGATGTTTCCTTGGGGTTATTTTGGGTATTTTTGTAACTATTCGTGTTATTTCTATAGTTGTTCGGATTGTTGAATGCTTTGCTCCTGTTCCAGTCATTTCTTGCGTAATTATTATGCTGGTTTTTATTTTTCAGGTGATAACACTCATTTATTGCATGCCCCTGCTTTTTGCAGTAACCACAGTGTTTTTTAATTTTGTTTTTGTTTGTTGCTTTATATGCAGTCTCACGTGCGTAATGATTTGTTCCCTGATTTTCACTCCTGTGTCTGTATTCGTCAGACAATTTGTTTTTTACGAATTCTAAAGTTAAATCACTTTCGTTTCGAGCTTCAAGACCTATAATTAAGGGATCATAGGACTTAGGTAGACTGCACAATAAAAGTGCAACAATGTGAGTCTCGGGGATTTCTTCCCCAATGGCGTATAATTTGTCGCGTAAAGTTAATATATCGTTGATATGTTGGTTCATATTTCCACCGTCGCATAATTTTTTTGAATAGAGTCTCCTCAACAGAAACAACTTAGAGGAAAAGGTGGATCTTTGGTGAACTCGCTTAAGGGTATCCCAGATTTCCTTGGCAGTTTTTAAATGCCAAATGTGGACAATCTGAGAGTCATCTATGAATAGATTTACTGTGGCACGGGTTTTGGCGTCTTTTTTTCGCCAAGTATCGTCTGGAGTGAGTGGGGATGTGACGCTGACGTAACTAAAGAGATCCTCTCTGTTTAGTATCATTTTTACGCGAAAAGCCCAGAGATCATAATTGCTATTAGAAAGTTTCTCTACCAGAGATATTTCCTTTGCTGCAGAAATTGCCATGGCTTGTCGTTAGATTCTACCCTATTTTTTTTTAATTATCTATATTTTTGTGCGTATTGTTTATATATATTTGTTCACCAATGTTACACTATCACACATAATATTAGTAAAATATCAATGTCTATGTTTTATGCGTATTGTATATATATGTATTTTCTTATTAATGCCACACTATCGTACACAATGTAATATTACTGTCTATATAATGGTTCTTTATATACTTGAAATATTTCTTATCAACAGGTCATTTATATTTATATAATATATTCAAGAAAATTTTTTTCGTATATATATGCTCAATATTGTATCAGTGTATTTATATATATATAATATATTCAGAAAATTTTGTTTTCGTATTTATAAATTTTCAAATTTTCAATATTGATCAATATTATTTATTATATTCAATATAATCAATATGCATTTCAATAGTACTATTTTCAACAATAACAATTAATTACTTTACAGCCTTTTTTTTTCTCACCTTTTCAGTATTCATAATCTATAAGTTTTGAAAGGCGTGAATTCATATTACAATAAAGGCTGTTCTTTCATTTAATATTTTTCTAATTTATTTTAATTGAAAGTTAATTTGAAATGCAGAATGTTTGTAAGAGAAAATAATTATTCTTACCTGTATATGTGAGAGCGCTGGTTCTTCAGAGTATCACGGAAGTTTCTGTATCCACCTTACCCTTTTTGAACTCTGAAAAAGGTATTTTATTGAAGTGTTAAATTAGTGTGTAGAATTAATCACAGTGATCCAGGCTTTCAACTTTAAACGAGATTATTATATTTAATTAAATACAATTATTAATGCACTCTTCATTTCTTGGTTAATAGTAATATATATTCAATTTAAATTTAACTTGATTAAATATGTGTTGCAGTCTTGAGAGCCAAAATTAGCTTCCCGGAAATTCGAATGCATGAAGTGACAGACAAAAACATATGTTCTTAACACTCAAGAGATACGCCCTAGACTGAGATGAAATGGGGTTACACAAGTATAGTCAGGACGCCTCTTCATCAGAATTCAATTTTACAGTACAAAATGCTGACACAAGTATAAATTTAGAGCCTTTCAAAGTCCAGTCAAAAAGTTCTGCTTTCACAGTCTTTCAAAGTTTATTTGTGGTGCTGCCATCTATAGGAATAACTAGCAGTTGCTTACGTCATGGCAGCGCACGCAAATGAAGACAAGTTTATTACGGGTAATTTTCCAGTCTATTAGAATTGTTTGAAGTTTGTCCGTGAAGTGTCGCCACCTGCCGCATATTTCACAAAACGAAAAGTCGAAACACATTTTGAACTATTTCTGACACAAATCACCGAATTGACTGGATGGGATGGGCCCGGGGCTGTGCTAGTAATTGATGTACAGCAGAACTACTCAAAATCGAAAGTGCTACACCAAAATAGCTATCAAAGCGCCGCCTTCTGTGTGAATTTTCCTATTTCAACTGGTATCTGACGTCTATAATCAAAGACGCATGAAGTTTATTTCAATTCTATGCATAACTACATGCACTTTTCAATAATACAATGATGAAAAAGGCACTAAATTCGCTATTACAGCATCTCCATCCAGAAAAATATTTCGAAATTCAAGTGGGGTCTGTAGGCCATAGCCAAAATATATATATGAAATTTTGTTCAATTTTATGAATAATTTTATACACTTTTCAATGATGCAAATGAGGTCACACGGACACACAAACCCGTACACGCATAGACAGACATTTTGTATAAACAAATTTTTCGGGACCTCTGACCCCCTAAAAGAAATTAATCCGTCGAAAAAGGGAAGTCGATAAAAATTTCTATTGGAATATTTCCATCTTTAGAAAGAATAAAGAAAGGATTATGATTTTCAATGTTTATCTGAAAAAAAACTTAAATTTGTAGATTTACAGGCAGCTTTATACCCAATTCAAGTAAAACACACATTTCTCACTGCTTCACTCATATCCAATATTTTCAAAGCGTATTTCTTTTAAAATAAAATGGAAATCTCTTCTGACATCAAAATCCGTAAAAAGCAACTGATTGAACATTTTGGAGCTACATCTCATTGTGAAATTCTATAAGACGTAATATTTTTAAAATCAAAACTTCAAAAGTGTTATATTAAGATTCATATTGAAAGGGACTTTTCCGAAGTTATTTCTTCTTCAAAGTAACTTTTAGAAAAGATATGTTTATGTTTCAATCTTATTGATTTTCTCGAAGTATAACTTTGCGAATGAACATGCTCTCAGATTAAAGCATCTGCTTGTTTGATTATTTCACTGTGTTTGTTCAAGGAGCTAAAATTAAAAACTCTAAGCGTTATTAAAATGTTTTAATTCGCAATAAATTGTTTAAAAATAAAAAGAAAAGTGCCCAGGTAAACATAGGACATTTAGCTCACAGGCTATTCACACTAATTGTATATTATATTCCTATTTATGTATATTATTCATGAAATAGAACTCAATATTTTTGAGCAAAAGGGTAAATAATCAGTCTAATGCTTTATCCAAAAAAATTGATATACCAAATTTAAAGCAATTCAGATAAATCTCCGAAAAATACCGATTTATCTAAATTAATGGAGGGATTAGCCCCCGTTTCCCCCCTTTATAGTTAACCAATGAAGCCCAAAAACT
This sequence comes from Maratus speciosus, assembly GCA_963932465.1. NCBI lineage: Eukaryota > Metazoa > Arthropoda > Arachnida > Araneae > Salticidae > Maratus > Maratus speciosus. The sequence goes on along the minus strand of OZ010791.1, from coordinate 79,193,669 downwards.
AATCGGCGAAGCGCCTTATCAGAATGAACCTGTTACAAAATTTGAAGCAAATTGGGTATTTCTATGAAGGGTTATCGCGTTACGTACATAAATACATTCCCTTTAAAAAAAGACACATAGTTTCTTAATCTATTGAAATGTACAACAATCAGGAATGCAAATATATAATAACCTATATAATTCAAATTAATTTTTCAAAATGAAACTTGAAAAATTAATTAGAATTATATATATGTTCACCGATGCTGGGTTTGTTTGTGTCTCATGTTTCGCCTTAGGATTGTGTGCTCATGAAGAATATTACATCTTGTGCTGCAGTTGCAGCCTTGCCAACATAAGTGGGAAGTGCTAAGCTGGGCTTAAATAGTAGCCTCGTAGCTTAAATAGTAGAGCACTTGGAGCGCTATTCTAAGGGTTCTAGTTTCGATTCCCGGCTTTTACATTTTCAACTCTGTTGGTTCTACGCTTAGTTAGCAATGTGATAAATCTCATAAAGACTATTCCATCTTGAGATTCAGTTGAATCCTTAACAACATATGTAAGTGACAGGTGCTAAACTGGATATCTTCCTCGTAGCTTAAATAGTAGTGCACTTGGAGAGCTATTCTAAGGGTTCCAGGTTCGATTCCCGGCATGGATATTTTCAACTCTGTTGGCTCTACGCAATGTGATAAATCTCGTAGTTAATATTCAATAATTTCGAACGTAATTTCGCTGCTGAAAATTTATTGAAAAACTAATTAAAATTACATATATGTTCACCAATGCTGTGCTTATTTGTCTCTCCTGTTTCGTCGCAGGATTGTGTAACCATCCAGACTATTCCATCTTGTGCTGCAGGTACAGCCTTAACAACATATGTCAGTGAGAGATGCTAAGTTGGGTATCGTGCTCGTAGTTTAAATGGTAGAGCACTTGGAGCGCTATTCCAAAGGTTCCGTGTTCGATTCCCGGCTTGAACATTTTCCCCATTGTTTCACAAGCTTCATTACCAATGTGATAAATCACGTATTGTATATGTAATAACCTGTTTCCAGTCACCGACGATTACAAACAGTGTTCCTTTATCACTAGAAACCTCAGGATACAATTTATTTTCGAAATATAAAGATGAATTTGTGAAAATAAATCTATATTAGCTGCTCGTAATTTCTGGAAACGTTTCTTAGTAGTTTTACAAAGCATTAATCAGATCTCGCTAGCATTAATCAGTTCTCGCTACCCGGAAAATCGATTTTTCGGATTCTATCAGTAATCAAGTAAACATTTTCCGCTGTAAAACTGAATTTGTGCATTGAATTGTAACAAAATACTGTTAATTTTCATGTTAATGTTAATGCTGTTAATATTGTATGTTTACCAAAATATTTACCTGAGAATTGATAGCATCCGGAAAAGTGATATTCCGATTTGAGAAAATTGATTATTGCGCTGTAAAAGCTATTGAGAAACGTTTTCGAAAACGACGACCAGCGAATAAAAATATACCTTTATAAATTATTCTTTAAGTTTTGAAACTAAATAGCTTTCTCAGGTTTTAAAGGTAAGGGAATGCGTTTCGGACTCGGTGATGATTTGGAAGAGGTTATGGTATATTTCCGTTCTTGATTATAGAACATTTTTGTAGTAGATTATGAAGCATTTGTGATTTTTTACGGTGTTCGTATGTTCATACAGAACCTGCGGGCACATTAGCTCTCACTCTTTGATAGAATGTAAACTAAAAAACGAATTTCATTAATTAAAATATATTAATTTTGATTCAGTTAATAATTCATTTTGTTTCAGTAAATGACTTGTTTTTACAATTCTTCTAAAAGTAAAAAGATAATAGTGAACATATTGCAGGTGATAAAATTTCTGTATTTCTCACTTAGCATTTCGGAAGACAAATAAATATAATTTTGAAATGTTAAAGAATTTAAATATTTAAAAGAAGAGTTAAAGTTGTTTTTGATTGCTATGTTTGCTTTGTTTGATTGTTCTATTCTAAAAACTTACTAACATAGATTTGAAGGTTACATTAATATGCATTTAAAATAAATATAATATATTTCATATATTTCCAATATGCAGGCTTCCAGAATATATATATATATATATATATATATATATATATATATATATATATACATATATATATGTATACAGGGTGTTCAAATATTCGTCCAACAAACAGAAAAGGTTGTTAGCGAAGAATATGAGGAACAATAATTGCAATGAAACATGGTGTCGGAAGCCAACTATTTAATGAAAAATACGGGGTGTTGTCCCCTAACGCAAAGCATTTACTGCTGCATACGTATTCGCAGATTTATTTTATTACTAAATTTATTGTTATCCATCCAACTGTCCTCCCGACTAAATCACCACTGAGAAATGGGAAATCAAATATTTTCCTTAGGTCCTAGAAGTTCAAGAACACTTGGTCAAGTGTTTCAGTATGTATTTGACAAAACGTATAAAAACGAAATCATCCAGTCACTTTTCCTTAATTTTTGACATGAATGTATAAACACGAGCGAATATGTAAAATTCCGAGTTTCCCATGATTTTAAAAAGCATTCTTTATCTTTATAAGCCTCAGTAACCAACATATTTTGACAATTTGAAGAAGCATTTCAAAGTAAAACAATTTGAAAGAATTATAAAACTAAAGTTCCTTTTGTCGCTATGAATTATCAAAATCATTTTCGAGTAGTTTTTAAAGTGTATTAATTAGTTTTCCCAACACAAAAAATAGGTTTTTGGGATGCTATCTATTCTCAAGTAATCATTTTTATTGTCAAAAAGCATGCTTTACTGACAAGCATGTTAGCATTAACATTAACATTAAAATTAATGTTATTTTGTTACTCCTACATGTATAAATTTAATTATGCACCTGAAAAAGTTTATCTGAGCATCCTGGAACTGGTATTCCTGTTTCCAAATACTGACTAATACACAATAAAAATCACGCCAAACAGTTTCCGAAGATTAGTGGCACCAAAAGAAACTTTTATGAATTAGTATTTATTTTTATAAATTAGTATTTAAATCTGCTAAATATATTGGTTTGTATTTTTATCATGTATCTACTTTATTGTTAAGAACGATTTCGGAATTCGTCTTAAAAAAAAACTATTGGACGTATAGACAAAACATTATTTTCGGGAAAAATCCTTGATAGCTTTTATTTTATGTCAATATCTTTTCTGAACATGGAATATTGGTTTTCCGGAATATATTTGTTCACATGTAAACATGTTCAACTACGTAGTAGAAATTTTGCACGTTAGAGTAACAATAAGCGGTCAAATGCGAGTAATACTAGTGCTCAGAGGGTTCCGTACAATAAATACACGAATAATTCACTGGGTTATTAAAAAACCTGGGTTATTATTGCTAAACCAATAATAAGAGTTTGTAAAAATCTATAAAACGTAGCGTTGGGTATAGCTTCATATACTAGAAAGTTATGAATGAGTATACAATAAAAGTTCAAGGAGATATGAAGTCTAAATAATATCAAATTTTGCTCTCTCTTTTTTTTTTTAATCTTATCCTAATCTGTTAATGATTAACTTACTTTTTGTACTGACAATGAGAGTAGTGCATATTTATACTTCATTTGGCATTCCATAAAACTAAATTCAGCGTAGTAATAATCTTTTCTTTTTCCAGTGCAGACGAAACAAAACCCTTTTTCATAGTTTAAAATTGGCATTGTGCTAAGCGCGCTTCGAAAGGAGGTCGCAAAATTGAAACGCCACTTTTGTCCGTGCCGCGGTTTTCCACATAGGTTTTTAATTATATTTTAAAGATACGGGAGGCGTATTGAGAGATCCACTCAATGCAATCTAATCGCGAATCCCATAGAAATTATGTGAATAATTTTAAATAGTCTGTTTTTAACAATTTGAATTTTATTTCTTTTATACTACTATCGGACATTACATTACACAAATATATCATGAAAGTTGTTATGGGGGATTTAAAAGCCAATGGTACATAGAGTACGCCGCCCTTGTCATTATGTATGTCCAAACAATCCGCGGTTAAAATCGCGACTAATTATCATCAATTTTTTTTTCAAAAATCATTATCAACAATGCTTTTATACTTCTGCTACGATCGGTACCTCCAGCACTCCTTAAAACTCTTGCTGAGTGCCTGCAAATCGAAATTTGTGTGTAGCAGACAAATGCGCTTTTCTCAAAAACTATGTGACCTACACTGTTAAAAATCTTCAGGATTCTGTCCAGTCATTAGACCGTTTTTTTTTTTTTTAACTGTTTCATAACCGTAATTTAACGATATTCTGATCATAAAATGGCCAATAATATCGCCAGAATAGTGTTAAATTACGGTTGTGTAACCGTTTTCTATAAAAACGTTCAAATGGCTGGACAGAATATTGCAAATTTTTAACAGTGTAGGGTAATCACTATAATTTTCGGGCAAGGTTTAACTTAACGTTTATTACCTCTATTTTTTTCAAAATTTCAGTTTCAATAGATTCCGAAGTAAAAGGGGGGGGGGATTATTTGCACGAGAGATTTTTGCACTACATTTTCGACGATATCTCTGAAAATATAATACCTAAAATTAAAAGAAATGTATTTTTGTGTTCAGCGTCACGAAATCTTACACAGGATATACAAAGAACAGATTTTTTTTCAAGTAACTTAATTAGCTCCTCTACATTTTTCCTAAATATATTTGTGTGTGTTTAATAATCTGTAAATATGTGGGTCAATAGGGCATAGGTAATAATGGGTTATTACTTACCCCAGTTTGAACTTTCCACGTTCCAAAGTTTACGAGTAAAATGGCTGTGACAGACAAACACAGGAGTTTGTCTTGTTTTATAATGGTTCCGTTTTTACTTTTTAAGTACGGAATCCTAAAAAAGTTAATGTTACTGATGTTATTTTCTATGCTGCTAATTTCTCAAGTTTGTGTGTTAAACATGAACATGATTACTTGAGAATTGATATCATCCGAAAAGACGGTATTTCATGTGGAGATTTTCTGATTAACTACACTAAAAAAATCTTGTCAGTAACGTTTTCGAAAGTTTCGAACGGTAAAGTGAATTTTGATTTAGAATTCCTTTTTCAAAAATCAACAATTTTTTAGTTTCATGGGACTTCAGAAGATAAAGCATCAATTTACCATCATGAACAACTCCGTAGAGATCACATTTATTTACGTAAACCGTATTTATTTTTGAAATATTTTCGGAAATATTTTTTCTTTTACCCAGTAAAAATAGAGTAACTAAGAAGAAAAAATTGGGTTTATTTAGAGCTTATATACAATTTAGAAACATCAAGAAGAAAACACATAATAAGGTAATAAGTATACACGTATTCTTTTCCGTATATAGAAAAGCGTCGACACATTTTCAATAGAATTAACCCGTAACAGTTATTGCCGGTCTTACAGATCTTTATTTATATACATTCTATTACCGCGCGTGTTTTTTCTTTTATTAAGTTTATTTCTATGGAGAGACCGGACCGTACATTTAAAGTAGCACATTTTTGGCGTGTCGGAGAATGGCGTTGAAACTCGGACCAAAAAATATTTTACATCCTTCTGATGCGTGTTATACGGAAAGGATTCACAGACTTGTAGATGAAGGGCGGAGTGATTTTTCTGGTGAAGATGAGTGTGATGAATAATTCTGTTGTGAAAGTTCGCATTCCTCTGAGAATGAATTTCTGAATCCGACAGAGAAGAGGCTGGTGATTCAAAAAATAGGTGCTCTCAGTATTACTATAGAAAAAAACAGTATATCTATGCCTTTTCTGTTGAAAACAAGTGTGCTTAGAATGCACTCGAAAATTATGTTATGAATGTGGTAAGAATTTTCAAAAATAACTTCAGTATTGGCGTAAGTACTTTTTTTATTGAACTAATTTCACGATGATTTACAGTTGTGTCATTTTTTATGTAATTCACCCAAACTTTAATATTTCGCTATTAATTCATTCATCATACACTTTTGTAACAGGTTAACCTATAAAAGTAAAGTAAAACAGGGTGTTTTTTAATTCATTACGTACATACATCTTTTCAAGTAGTTTTTGATCAAAAATTTGTAATATTGATTTAAATTCTTCTATACTGCGTTTATATTTTTATAAACGTTATTAATTTAACTTGTATTGAAAATACACATTCTCAAAAATATATAGATCGTATTTTATTGTAGATATTTCAATTGTCACATTAAAAAAATAAAAATAAAACGTGGTCTAGGAGACCGTGCCAAACTTGTAGTATAACAAAATTTTACCGTACCTGTTACGGGTTAAGAGAAATACATTTTGTTTCTGTAGTTATGTTATACAAAGAGATAATCTTTACAATATGTACTATATGGAGAAAAGTCATTCCATTTTTTCACGAACTTTTCTTGAACTTCGGTGATATAAAGAACATGTTTGGACTGATAATTTTAGTAACAATTCAGACATGAATGCTATTAGCGATACGGCAAAAGTTTCAATAAACTAATATTTATAACCCCTGTGCACCATGGAATCGTCCAAAAGACTCGGAATCATCAGTAACTATAAAAAATGATTTAACACACTGTGTACAGCATTAGTATACATTTGCATAAAAAATAACAAATATATTTATAATAATATAATCGCTTTTATCAGACGTTAGTAGAAAAATCCACATGCGGAATTTTAACCAAACTTCCCCACGTTTTCAGACAAGTTGATAATGTGCGAAATAAACATTACACTGCCGTTAGAACTGATTATATTGAATATTTGATACCATATAAGCATTTTCGTGAAATAATTTTTAACTGCGCATGCGTGAATGATAGCACGTTTTCATAATTTGGCAAACTGTACTGGGCGACTTATAGAAAAATGAGCAATTGGATATCAGTGATTTAGTAAGCTGCATTTCTGTTATTTTGTAAATGATAGGAGTGATTGTTATATAATTATCGTATAATCGTCATACGCTAAAATTCTCAAACATGAAACAATCCTTTTAAAGTTTGATATATTAAGGAAACAAAGCTAATACGCAGATCCTGATTAAAAAAAAATAACACATTAACAGGCGAAGTTCCTCACTACTTTACAAGATATCTCATTTTAACAACGTTTTACTTGCTATCTTTCACGCCTTAACTTTAGAGATTGAATTTCATATTATTAATAAAAATGCTTTTATATCCTAGAAGTGACATAAATGAATACAATTTGATTGGTTGAAAAAAAAATAACAGATTTAGCAAGCCTTCTACTACTGCCTCGCTAATGTTTTTGTATTCAGCTGATTTGCATAAAGAAACTCATATAAGCGAGTATTGCCAAGGTTTTTGGACAATAATCCCGAATAATTTTATGCTACCTATGCTAATGTCAATTCTACGACATATACAATGTCCATATTGTGTGCATTGTATTAATTGTGTTTAAATAAGTGTCTTTATATATGTGTACCATTAATAATAAAATGGTGGAATTTAAAAATGTCTCAATTTCAATTGTATGCTATATCAGTTTAATTTGTACTATTTAAAACAAATCATAAATCGAATAGAAAGTAAACTAACCTCGATTTTATTACAAAAGCTCAATATGGGCAGCCATAGATATACAGCACTCAACCAACCTAAAGACCAATCCTTCCCCCACGTCGGTTAACATGTCCGCAGAAATGGAAGCGATAGCCTCTTCAATTCCGTGTCTGAACTCTTTATAATCATTAAGTAGCGGCGAAACGCAGGCACGATCTTTTATAAAGCCGCAAAGAAAAAACTTCGCATGGCTCTAACGCAGTGATTCCCAACGTGGGGCGCACGACCCACCGGGGGGACATTTGATTCTTTAGGGGGCCATTTTAAAATTTGAACTCAGCCTTTTTTTTTTTTTTTTTTTTTTTTTTTTTAGAAAAGTTAGGTTTTAGACTAAAAATAAAAGTAAAACATGCAAAATTTAAAAATAAATAGGTATTTTTGTTGAACGTTAAAAAAGCTTAAAATCAAAATGTTAAAATGGAATCAATACCAGAATAATTATATGAGCATTTTTTTTTTTTTTTTTTACAGAAAGAAACTTCTACACTTGAAATTACTTAAGAGTATACTTAAATCTTATTGTCTTTAACATATTTAACATAAAAAATATTTGAAATAACTAAATGTGGTACTAACAACTTTATAATTTTTTTAAATTTTGTGAAAATGGATAAAATGGATGAAAATAAATGAAAGAAAATGGATAAATTGTAAATAACTATGGTTGTAGTGCAGGCCTCCTACACGGTAAATGAATGTAAAACATGTACAATTTAAATTTGAAAATGTCATAATACATGGCAGTTAATTAACGATAATTGGGGAGGGAAAAAGATAAATATGTTTTGATGGGGAATAATGTCTACTTAAACTTGATAAAGGTCAGAACCTTGAAATGCTTCTTGTGTACTTTGTTATCCATAGAAAGGAAATTTGGCGTCCAAAGATTTTCCAACAACTTTCAATAAGTTACTAAAATTCAATCTAAAATGTGTCATCGTTTTCAATTTTAATACTAAATATGAGAGTGTCTTTTGTCATTTAGGGACAATAAAAATATAGGCATACGACACTTTTGTTAAACATTCAGGTAAGATGGGAAGGCACAACAAATCTATTTTGGCATAAAAGTGAAGATTTATAGTCTTAATTCCATTTATAAAATTATACTAAAAACACATTTGTGGAAGAAAATTCAGCTCTATGATATGTTAAGAAATGTGAAATGAATAATCGTTAAAACACTGTTAGACTTCCTTCAGGTGAATACAATTCGATTTTCGAATAATAAGAGATATAGGTTACAGAATATGTGTGTGAGGGTGGAGGGGGGCATCTTGATTTTCCAGATGCTTCGGTGGGGCGTGGGCAATAAAAGGTTGGGAAACACTGCTCTAACGGCTTTTATATCTTCAGACAAGCAATAACACTTTACACTCAGGAGTCCCCATTTTATGTATGTGGCACTGCAGGCGAGTAAATAAAGAAGCAGTATTCGCGCATGCGCTTGTCTAAACTTGTTTGAATTACTTTTTATTTGTGACCTTGAACCAACGCTTACAGTTGATACTATTAAAATGTATAACTGGGACTTTCTTTTTTGCTCACCTTGTATAAATTTTAACTATTTTGAATTTTTGTAATTGACTCCTGTTATTTATAGTTTATTTATTTTATAAGCTGAAGATTTGCAAACATTTTTGCAATATTATATAAAGCGTTAAAGTTGTTTAGTTAAGTATTTAATTTTTCACACACAAAAGTAAAAAAATCAAAAATAAAATATTAAAAACGATGTGTCTCATTTATATAATTTTTATTGAATATATTTCTTAATTTTCATACCAATACTAATGTGTGATAAAATTTGCAAATGTTAACAATCAATCATAAACGACAATAATTTAAATAAATGAAATGAAATTCGCATTTATGAAATTACATGAAAGTAGTTTGTTTAATTAATGAATATTAGAACGAAAAGTAATAATATTATATTTTTAATTTAGTTTTTTCTATGAAATAAACACTACTTTCATTCCTTTATCAGCTTTAATGGAAAAAATGATAATCATATTTTTTTTTTTTTTTTTTTTTTTTTTTTTTACTGTAGAATGGAATTTAGGTAACACAATACAAAGAAGATGTAAAAATCAATATTTGGTGGGCGTAGATTTTGCTACTCAAAGGTCAACCTTTCAGTAATGCAGCGTATTTTATTTTTATCCTTTTCATTTCTAATAGTTTTCTCTATAAAAAGTGATGTGATCTTCTGTAAATGATTTTTATTTTTCCCGTGGTTTATTGTTTTATCTTTACTGAAAATTTTCGATGTAATGCGTAAAATATGTTATCATCAGAAAGGAAATGTCATTGAAATTGCTATTTCTATAAACTTTAAATATGCATTAATAAAATATATTTATTTTTATTTTCATAATAATAATTTTTTTCTCAAATGTAATGTGGTATTCCATAAATGATTTTATTTTGTTCTGTGACGTTTATGTACTGTAACACGGGGTTATTAGTATAAACATGAGGTCGCAGAAGTGATATAAAAATATATAATTTGATTGGTTGGAAAAATAAAAATAGACTTGAGAAATAGCCTTCTAGCACGGCCGCACTACTTTTATTATTATTATTATTATTATGCTGATTTGTATAAACAAACTCGTTTATGAGAGTACCGCGAATTCCTCCAATACGAATAGCGTATTTTAGTTACTAATTTCCAATCTTTCGATTCTCCCTGTGAGTATGTCGCTATTATCTTATATTATAATGCGAGCAAAAATTATGTGTGCATGTATGGTGTGTGTGTGTGTGAATTCTATCTTAAAAACGGCTCTAACGATTTTGACAAAATTTTGTATTTTACCATTTTCGGGCATGAGAAGACCATTGGGTTAGGTCACATGTTCGAGAAAATTCGATTAGTGGGTCATTTTGGGTCATTATGGGTCAGGGTCAAGCCCATTATATCTAAAAAACGGCTCAATCGATTTTGACTAAATCTTATATCCAACCGTTTTCGGGTACGAGAAGACTATTAGGCTAGGTCACATGTTCGAGAAATTAGCGGGTCATTTTTGGATCACTGTGGGTCTAGTTATTTTTACCAAAAAAAAAAGGCTCTAACGTTTTTCACTAAACTCTATATTCTATAGTTTTGAATTACGAGAAGACCATTGGGCTAAGTCACATGTTCGGGAAAATTCAATTAATGGGTCATTTTTGGGTCACTGTGGGTCAAGCTAACTTTATCTAGAAAACGGCTGTAACGATTTTGGCGAAATTTCGAAATCGATCGTTTTCGGGCACGACAATACCATTCGGCTAGGTCGCATATTTAAGAATATTCTATTAGTGGGTCATTTTGGGTCACAATAGGTCAAGTTATTTGAATCTAAAAAAGTCTCAAAATATTTTTACAAAATTTTATAATATACCGTTTCTGAGCTTGAGATGACCATTGGGCTAGGTCACATGTTTGAGAAAATTCGATTAGTGGGTCATTCTGTGTCACAATGTGCCAGGGTGAAGCTAATTGAATCTAAAAAGACGCTCAAAACATTTTGACTAAATTTTGTAGCATACCGTTTCTGGGCATGATATGACCATTGGGTTAAGTTCCATGTTAGGGAAAAATCGATTAGTGGGCCATTTTTGGGTAACTGTATGTCAAGCTAATTGTATCTAAAAAACGGATCAAACGATTTTGCCAAATTTTGTATTTTACTGTTTCTGGGCATGAGAAGACCATTTGGCTAAGTCACATGTTAAAAAAAAAATTCGATTAGTGGGTCAAGCTAATTTTATTTAAAAAATGACTCAAACAATTTTGACAAAATTTTGTATTATACCGTTTCTGGGCATGAGCAGACCATTAGGCTAAGTTACATGTTCGAGAAAATTCGTTTGGTGGGTAATTTTGGGGTCACTGTCGGTCAAGCTAATTTTATCTAGAAAACGGTTCAATGGATTTGGACTAAATTTTGTATCCAATCGTTTTCGGGTACGGGAAGATTTTTATACTAGATGACTTGCTCGAGAAATTTCAATTAATGGGAAACGTAACATAAAGGTGGTGTGAAAAATCAATACAGTCGATTCTCAATATATCGAACATGAAGGTAAAGACAAAAAATACAAATTATAAAAAAAAAAACCATGCTATCAATAGTAGAATAAATCTAAGAGCTTTTTTACATACTTTTTAAAAAGTAATCCATTTTTAATCTAATAAACACTTTTAACAATTTTATTTGAAAAAAGATTCAAATGTTGTTTGCTTCATAGATGATTATGAAATTTTATCTATTACACTTTCTAAGTGGACAATGGCTTTAAATGTGTCCTCTGAAATATTTGGTTGACACTCAACATATTTCCTCAAAATATCCACTGCTGAAAATGCTTGTTTGTTTGTTGCTTTTGGTGGTAATTTGCCAACATCTTCAACCTCTTCTTGTGTTTCACAAGAAGTTCATTTCATTGTCGTCTCACTGACCGAAAGCTGTTACTGCATCCTCAACGTCGTTGCAGTCATTAAATTCCATGTTATCGAGCTTGATGCGTCCTGTCAATCTGTTTCAATCATTTTCGGTGAAGTTTTTCTCAAAATTAGCGATGCTAGTGGTCTGACTATTTTCGTGATTTTCAATGAATCCAGCCTTTTTAAAGCTATTTATTATCGTAGAGGAAGACACGTTATACCATGATTTGTCAGACATTCGCACAGCGTGTAAAATATTAACAAAATATAGTGAAACGCTATCTTCCATTCCGAACAACATTTTTTTAAAGCTACATAATGACGATACTTTACTATAAAACTTTGGATGATGCCCTGATCAAGTGCTTGAAGTTTTGAGGTAGAGTTTAAGGGGAGAAATTCACTTTTTATGTTCCCCATATTAGGTATGGTATTTAAGGCTGGAGTAGCACAGTTGAAGTTTATTCCAACAGAGCGAAAAATGTCCAGACCAGGGATCGAACCTGGATACTTGGCGTGCCGTGCCAATGTCGACCAGGTATCGGTCCGGATAGCCTAACAGGTAAGGCATTGGCACGGCACGCCAAGTATCCAGGTTCGATACCTGGTCTGGACATTTTTCGCTCTGTTGGAATAAACTTCAACTGTGCTACTCCAGCCTTAAATATGATTTAATCCAGTTGGAAAAAATATTCGTACCCTTCATTAGGTATGGTATATTGTGCGCCGCAGTGTTATCGATGAAAAGCACGGTTTTCCGACTTTGTGTTTTGATATCTTTATTTATTTTTTTAAGCCAGCATTAAAAAATGTTAGACGTTAACCAAGCTTTACATTAAATTCAGAAGTCAAAGGAAAGGATTTTATGACTGTGAAACATCCTGGATTTTTCAATTTCTCAATCATCAACGGTTTTGATTTCCCTGTTCCCTTCATATTTGCTCAAAACAACAAAGTGACGCGTTTTTTACTTCTCTTGCCTCCATCACATGATTCCCCTTTTATATACATATTTATATCTGTTGTGCATTAGAAAGAACGTCCAGTTTCATCCGCATTAAACAAATATTTTTCGTCGTAATCCTTCACGTTTATTTTCTTCTTAAATTTTTCACAAACTTCCTTGTCTAAGCACGCACTTTCACAATGTGCACATTTTCAAAAATGAAATGTTGTTACCTATTTTAAATTTTCAAACCAACAATTACTTCTTTTGAAATTTAAGTGGCCTAATTATTTTTCAAAAGATTCAGCTTTTTCTTTGATTACAAGTCCATTTAAAGGGATATTTTGAGTTCTACGTTGTATAATCCACATTATAAAGCACTTCTCCATGTCGGGAAACTGGCTGGTTTTTAATTTATTTCGCTTGCCTAAGCCGTCTTGCAACTTTTGTAGATAGTTGATTTCATTTTATAATTGTTGACAATGTGCTCCTTGGAATCCCAAATTCTTTTTCGATTTTTTTCAACATTTTCGATGATTTTTTTTTAAACTTCAATAGAAAACGTATTCAATTCCCGTTTGTTAGCCATTTTGAACAGATGAGTCGCAGAAGATATCACCTACAAATGCTCGAATTTTTTCTGAAAAAAAAAAAAAAAAAAAAAAAAAAAACGAGAAATCTAACTTTTCAGAAAGCCACTTGGGCATTCACGCGTTTCTTTCACCCCTTGTTGCAATGATACGAAATTCTACAGACTTCTTACAAGCCACTTACCTCTTGATTCTCATTTATTACTTTCATTTCCGGTTTCCTTAAAATTACCTCAACCACTCAAGTAAATAACCTTGGAGAATAAAAGGACAAAGAAAGGATAGATGATCTATATGCAATGACAATTGACTGAAAAATGTAAGGCAATCAAGTCTGTAAATATATGACATATATGAGAAAGTATGTGAAAACAGATTTGGTTTATTATGGAAGTGGTTAAAACAGATTTTATGCACCTTCTAAATTGAAAATCTAATTGTTTTTTCAAAATCGATATGGTTTACTATGGTTGTGAACACCTCATATATTGACATTAGCGAAATATCTTTATATTGCATAGACGTATATCCTTAGACTCTCTCTAGAAAGTAAATTGCTGCAAAGTTAATAGTTTCAATAAATTCTATGCCTTATAATTCAAACACATTATCTTTTTAGGATGGATTTCATTTAAAAGTCATTTAAGGGAATACCGATAACTAGGCCCTTTGTCAGTAATATATTTTTGAACTTTTATTTTCCGTAATTCCTTTGTTTAATCGAAAATTTATCATACAATTACGGAGCTTCATTATTAAAGAGTAAAATATACCGGTTATCCATAAGGTATCTTTCCAAATACGGGCGTTTATTAAATAAAATGCTGATTAGATACAAACATGAAAATTATTTTATTTTAAGATGGAATTATTAATGTTTTTAACGGTAATTAATGAACCTCTATATGCTCACCATTACTTGCTCGAAGCACATCAAAGCATTACTCGATTTCCAGCCATGCCCTCAGCAACAAAGTGTTATCAATGGTGCTGATTGCGTCTATGATCCCTAGCTTAAGTTCAGTGATATTCCTCACCTATGTTCGGTATACACTATCTTTAACATACCCCGCAGACAAAAATCCAGGTGCGTGATATTAGGTGAACGAGGTGGCCAGGTAATTCGCCCATCTCGCCCCAGTCCACCGACTTGGCTCGCCCCAATGTGACGGTACACCATCTTACTGGTAAAAGACGTTTGGTTGAAGATTATTCAACTGTGGTGTCACAAATTCAGATAAAAGGTCTAGTTACACACCTGCAGTTATTGATTTCACTGCGAAAAAATTTGATATCTTGCGCCTTGGTTCTTTAAAATGTTGCCTAAAATACAGAAAACAGATGTTAATAAAAACTTTAATAGTGACCTGAGTATCTATAACAAATTTCATTTTCATTTCTCATTAAAAAAAATTATGAATTTTTGCAGTTGGAAAGAGATTTTTTTATACCCTGTATAATTCGTGATAAACTTCTGTATTGATCAGTTTAGAATTTAACTCTTTTTTCTTATTTAGTTTAGAATTTTTGTTTTATAACGTACATGAATGGGTGAAATTCTTTTAAAAGTAATGTGTTTTTTAATAGAATGCTTGCTAAGTTATATTTCAGATAGGAATGAATTTGAGAATTTTTTTTAAAAGAACTCACAATTGAGAAAAGTTTATTTTTTTTTTCTTTGAGGATTTTCATTTATTGTATTATAATTCATTTTTGAAAAACGAATTATGTTTAATAACAAATAGAAAATCTTTTAACGCATAAATAAAAAAAACATAAAACATACTTCTGTACATGTGTGTTTATTAATTTTAAATATTACATTCCATAATACAACAGTTAGTAAAATAAAATTCAACAGAAATTCAAACACAATAGTCTCGGTCATTGTTTCTTTATTGTCATGTTTATTTAAAAAAAATAATAATCATACATCTTCATTCGTACAATACTATAAGTATTGATCATCAGGTTTTCATATTCATAACTCTAGTTTGTTTATATATAATAATAAGGATTTAATTTTTTTTAAGTAATTGTGAAGTAAATGATGTGCATTTCATGGATTAAATTCACCTGTTAAGAACGAAACATAAATCAGTATTAGAAGTTCATTAAACTAAAAGCTCCCTTTTGTTATCATAAAGATAAATTAGAAGAAGATAAAAACGTTACAGAATATCACTTATGGAAAGAACTTAAAACATATTTTCGCTCAGTTAAACAAGTAATTTTTGAATATGTTTTACAAACATAATTAAACAAATTTAAATTATTTATTTTCGCGTTTCTTCAAAAAAGAAAGAAAATATTTAAATATCGCGTAAAAAACTATATAATAAATTTAAAGAACATAAAATAATTTTTTGCCTGAAAAAAATGTACTTTTCTGTTTTATCTGGTGGCAATAAATTAAGTGGTAAGTACAGAATATTAATTTTCGAATACAAAATTTAATTGTGAGTGGTCTGTAAAACTAATATAAATGGTAAGTACAGCAAATAGGAGGAGATCAAATATCGCAGTCAGTCGATGTGACGTCAGGGTAAGAACACAAATGGTCACAAGTACTCTAGACTTATGTCTAGACTTAAACAAATTGCGATATGTTTTATATGTCTCATTATTTCTCTAAGGTAGACGTTAGTTGGTGTCTCAATTGTGAAGTCCCGTAACTATTGCTTTCTGAAGAGTCCCCAGATGGCGTTACAATGTTGTCACGTAATGATTCGGTGAAATACTGTTATATAGCGACGAGTGACCTACGAATAACATTACAGTGAAATTACATGGATTGCTACTTGTTAACCATTTGGAAAAATGGTTATTGTCCTCTGTCAGGGTAGGAAATCAAAAACATATCTGAAGCGTTTTATTAGTTGGATTTATTTATTTATTCGTTTTCTGATTGGTCTATACAGTAATCTGTATTTTCCCTTTACTTTCAACAGAGAGGGATACTTCTGTTGCCACTATGACAAAAAAGGAATAAAAACTACAAAAATAAATAATAACTCAGAAACAAATTGAGATACAGCTTTCAAACAAATTGCATTTAAAAGTACATTTTTTTCTCTCTATACAAACGGTGTAAAATGTAATATTGTGGGATGTTTAGAAGTTTAAGAATGAAATTTTATTTAAAATGGGTCCAGGAATATTAATGTTTAATGCATGGCGTACATAATAGATGACTAGCTCCGTAGAAGTTAAAAAATTTACAGTACCGAAAAATGTCATCCATGGCGTACGTAATGTATGATCAACTCCGTGCGATTTTTTATGTCTTAAATTTTAGTCTTTGAAAAAATCATTTTCTAAATGGTCGTTGTAATTTGTTAAATTGCATTTTTTTTTCTATTCCTTCGCTGCAAACCTCATCTTTTTGTCTTAATTAGCTTACAAAATAATAATTTTACTAGTGCAATAATGTAAATGTATGAAAAAAATATATAATATTTGCTCTATTCCTTTTTAAAACAGGACAATATCAAGAAAAAAATGAAACAGTATTTAAACTGTATTTTTAGGATTTATATATTGGCGTCTCAGTATATAATTGTAAATTAATTATTATTAAAATATTTAATTGTAAAAAAAAATGTTTAATGTTACACCTTTTTCTTTATAAAAACACAATTTTTATATTTCTAGAATATCAGGAATCAGGTTAACAATCAACTACAGTATCCCATCTTTACTTACAAAAACCAGGTTGAGTGTTATAAAATAGTGCAAAAAAATGCTTTTCTTTGTTGTAACCTCTTCAGTCCCTGGGTCTCCATATGGGGATCTCTGTGCTTTACCTTACAAAAACTAAAATGTCCGATTTTTTTGTTTCATTTTCACATCACTTCTTAATAGTTGATTTTTTTGAGTGTGTCCAAAGCAAACGAATGAATGGAAGCATCTAAGCTGATTCCCACATTAAATAAATGTTATTTTCCCCTGAGTTATCAAAATGCCTAAAAAAGCCCAAAAGACAGTATGACAAAGAAAGTGCGAAATTTTCATAAGTATTTAACTTAAATCTTTTTTAATAAAAAATTTTGAGGTTTTCTAAATTATTTACTTGTTTAACCGTCTCACCACCGCGAACTGATATATCCGTTCAGTAAGCTGTACGTTTCACTGCAGCAGAAGCGTTTTTATTTATTTATATAATTCAACAAATATAACGCAGTTTTAAAATATTTTGTTATGATTAATACTCTCACGGCTTATACTCCGTTACGGAATTCATTTTTTGTGTCATGTTAGAAAAATAATCTTATTTGAGACTTTTTAAAAATTAAGAGAAAACAACATTACAATTCTGCCCTTTTGCTCCGCTGTCAGGGGGTTAAAGCTCTTAAATTTGTGATTGCGTTAATTTAGGTTAACGGTTATTAAATTGATGTTTTTAAGGGGATTTGTAATTTTTGATCCATATTTTTGAACCTAAATTACTAAGCGTCTAAAGGAACAGTTTCAGAAAAGATATTTTTTCTGTTATTTACCATGTCATTTTGTTTGGAAAAGAACAATTAATATGCATTTGTATTATTATTTTAGCTTCGGAACTAAGAGGTTAAAGCTTTACAAAAACATTATATCAACTTATGTTAGATTCATATACTAGGAAGAAAATCTTGATTTACAATTAAAAGAACAAATCAACTTAGGTAAACAGAAAAGTCATTTTCTAATCTCCTAAGACTAACAGAAAACGTTTATTTAAATTTTAGTGAAATATTACAATCGAATGAATGTATGATTGTCATCGTTATTGGATTAATTTTAAAATATTTAAAGGCGGCTGATAATACATTTAATTTTAAACATTACATCTTATGCCATATTACTTTAAAATTCTGTGTATTAATTATCCATGGTTTTAATTTATAACGAAAAGATTTTGACAAATACTTATATATATATATATTCTAGTTTGAAATTAAGAAAACCGTTAAATGCAATTCGTTGAAGAATATGCTATAAGAATTCACCTCAATAAAATTCATTTCGGGAAAGCAATATTCAGTAATATATTTTAAGAAATCCCAGTTTATAATGAAAGATGCAATTCGGCCATATATATATTCGAGTTTATTAAATATGTTTTATGATTTGCAGTCTGAAAATTAGTTATTGTAATGATTCAAGCAACGGGATCAGAGCTTTAATAAATATGTTACAAAGTTTCAGGTGCAAACGTATTTCCAGTATGAAATTATGAAAGAGAAATTAGTTTTTGATAGTCAATAATGAAAATTTTATGATTAGCTACATGCCTAATGACGGATAAATAAGACTGCTTTCTTTCACGATGGGGTACGTACAACAGCAGTAAATGATATAGATTTTTTAAAGATGTTTTCATGATATATTTGGCGACTGAACTAACTTCAGACAGCTTACATGGTAAACTAAACTTGGCAGTATTTTTTTTTTTTTAATTTCTATGTCAAGAAAAAATATTTCTTATGTTGTTAATTTTTTAAAGGACTAATTAGAAGAATTATAAATATTGAATCACTCAATATTCGTTGAATTATATCTTTTCTGTTACAGCTTACAGACAGGTCAGTTGTATTCTTATTGTTTAGTGGGTACTGTTACACTAAATTTAGATATTGCATAATTTTGGGAGAATACGATATTTTTTTTTTTTTTATCTAGGATATACATGTTTATCATTTCAAGATTTTCTTTTGATATAGTTCTGAAATGAATAGAATCGTTATACCGTTTATTATCAATTTATCGTAGAGAAATTAAGGAAGTAGCATCCGTCAGGGAATCATGTCAACTTTCTGAATAAGATTGCCTTTTTTATAACCGACATAATAAAGATCATCTTACTTTTAATTATTTTTTATATTAACATCAAGTGTGCACTTTTGTTGAATTTCATGTAACAAAACAGCCCTGAAAAATATTTAATTTGTATACTTTTTCTTAAATTTTCATGGATTTATTTAAAAATATGTTATTAGCTTATAGATACGTTTTAGAAAATAAAATTATAATCTTACAAGACAAACTACAGAAAACACTGTAATACCTAATGCTCATACTTGTGCAATTTCATACTTGTTAAGGAGGTGATGTCATAAAAATTAAGGAAACTAATTATTTCAAAATATTCTTTAAGACTATATTTCGAATGTGAAATACTAAAAAATATGCACACATAAAAAATACAAACACATATTTATATAATTATATGCAAGAGTTCATAAGAAAAAGTCAAAGTAACATAAAATGTATATTTATCAGAAAATTCCTTATTTGACGAACTGGAGAAATATATTGTTATAAGGTTAACTTCTTGGAAGTGTCCTCGGTGTTCTAACTAGAACAATAATTTCTAAACGTGTCTCTACTTAGTATTGATAATAATCAGATAAAATCATAAGAGATCAACACTTGTTAGACTTTATTATCCAAGCATTAATATTTTTGGAGCTGTATGTGGCGATTGCAGTTGGAAAATCTTCTAAAATTGTTGAAACAGTATGTAGTATATCAATTCATTTATCAATTAAGTACTGCACAATCATTTGTCTTTCTCCAAACAATATCTCCAAAAACTTGTTACTTATTTTTCCAATAGATCTATTTTTGCATCAATTACGAGTATCAGTAACGTACATATTGCGCAAAAACCTTACAATGAATATTCATAATTTTTCTAAACACTTCAATACAGTTATTTTTTAAGAAACGCATTTCAACTTCACTTGAACCTGAAAAAAAAAGTGATGTTCATATTCGAATGGTCACGTTACTACCCAGTAAAAAAAAATCTGTAAAGTTACTAAAGTTTTTCTAGGAAACTGGGATCCCTAGAACTTTTTATGTAACGGAAACAAGAAAAATTCCTGGAACACAGGCTGTTACAGGAATTTTTGTTGTTGCCGTTACATAAAAAGTTCTAGGAATCCAGTTTCCTAGAAAAACTTTAGTAACATTACAGATTTTTTTTTTTTTTTTTTTTTTTTTTTACAGTGTACATGTTTACATTGTATTTTTCATAGAAGCGCAATGTTGCAAGCTTTTTATATTTCTATATACATAATATTTCTGAATATCATAAATAACAAATTAAAAGGAAGTTGCATACTGAGCTTATATTAAGAAATGCGTATAAATATGCAGAAACAATCATTTAAAAACGTAATTGCCAACATACTTCATTTACAGGCTCTCACGATATATATGTCAAGCTAATTCAGCAAAAATACAGCGTAACCTTGTATGTACTGGTATTCAGTTTTAAAATAATAAACTTATTACACAAGCTGCACAAACGTTATTCTTATGTCATTTTTCGTGCCCAAAACCAGCCTTATGGATAGTCACCCTTTTAAATATAAATTATTCATAATTCATAATATAAATTATTCATAATAAAAATACTTATAGATTCTATTTTTTAATCGGTAAAAGCAAACTTTTCACATTTTATTGAAGTTCCTTCCATCAAACAGCCCTGAAACAAAATATTTATGCTTTTTGAAAACTTTATAAGATCTCACAGAGTGAGGATACTACACTGTAAAAAAAAATCTGTGAAGTTACTAAAGTTTTTCTAGGAAACTTGGATTCCTAGAACTTTTCATGTAACGGCAACAACAAAATTTCATGTAACAGACACACTTTTGCGCCGAAAATCAAAAAATCTGTAAGGTTACTAAGAATTTTTTTGGAAACTGGGATTCCGAGAACTTTTCATGTAACTGCAGCCAGGGTTACAAATAAAAGTTTAGTAAGATTACTGAAATTTTACAGACTCATTTGTAAAGTTACAGATTTTTGTAGCTTTACAAAAACTAGTTTTGTAGATTTGCAGCTTTTTTCGTACAATTACAGGTGAAAGTTTAGTAAGCATGTAACTTTACATCTGTAGAACTACAGATTTTTTTTTTACAGTGTACTGCTAATTGCAAGTGAAAAACTTCAATTTATATCTCGCAAAACATCCTACGACTGAATTTCTTTTTTGCAGAAATGACAAAAGAATTTGGAAAGAAAACGCAATTCCCTATCGAATGGCATTTCTTGAATTTTTCTGCAATAATTTGGTGATGAAATGTTGTGGGTGTTCCTTTTATTTCCAACTCTACATGAGTCATTACACTGTTTTTCATTTATATACAATTCTTAAGTCTTTTCATTTCTGGCACTATATTATGATTCAGTTTACGCAATTTCTGATTCAATATTTCACATGAGATATAAGAAAATGGCAATATGTAAATGTTGTCAGTGACATGTGTTTGAGTTTGATTTATAAATAACTGACATTTTACAAATGGAATTTTCGAAAAAATACATTTTTACTGCTTACTTCTGGAGTCCAAACATAATTCGTTCCGTCATAAATAGACCTTATGTTTGGTTCGGTTCCGGTTCAAAACTCTAATCTTATATGCAAAAAGATTGCTTGTTGAAAAAAAGTAGCGAATCTTTATGTTCTATGTCTATTTTTCTTCAAAATATATATAGTTAAAAAATATATATATTAACTCTTTATTTTTGGAAGAAATACCGATAAAAAGAGCCAATTAGGATGTCAATTTTTTTTTTTTTTTTGGGGGGGGGGGAATTATGTTAGACAGACTATCAATTTTTAATGATAATATAAAAAAGCAATACTCTGACATATTGCTGCATAGGATTTTAAGTCGTAAACCAGTTAATTGTCGGTGCCTGCATAGTCGACTTATTACACATCATTGTTATCCATATTCTTTTATTTTATCGAGAAAAGGATTATAGATATACGAAGTAATCATTTATTACATAATTTGTAGTAAATTTCTCTCTCTCAAAAAGTCCCTCTTAATCTGCATCTTTGGAATTAAGATCATGCGCAGCGTAATCAGTTGGGCTTGTTTAGGTGCGTGTTTTCTCCCTTTTATATTTTTGCCAATAAAAGTGAGGAATCGCGTATTTGTCAATGTATTACACATAAAAAGTTTTACTTACTTTTTATTTTACAATTTTGTTTCTTTTTTGTGTATTTTAAGAAATAAGAAGGCTCGAAGAGTTATCTGCATCTTTAGTAATATTTTTAGCTATTCACGACCTAGTTATCTCAAAGAATTAATTTAGGTGATATTAATACCCTTTAAGCGTCCGGCCTATTTCTTACTTTATACTTAATGATTAATAAAATAATACCTATGAAAACTATTTCCATGGGGATTTGTTTATGATTACCTTACATATTTAATTATCTTACGCACTGCAAAAAAAAAATAATAACACTAATATCACTTTTGTATTAAGTCAGCCCTTAATTTCAAAGATTACGTGACGGAAAAACCCGGTTAGGACGCTTAAAGGTTTAAAAATATGTTTATAAATTTCAGTGATAAGATCTGTCTATACCAATGACGCTGGTCGAATATATGATAGATAATGCAAGCATAAAATCCCAATTGTTGTCTGACGCTGTGTAAATTAATGATAATTTTAACACTTTCACTGTGTTAAAATCTCAAATTATTTAAATCTAGACTTAACCGATTCCAAGAAGAACTGCGAAGTTTTTCTTTCCCACTGATTGATGACCTTGAAAAAGACTCCGATACCACCGAGAAAAAAATCGTGAAAAGACACCAACTGTACGAGAAATACTTTATTTAATTAACATAAAGAGTTTTCGCGGATTGATGAGTAAATTTATCTAAATGGGTGCAACGCATCTGCCACGTTATCATGGATGGACTATAAATAACTAGAGTTTACAGTTTAATAAATTCGCTTCATTTTACTAAACACTATTCCATTTTGTGTAGGCGGCAATTGATGGTATCATATGGAACAGTACAAGTTTTAATAAATCGAATCTACAATATATGTTTCGAGAAATTTGCGAATAAAAAGAATATATCAATCAGAGGAAGTTTCTTGTTTGACTAAATGTATTTCCAATGCCTTCATTGAAGACATTCCAAGTTTCACAAATTCCTGATGAATAGATATGGCTATAAATAGATTTTAAGAGGTAATGCTGACTTATAACCTATTTACTCAGAGTTTTGTTGACACGATATGTTTTAATTAGACTTTTTTTTAAATATCATTGCTGTTTAAGCTTTTATTGTTTTGGCCCATTCGTTAAAAACTTTACTCATTCATCAAAGATTTTAAACTCTCATTAATAAATTTTTCATTAATCAATGAATTTTACGCAAATTTACAGAGTAAGAATTTTGTTGAAAAGTAAAAACAAAAATTGTATTTTATTTTGGAACCCTAAACTAGCAAAATATTCATACATGGAATTATTTATTTAAAAAAATAATTATTAATTAAGTTAAAAATATTTTAGCTTTTTATTCCTTTATAAGATGTATAATATTTTTTTTCTATGAAATAATTTTTAAAATACTAATATAAATAACAAAATTCAAGAATTCATTATTATTTTTATTTATTTAATTTTATAAGGAATATAGATGTGTCATCATCCATCTTCATTTATCATTTTTTTCCAGAAAATATAATGATTTTTATTTTACAAAACTACATTTTTTATATCGCATTGGTTTAATAGCGTCCTAGAAAGGCCATAATTCTATCAAAAAATATTTACATCCGTTTTGTATGCAGAAGAGAAAGTTTAGTTAAATAGGATGAAAATATCAAATAAATTTCATAAATTTCATAATTTTCGTTTTTTTTTTAATTTAAAAAAACATTTTCTCTACTTTTATACAGTATAATATACAAAACAAACTCACAACTAAAGGGAAAGGCGAATGACATTTGAGAAAGTTCTTCAAATGTTTTTTCCTTTCTTTGGCTTTTCTAGAAATGTAAAACTGATTTGATGAATTAAATTAAAGAAGATCTAACGGAAGTTGCTTTGAGTTACGTCAAATATTTCTTTTATCTTTCTTCCTTGATTTAAATTTCAAGCTTTTAAGAAAAAACAATATTCAAAAATTTTTTTTATTTATTAAGAAGACCCTTCCTTGTGATAAAAGAAATAAAGAAATCTTGAAATTTTAATACATTAAAAAATACTTTTAAAAAATATGCTTTGAAATTAAGCAGCATTTAAAATTGGAGTGAAAATGATTCAGATTTTTGGATGACATTATGCAGTAACTATTTTTAAAAATATAATTTAATTAAGTCAAAAACTTAGTTAACTACTTTATGTTTTAATCTATTTCTTATTATTTAAAAGTATTTATTCTTGAAATTAACAAAACTATTATAATTATTTTTTCATTTTAACCTTTTAGAGTTCAAAAGATTGGGTGATTAATTTTAATTAATTTCTCGATTTGCTTCTCTTTTTGAGGGCTACAGCAAAGTTGATACTTCTTTAGATATTTCGTTTTATCAATCAAAATATGCAGTGGGGAATTATTATACCATTTTCAAATTAGTGGGAAACATTTATCTCTTTCTCCATTTTAGGTAGATTTCATTACAAAAAGCTACCTATTGCAGCCGTTCAGAGGAAAGCGATTTCAAAACATTTTGGTATATTTTCATCGATCATGGCCCCTAGACCACGAAACCACCCTCCGTTCAAAAGTTGATATATATATATATATATATATATATATATATATATATCTGAAATTTGTCATACTGTAACTCTCGTATTTATGAACCGATTTGGATGAAATTTCGTGTGTATATAATACATGCCAATGTCTCGACCGAGTTCGTTGGCCAGCTTCAACCGCCATCTTATTTCAAAATGGCGGCCATTTAAATTTACTTTTTTTTTAATTTAAAGAGGCACAAAAAAATTAGAAATAGAAAAATATTTTTTTCTTATATGTTTGAGCTTGATACGAAGATTCCGGACCATCTTTTGTTTCGCCTGTATCTTAAAAAATGGCTGAGTTATAGCACTTTGAATTTCCAGCATGACTGACATTTTGAAACGATCTGATTTTTGTACGCGATAATACGCGTATTTATGAACCGATTTGGATGTGACAAGGCATTTGCATAGTACATAGCAATGTCTCGACCGAGTTCGTGGGAAAACTTCATCCGCCATCTTGTTTCAAAATGGCGACCATTTAATTTTTTTTTAAATATTTAAAATTTTAAATTATGTACAAAAAATTAGAAATTTGAAAACATTTTTTCCTTATGTGTTTGAACATGATACAAAGATTCCGGAGCACTTTTTGTTTCGTCTATATCATAAAAAACAGTTGAGTTATAGCACTTTGAAATTCTTGTGTGGCTGACATTTTGAAACGATCTGAATTTTGTCACGCGATTACACGCGTATTTATGAACGAATTTGGATATAACTTGTTTTGTACATAGTACATATCAATGTCTAGACCGAGTACGTTGGCCAACTTCATCCGCCTTCTTGTTTCAAAATGGCGGCCATTTAATTTTTTTTAAAATTTTAATTTAAAATGAGGTGCAAAAAAATTAGAAATTGAAAAACATATTTTTCTTATGTGTTTGATCTTGATACAAAGATTTCGGAGTATTTTTCGTTTCGTCTATATCTTAAAAAATTACTGAGTTATAGCACTTTGAATTTCTAGCATGGCTGACATTTTGGAACGATCTGATTTTTGTTACGCGATAGTACGCGTATTTATGAACCGATTTCGATATGACAAGGCATGTGCATAGTACATAGCAATGTCTCAACCGTGTTCGTGGGCCAGCTTCATACGCCATCTTGTTTCAAAATGGCGGCCATTTAAATATTTTAAAAAATTTAAATTTTAAAATGAGGTATAAAAAACTAGAAATTGAGAAAGATTTTTTCCTTATGTGTTTGAGCTTGATACAAAGATTACGGAGGATTTTTTATTTCGTTTATATTTTAAAAAACGGTTGAGTTATAGCACTTTGAAATTCTTGTGTGGCTGACATTTTGAAACGATCTGAATTTTGTCCGCGATTACACGCGTATTTATGAACGAATTTGGATATAACTTGTTTTGTACATAGTACACACCAATGTCTCGACCGAGTACGTTGGCCAACTTCATCCGCCTTCTTGTTTCAAAATGGCGGCCATTTAATTTTTTTTTAATTTTAATTTAAAAGGTGGTACAAAAAGATTAGAAATTGAAAAAGATATTTTTCTTATCTGCTTGACCTTGATACAAAGATTTCGGAGTATTTTTCGTTTCGTCTATATCTTAAAAAATGACTGAGTTATAGCACTTTGAATTTCTAGCATGGCTGACATTTTGAAACGATCTGATTTTTGTCACGCGATAACACGTGTATTTATGAACCGATTAGGTTGCGACAAAGCATATGCATAGTACGTAGCAATCTCTCGACCGAGTTTGTTTGCCAACTTCATTAGCCATCTTGTTTCAAAATGGCGGCCATTAAAAAAATTGTATTTAAAATGAGGTACAAAAAAATTAAAAATTGATTTTTTTTCTTATGTGTTTGAGCTTGAGACAAAGATTCCGGAGCATTTTTTTGTTTTGTCTTTATCTTAAAAAATGGCAGAGATATAACAGTTTGAATTTCCAATGTCGGTGACATTTTGAAAAATCTGATGTTTTGCCTGCAACAGCACTCGTATTTATCAACCGATTTAGATGTGAGTGATCATGTGCACAGGAATTACTAAAGTCTCGACCAAGTTCATTTGTTAGCTTTGTTGCACCCATTATGTTGCTTTAAAATGGCGGACGCTCCATGATATCGCCGAATTTGGCGACCAAATATAAATCACTTTAAATAAAACCAGCTTTGAAAACGCGACTAATTTCGCGAAATTCTCATTCATATTCAGTATTGACAAAAGTCAGTATTTAATCTTCTATAATCGGGTTCCACTAATTTGAGCTCCGTGTGTTTGAATAATATAAGCTGCCTTTTAAAAATTAAGGAATATGAAAGCTACCTCTTCTTCCCGGCACTGGCCGAAAGGACTTTTTTAAAATGCTTTTGAAAAACTTCTATGTTTTATACTGAACTAAAAGGGTTAAAGAATTTCAAAAGTTAAGTGATGTGTTTACTCCACTTTAGAAAAAAACGATTCTCCGTATTTTTGTTTACAAAATTAATTTTCCATATACTTTATAAATTGCGCAACATAGATGAAAAGCACTCATAGTTTTAATGCTTCTGTATTTCTCTCTGGGTATCTCATCTCAATTTATCTTAATTTATCTCTATCTATCATAGCAATTCGATATAATACAAGTGTTACAATCATATTAACAATGTAATAACATTTGGGCAAATATTGATTTTGATAAAATTCAAAAGACATTTTAGAATCAAACATTTAATAAAATTAAATAACAAGAATAATATTACGCAAAAAAAAAAAAAACAATTGCAATAATTTTTTTAAGGATTATACAAGCTCCTCATTCGTACAAATAGCAATCGAAAATAAAAAAGGATTTTTACACCTGTTCACTTTCAAGAAATTAATATATTCATTATTTAAAATATATTTAGATACAAGGGGACATACACCATAGTAGAACAACATATTCTGTGGAATTATACATACTTCGTTTTGTGGAGATTTCTGTAACCTTTTTTTTGATTGGATTTAACAAATTACATGCTTCAAATTCTGGGATGTGGTCCATATCTATTGAATTATTAACAAGTTTAGACTTTAAATTGGAAAAATTTGTAAACGCTTTTTTGATCTATTAAGCGGACGTTGCATGGTTGTCAAATTTCAACACTATAAACAGACTCAAAATGTTTATAAAAGTAATGTTATTGTTTATTGTACTCACTCATGAAACCTCTTTTCATTTATATGTAAATAAACACTAAATTTAGAATAGTTTCAATTTTGAATCTTTAATACGTGATTTATCACACTGCAAACTAAGCGTGAAACCAACAGAGTGAAAAATGTTCAAGCCGGGAATCAACCCTATATCCTGCGCTCCAAATACTCTACCAATTAAGCTACGAGGACGACACCCAACTTGACACCTCTCACTCACATGTGTTGGTAGGGCTTCAACTGCAGCACAAGATGTAATAGTCTTCAGGAGCACACAATCCTGTGGCGAAGCATGAGACACAAATAAGCCTAGCATCGGTGAATACATATATAATATTAATTGTTTTTCAATTAATTTGCAGCAGCGAAATTACGCTCAAAATTATTGAATATTTAATACGTGATCTATCACATTACTAAGTAAGCGTAGAACCGTATAGAATGACTAATGTCCAAGCTGGGAATGGAACCCGAAAGCCTTGGACTAGCGATCCAAGTTCCCTACCATTTAAGCTGCGAGGACGATACTTGGATGGACCATCGATTTAAAAAATGATGTTGCTTTATTGATTAAAAAAGGTTGTAAACGAGAGGCGAAAAGATTGACAGTATAGCACTAGGGATAGCTGCAGAAGAAGCAACTGAAAGATACAGTCATTATAAGGATAACATATTTGTATGAAAACGAACGTCGAATACATTCCTTAGCATCTCATTGCTTCCAGAGAACTCGGAAATGTTGATCACTGGTATTGAATCATTAATAACGATTATTTACAGAATGTGTGTCCTGAAACGGTACGTTTTCTGAAAAGATGTTAATTAGAGAATATGATCCATATACTGTCAAAGTTGTAATATACTCAAAAGTATTTTAGCCTAATTTTATTCATGTTGCATGTGTGGTTCACGCTCTTAATGACGCTGGCAGAGAATTGAGGGAAAACTGGGAATTAGTAAGAAAACCCCTTTTTTTTGGCTTAGAATATTTTTCTAAAAATACGTGTAAAAATTTATAAGGAAATGAATCCCAAATCTATACTACCACCAGAACCAATATTAACAAAAATGAAAAACTTGATTAATTTATATTTATTTTACAGAAAGAATTGAAATGTATTAGAGAATGTGTTTAAAACGTTAGTTAATTCACACTCATACGCATTTTTTATAGCTAAAGATATTTCAACTGACATAAATATTCAAAAATATTATATTTTATTGAAATCATTTTTCAAGGGTACCCGAGCTATTTTTCTAATGTCATATTTCTCCGAGTTATGCTGCTACAGAAAAAGAGAAAATCATAAATTATATATATCTAGTCCTAGTAAAAATATTATAACAGTGCAATGCATAAAAGTATCATAAAAATAGTTACATTTTATATAGTATTATAAAAGTGAAAATAGTTTTTTAAAAAACACACTTTTGTAAGCGATCAATGGTCATCTTGAAAATTTGACTCCAATTCGTGCTTTTTTTTCCAGAAAAGTTTCGTTACAATACCTTAATTTGGTGTTAGTAAGAAACTCATTTTTTTAAAATTCACCTTTTTAACGCGTGGTACAGAGACCACGCAAATGACTTAATTAATAAACTAGCAGGGTATGCCCGCTGCGTTTTTGGATGCTGCAAGTAGGTCCTCCTTCAATTTAGAAATATTGCGCGGAAGGGGGCGTTGTAATAGTGAATTTTGTGCTTTTTCATTATCGTACAATCGAAAAGTGTATGAAGTTAGCATAGAATTGAACCAATTTTTTGTGTATGTTTTTGGCTATAGCCATCAGGTCATCCTTCGATTTGGAAACAATCCACCTTAAAGGGGTGCTTAAGAGATATCAGTGCCGTTTTCATTGTTGTACCAATGAAAAGTGTTTCCTGTTATGCATAAAACTAAACCAATTTTTTTGTATATGTTTTTGACTATGGCAAGCAGATCCTCTCAGAATTTAAAAAAATCTGCCGGAAGAAGGCGCTGTAATAGCGATTTTTGTGCCATTTTCATTATTGTGCCATCGAAAAGTGTATAAAATTATGCGTAAAATTGAACATTTTTTTGTGTGTGTATTTTTTGCTATAGCAAGTAGGTCCTCTTAGAAATTTGAAGAGATCTGCTGAGAAAGGGGGCGCTGTAATAGCGGTTTTATCTCATTTTCTTTCTTGCACCATGAAAAAGTGTATGAAGTTATACATAGAATTGAACCAATTATTTTGTGTATGTTTATGTGTTATGGCCAGCAGTCCTCTTTGAATTTATAAATATTCTGCCGGAGAGGGGCGCTGTGATAGTGATTTTCGTATAATTTTCTCGATTTTTAGTAGTTATATTGTTCATCGGCTCATGCAGGGACGGGAACTCGCGTCCCGCTAAGGCGGTTATTCGCAAACAGCTGATGTAAAAAAGAATAACGAAAAACTGTTTACTTTAATGAACATCAGGATCGAGATTATCTCATTTTTACTCCGATTCGAGTCCGATCCAGACTCAAGCAGAAATTGAACATGAAAATCAAAGTTGGTATAGTATTGAACTAATAACATTAAAGAATTAACATCTGTAACTTCTTTTTGAAATATTAAGATGTATGATATAGAAGAAAGTTTTGGGATTGGCACATCCAACGAATTTAAGAACTGCACTTCTCAATTTTTATTTTTCATTTATTTTCTACATTTTGACCGTTAAAATGTTTTATCGTTGAAGTTTACGTCAGCCATTTTGCATAGCGTGGCGTGTGTTTATTGGTGCATATTAAAATGCATATTTTTTACAAGTCACACACAATTGTACCCGCTACAGAGCATATTTGGCGCTTTATCTCCTGTGGCAGGATAATCTGTAAATACCTTAAAATGAATATATAAATTTTAATTGTGTTCTAAATATATTAATATGTTGTATTTTTATCGGAAACATACCTGGTAACGTAAATTTTAAATCTTTACAATGTAAAGAAGTAGGTTAAAATCGATTGCCAAATTCTATTTTTATGTACAAAATCAAATTGAGTTAAATAAAAGGATGTACAACATAGCTTTCTTAATAGAGATGGAGTTCATGATAGAGACGAATCCACACAAGATATTTTACAATACTATTAATCATATTCTTTTAAATCTGTAGACTTATAAAAATTATTTCTTCATTAAAAAATCCTTAACGACCGAAGACAAAATTCCACTTTATCTAATATTGAATTATATCATTATAAAATTATAAAACTATATAATTATAAAATTATATAATTATCAATATATGAAAATTATATAATTATGTACTGTAAAAAAACCCCATTCATGATAAAGTAAAACATTTGCAATCCATATTATCTATTTCTCTCTATTTATCGTGCATTTATTTATTATAGTTGAAATTCGTTTCTTTTTGTGAAAATTACCAATTAGTGAAAATTTATTAATGCTTGTTTTTGTCTCTTTAAATAAATTTCAGGGCCTATTTTCAAACTTTTAGTGCATATTTTTGTATAAATATACCAAAACCTTAAATAAGAGATTGTATCACATATTTGCATGAATAGGCTTTTTTTGTGCATACAATACGAATTCAAATTATGAGTTAATTCTATATATACATATCCTATAGCGTAATTCTGTACAGTCGTGGAAAAAAATAAACATCCCTTACTAACTCTGCAAAAAAGTATCGTAGAAAAAAGTTACAGGTACCACTCGATTGGTAATAAAGTCTACTTTTGAAATTCCACTTCCCTCTATATCTATATTTTTATTTTACCAATGTTTTTAGGATATAAAAATTGATTTTAACTTTCACTCATTTCAACACCAACTACATGAAATTTGGAAATAAGACGCTTGTATTTTTGTATTCTCTGACGATGGCTATGTATATTGTTGAAAGCACTAAGGATAATAAAGTAATTTAACACCTTTTTAAATATTTTTTCATCTTTTAAGTAATTTGCACACAGTGCAATTTTAAGTTTAAATTTTTAAAGATGAATTTAGCATTCTATTTATTTATTTGTTTAAAATATCCGTTCAATTTCTTCATATTTTCTACCTGAATTAGACATATGTATTTGTATTTGGGAAAGTTTTGCCTTAAATATTGTTAAAAATGTGGTTTTTATAAAAAGTCATTATCGTAATCGAACGATGAAAAACGTAAGAAACGAATTACAGCGGCAGAAAAGAAATGAATGTAATAATAACCATAAAATAAATGAAGCCATTTATCACCTTAACGGTTACGGTAAACACTTTTTGCACAACAAACAGCTAAACATAACGCATTTGTTCAACTATTCTTAAGTAAAAAATATTTTTATTCTTTTATAAATGGTTGTACGCTGGAATATGGCCAAAAATAATCTCAAAGATAAAACCATTTGTACAATTCTTGTAAGTCATTTGGCCGTAATTACAGTATTTTTGCTTGTGTGCTTTGTTTTATCTTGCGTCCATTTCCATTCGCAATAATGCGTAAAAAAGGAGAATTAAACCTTTATTCGCATAAGGCAGATACAGAAATATTGTTAGTATTAATGGAACGATGTATGACTTATAGAAATCAAACAATTTTCATGAATACTTTTAAATTATATTTTTACTTATGAAAAACATTTCTTCTTGTATTCTAAAATAAATTATATAACTTCCTTCTATATATTTTTGTTAACAATTAACTATTATAACTGCTAACTATTGACTATCTTCTGAAAGAGATGGTTATACAATTCTTCTAAATATATTTTTACATACTTTTATTTAATTTAACTTATTTTTTGCATATAAAGAAGAAATTGTTTACTCGATTTTTCACTTATCACCTGATGTGCCTGAATTATGAACATTATGTACAGATCTGTTGTTCACGATTATAATACATTTTAATGATTTTAAAACTTAACTATAGATTAATAAAATAATTTTAACGCTTTATTGAGGTTCCGTACGTAAAAAATAAAAAAGGAACCATTATAAGAACACTCGTGTGTTGACTCTGTCTTTCTGTTTGTCTGTAACATCCGTTTTTCTGGTCTTTGATGTTCAAATTTGGCAGAAAGTATAAAGGCTATTAATCCACATATTTATGGATATAACCTTCACAAATATATTTAGGGAAAATGTAGGGGGGCTATTTAAGTTACATGAAAATAAAAGTATTTTTTGCATACAGTGTAGGGTATCACGTGAAAAATCTCGAAACGCCGAATTCAAAAATACATTTATTTTAATTTTAGGTATTATATAATTAGAGATATTGTGGAAAATGTAACAAATTTTTTTTCGCCGCCCCCCCCCCCTATATCCGAATATAAATTAAAATTATAAAAAAAACAGGAGTATTAAAAGTTAAATTAAACCTTGCAGGAAAAACATAGCGATTACCCTAGGTCATACAGTTTGTGAGGAAATAACATTTTTCGTAGACACAGTGATCGATAATAATTTTCGAGAAACATTGTTGGTAATTAGCCTAGATAATAACACTTAAATACACGGATGGTTTGGATATACTACAATACACGGGTGGTGTATTCTATGAGCCATTGGTTTTTAAAGCCTAGATAACAACTTTATGCCCAGATACTAATTCATATATTTATTGTACGGAACGCTTTTTGCGCGAGTAATACTAGCACTTGATTTGATATTTGTACATAATGAAGGCATTTTTTACTCGATTTTTAACTCGCTGCCCTATGTGCTAGAATTATACACATTATGTACACAGTGGTGTTCCCGATAATAATACATTTTAATGCTTTTAAAACTTAACCTTTTTAACACTAACTTAATGATTAAATTTCAATGCTTTTTTTTTGCGCCGAGAACACGTGATAAATCTTCACAAATATATATATATATATATATATATACAAGTGTTACAAGTTATACCGAAAACCGAGTTAATTATGCACCAAAACATGTTTACCAAAATAGGCCAAATGGATGTGAAAGTGAAACAATGAAATATTTTAAACAATAAAAAGTATAAAATGAAACATAAATAAAAAAATGAATAATTTAATATAAAAAAGTATATACGTTTCTTATTTTATCAATTGTGTCGTCTTTTTGCAAAACCGGCCATCTCCAAATAATAAAATTTTTGGGAAATGTTGATTTTATTGTCAGATTTACAAGGAGAAGGTCCGAGGTTGGTCTCACCGAATGCGATGAACATTTGTGTATCGATAGAGTATAGTTAGTATTTAAACATATGATCGTCATAAAGCGCATCGTGTGAAGCGTCTTGTGAAAATAAGTCGCAATATATTCTCTATGAACAACAATTGCTGCAAGTGCGTTTCCTGTCGTGATACGTGTTTTTAAATTAAATTTTTCTTTTGCATACTTCTTAGTGTGCATAAATTCTAGAGACCATATATAGGGCTGCAGAAAACATCTGAAGTACATTTCCGCTTGCTAATAGAAATTGTTGAAGAGTAATTTTCTATTGTTATTTACATTTTCTAATTGAACTAAATTTTTGCATACTATGTGTTCTATGGTAAATCTGTAGTTCATATATAGGGTTGCACAAACAATTCAGATTTTTCTTCATATTTCGATAATAATTGGTAAAATTGTTTTTCAATCGTGTTATGTGTTTTACAAATTGTTTATTTCGACAAAATTTTTCTACTTATTAACATGTGAAGTTTCATTATAGTATTTTGAATTTGTTGGAAAGTGTTTCATAACCCATGCTTAACGCATGATTTTACGTTCTTGTTCTTTGTGCAAATACTTAATTTTGTAGCAGAAATTTTTGTAACTTTATAGTTTAGAAGGAGGAAGGGGTGAAAAAATTCTAAAATCATTTAATCTTGAACAATCACATTTTTGATGAATTCCTTTCACATGACCATTAAAACAGAACAGAAACTCGATTTAACCGGTAAATAATCATCGTTTTGACAGAATGAATCTACAGTTATCTTTACCACATGCTTATAAATTATTCTGCGGTCGAATTTCAAATTTATGGATCTGTAAATACGAATTTTGTTTGAATAGCACATAATCCTTAAAGTGTCATCATGCTCAATAGAGACGTACAACAAGAGAAATATGAAATCCCACAATAATCTCATAGAATTGAAAATGAAATGTAAAACTCCTTTGATTTAAACATATACATAAACAAAAATACTACAACACACTTTTTCGCATACTTTAATTTCATCAGACGAGAAATTAAATTAACATTTCAAATACATATTCATTAATTTCTCACAAACTGAAATTGATACTTTAGGGGTTGGGGTGTGGTCATTTATGTCTTCAAATATAGATGTAAAATTATTAGCCTCTTTAAAATATCAATGAAATTGTCAGTGACCAAAATTCACGCAATAATAAATTTAAGTGCTTTAAACCATGCGTCTCATTCTTGGGACGTTCTGAATTTTAATATTTTTTTTTAATTTCTTCTTCTTTACAACTTGAAAATTGTATGAAATAATTGTCTATAAATGTCTTTATCTTTCACCGAGATATGCTAGTATAAGATTGATATTTATTTACTTAAATGAAGGCCATTTTTCGGTGTTTATAGATTTTTCATTTTTCAAGATAGCGAAATGTAAAAAGTAAGTTTACTTGTATTTTTTTATATCAAGGATACAAATAAATAAGTCATAATCTTAGCTTGTAGACTTCTTTGAAATAGGTATCATTTTAAATTGCGAAATTATAAGTTCAGACGTGTTTTTCATGCATGTTTGTAACGTACAAAATATTGGGTGCAAGGTGCAAATGGATAGATATTTCTATTAGACATTTAGGAAACAGATATTTATGTAAAATCCTTACCAACATGATTTTTAAATAAATTGTTTTTTAGCCTCAAATACGATTATTCTTAATTTATTATTATAATGCTTATAATGTTATTAGTCTCTGAAAAGAGATAAATATATATTTTTTAATAGTTCATAAAAATACTATTTATAGTACTAGGTTGAGCAAAAAGTTCTGGGAAATTTGTTAAAGTTGCGTTGTTATGCGCAAATTAAGAACACATAAAACAAGAACTATTCTTCAAAGTAGAGACCATCATAGTCCAAGACTTTCTGCCATCGTTCTGCCTGATTAAGGATTTGCTGGAAGTACGAAATTTGTTGCCGTACCAGCACCTTCACCCTCATTAATCTCTTCGACGGTTTTCAGACCTTTTTCTGCAATAATGCCGGATCAACACACGCAAATCACACTGTTCAATAGGCATTTTGGAGCCGAAATTCCTGAACTCCTATAGATATAGAACTAGTACTCCTATATACGATAAAAGTTCTGATAATTGTTAGATTAAAAATTTCCCAAAACTTTTTACTCAACCTAATATATACTATACAATTTAAAAGCTTAATTTATATAAAGTTAGACAAAACATATTATTATGCATTTTGCCACATATGGATATTCCAATATTTAGTACGTTTACATTTTATCAAATAAATACAAAAATATTTTAGCCTAATTGTTTTAGTATTTTTCCCGTTCATTTTGCAATATTTTAAAGTGATTTCCCAACAAATTTCAGAAACAATAATTCAGGCATAAATGGGTTAAAAAATGAATATTTTTTTATAGTAAGGCGTTTATATTAAATAATTGTGATTTGTTTTCATGACCATTCTTTTTTAAATGTATTTTTCATACTCAGATGTACGTTTATTTCAGGACAACTCAAAGTATCAGGGATTTATTTGTTTTGTTCCGAAGCGAAAAGCCTTTCAGATATATATCAGTAAAAAAAAATATGTAAAAAATCAAGTAGTTTAATTTTTATGAAGAATTGAATAGACGCCAACATTTGCGTATTCATCAATTTTACTCAGGATTAAATCCAATACATGGTGAAAAGAAACTGCATGAGGAAACGCGTTCCATTTAATCCTGATGATGATTTAATTTTGTATGATCCAAAACAGCGTCTTAATTTTGCTGTTTTTTAGTGGTGATATGAAGAAAGCTTTCTAATTTATTTATCTTTCACTATTTCTAATTGCTTTTGTACTAAAATGGTTCAGTTGCAAATACTTCGTAGGTACGTATATAACTTAATATTTTGTTCTACATTCTATTTCAAATCGCGGTATAATTAAAATGTATCCTAATAAATACTATTCAGTTTAGAAATATTTTACTATACTGACTTTATATCTCAAAACTAAAGAGAATGTAGACACACTTAAAAAAAATCATATAAAAAATATTATTTAACAGTATCACAAAAATCGATTGTTGACTTTTAAATTTCTTTTGAAACTTTTTCTCTTTCTAAACCCTTTAAAGAAATTCGTCTCAATCTAAACTATTTGAAAGTTTTTGAGTCATTTTCGTAAGTGCTTCCTATCCTTTTCAAGCAAATAGGAAGCGTTTATTAAAGTTAGAGCATTAAGTGGTTGACTCATAGGATGTAATCAATTGCTTCGAGTATTTGCTATTGAGGAGAAAAAATTATCGATTCTATGATCTGTAAGTGGTTCCGGTATTTATTTATTTATTTATTTTTTTTTTTGTGGATGATAACTTTTCGTTAAAGTATTTATCATTTGATTAGGTATATTTGAAAATACATGTAAATTAGCATCTTAATATACCCCAATAGCTAATTTCTACACCGTAAACAGTATGCATTTATTAGTAAAATATTTAAAATATTGTCCTTCATTTTATTGAAAGATAGTTATGTCAGTAATGTTAAAAATTAAAAATTATATTAAACTTAAATGTCTATATTGTAACGGGATTCTAAAAGTTACATTTAGAAGAGCATGCTCTAACATGCTATGCCCACATATGTACTATATATAGATAGATATAGATATATGAGTATTCACATGAGAAATATGAAATTTAAAAGACATTTAACAGAAAACAATTTTATTAATTTCCTGGATGCTTTATGCTTTGTTGCAAAATACTTCCACTATGTCCTTTAGTTAATAAATTGCTTAAATATTTTCCTTTTGACTAATTAATATTACATTGCGTGTAACCAAATATATCCCAGAATAGGTCTGTTTTATTATACGAGGATCGATCCAGAAATAAGGTTCCCATCAAATTTAAAAATAGACAACACTTTTTATTCTCATAGAAATTTACATCGTTAGAAAGAAGAAAGTTTGCTCTATTTCTGTATATAATCGCTTTCTTTTTCCATATATTTTTTTAGACGATGCTCCAACTTCTGTATCCCAATTTAGTAGATTTCCGGCTCCAACCCGCTGAGGAAGCGTTTCAACTCTTCTCTGACGTCGCTCCGGGAGCGTCAGCCACTCAAGTGTTCCTTTAACTTGGGGGACAAGGGACAATCACTAAGTGCGAGGTCCGGTCTGTAAAGTGAGTGAATCCCTCCACTCCGTTCTTCATCGTAGTCTTCTTTCCGACCGGCACTAAACTTCCTGCACCACTTTCGGACATGTTGAACAGGCATACACTTTCGCCATGCACCTCTGTCAACTGACGATAAATATCTACGTGTGGAGTTCCTTTGGCGTGCAAAAAGCAAATTACGGAATGAATCTCGCACTTGGTAGGATCAACAATGGGAATGTCTATCTCAAGAATGAGTGGTGCAGGGAAGCGCGGCCGAGCGAATCGCGCACAACGCGGTTGCCGTATTTCGCGTCGTACCTTTCCTTGAGGCAGGAGCTCTTTGGGAACCTTATTTCCAGATCGATCCTCGTATTAAATCACTAAAGACTGACGTTATGTTTGTGATTTTTAAAAAATTATATTATGAATATTTTTTAAGAACTATATTATTGCATATTGTATATATAATGCTGTATATGAATTACAGCATTTATGCACACCGTATACAATACATAAATATAGTGAAACATAAAGCGCATAACATAATTAAAAATGCATTTCCAGCAATCATCGCTACCGTCCTGTACTTTTGATACAATATAGTATCTGAAATCTTTTGTGTGTCCCTGTAAATGCTATGCATTTCGTATTACACATTAAATAAGTTATAGTAAACCTCAGCGACGTATATCAGTTTCATTATGCATGAAATAATTTAACATAATTAAAATACGCCAAAAAATGCCCTCCATCCGTGTATCATTATGTAACGGAATTCTTTTGTGTGACCCTGTAAATGAATAGTATTTATTCTTTGCACCGCATATTCTACGGAATGCATATTTTAGTGCACTTGATAAATGCATATGAATTTTATTATGTTTGAAAGCATGTAACATCATTAAAAATCATTTTAAACGATTTTTTCCCATAGGCCGCAATGTAACGGAAAACTTTTGTCTGTCCCTGTAAATTAACTAAACATGCTACAAACTTCATTTGCAATAGGTTTCGTGCTATGGTAGAGGTCACTAACATCCAAAAATTTCAGAATGATCCGAGTATATTTACGGAAGTTAGAGCGCGGACAGACGGATAGACAAACCGAATGCATAAACACTTTTCAACTTTGTTGGAAAGTGTTAAAAAAGAGGTCTATTTCGATATTTCATTGATATATTTTTTCTATTAAAGAATAAACATTTTATCAAAATGTTCAGCTGCTTTAATTTAATATGTCATATAAATTTACTAGAACATACTGTATATCTCTCACGGATGTTGTATAATATTTATTAATTTTCTACTACGCGCATTCTTTTACAAGCTATGATTATATAATTTTTATAACAGTTTATTCTAGATTTAGATGAAGGAAAATATTTTCTTTAAATCTTTTCACTCGAAAAGAATAAAGTTTGTATCATTATGTTAATGATTCAAGCATATTTAATTCCCTTTCATAGCAACATAAAAATAAAATTAATCTGCAATTAAATTTAATTAGAATTCTTTTATAAATAATAATTAGAAGCATGTAAAAGTGAACAAAGTACAAGTACTGAATTGGCGCTTTCAAAATAATAATAATGATGTGTTACTTTTTTTCATTAATTATATATCATCGATTACATAATACAAAGGATTATGTCATTGTCAGCTGAGACGAAGCATTTTTATATTTAAAAGCTTCTTTGTTTAACAACATAAGTATATTTTCTGCTGAATTTACTTAGTGTTAACTTAATAATTTTTATACATAATGTCATTTTTTTAATTAAAATATGCATGTATACGAACTTATTTTCATCAATGAAAAAAAATTAATTATGTTCAAAAATGACGTTTTAATATCTGTGACAAAATGTATATATTCAAATTACAAATTTTTAAATTATGAATTATTTTAAATGAGGTGTATTTGTTAAGGATTGTATCGTGTAGGGATTAAAGGCATTGTTCGTTGATATAAAAGATCTACATATTTTGTTATATGTAAGAAGCTCACGTTTAATACTCGATTTCGCTTCATACACGGATTTTGTCCAGTCCTTTCAACATTACCCATAAGACTAAATAAATATATCCCGTTTAATACGCGAGTGGTTAAAATGCGATTCCGCTTAATACGCGATATTGTTTCGGTACCTAGATGCAAAAAAATATTGCTTTGTATGATAATTTATAGAACAAGAGGGAATATAGAAGATAGAATATAGAGATTTATGGAACATAATTCTTTACTAGTCTATTCTTTAATGTTGCCAATTTAGTTGACAAAATTTTTTTAAAAGTGCGAAAAATTGTTTTTTTTTATCAAAACTATCTAAAAAATGCAAAATAAAAAAAATGGTCCCAATTTCGTTCCCCCAAAAAATCCAATACGCCGAGGCGTAACTTATAACTAAATCAAAATTTATTTCTAAATGAGTAAGTAATTTAATTTACATTAAAGTAATGCTCAAAGAAATGCACAAATTATCAGTAGAAGAATAGCATAACGAAACATTAGCATAGTTTCAAACCTCCCAATTTTTTTTCATACCAGTATTTTTATGCAGAAATACTTGCTTTATATAATCGCAGTTTTAACGAAATTAAATAAATAAAACATTTTTGTAACATTTTACTGGTATCCAAAAAATCGGGAGATAGGCAACTATGCATTAGCTATCCAAACATGAGGGGAAAAATAAGAAAAATGTCATGAAAAAGCATTCCTAATTTCGTATCTGGGTCGAAAATAAAAACTGCAAGGTGGACGAAATTGGGACCACGCTATTTCTCCATATTACGGATCTTCAGTGCATGTAAGATGAACTGAGCGTCCTAACACTCACTGTATGCTACTGTCAGCATCTTACCAACGTAAAATACATGCAATGAATAAGAAAACAAAAGCAATTTAACAAATTACAACGACCCTTTGGAAAATGATTTTTTCAAAAACTAAAATTTAAGACATAAAAAATCGCACGGAGTTGATCATACATTACGTACGCCATGAATTAAACATTAATAGTGTTATTAAACGTAAAAATTCCAAGCGACAAAAATCGCCTGCGATTCGGACGTATTATCCACCTGAAACTTACGGATTATCCAAGCATTTCATTGGCTGTTCGGGAAAAGGCTTTTCCATCGTCAGATTTCCAAGAAATCTGACGATATATCTTAAATGAAATTTCATTCTTTAACTTCTAAACATCCGACAATATTACTTTTTACACCGTCGGATAGAGAAAAAAATTTACTTTTAAATGCAATTTGTTTGAAAGCTGTATCTCAATTTGTTTCTGAGTTATTATTTTTTTTTGTAGTTTTTCTTACTTTTTTGTCATAGTGGCAACAGAAAGTATCCGTCGTTGTTGAAAGTAAAGGGAAATACAGATTACTGTATAGGCCAATCAGAAAACGAACAAAATGCGCATTAAATCAATAAAAAACTTCAGATATGCTTTTGATTTCCTACCCTGACAGAGAACAATAACCATTTTTCCAAATGGTTAATAAACACTTACAGTACAGTAAATAACGTTCTACAAACGACGTAATAAGAACTCGGGTCTTCTAAAAATAGGAAATTCGCCGTCTTTAATTTATTTATGCGTCTTGGCGAACGAAGCTTTGAACAATAACCCCTTTACTTTCCGCCCCCTGTGCCTTACGTCATAAGTGACGCCACTTTCGCAGAAGCGGAGAAGTTAAGGGGGGACGAAATATTGGCACTTTACCCTATCTATCAATATTTCCGACTGCTAACATTAGAATTATTTAAGGATTCATTAATTAAAGCGAATACTGCTTATCAGAAAAGTGGTAGATATTTGAATAAACATATCCCACCAAAGTAGAGAAAGAATATTCAAATTTAAGGCTGGAGTAGCACAGCTGAAGTTTTATTCTAACAGAGCGGAAAATGTCCAAACCAGGATTCGAACCCGGATACTTGGATCGTCATGCCAATGCTTTACCTGTTAAGCTATCCGGACGATACCTGGCTGAAATATTTCACTCTTATTGTTGGAAATGGGAGAGAACTGAAGCGCTAGTCTCATACATCTGAGTTATACCTATAGCATTTACATCATTAAAGTGTGTTTCAATATAGAAACTCCTGTATGCCATATAATCCGGTCATAATGAAGAGAACGAAATTTTTTCCAGCTGGATTAAATCATATTCAAGGCTGGAGTAGCACAGTTGAAGTTTTATTCCAACAGGGCAAAAAATGTCCAGATCAGGAATAGAACACGAATACTTGGCTGGCATGCCAATGCTTTATCTGTTGAAACGACGTTACAGTTCGATTCCTGGTCTTGACATTTGTCGATCTGTTCGAATAAATCTTTAAATGTGCTACCAGCCTTGAATATGATTTAATCCAGTTGAAAAAATTGTTCATTCTCTTCATTATGAGGTAGAGAAAGAATTTTTGACTGTTTTTGTTACTTATTCTTCCTTTTTATTTCGTGGTGTATGTTGTCGATGCTTGTTTTATGCTCTTGCACATTTTTTGTAAATAAGTAGTCCTAAGTACTATGTGCTTTTAAACGCATTATAAAAAAACATGAAATGTTCTTTCGTTTTCAGTTCTGTTTCTTCGTTACTTTCCTCGAATACTGGTCTCCTCCTGTTTTAAAAACGGTCACGTATAGTTTTTGTCACCAGTTTTAAAGATCAGCTAATTCAACTGCAGTTTTAAATTTCATTTAAGATTTTTATGTTATGTTTACTTTTGCTACTTTATCAATAGTTTATAAGAATAATAACAAGGTTAGATTTCTTATACCATAAAAATTAAGGATTGATTAAAAATTATTCATTATCAAAAGTACTAAACATGTTTATTAACTGTGCTGTTCTGCAAAGATTTAAGATTTTACTTACCAATCATACGTTGTATATGGTAAGTCTTGTAATCCTTTTAAAAGTCGAAAAAGAAAATTGATGGATTTGCATGCTTCAGACACTGGAGATTCCGAAAAACATATTTTTAGAAAAAAATAAATTGCCGTCCGCCTGTGTGTTTGTAAATGCTCTATCTCGCGGCCAAATTCAGATAAAAACTTGAAATTTAGTGTGTACTTAGTATGTAAGAATAAGAATAAGTCTGCAGAATCTCATTATCCTTGATTATCCGG
The DNA here is from genome assembly GCA_963932465.1 of Maratus speciosus. Classification (NCBI taxonomy): domain Eukaryota; kingdom Metazoa; phylum Arthropoda; class Arachnida; order Araneae; family Salticidae; genus Maratus; species Maratus speciosus. The sequence continues at coordinate 79,149,894 of OZ010791.1, read as the reverse complement.
AACTATTTTTTCGAACTGTCGAAATATTCGTTCTGATAATGGTATATACAATTGTTCGAAATTGATTATTTTAAGGAGTGAGTAAAAAAGAAAATAAAAAACATAAATTTAGCATAAAGAATGAAGTCGATATGATAATCAGTTGCCGATATATTTGTAACCATATTTTCAACACTCTTCGATTTTTCATGATCCTGTGTTTCATTCAAATTTCAATTCAAAGATATATTTTAATTGGAAATGAGACGCTTAATCCGACGCAGTGAACTGTTAGTTAATATTATTACTATTTTTAGAGTTATAAGGATGTTTCTTTTACGCAATTCAATAATAGATTTAAAGTTTAACGTCATCAAGCCACGATTTTAAATACTCTATCTACCGAACAAAATGGGATAGAGGCTTGAAATTCGGTATGTACTTAGAATGTAATAGTACGACAAAGTCTATTAAATTTCAGTAATCTTAGTTATTCCTGGATGTGCACTTTAAAAATAGTTTACACATGTTTTATTTTCATATTTTATGTTATCCATATCTATGGGGGTGAGACTCCATACATAACTCACAACTCACTTTTAGGACGAACACTGACATTTATTTAGACGAATACACGAACAAAAAATACAGATATAAACACTCTTCTCGTTCTTTAATTATCTTAAAGTCTATAATTCAGGACGTCGTCGAATATGTTTCTGAGATTTTCTTACGTCGTGTAAATATTCAATCTTATTTCACCGAAATATATTCCGTTCTTTTTTAACAAAACCTTCCGTCGTCGAACTCATTTCGTTCTCTTTAACTCTTCTGCATTTCCACTTCACACAGCTTCGTTAAGGCTCGTTTCCTTTTTAATCTCGAAGCGGAAAATACGGGGACACTCAGTCTAATGCAGGTGTTGCTTGCGAAATCTCCACAAGCGGCCGTCCTGACATCTGGAGCTGCCGCAGCGACATGTGGTAAAATAGAATCTGAAAAACAAAAAACAAAAACCAGTAACTGTTCTTAGGGGAAAAGAAAAAAAAATTAATCTGCACATCATAGTTGAAGTAGCGTAACATCGTGTTTTTTTTTTTTAAGTTTCAGTTTTCGTCAGGCCAAGGTTTCATGTATTCAGCACAGGAGCTAGTATTTATCGGTCCTTCAGTTGGTGAGATTTTCGTTACGTCGTAGGTGTCATTAGACTTCACTTTGATTACTTTATACGGACCTAAGAATTTAGATTTCAACTTTAAACCTGGTCCTTGCTGGGTTCTCTTAATTGCTACAAGGTCACCAAGCTTGTACTTACGGGGTTTCTTACGTCGTAAATTATAGTGCTTGCGATTTTCTTGTTGAATTTCCAGAATATTCTTCTTGGCTTCTTTACGGAGCTCTTCTCTGTCTTTCATGAATTGTTCTTCGACTGCACTGTTTAAGAGGTCAATAATTTGTACATCTTCTTTCTGTTTCATTTTTGTACCAAATAATATTTCAAACGGTGTTCTCTTAATGCTTCTTTGGTAAGTTGAATTAATGACTTGTTGAACTTTAGGAACATGTTTAAACCATTTGGTCGGTTCGTCTTTGGACATTTTAGAGATTACAGAAATTATGGTGGAATTAAGTCGCTCTACTTGACCATTGGCACGGGGAAGGCCAGTTGTAACTGTCTCGTGCTTTATATTTTCATCTTGATGATAATCAGCAAATTCTTTGCTTGTAAATGCAGGACCTTTATCGCTAATGATAATGGAAGGATTGCCAAAAGTATGACTTTGTTGTCGTAGTTTTGATATAACTTCGGTAGCAGAAGTACTTTTACATGGATACAACCAGACGAATTTAGTAAATGCGTCTATTAAAGACAAAATATGTTTATAATTTTTGTTGGTTGTTTCAAGAGGGCCTAAATGATCAATGTGGTAGGTTTGGAGAGGAATCTCTTCTTTAGGTAAGGGATGTAATTCACCTTCTTGTTTGCCACGTTTGCGATTATACAAAAGGCATGTTACACAATTTGCTATAATTTTATCAATTTTATTTGACATATTAGGGATGAGAAATTCTTCGTTAAGGAGTTCTTCACAGCGTTTACGGCCAAAATGTCCTTTGTCATGAACGTGTTTAATGACATTTAGCTGCATTTCATCCGGCACAACTATCGGATCGATACCTTTATGATTTTTATAGAGAACGTTATTTTTAAGGAAATAGTTGTCATATGGCTTTGTTTTCAAAATTTCTTTGATGGCCTGGATATGTTCGTCAGTGTTCTGTGATTGTATGATTTTGGTAGTAAAACTATCTTGAATGACCATACATATTGGATTTCTACTTAAAGCGTCGACATGGCGCATGCGTGTACCTTGTCTGTGTTCGATTGTATAGTTATAGTCAGCTAACATTAAAGCCCATCGAGCAATCTTGGTGCAAATATCTTTTTTATTCATAGTAAGGGCGAATGCGTTGCAATCTGTGACTATCTTGAAAGGAATACCTAGAATGTAAACGCGAAATTTTTTAAGGGCTTCTATGACAGCTAAAACTTCTAATTCATAACTCGAAAATTTACGTTCGTCATCTGTGGTTTTTTTGCTCATAAAATAGACAGGGTGAAATTGATTGTCAATAGAAGACTTTTGAAGGAGGACTGCTCCGTAACCGTCAATAGATGCATCACAGTGAACTTCTGTTTCGTTACTAGGGTTATAAATGCTTAAAACAGGACCTGAAGAAAGGATGTGTTTCAGCTGATTAAATGCATTTCGTTGCTGGTCGCCAAAGTGAAATTTAGTGTCCTTTCTATGAAGATCTGTTAAAGGCTTAGCTATTAAAGAGTAATCTTGAATGAATTTACGAAAATATGAAGTTAATCCGACAAATGAATGTACATCTTTTATACTTTTAGGTTCTGGGAAATTAAGGACAGCTTTAGTTTTTAAGGGGGATGGGTGCAGTTGACCATTTTTAATGTGGTAACCCAAAAAATCAATTTCTCGTTGTAGAAAGTGGCATTTTTTGAGATTCAGTTCTAAACCATATTTGGATGCAGTTGTAAGGACGCGTTGTAATTTCTGGAGTGCTTCGACTTCGTTTTCAGCTGGTATTATGAAGTCATCCATATAGACAATAAGTACTTTTTCATTAATGAGGTCTCGAAAAACGTTATAAATATATCTTTGAAACACTAACGGTGCATCGCTAAGGCCATAATTCATATATAAGAATTCAAATTGACCAGAATGTGTTACGAAAGAAGTATATTTTCTACTATTTTCTTCTACTTCGACATGAAAAAAAAACATTTTTAAGGTCAAGAGTAGTAAATACTTTTGCAGAATGCAACTGATCAATAATGTCATCAATTACTGGGAGGGGAAAACGTTGTTTATGTGTTTTAGAATTTAACTTCCTATAGTCAACACACAATCTATATGAACCATCTTTCTTTTTTACTAGGACAATAGGTGATGAAAAATTACTAGTGCTTTTACGAATAATTCCTTTTTCGAGCCACTCAGAAATTTGTTTTTCGACGAAGTTTTTCTCTATTAGCGCCAATCGCCTGGGAGGACAAGTAACAGGTTCTTCGTTTTCCAGATGAATTGATAATTTAACATCAGTTGTCTTTATTTTTTTAGGGGAATAATTTTGAATAAGTTCTGAAATTTTTGAGCGTATTGTTTCATCGGTAATATGAGATAAATCAAGATTAAGATCGTCTAACACATGAGCAATATTAATCAAAAAATTATTGGACGTATCGTCATTTTTCTCGATTTTTTGCATCGAAATATTATTTCCAGAAATTGTTAAAATACTTTGTTGAATGATATCTGTACCAATAATAAGATCAAAAGATATGGAATAATCTGGGACTACATAAACATTAGTTGTATAATTAAAATCATCTATCATAATGTTCGTAGAGAAAAAACCTAGGGGTTTGATTATAGTATTTCCTAATCCAGTTAATGTGATAGTTGAATGTTCAAGGTTCGAAATTGTAGGGAGTTTGCGATAAATACTTTCCTTTAGTAAACTTCTTTCACTACCTGTGTCTACCAATGATGTAACATTTACAGACGAAATAATGACTTGTTTGGTCATGAAAGTGTTCGACGTGACAGTGGAAACATTGGAGGGTTCTGACTTAACTCTAGGCCTCCTTGGTTGATCACATTGAGCCGATTTATGGCCAAAATTCGAACAATTAAAACAACGAGGGCCTTTATCTTTATGTCTGCATTGGCTACGTTTATGATTCGACAAACCACAATTAAAGCAAAAAAGATCAGATTTTGGTCGAAAGGATTTCTCTTTCATTGGCATTTCAGGTTTGACTTTACGAAATTTAGTGTTCTCAAAGTCATGTCGAATTTTGTCATAAATTTTGAGCTTTTGCTTGAATTCTACAATGGATTGGCATCCATATAACATTGATTTTCTGAAAACGGGGTCGCCGTTTATGATGTATTGCATTAATGCGGAATCCTCGATTTTACCACGCGAGCATATTTGTTTCATGATAAGAAAATATTCTTCTATTGATTCATTTTCTTGCAATTTTCGTTTATTTAATATATCATGTAACTCGGCAGAATTATAAGTGGTGCTAAATTCTGATATTAAGAGTTGTTTAAGTTTGTCATATGAATTGATATGAAATTCTGTTTGTGCTAATAACTGGGCTTTTCCTCGTAATGATCTTTTACAAAATATGAATTTATGAAAATCAGATAAATTAAACATATTAGTAAAATCCTCAAAATTATTAAACCATACCTGTATATCACTAAAAGAACTACCATCGAAAGGAGGTATTACACTTTCAATATCAGTAAAATTAATAGACGATTGCATAAAACTTTGAAATGGAAATTGCTGTTGTTTGTCAAAATTTGATAATTCAGTGTTATTACTTGAAGTCATATTATTTGAAGGTAGTTCGGGTTCCGAGTCAGTGTCACTTTCATTTTGTATAATATTATTTTGTAGTAAGGTCAAGTCCGAAAGGTATGTAACTAATCGGGTTGCGAGATCGTTTAAAGATCCCTCATTATCAATACAAAGTAGATTGCACACTGTAATCAGATCATTTAATGAAAACTCAGTTTGAACTTTAGTTATTTTATTTTTGAATTCGGTGCTGTCGGTTTGAAAACCGAAACCAGTAAAATCACGTATTCTCTTTCTATTAGAGCGATCACCGTCAGCATCAAATAGGAATTTATGCAGCAATTTAATTTTATGTGTTCGTTCGTTTTTAAATGCAACTTCCAGTTCTGGTATTTCAACTAACTTCATTATAAAATAATAGCAATGAACTCACCGTTAGAAGAATATCCGGCTTGAATATGTAGGATGAATAACTCTAATTAATCATATTGGTGGGTTAACTGTCACTTCTGACGCCAATTTATGGGGGTGAGACTCCACACATAACTCACAACTCACTTTTAGGACGAACACTGACATTTATTTAGACGAATACACGAACAAAAAATACAGATATAAACACTCTTCTCGTTCTTTAATTAGCTTAAAGTCTATAATTCAGGACGTCGTCGAATATGTTTCTGAGATTTTCTTACGTCGTGTAAATATTCAATCTTATTTCACCGAAATATATTCCGTTCTTTTTTAACAAAACCTTCCGTCGTCGAACTCATTTCGTTCTCTTTACCTCTTCTGCATTTCCACTTCACACAGCTTCGTTAAGGCTCGTTTCCTTTTTAATCTCGAAGCGGAAAATACGGGGACACTCAGTCTAATGCAGGTGTTGCTTGCGAAATCGCCACATATCCATGATGGGTAAGTATTACGGCGGCCCGCAACGACTAGTTTTGTTTGGGTTAAGAAATTTTTGGCTAACAGAAAAATTATTTTTGTCGTTTTATTTTTTATTGTAACTTATTTATCGGCAATAAAGTCATACTTGAATCAATCCATGCATTTTTTTTCAGTTATTGCATTTGGTCCTATAAAAGGTAACACATAATTAAACTTCACTTTAGTTAAATTTTAATCTAAATATTCGTAAAAGGTATATCTTCGATTATGAACAAATAAACGGAAATTATAAATTTCGTTAGTTGTTTAAATAAGCCCAGTTCCTGCAACATTATGCAAATCAATCTCTTAGTACGCGACTTTTGTCACTCCCTTGAAACGCGTCTTAACCCTGTATTTACTAAATTATGAATTCATGAAAATTTTTATCTTCTAAAGTATTTTCCCTGAATTAAAAAAGTACTTTAGAAGATTTACAAAATCATTTAATAAATTTTAGAAGAATTGGAGGATTTACAAGGTTTAATTAAATTTAAACTTATAGGGATTTTGTGCAATATTTATAACCCTAATAAACCGTTTTATTTTAAATATTTTTCTTAATATTTTGTAGAATTAGAAAATATACAAATAGGATGTTCTTACAGTAGAAATTTAGAAATATTTCCCAACTGAAAAATCCCACCTCCCCCAACGACAAGAAAGATGAAAAGATGTAAAGACAAAAGAAATCACCCTCTTAAAAATATTTTTATTTTGTGTAACCAATAATGCTTTTGGAACAAGATAAAGTAATGCATATGTAACTCATTCTAAACTGTATTACTACTAATCGTTGTATTAAATGAATTTTATAACAAGTTATTTTAATCGTACTTAAATACCGGCAGTAGATAAAAGGTTAACCAAGTTCGACTACATTTATTTTGGAATATGTTGTATGAGGAAAATAATTATTTAATCGGAATTAGTTTAAAGAAAACATGTGTAGAATTCCATCGATTAAATCACTTTTTTTACATTAAAATAAAATAAGTATATAGGTACTAAAAGAGAATACATTTGAAAAGAAATTGTTTTGTTTCGTACGCTTTAACATTTACCATTTTTAATGCCTATACATGATAAAAAAGACCTACTGCATAAAAGTAAGCTTTGTACGATTTGAACATGCATCAGGATATAGCAGTGGGCACCATTCATTGTCATTGAGCTTGAGCAACAAAAATATCCCTTTAAAGTGTTTTATTTAACTCAATTTGGGAGAATACAATATAAATAAAATGTCTTCAAAACCTTTGAAAACAAACTCATTAGTTTCGTTCTCTTTAGCATTTACATTCTTAATGTCTGCAAATGATTAAAAAAAAAACTTTACCGCATAAAATTGAACTTTGTACATTATGAACTGGCATCACGAGGTAGCACGACAACTTGTACTGTCTGTGTACTTTAGCAACAATAATCTCTCATTAAAGTGATTTATTATGCTCCTTTATTTAACTTTATTTGAAAGAATACAATATAAATTAAACGTCTTAAAACACATTGACTAGTTTCGTACACTTTAATATTTACATTCTTAATGTCTATAAGCAGGGGTCGTACGCTTAAGGGATTTTTTTCAGGACAAATATCGCTATTTGTTTATAGAAAAATAAATCTAGGTTAAACGCGCGAAATTACGTCTTATTTAAGAAGAGATATTTCCATAAGAATATACTGGCACTAAAGAATTTCCTGGTCGTGAAATTTCAGGACAAGTACGACCCCTGCTATAAGTGATAAAAAAACACTAACGGATAAAAGTGATCTTTATACGTTATGACACGACATATCAGTGTGCATCATCTATTCTCATTGAGCTTTAACAGCAATAATCTCTCATTAAAGTTATTTATTACACTATTTTACTTAACTCAGTTTGAGAGAATACAGTGTAAATAAAGCGTCTTAAAAACTTTTTGAAAACAAATTGACTGGAATCGTACACTTTAAAAGCTACGTTCTGTATGTCTGCAAATGATAAAAAAAAAACTAGGGGCATAAAAGGAAACTTTGTACGTTATAAACAGTCATCGCGAGATAGCAACGGGCGCCATCTATTGCCATTGTGCTTTAACAACAATAAACTTCCTTTAAAGTGATTTATTACACTCTTTTATTTAACTCCATTTGAGAGAATGCAGTATAAATAAAGCGTCTTAAAAACATTTAAAAAGCAAACTGAGTAGTTTAGTACGCTTTAGTATACACATTCTTAATGTCTGCAAATGATTAAAAAAAGAACACTACCGCATAAAAGTGAACTTTGTACGCTATGAACAGGCAACATGAGATAGCAGGGGGCACAAACTTCTGTCGTTGTACTTTAACAATAATCTTCCTTTAAAGCGATTTTCCACTCTTTTATTAAACTCAATTTCTTTTTTATTGTACGTAAAGATGGAATTTTTGTAATCGATATTTAATTCATTTCCGGATATGCTAGAATTATGCAAATTATGCACACATGGGTGTTCCCGATAACAGTACGTCTGTTTAACCGATTACCTGCTAACGGTTCGTTTACACACCGTTAAAAATAAATTTTAATTAACTACCTAGATACCACTATTTTTTAATTAAAAAAATGCTTTGATTCATTAAAGTTTGAACATTAAATAAAACGAAGATTATCTTTTAATATTTGTGGTGGCTAACGTAAAAAAGTTGAAGACCTCTATCTTACGGTTTCGGCAGCTAATGGGTTAATATTTTTAGAATTTACTACTTATAATTTATTTATTCATTGTAATAGATACTTGTTTTGAAAAATCATGAACTGCAGTTATGAAAATAGGCGCTATTTTCACCATAAAGATTGAATGCTTATGACGGAAAATATTTTAGAAATTTATTTTTTATTTATGATTATTTTGTATTATTGTACAAAATATGATTATTTTGTATTATTGTACAAAATAATTGTTTGTTTGGAATATTGTTTGTGTAAAAACATATATTCCAGGTTTTGAAAATTGATTATGTTACGTTAAGGTTGGTTGGTTGGATTTATGTCGGCCAATTATCTGCACGTGGGATATAGGCCCGAAGGGGGGAGTGCCTTCCGTGGAGGTCTTTCTAAGGGAACCTAACCCGTATTAACGCTTGGAGAACCAAGGTTCGAAGAAAACCACGAAAACTCCGAACGATTAGGCCGACGGGCGTGATTGGGATCGAACCCAGCACCTCCCGTCTACCAGCTTCGAGAGCAGACCTCTCGGCCACTGGTGGGGCTCTATGTTACGTTAAGCTTTAAGCGTTAGTGTTAGATAACGTTAAGCGCCACGTCAGTAACCGGTGACTGACAGTGAAATTTCCATTTAGAACGTGTCATCCACCGATGACTTACGGTCTAAAATATGATATAAAACTATATATATATATTGTTTTAGGTAATAACTGAAAATTTATTTAAAATTTACTTACATTTTATTTATTACAGGATTATACTTTCTTAAAAATTACTTAAAACATTGTAAGTTTTCAGTTTCAGTATCAGTCACCGTGGCATTCAACGTGTTAATACAGTGTAAAAACTAAGCTTAGACGTTTTAGGTAGATTTCGTATGAAATACTGCCTATTACATTCTCCCCTATTTTGGAATTTCTGAAAAAGTTTTGCAGATCTACACCGATCATGACCACTAGAAACCAAAACCATCCTCAGTAAAAATTTATATCTATATCTATATCTACATCTCTCTCTCTCTATATATATATATATATATATATATATATATATCTTGTTCATATCTAGTTCATCATTAGAATTTTACTCATTTGTGCATATATTTGTAATTTCAAATTTATTATATTTATATATATATAATTCCTTTCTTCTGGACACGATAGTTTCCACAATTCTGCATAAATCTCTTCCAAACTCATACATAAAATCAAGGGGCATAAAATCTCGGTCAAGTTCGTTAATGGGCAAAATCGGACCAAGTTTATGGAAATAGGGAGGGGTTTTGTGAAAATCGAAAAAAAACCAAACAAACTTCTTAATTTTTTTTTTTTTTTTTTTTTTACGTATCGAATCAGTTTCAAGTTTTTATTACTTCTAAAAATTGGGCCAAAAATTTATGTACCACAGATTTTTGATAAAATTAAAAATGGGCTCAAGGGGCGCAAAAAATAGTGTTTTAGTTGGAAAAAATTCATAACTTTGCCAATTCTCAAGATATCAAATCCAATTGAATTTATTATACTTCTTCTTAATATTATTTATAACTTTTATACCGACAAGTTTTTGATGGGACCAATTCGTACCACAAAAAATAAATAAATAAATAAAAATAAAAACGAAAACAAAAAGGGGGAGTTGAAGAAGAAAAAAATCCATAACTTCGTCAATTCACAAGATATAAAATCCGCATGAATTTATTATATATCTGCTTAATATTGTCTACAACATTTATATAAACAAGTTTTCGATAGGACTAATTCTTACAGCAAAAACAAATTAAAATACATAGCGGTTGAAGAAATAAAAATCATCGTATTAAGGGTGTATTCAAATCCAAACGACTCTTTTTCTTACTCATTTTTAAATTCATTTTTGCTCCCAAACGCATCCAATTGGTAGATTCTCTTATTCAGAAACTATATAATGTACCGTAATGATCTATTGTTTGATAGAGGCAGATTATATTTAAAGCAAATGATGTCAAAGTGGAAATTTTGAACAGAATTTCCTGAAGCGATTGTGTTGGAAACAAATTGTCCTTCTGAGAAAATAATTGTTTATAAATCAAGTTTTAATTAATTGAACGAAAAGGATAAACACAGGTCGCTTATAAATCTCTTCAAAAATCACGTCAGCAAGTTTCTTTTTTTTTGTATTAAAAATGAATCTGAAAATGTGCCGGAAAATTTCGAGTTGTTAAACATGGAAAAGTTTTTTTTTTTTTTTTTTTTTTTTTTTTTTTTTTAAATACCGCTTTAACATGATTCTGATAAAACCAGTTCCTATATAAAAATGAAATAAAAACTCGTCAAAAGCGGCCAGATAAAATTGTTAAAGTGGGTTTATCTCTAATCATGATTTAGTTTTAGTTGGTGAAATTAGTACACTTAAATTCGAATTCTACCTCCGCCTGTAGGCCGGGCCGGTAGAGATTTTTTTTTTTTAATTAGTGGCAGCATAAGAAATTTTCTGGATATAAATTCCTCTGTAAATCTCGAAAAAGTTCTGAGTTTGGTTTTTGAGGCTGATAAAAATAAATATTTGGTATATTGGGTAACTCATAAGTGGTTATTGCATTATTTTGTTTATATATATATATATATATATATATATATTGCATTTTCTTAGAATAATTAACAGTGACTTTTTTACAGTATAATCTGATATGTTTATTACTGTCTGATACCTCGGAAAAAAGCAACATTTTACAAACTGGACAGAAATTCTCTAATTGTGTCAAAAATCGTCTGCTTTTAATATTATCCCTAAAATCAGTGTAGATTGATACATTGAAAAATCTTTTATTGCATTTATATTGAAATATCTTTAACAATTTATACATATTTTCCAACTCCCCATAAAACATTTATTATTTTGCAATTTACAATAAAAATATTTTACTTTGTCCTAAATAAATCATCATAAAAGGCGAATAAATAAAATTAATAACTGTATTGTCAATTTTTATATACGTATTTTTTCCCCTAAAATTCCTCTCGAAATTTCATCATCCATTCATGCAAAATATTAATATTAAATTAGTTGTTGCAAAGAATTTCGAAGAAAAAAATTTAATCTTGTTGAGATATAATGGAATTTCATTTTTACACTGCATTTTTCTTTGTATACTTCCCGGGATTGTACCATCCTGGTTTATGTAATTTACCAGTTTTTAATTAAGGATTAATATTAAATTAAATGAAGAAAGAGTTTTTCTTGAAAAATGCAATCTGATAAAACAAAGCAATTTCATTTTTTCAATCTTTACGATTTTGTAAATTTTTATTTTTAAATAAAACAAGTGGGTAAGTGTGATCATAGATCGCACAAAGGGTTTCGTTTAATATTCCTTTCAAAACGTCCAGTACATTTATCGCCATGGAACATCTTCTAAATTTTGGCAAACCCTTGCTAAACTATCGTAAAGCTTCAAACAGATTCGCCTTGTTATATTTCCTAATTTTGTTCGTGCCAGCCCCCCCCCCTTCAAAATGCTACGATATATCACATGAAGGGTATCTGCCAAATTTAGAAAAGTGCCCCCTTTGGGGGGGGTGAAGTGGGGTAATTGTCACCATGATTTTTGACGCGGCCTGATGTTTAAAATTTTTGTTATGTTTTATAAGCTATACTAAAGTTTCAAACAGATCATCCAGCTATATTTCCTAATTTTGTTTGCGCCCCTCCCTCCCCTCCCCCCTCGAAATGCGACACGCCATTCTTCTTTATACTTCATTATAATTTGTTATAAAGTATCTTAAAGTTTAAAACAGATCGCATTGTTAGATTTCCTACTTTAAATGAAATCGCGGTCTGTTAGTTCCACATTCCACCACGAGGGAACGCACTCTATTCTTAACAAAACTGTATCTGAACGTAACTCCGTTAAACAACCTATCAGGAGATATACTAGTCGGGGGAGTCGCGGTCTTAACCAAGAATTTATTATATTTGCTGAAATTACTATTCGAAAATAGTGGTATCAATACTTCTGACATTTTTATCTGGCATAAGTAACATTTATGCTGTATTTTTAAAAATTGGACACCGTTCAGAAGTATACTGCAATGAAACATCACGTGACTGCCTTGTAAAATAAGTATATAATAGAAAGAAATCAATTAGTGAAACTAGCGCCCCTCCCCCCTACCCGAAATTTCACGCGCCATTTTTATAAACTTTTTCTTATGTGTTATAAACTATCTTTAAGTTTCAAACAGATCGCCTTGTTATATTTCCTAATTTTAACAAAATTGCGTTATGTCAGTTCCACATTCCACCACCAGGGAGCGCACTCTATTCTTAACAAAAGCATATCTGAACGAAACTCCTTTACGCAATCTTTCCGCAGATACATGGATCCGGATGGTGGCGGTCTGCGGTAACAAACGCTAAGATTTAAAAAATAATTCTAGCTCCCCTCCCCTCTTCGAAATATCACACTCCATTCTTTTTTACGCTTCTTCTTATGTGTTATAAACTATCTTAAATTTTCAAACAAATCGAGTGGCGGTCTTAACCAATAATTTAAGATATTTCCTGAAATTACTATTCGAAAATTGTGGTATGAATACTTGTAAACTTTCTGATTATGAATGAGTTATACTTATCTCATAGCGCTGTTCAATTATCCTACGCAAATTATTGGATTTTCGAAGCACGTTAGTCTTTATCATTAAAAGTAGTCCCCCCCCCCCCTTTTCTATTCACACAAACCTAACAAATACAAATTATGCGGTAGCGGGCGAAGCACGTTAGTCTTTGTCATAATATTATCTGTAATGCGCACTAACTGGTATATTTAATCAAAAGTAGTTCCCTCCCTTCCCCTTTTCCATTGACACAAACCTAACAAAATAAAATTATGCGATAGCGGGCGAAGCAAGCTTTTCAATTTCGCTGAAAGAATGCATCTCATTTTACATCAGCCTCGCACGGACTGAAATAATCCGATAGCGGGCGAAGCACGCTAGTCTATGTCATAATAATATCTGTAATGAGAACTTTCCTACTTTAACAAAATCGCTTTATGTTAGTTCCACATTCCACCACCAGGGAGCGCACACTATTCATAACAAAAGTGCATCAGAACGAAACTCTGTTGGGATATTTAATCAAAAGTATTTCCCTCCCCCTCCTTTTCATTTACCCAAACCTTACAAATACAAATTATACGATAGCGGGCGAAGCACGCTAGTCTCCCCTCACACTCCATTTTTTTTTTTTTTTTTTTTTACAATTTTTCTTATGCGTTATAAACTATTTTAATGTTTCAACCAGATCGAGTGGCGATCTCAACCAATAATTTAAGATATTTGCAGAAATTACTATTCTAAAATAGTGATATGAATACTTACAAACTTTCTTATAATGAACAAGTTATACTTGTCTCATAGAGCGGCGTCGAAAAACCTCACGCAAATTGTTAGATTTCCTAATTTGTATAATTTCATGGTTAAAAAAGCACGTGCCTTCATTTTATTCTACTCATTAGATAGAAATGAAACAGATTAATTAAATAATAATTAATATCTCAGCTTCTAATTGAGTTATCGCTTTGAACTGGGTATGTATGAAATCTGCGAGAGATTTCCCGTCCGGATGGCAAAAAATTTTATCAAAAAATTTAATATTTAAAAAGTTAAAATTTCGTATTAAAATATCCCACTACCGAAAACCGCAAGGTCGCCGTCATGTCTGAAGTTGAGCACACCTGCTTTCGCGCCGAAATGAAATCTCTTTTCATTGTCTTTTCAAATACAGAAATTAAATTTTTATCTGTCGATTTTTAGTGGATTTTTTGCGTTATACCCAACGCAGAAATGTGAACTTTATACCAAATGAAAGTAGATTTTTTACCGCGTCTATCTATACCGTTTACAAATTTCTCGTACTAATATTTTCTGATATGCGATTTCGCTTTAAAATGCCCACTTCATTTCTCGGCTTAATTTCCTCCGTGGTAACCGTGCACCGGATGATTTTACTGGCAACCCTTAGGAGAAACTCCGAAGTTTTGGAGAATGTCCGTTTGAACCTGTGTTAAAAAGGTGGATTGGTTAATTTTAGAAGTTAATTGGCCCGTAATTCGGTTAATTACCGACTTTTTCAAAATTTTAGGATTTGTTGTTTGATGTGAGGTGTTCAGCTACAAGTACCCAAAATTTCAAGTCTCTAACATGTATAGTTTCTGAGAACGGGCTCTGTGACGGACAGCCAGACAGACGGACAGACAGACAGACAGACAGAGGAGTGAGACGAATAGGGTTTCGTCAGATGAACGAAACCCTAAAAAGATAATTATACTTTTCATTTTCTATAACAATAAAAAAAATAAGTCTGTGAGTGAGTGTGTCGATGTTATTTTGAAACGAGTGCTGCAAGTAGAGTTACAAAATTTGGAAGGAAGGAACTTCTTTCTATATATGGAGTTTTGCACCTCGAAGCCCAATTTTGAATAGATTTATTTAAATTTTTGTGCGATTTTTAACGTTTAATTACGTTTTGAGACAATTTCCACAATCATAAAAAGATGCTGTTTTTTTTTTCTTTTTTTTTTTTTTTTTATCCCAATATAGTAACTATTTTTCTCTTACAATAAAGTTATTTCGGAATTAATTCGATTTTTTGTAACTTTTCAAATTTTGCGGCAATTTTTTGACGTTCGGAAAAGAAATTTGGTTTCAAACTTTTATCATAATATAGTAAATATTACTATCTACGAGTTTTGAATTTCATCGATATTTAACAGGATTTTAAATTTGATTTTTTCGAGATTTTTTTGCGTTTCGCGTCAATTTTTTGTCATCCATGAAAGATTTCTGAATACAGTTTTTTACTATATAGGAGAAAATTTTGATCCCTGCGATTTTTTAATATTTAGCAGTTTTTAATGTATTTTTCAATGCGATATTTAACGTTTTTTCGAGTCTTAAGGCTATTTTTTAACATTCGGAAAACCTATTTGGTTTCAAACTTTTGGCCTAATTTAGTAAATTTTGCCATTTACTATTTTAAATTTTAGCGATTTTTAATGCATTTTTCAATGCGATTTTTAGCGATCCTTCGAAAATTTTCGAGATTTTCTTACGTGCGTCGTCGATTTTTTACCATTCACGGAAAATTTCCGATGACAATGTTTTACACATTAGAATGAGTTTTGACACCCTGTTCCTTTTTTTTTTAATTCAGCAATTTTTTATACATTTTTCAATGCAACTTTTAATGTATTTCCCAATAAGATTTTTAGAATTTTTTCGATCCCCACAGCGATTTTTCGGAATTTGGAAAAAGAATTTTGTTTCAAACTTTTAGTCTAAATTTCGCCATCTGCGATTTTTGAATTTTTACGATTTTTAATGGGATTTTTTTCACGTTCTGCATCGATTTTTTGTGATTCATGAAAAATTTTCGATTACATTTTTTTATGCCTTTAGAGTAAATTTTTACTACTGGGATATTTTTACATTTAAAAATGTTTAATGCATTTTTTAATACGGTTTTTAGCGGTTTTTGTAGTTCCATGGCGATTTTTTCACATACAGAAAATGAATTTGGTTTCTTTTAGCCTAATATAGTAAATTTTTCTACGAATTTCGAATTTTAACGATTTTTAATGCGATTTTTAGGGAAATTTTTAGCAATACTTCGATATGTTTTACATTTTGCTTCGATTTTTTGTCTTTTATGAAATGTTTTGATTTTGTGCAAATTTTGACGCGATTTTTTTAAATCGATAAACAGACATTTTATTGAGTTTCGCATTGATTTTATGCCATACATGAAAAGTTTCCGATTACAATGATTTACCCCATTAGATTAAATTTTGTCTCCTGCTCTATTTTAATATTTAGCGATTTTTAATGTATTTTTCAATCCGACTTTTAGCAGTTTTCCTAGACCCTCGGCGAATTTTTGGAATTTGGAAAAGGAATCCTGTTTCAAACGTTTTGTCTAATATAGTAAATATTGCCATCCAGGTAGTTATAATGCGATTTTTTGAATTTTTTTACGTTCCGTGTTTTTTTACTAAGTTTTGACTTTCGTGATTTTTTAATATTTGGCAATTTTAAATGCGATTTTTAGCGATTGTATGAACAACGTGACGATTTTTTGACATTGGTAAACGGAATTCGTTTTCAATATTTCACCTCAATGTAGTACGACTTTTTGTTATTTATGAAAGAATTCAGATTACGCTATTTTACTCCATTACAGTAAATTTTATTTTGAGTTACTTTTAAATTTTAAGCAATTTTTAATACATCTTTCAATGCGGCTGTAGAGTTTTTTCGAGTCCCACGGCGATTTTTTTACATTCATAAAAGAAATTCGGGTTTCAAACACTTCGTCTAATAGAGCAAATTTTGTCCTTTACTATTTTTATAGCGACTTTCAATGCGATTATTAGTGATTTTTCGAATTTCGCGGTAATGTTTTGAAATTTGTAAAAGAAATTCGGTTTCTAACTTTTACTTTATATAGTAAATCAAGTCCTCTGCACTTTTTTTCAATTTTAGCAATAGTGGCGTATGTGGTGTTTAGTGATTTTTAGAGATTTTTGGCGTTATGCGTCGATTTTTTATCATTAGCTATTTTTCAATACTTAGCGATTTTATATGCAATTTTTGAATTTTTAGCAACTTTTCAAGTTTCGCGGAGATTTTTTAAGTTTCGGAAACGGAATTTGATAGTTAAGTTCTAATTTAATGTAGCACATTTTTTCTTCGCGATTTTTCATTTTTAGCGATTGTAATGCCTTTTTATTTATTTATTTATTTATTTATTTATTTATTTATTTTTTTTTTCTGGTTTCATGGCGATTTTCGGACATATGTAAATTGGATTCTGTTTAATGGATTATTTTAGCCAAATATGAATTTTGTTTTAAACATTTGTCTTAATATAGGATATTTTCACTCCGTTATTTAGCTGAACTTTATCTATTTTAATGTGATTTTAGGTGTTTCATTTTTTCATAGTTCCGTGGCTATTTTTTGGCGTTCGGAAAAGATTTGAGGTTTCAAACTTTTAGCGTAATATAGCAAGTTTTCTCCTGTGAAATTTTGGATTGTTTTGTGTCTATTTATCGTGATTTTTAGCGTTTTTTCGCGTTTCACGGAAATTTTTTAACAATCATAATGGAAATTTTATTTAAAAATTTTATCCTACACTGTAAAAAAAAAAAAAAAAAAAAAAAAAAATACCACCAGTTTTCCTGTAGGAATCGGAAAAATAGTTGCCCTTATCGTACCGGAAAAATTTCTGACCCAGTTCGGAATAAAATCCGTAAAATACCGTTTTATTGACTATTTCCTTTTTTACGGATTTTATTCCGAGCTGGGTCGGAATTTTTTTCTGTACGATAAGTGCAAATATTTTTCCGATTCCTACAGGAAAACTGGTCGGATTCGTTTTACAATGTACTACAATATAATTTGTTCTTCGGGATTTTTGAAGTTTCTGTATTTTTTACGTTTTTTCCAGATTCGGTATTTTTTGATCTAATATAATAAATTCTGTCCTCTTTTCAATAAAATCTACGTGGATTTCGCGCAGCCATTTTACATTTTTTCGTATCATCTTTATGTAATTCGTAGTCTTTTGCGTTCCGCAGAGATTTTTCGGCATTCTGAGAAGAAATCCTGTCTTAATCTTTTAGCCTCTTATAGTAATTTTTGTCCATTAAGTATTTTGATATTTTAGTGGTTTTTAGCATTTCGCTGCGATTTTTCCACGTTATTAAAAGGAATCTGATTTCAGCATTCTTGTCGAATATGGAATTTTTTTCTCTTTACAGTGAAGTTTATTCAGATTTCGTTCAGCAATTTTTAAATGTTTCACATTTCGTACTATTTTTTTAAAGGCCTGGACAACATCGGGCGAATCAGCTAGCTTTACAATAAAATTTAATGTATGTCCAAAGTTGTATAACTAAATCTATAGTTAATGCGACGTGTACAATATGTGTTAATTTTTATTTATTTATTTACAGATTTCAACTCTTAGTCTCTTTAAAAGTCTAAATATAGTATTTTTCAATTCATTGTTTTAAAGCTATAGACGCCGCGAAATAAGATAGGCATAATCATCATGTATACATGAATGGTTCATACCTGTTCTTAAATCACAGCTTGATAATATATAATATCATTATATCTATGCATTCAATGTATAAATATATCTCAAAATGTCAGAACAAATGATTAATAACACGCAGAAATACAATTTACAATGTTAAACCTCAAACTTTATTTATTAGTAGCTTTTTCGAAACCACGTGAACATGCAAATTTTGTAGAATATATTTTGAATTTGTAATGGGATTTGCATGGGTAATACTGAGAAAATGTCTCTGTGATTGTTACATTCGCAAAAGTACAATTTTTTTCATATTTAAAGATGTTAAATTAATTTAAAAATGTGAAAATTATATGTAATATCAGCGATATGTTTAGGAAAATTTTATGTCCTTTAAAGGACCCTTCACAAAACATTTTATCCCAAAACATGACCCTTAACAAAATTATTTGTTTCTTTAATAGACCTTTCACAGAATGTTTTCACATTCAAATTGAACTTTTCACAAATTTAGTCATTTAAAAATGAAATCTGGCCTGTAAGTAAGCAGTTGAACTCACCAAAGTGCATATTACTTAGCTTTTTATATATGGAGGTTAGAACATGAAGACATCGATAGTTTAAAATTCACAAAATTATGACTAGAATTTTCACAAAAATAAGAAAAACGTTTCAATTTCACAAAAACAGGACCCTGTTAGAAAAGTATGGACAGACCCCTGAATATTGAAGAACGCTGTCTGATAGATGATTTTCAATTTTGATTTCGTTGGTTTCTAGGCCATATAGATGAATTCTCGCACGACGCATTTTGCTTTGTCTTTAATGATTCTGTCCGAGTTAGGCATAAAAACATATATACAGCTATTTGTATGATGCATTCTCGTATCTGAAATAGGACACCAATTCTGTATTTGCTGTCTGCTATAACCTTTCAATCTGCTAGGCAAACTTTACCAGCCTTATTGTTACATAAATTTTAAATATTGAAAAATAAATCTATATATAATTAATTATTTTGAAATATAAGAAAAAAATTTGGGATTATTTATAATGTGAATTAAATGTAAATTACAAAACTATTTGTAATCTCCAAAGTCCAACACTGGAAAATATTCACAGATGAGAGATATGCCAAGCAAAAATGTGATTGCAATTTAAGCTCTGATAAGGTTAAATAAGGTAAAATTAACTTTAAAAAGAAAATGATATTTTATAAATCATCAAGTTGTTTTCTGTAAACGTATTTAATTCCTTCTCAACTGACAAGAACCCTCTAGAGCAGTATTCATCAATCTATTACAATAAAAGTAGTTTTACTTCACAAAATAATTTCACAGTAGGAAATCGTGATTCTGAACTCATTGAATTTTTAATTAAAAGCTTTAAAAGAATTTTCTCAACATCTGTAATAGCTAATAATTTATTAATAAAAGTAAAACTTTCCTTCCATTCTCCATTAGGTAAAATAAATTAAGGAATCTTCCTTCGCACAAAGACAAGTTCGTAGTAATTGTAATACATGAAAACATGTTGGTGAAAGTTTCTCTTTTATTTGATCTGAATGAAATTTATTTTTAGCATTAAACACCTTTATCCTTATAAAGAAAACATGTTAAATATTAAATGTAATTAATTCTTAAAGAATATTTATAAAATAAGAGCGGTTGAAGAAAGGGTAAAAATATTGTTTATCTGGATATTAAATTCAATTTACAATTTAACAAATTTGAAGACAAAAATGTATCAGTTGCAAAAAATATATATATATATATATATATATATATATATATATATATATATATATATATATATATATATATATATATATATATATATATATATATATATATATGTATATGTATATATATGTATATGTATATATATGTATATGTATATATATATATATATATATATATATATATATATATATATATATATATATATATGTATATGTGTATATATATATGTATATGTATATATATATATATATATATATATATATATATATATATATATATATATATATATATATATATATATATAGATATATAGATATAAATATAGATATAAATATATATATATATATATATATATATATAGAGAGAGAGAGAGAGAGAGAGAGATATAGATATAAATATATATATATATATATATATATATATATATATAGAGAGAGAGAGAGAGAGAGAGATATAGATATAAATATAGATATAAATATATATATATAGATATATATATAGATATATATACATATATATAAATTGCTCAAGATTTGATATGCTTAAGTTGCCTCAAACTATTTGTGATGGATTGGACAATAAAATGACATTTGATACAGTAAAACATTGTTTTGTATTTTTTATGACTATATATTACTTAGTATATATTACTTAGTAATATATATATATATTAGGGTGTCCCAGGATAAAAGGTAAAAACATTTTTTTGCAAAATCAAATACGCATACCCTCTATTTTTTTTTTCTATTTCACCTGAGAAACATAAATAAAAAATATTATTGCAATCAGATAACGGTAACCCGTGCCGACTTTCATTCAAACTTGAACATGAAAAATTGTATGGGGAATACTATGGGAAGATTGTAAAATGTATGTTTCTTTGGTTAATAAAACATCATTTTTTCAAAAGAAGATATTTATTAACATATTATAGTAAAAGAAACATTACTGAACTTATTTTCATTTCAATGTTTTCTTTTTACAGTCGGGATAGACCTTCGTGTGTTCTTGTACGCAGCATAACGAAAATTGTTTTTGTTCCTCTGTCACCGTTATTAAATCATGAAAGTCCTGCATCAATTTTACCGCTCTTTCAGCTGTATTGTCCATTACTCTGAGCATTGAGATCGTCTTTTTCGCGTCAGGAAACGAAGCATTATGCTCCCATGAAGAGGGACTTTGTAGGGGAAAAGGTAATTATGGATGTAGAGAAAAAGCTTATCTACAGGCTCTTTAAAATTATCATAAATTTTGAGTCTAGAAAACAATGAATAGCTTTTGACAGATATGAGGTCATCTATGCTTTTTTCTGTAAAAAAAAGAACAGGTAACAATCGCGTGATATAAATGAATAATTAAATAAACAATTACAAAATCAATATATGAAACTCGCCATACATTGAACCTCTTTCTTCCTTCGATGGAATGTATGTTTTTTCACGGGTTGAGAAATTTTCTCTATATAAATTTGTCATCATTTTTAATTTTGTTTCTTTGTCAACATCATCATCATCAAAAAGTGCTAATGCTGCTATTTCATCAGTCAAATACCATAAATGCTGGTGAAATTCTTCATTCACATTTTCGTAGATTTTCAAAGATTTCAAAAAGCACAAATTTTTTTAGGGCTCTTTAACTGCCAAAATGTATTGAAGCCATGTTTAACATAGATTTTCACGATAAAGAAGCAGACGTTTAACAGTGATTTCTTATCCTCGGCGTTTCATTTCAGATGAGAACTAAATAACGAGAGTTTTAGGGAGTAAACCGCTCGGAACATGCATCTAGCTTGGTACATACCACCCAGAGGTCTGATTTAATTTTTTTCTGCATCTCCACCTAAAAATATGGCAGAAATTTTGATCGGCTCTTGATAGTCCTCTCTGATCATAACATTTTAAAGTTCAGAGCGGTAAAATTCAAGCAAATTGCCAAGTTCAGATACGGGTTAGAACAATTCCACTGTTTCTCCATAGCACTGTATTTTAGTTGGATAGATGTTCTTCCAATTCCCTTTGTGCTTTTAAAGAGTGTAATATCGGGACTTGTTGTCACTTGTTTAATGTTCATTTCGAATACAGCCTTTAATACCAGATCGTATACATGATGGCAGCAAGCAAAGAAAAGCTCTAAAATTGTTACAAATTCCTGTTGCCGCCGCTTGAATACGTCTAGTAATTTCTTTGCATTTTTTGTAAGTCTCTACAAACTTGATACATATTAACAAGCTTCCTCACCCAATTTGGCAACGATTTATTAGGCATGTGTGCCTTTTCCCAAATAATAATACTTTCACGAATAGCGATATTTGCATTTTCAGTAACAATTAAATTCTCTTCTCGAATATTGTAAAACAAAACTGCGAGAACTTGTCCATTAGACGGAAGTTTTGAACCAGTTATTTGATGTTTAATTTTCTCTATTAAAAATATCACTTTTTTAGAACTACACAATTCCACTGCCATGTTCTGCTCACTGATTAAAAACGATCCAGACATTTACTAACAAAAGACTAACTTGGAATTATATGTACATTGACACATAGATGTGCGCTGTCCTGATTAAACTGGTACTAACACGTTTCACAGGTTTTGCACTGTTTCTTCACGGGTTGCGGATTGTCACAAGCATTCCAAAACCTTACTTTTTTTTGTTTTGTTTCATCTTTTCCATTTGCAACTGCTGGGTGCTCCGCTACAAACAAGTGACAGGGTGACATGTGTCAGCGTTCGCTCGCTAAGTGCACAAGTTCTGACTGAGACATTTAGATAAAAGTGGGCACGGGTTCCCGTGGTCCAAATTACATGAAACTTTATTTACAGGTGTTTTGACATAAAAGGAAAAAAATGAGAGGGAATGCGAAAAAATAAAACGACTTTCAATTTTTTGGGACAACCTTATATATATTTAAAATTAAGAAAAAAGTACTTTTCTACGCAAATAATATAAAGACATGCTACAATAATTCAAATTTAAGTAATATAGATATTTTACGTACAATTCAAATGGCAATAGACAAGTATAAATATAAATTTAAAATTTTTGCAATTCTTTATTGTCCCGCTAAAGAAAAGGCAGTTTCTCTTCATTTGTACAATGCAAAAATGCAAAAATAGTGTATTTTGATTTAAAAAAATATATAAAAACTGTGGTAGACATGTACGCATCTTTTTAACAGAACACATTTTGTTTGCCTGGGATAAAGAATATGTGTTGTGTTTTTTTTTCCTTTGTGTCTCAAAACTATAACTTATTAAAACAAAACATATTTGGATTGTGTTATTTAAATTAATTCAAAGTAAAATTCTCGAGATAAAATAAAAGCATTTCGCTTATCCCCCCTTTTTTTTAAGGACGCACTTTTTAATCTTCTAGAAAAATGTAATTACAATCAAAATATTTTAAACAAAATAATAAGTTTGATTTATTTAATATTATTCATGCATGTAAATTAAATAAAGTTATGCATGAGAAAATATAAAATTAATTTTGAATTGCAAATCTTTGAATTATCTATGAAATACTTTAAAATATTTATTTTAAAGGAATTGTTATAAAAAAAATCATCAAATTATGTTTTTTCATCGCTATACAATTTCGGAAAAACGGAATGTTTGCAAACAAATAAATTGAATATCATTGAAGCATAAATGTAAGAAAATTATTAATTTATGAATCAAATCTCAAATTTACTATTTTTAGAAAAAAATGTAATCATTTTATTCATTAATGAATAATATAATTTATTTTCCTTACATGAGCGCAGATTAATCAATTGCTAATTATTATAATTAAAATTAATTTTTATTTATATGCTACTAACACAAAATGTATTATTAAAAACGCAATATTTAATTTTCTATAACTTCATTTCCTACGATAAATATTCCCTCTCGTTTTAAGTTAATTATATCTCATAAAAAACGAGTTAGACAATTATCATTTGACGATAAACTTGTTTTGATGCATTAATGTCCCTTAATAAAAGAATTTAGAGAGTTTAATTTGGGAAATTTATTAGTTTTCCAATTAAGTTATTTTAGGTCACATTTATTTTAACTACCATATTTTCATTGACATTTACTCTTCTTGGATATTAAGATACATCCAACAGGGTTTATAATTTTTCATTTGATTTCTGTAAGTTTTAGAATAACCAGTTACTGACTATTAAAAATCTATAAACTTTCAATACAATTTCGCGAAGAAGTACATTTCTATTTTAACAAATTTGGTTGAAAACTCTATATTCTAGAAACAAAAAAACATTTAAATTTCTGACGGAAACATTAACACCTTCATCAGTACGCAAGTTATGATTAGACATATGTACACAAATGTTGAACAGGACCGATATAGTCATGAGTTATACTTACAGACAATTTTCAGCATTTCTCTTACATGGGTGATTGCAAACATTATTTTATCATTAAAAAAAAAATTGGTGGCCTTCTAATTGTCCCCTCTACTATTTCTTCACTGAAAAAATGAACTCAAATGTATTTTTCACATCGTCGATATTTCAGGATAATTTGTGAAGAATTTCAATAGATAATGAATTAAAAACTTGTGTGAAAAACTAAGTACTAAAAAACCAACGTTTAAACACACGTGTATATATTAACTACTATGAAAACGAAAAGACTTATACGTTTCGTGAGTACCTTCGACTCTCATCACTCAGTGTCATAAAATAAAATCACCCCCCCCCCCAAGATATTTGGGGAGTGTTGATTTTATGTAAGTTATAATATAAATCTCAATTTGTACATTGTGTGTTTACAAGCAGGTTTCTTAGTGATTCAATTAGTGATCAGTAGATATTCGACAAACAGTGTACATCGAAAGCATCCGGTCACTGTCACTTAAATTTATAATGAATAAAATGTCAACGCTTCAAATAAAACAAAAAATACAATTTAGAAATATTTTATAATCTAAAAATGTGGGTATAAACTTTTAGGAGAGTAAGCAGAAATTATTCAGTTAAAAATATTAATTTCCTCATGCTATATTTTAAACACAAGACTTTAAAGCTCATAGGTTAAGGGACCTACCTCACTGTCCAACAGCCTTTAGCGGAATTTCCTGTTGCGAGTGTATTGCGTGTGTCATTGTACACAGAGATTATTTTTCATATAAACGAATATTCTTAGTTTGTATTCAAAATACTAACGTTTTTGAATATGTATATGAAAAATATAGGATCCAAAAATATAAACATTTGAATAACTGCGTCAAAATATCCTTGGAATATATCCTGAATATTTAGTGCATTGAATGTCGAGGACCAGATTTTCAAATGAGACAGGATATATATTTTTACTTATTTACTTATATATAAAATATGTAAATATAAAATATATAAATGCAATAAATATGTGTATATGTATATATATATATATACAGATGGGCGACAAAATAATACAAACACCCATGCAAAAGTCATGGTCCATTTCACAGGAACAGAACGCGCATGTCACTTAGCACACAATTATGCCACATAGTGGTTACGAAAGGTAAGGTATCAGTCTCTCAACATCAGTCATAGGTGTTGCATGCGCGTACCATACGCTCTGGAAATCTCAATAATGACTTACCAGTCAGAGTTCGAAAAAGGAATGATTTTGGAATGAGGTGCACTGGATGCTCCGTGACGGAAACAGGCAATTATTTGGGGCGTGCAAGTAGTACTGTGTCAGCCGTTATGACAGAGTACACGAAATGCGGTAAAGTGTCGTCTGCGAAGTACAACAGTGGACGTAAAAGAAAGCTTTCTGATATGTATACAAGAGAGTTGACCCCCATAGTGGTCCAAAAGCGCAAGCAATCTTTATCCCAGATAACGTCAGAGATAAATAATCATCTCCAGAATCCCTATTTCAGCAAGAACTGTCCTAAGGGAACTTCATGCTTCTAACATTTATGGAACAGTTGCAATTCGTAAGCCATTGGTATCATAGGTGTTCATATTATTTTGTCACCCATCTGTATATATACATCGGGAAATCCCAAAGAAATGTATAACTGCAATGAAAAACTATATCAAATGGTATAATTATATAATTTACTGATCGGGTATGGCCTGTTTCAGTAATGAAACGTTAATTTAAATAAATATATATTTCATTATATTATGTTTTCATTTGAAAATAAATATATGTAGAAAATTCCACAAAACTGCACATATTTTAGAATATAGAAAATCATAAAGAAATGGATTTGATTCAATTTGCGTTATTCCAAGAAATTAATTAAAAAGTCTTAGCCTACCATGAATCTCTTTTTTTTCTCAAAATATTCACATTAAAAAAATAGTCTTAACCTACAATCGATTTTTTTTTAAATATTCATAGAGCAATCCATTAGAAGCTAACCAGAAAATTTTATGCGATTTCCTTTTCATCTGCCAAATGTTTATTTTCATTATTAGAACTTATGCATATAACATTCCTTTATAATAACATAAAATTCAAACAAATGAGTACAACATGTACATATGCAGAAAATTTGTAGAAATATTGAAAATAGCAACAGCTGTTATGTTTCTAAGAAGAGAAAGAAAATATGACAATATCTCATTTTCGGTATGTGTTGGAAAATCGTGTGAATCTCAAAAAGATCTGTCTAAAAAGTTACATTTCCGCAAGTATGTCATCGCGTAAAAACACGTCCCAAATACCTGTCTTTAAAAATCAATTTCATCAACTAAAGCAACTTAACATCTTCAATAAAATTCTCTTTACGTCACTTAAACATTTCATTTTCTTGTAAAGAAGGAATAGATTTAACTCTTTTCCATCATATTTTTTTTTATTTTGCATTAAATATTTTCAAGTTTTTACGAAAGAATATCTGCGAGTTTTCTCTGTAAAAAAGAATAAATAATTTTGAAACGTTTCTCGTTGCAATGATGCATGTTTCACTTTTAAACATTTTAAGCATTTAAATAAATTAACACAATTCAAGGAGTAATTAAAACCTTAATATTATTTAAATTCATCAAAAAAAATTTAAGTTTCTTAAGGGGTTTCAAAACACTTAAAATTGGAAAAAATGAAAGGAAAAAAGACCATTTTCAACGTTTAATATATTAAAATGCATTTAATTTTATGACACAATTTTAATTTGGATGACAGATATAAGTATGTTCTTTCATTCCATGTATTTAATAAATTGCAAGATGCAGAATTAGCATTTACAGTGGGTTCCAAACTGTCAAACATTTGGCATTAGAAAATTGACATAGAGTAAAGTGAGGACAGACGCCGCGGTGGGACAGATGCCGCAATGATTGTACTGCCGACACTAGTGCTCCCTAGGCCAAATTAAGAAGTTCGTCTTGTTCCTCTGTGCTGTGTGCTGTGTTGTATGCGTTTTCATCGGTTAATTGTCAGCATTTACATATTTATGCCAGTTTTTATGGTTCGAACCCGCGTGGTAAGTTGCTAAAATTATTCTAATGAAGTTTTATCACATATTTTAACCGAAATAAATAGAGATTTCATCCCAAAACCGATTGAAACTGTAAACTAGATCCTCGTAGAATACATACATGTGCTTGCCTTTCTCTCGCGTCGCTCACATGACACAAAATAGTGGCAAGGCATCTTACCAGCCATTATGGGACATATATTTTTATTTTTCGGTTCAATAAATTCATCACTGCGATTTAAGTAGAACTTACATTTAAACAAACGTATATAAGAGCATTCTGCTTCTTATCAAAATGTTCACAGCAAGAATGTTGGTTCACTATGTGTGAATAAGGAAAACGTAGGCCATTTACAATTCTCACCATCTAAACTGTTAAACAAAATATCTCCTACTCCAATGGTCAAAAGGCATATACAGCCAAGTAAGAGAAAGCAAAAGGATGCAAATATTAAAAGCACAGAGTTTATAAACAAGAAAAAGAAGGCAATAAAAAGCAAAAAAAAAAAAAAAAAAAAAAAAAAAAAAACTAGAAAGCGTCAAAAAAGTAAAATGTGTAAAAAAAGGAAGGAAAAAATCAACATGAAAACACCTTGCTTGAGGTTGCTTGAAAACACCTTGCTTGAAACTAAAATATGAGTCATCTTCCGACAACGAGTAAATTGCTCATCTTATGAATTCTGATGGCAGTATTAGATTGGAATTTGATGACTGAATGTGGTGAGTGTCTGGAGTTTAATCATGAAACAGATTCTAAAGCGGACAGGATTCAGTGCATCAAATTCAATCGATAATGAAAAAGGCTCATTTTACTTTTGCAACGGGAAGTGTGATGTGATTGCGGGCGAATGGAAATACAAAATCAAAGAATGAGAAGAAAGGCCAAAAATAAATAGACTAGGGCCTAAATAGAATAGAATTAATATTTATATTAATAGCAATCTGCTACGTTCGCCTGGATGCAAACCAGTGATTTATATATATTTTTTGTAATTATGCTGTCTGTTGTTTCCAGTAATTATGCTATGCATTCATGTAAATTCAAAGGTTTTTCTTTTCATTTACATTTTTTGTCTTAAGTTTTATTTATAGAGTTCACACTTTTGCATGATCGTTAAACTTTTTCATAATTTAGTGATACATATAATTTTTTTAAGTTTACTGTTTTCTGTTTTCATTTTAAGCACTTTTAGAAAATAAAAATGTGATTTGTTTGAAAAACATTAAACAGTCTAGCTTTTTTCTCCATGCGGCATCTTACCCAGCACATAAAAAATACTGTTAAAAAAGGACGTTTCGGAAAATAACTATACCTACTTTATTAAGAAGGTTTAAACTTGTTTAACACAGAAATTATATTCTAAAGGGTTTGATTAATGATTTCTTGTACTTAGTTTGCTCTTTTTTGCTTTATTGTAAATTTTAAAAAAAGAAAAGGAAAACTGCGGCATCTTTCCCCACTTTACTATAAGTGATTATGCGCAGGATTACAAAATACATTTTGCAACTAGAATGACAATTTCAATGCCTAGTTATACTCCAGATTGTAATAATTATACTGACTAAATAAATTTGTATTTTAAGCATTTTTATATGTTAAATACGAAATTGTATTTAGGTAATGAAAATTTAGAAAATCTCAATAGTATAATCCCCTAAAAACTATATTTTGAACAATAAAAAGGATATTTTAGGTTTAGTTTATACAGACTAACACGAAAGATATGTTTTGAAAATTTCATGTAAAAAATATTCAGAAGTTTTTGAGATATCGTGCGCGTTATGGACAAAAACGTGATTTGGAAGAAAATGACTTCAAAGTATCGTAAACGCCGCTTCAGCTATTAAGCGGATATAATTCTAAAAGCCATAAGTTCTGTTGTAATGGTATTTTCAAGGAAACAATTCTATCAAAATGTTCAGAAAACATGGTAGTTTAACATCTAAAAAATAAATCAAAATTCCGAAAATTTTGAAGCTTTAAGTGTCCTGAGACCATTTAATACAAATAATAAGCAATAATTCTCAAAGTTTTGGAATGCTTGATCAATCATCTCTCTGTTTATAGTTCTATTTTTTCACGTTTTCAGATGCTTGGATTAAATATTAGGTTGATCAAAAAGTTCTGGGAAATTTGTGAAAGTTGTGTTGTTATGAGCAAATTAACAACAAAAACAACAAGGACTATTCTTCAAAGTAGAGACCATCATAGTCCACGACTTTCTGTCATCGTTCTGCTAGTTTCCGGATTTGCTGGAAGTACCATCCCTGGAATCGAAAAACTCTTGACATGCTTCTTCAACTTCATTAAAGAATTCAAATCGACGGCCCTTTAAAAATTGGACTGTACCACTAGTACTACTATATACGGTACAAATTCTGCTAACTATTAGATTAAAAATTTCCCAGATCTTTTTGCTCAACCTAATATCAACTAGAAGCTATCGATTACAGGGCGATAATGATATTAAAATCTACCAATCTCATTTTTTCATCATACTTATTGTTAACCAGTGCTTTGAGATACCATGATTAACAATAATTATAAGAAAATGCGGCATTTACTGTCTTGAAAAAAACACTTTCATCAAATAAAGCAACTTTACACCTTCAGTAAAATTCTGTTTACGTCACTTTAACATTTCATTTCTTTGTACAGAAGGAATAAAATTTAATTCTTTTCCATCATTTTTTCTTATTTTGAATAAATATTGTCTAGCCATTTTCGACAAAAAACCTGCCCATTTATGACATTTTCGAAGTAAAAAAGAGCAAAAAATTTTAACCATTTCTCATTGTAATAAAAATATGTTTGTATTTTAAACATTTGAAAATTTTTAATAATTTAAATAACTCAACATTATGCAAATGGTATCTTAAAACTTTATATTATTAATAATCTTTACTTTTCATCAAAAATATATAACACTTTTAAAAATGTTGCATTTTATGACTATTAAAAAGTTTTATAATGTTTAATTATCTCTATATATACTTCTACATTTTACTATACATACTACCAGACAAAACTTATAAAAACGCTTTTGTAATAGTTATACAGTAAGGCACATGTTTTATCATCTCAACGATCAACATAACGTTCGTAAGCGAAAATATATATATATAAATAAATAAATAATACAGAAACACATTTTTTCAACAACTTTTAAATAAAAATAATATCTGTTCGCATTTTCATTTTGTGTTGGAATGCTGTCGAGCATACCCTGAAAATTCATAAGAAAACAACATACATTAACATTTTGTGTCGCAGTGTTGCATATTTGGTACATACATAAGAGTCAATGTTACTTATACAATGGACTTTAAAAAACGATTTTAATTGTTGTTTCTATGTACTAATGCAGCAGTTAATATAATTTTTATCAGATATAAATTACCAATTGGGCGAAAAATGTCCGGATCAGGATTCGAACCAGGGATCTTTTGGCTGAAACCACCAATGCTCTACCATCTGAGCTATCCCGGACAAATCTGATGGAACTTTTTCACACAGCTGACTTTATTCATTATAGCATCTGGTCTGAAATCTGGTTCAGCTCAACCGAATAAATTGCAGGTAATGGGACTCGAGAAATCGTTGGATACGTAATTACACTAGATTAATTTTAACACAATTATTCTAATTGGTAAATAAATTATATCACATGTAAATTTCCAACTGGGCAAAAAATGTTCGAACCATGGATCTCTTGGATGAAGCCGCCAATTATCTACCAATGATTTACCAATTAGAATAATTGCGTTAAAATTAATCTAGTGCAATATAAATGAATCATGAAATTTTCAACAGACAGTGATACTGTGTTAATTTTTAATGCCAAACTTTTATTTATCAATTGAGCAGTTTCACATCCTTATTGCTGTAATGAACTTAATAAATTTTGTAAAATGAAAAGTCTGGAAATGCCCATAAATAAATTCTTTAGAAAGAAAAGTTCGTATACTTTACCTTGTATTAAAAAATTGAGTACATTTATGAGAAAAGTGCAGATTTTCCACTACAAAACAGGGGGAGGGGGAGGGGTGTTGGCAGAATTTCTACACGAAATGTGAAAAGGTCTTGTTTTTATTTAAGAATCGCTGAAAAAATACGCATTGGCTAAGTTTTAGGAATTGTAGAGGCAGTTTAAAAAAATCCTTCTTCAAATTATGTTAAATAATATTGTAATAGCAATTTTTCAGTACAAAATGTTTCAGTATTTTTAATAAAGAATCTTTAAAATATCAGACCTCTAAACAATTCAATACTAATAATTGTCAGAGTTTTAAAGTCCTTTTTTGTTATTTTTATTGCTATACCATTTTAAGATATTGAAAGCAATTTGAAAATTTTATGGTGTTTGAGATTTCTACTATTTTTCCTTCTGTTATTTTCCGGTAAATAATAAGTGTTTTTAACCTTTACTTTAAGTTGTTGATTTACTTCGTGCAATCTATTCCTATGCGAGTATAGAAAGGAAAAAAATAAACGACGTAATAAACCTTAAATGATGACAATATGTCATTTTTATCTGACTGACAGTTTTTTTTTAAAAGTTCGTGGATATTATAAAATGTGTGGTACTTTTCGGCTAGACGGGCGCCAGCGTTTTATATACATATATATGTAGCACATTATGTATTAAATGTATTTACATTATGTATGTACATTATGTATTTTTAGTTTTACTTTTAACCTTTTTGAGCTTACATATATATGTATATATACATGTATGTATATACACACACATATATATATATATACATATATTTATGTGTGTATACATATATAATGTTTAATTATTGGTTATATATAGAATATATATATATATATATATATATGTACATATATTTATATTTATATATATGTATGTATATTAATATGTATATATAACACTGGCGCCCGGCTAACCAAAAAGTACAAAATGTGTTTTTTAATATTTTAGAATGATTGGAAAACGGTTAAATAGCACGGATCTAATTTAAACACTAGTTATTTAATCACTTAGAATTTTCAATTTGCTTCTTATTACAAATTTCAATGTATAATATTCTGCCTAGTAAAAATTTGCAAACATTTAGCAAACTTACTTCTGTTGCATTAACTAAATTTGGATGGTTTTATATTTATATATTCATTTTTATTAATTTGTAGAATTTTTCAATATCAATTTCATATGACTTATATTTTATTTAAAATTTCTATTGAGGAAAATAACAATATTCATAGTTAAAGAACAGTGTAACTCTAAATTCTCTAAAACTTCAAAAACATAAAAGTAGTATAACTTTAAATAGAAATATTTTGTTACTGTAACATTAAGTATGAGAGATCGATTGCACTTCGTTCTTCGATCCATTTCTTAAAGTACCTTAATCTTTAACATCGCTATGTTTGCTTAAATCATACAATCGTTAAGGGCTCGAATATAAGCACAATTAATTTAAGACCATATTTTGTTTATATTTGAAAACATACATGAAGCTTTAAAAACATGCTTCATGCCTTTTATTTAATTTTTTAAATAAATTTTATTTATTCGATTTTGGAATGGAAGGGGTGGGGTTTTGATACAAAATACTTCATTAGCAGCTGCAGTCAATAATATTTGCTTCGAAAATTCCTGAATACTTATAAAATTATGACAAACAAATATTTTACTTTTATCTTTTATTTTAACACCCATTCTCTATTTTAACTTCCGAAATACTTGCAATAAATTTGTAAATTTTTTAATATAAATTTTATACGATGAATTTTTTTTTTAATTTTGTTGAGGAAAACGACTGCATCTTGTACTATAATACGAGCAAAAATTGTGTGTATGTGTTTGTAAATGTTATCTTAAAAACGGCTGTAACGATTTTGACTAAATTTTGAATTTAACATTTTCGGGCACGAGAAGATGATTAATCTAGGTCACATGTTCGAAAGAATTCAATTAGAGTGTCATTTTATGTCATAATGGGTCAGGATCAAGCTAATTATATCTAAAAAAAGACTCAATCTATTTTAACTAAATTCCACATTCAACCGTTTCTGAGCACGAGAAAATTGTTGCGCTAGGTCACACGTTCGAGAAATTTCGATTAGTGGGTCTATTTGGATCACTTTGGGTCAAGCAAATTTTATAAAAACGGCTCTGACAATTTGGACTACATTTTGTATTCTATCGTTTTGGATTACGAGATAACCATTAGGCTAAGTCATATGATAGAGATAATTCGATTAGTGGGTCTGTTTGGATCACTTTGGGTCAAGCAAATTTTATAAAAACGGCTCTGACAATTTTGACTAAATTTTGTATTCTATCGTTTTGAATTATGAGATAACCATTAGGCTAAGTCATATGATAGAGATAATTCGATTAGTGTGTAATTTTTGTGTCACTGTGGGTCAAGCCAATTTTATCTAGAAAACGGCCCTATCGATTTTGACGAAATTTTGTATTCTATCGTTTTCGGGAACAAGAGTACCATCGTGCTTGGTCGCATGCTCGAGAACATTCGAT
The DNA here is from genome assembly GCA_963932465.1 of Maratus speciosus. NCBI lineage: Eukaryota > Metazoa > Arthropoda > Arachnida > Araneae > Salticidae > Maratus > Maratus speciosus. Next base: position 79,115,611 of record OZ010791.1, on the reverse strand, counting down.
TAGTGGATCATTTTGTGTCAGAATGGGTTAGGGTCAAGCTAATTGTATCTAAAAAACGGCTTAAACGATTTTGACAAAATTTTCTATTATACCTTTTCCGGGAAAGAGAAGATCATTGGACTAGCTCACATGTTCGGGAAATTTTGATTAGTGAGTCATTTTGGGGTTACTATGGGTCAAGCTAATGTCTAGAAAACGGTTCTAATGATTTTGATTAAATTTTGTATTCTATCGTTTTAGGGGTCGAGAAGACTATTGGGTTAGGCCGCATGTTGGATAAAATTCCACTAGAGGGTCATTTTGTGTCATAATGGATTAGGGTCAAGCTAAGTATATCTAAAATACGACTCAATCGATTTTTAAATTTTATATTCTACCGCTTTTGGACACGAGAAAACTATTAAGATTCATCTTATGTTCGAGAAAATTTGGTTAGTGGGTCATTTTGGGTCAAAATGGGTCAGGGTCAAGCTAATGATATCTAAAATACGACTCAATCGATTTTAGCTAAATTTTATATCTAACCCTTTCCGGGCATTAGAAGATCATTGGGCTAGGTCGAATGTTCGAGAAATTTCGATTTGTAGGTCATTTTTGGGTCACTGCGCGTCAAGCTAATTTTATCTAGAAAATGACTCTCATGATTTTGACGAAATTACGTATTCTATCGTTTTCGGACCCAAGAATACCATAGGGCTAGGTCAAATGTGCGATTAGCCAGTCATTTTGAGTCACAATTGGTCACGGTCAAGCTAATTCATCTGAAAACGGTTCAAACGATTTTAACACAATTTTGTATTATATTGTTTTCGATCTTGAGAGGACCACTCATCTGTGTCACATGTTCGAGAAAATTTGGTTAGTGGGTCATTTTTGGTCAAAATGAGTCACGGTCAAGCTATGTAAAATACGTATATGTAAAATACGACTCAATCGATTTTCACTAAATTTTATATCCCACCGTTTCCGGGCACGAGAAGATCATTTGACTAGGTCACATGTTTCAGAAATTTCGATTTGTGGGTCATTTTTGGATTACTGTGGGTCAATCTAATTTTATATAGAAAATGACTGTAATGATTTTGACGAAATTACGTATTCTATCGTTTTCGGGCCCAAGAATACCATAGGGCTAGGCCACATGTTCGATTAGACAGTCATTTTGGGTCACAATGAATCAGGATCAAGCTAATTGTTCTAAAAGCGGTTCAAACGATTTTGAAATTTTTTTATATTATACAGTTTTCGGTCTTGAGAGGACCACTCGGCTGTGTCACACGTTCGAGTAAATGAGATTAGTGGTTCATTTTGGAGTCACTGCGGATCAATCTAGTTTTATGTATAAAATGGCTTACATGATTTTGACTAAATTTTGTATCCTACCGGTTTTTGATTAGCGGACCATTGAGCTTAAGTCACACATGTTCGTGTAGATGTCATTAGTGCGTCATTTTGGGTCATTACGGGTCAGGATTACGAAACCACGAAGTTGGCGAACGATTCGTGGTATTTGGCTGTTAATCGACTAAGATTACGAATGCCAAAACACATACTCGACGTCAAATGCAAGAATGTCGACAAATTTGGCTATATTTGTCGTAAAAATAGACATTCAGAATGTGAAAGAATTTTTTTTTTTAATTCTTAATAGGACTCGAGATACATGGTTAAACCAATTAGAGTTGAGCTAAATATGTAATTTGGAAGGACGAATTATACAGTGAGAATATTATATCGAGATCAACGCAAAGCTAATTTTGACTGGTCTATGCTCGGTTATCCCCGCTTATGCATAGTTAAGCAATATTAAATTTCTAAATTCCCTAAAATTAAAAAAAAAAAAAACATAAACATATTATAACAATAATTAGGAAATTGTAAAACACAGATTGTTGTTGTTTTCTTCGGCCCATATCTTACATTTTCGTACTTCCTAACATCACTATTTGCTTAAATGGTATAATTGTTAAGGTTTCATGTAAAAGCTAAATTCGATCATGACCACACTCTGTGTACATTTGAAAACATGCATAAAACTAGTCCTTTTATTAAATTTTTAAAATACGTATTTTTTTTTAATTTGGGGCGCGAGAGAGGGGGGGGGTGTACGTCATTTGCAACTCCAGTACATAATTTTTCATAATATGCTCCATAATTTTTCATAATATACTTCATAATACATACATCAAAAATTCCTTAATAATTATAAAACTATGACAAACAAGTATTTTAAATTTATTTTATTTTTTATTTTAATATCCATACTCTGATTTAACTTTCAAAATATTCACGAATTTTCCTCATCCTGCCTCATAAAAAATTAATATATTACCAGAACCATACTGATAAAAAAATCATATTGCAGTTAAGGGATGTAATTTTTACTTCTAATACTGCTGGTATATTTCCGGTTTATTTTTGTCTTCATGACTTAAGTAAGGATTAATATTAAATAAGATGAAATAAGGAATTTGGCGAAAGAATTAGTCCGATTCAATAAAGCAGTTTCGGGTTTTTCGAGGGTTATTATTATTTTTTTGTACATTTTTTCTAATGTTACGATGAAAATGCAATTTGAAGAGTTGTTTCTTGATTATTAAAAAAAATCTCAGAAGTGTTGAAAATTGTATTTTTGAATTTGTATATAAATAATTAACGAAAATAATTTTTGTAAAATAACATAAAAATAATTTTGTTCTTGCATACCTAGATTATTTATATTTGGATGCATAAAGGAATGCTTTATTATTACTATTATTATTATTATATTTTAAGTTTCAGATTCAGATATAAAATTCCGATCCATTTTCGGTTTAATACGCTGAAAGTGTTAGATATTTCGTAATAAAACTCAATTTTAAACGACGAATATTGCGCAATGTAGTATATAAAAGTAGAAAATCATTTTTATGTAGTTATCAAGAGAAACTGATATTTTTTTTTTCAATAGACACATGTCAAAACTACGTCTCTAGACATTTTAAACTATAATTCATTTATTAGAAGATTTCTAACAGCAATTTCTTTGATTAAACATATCCTGATAAAATATCTCAAAAAATCTTCAAATTCATTTCAATTTCTTAAATTTTAAAATAAGAGGTTTTAAAGCATTATAGAAGGATTTAAAGTTAAATGGAATAATTACATTAGATAATGAGTTATTATTGAAATTCAACAGTGAAATAAGTTAAATAATTCGATATTTAAGCACAATCATATACGGATTCAATTATAACAGTCTGGTCCGCATATATGTAGGTGTATTTAACATAAATAAATGAGTACTGCAACAAACACACAAACTGTGATAAAAAGTTTGAAAGGATTCGCGTTTTTGTTTTAAAATTATTTTAATAAGTGTTGATTATTTCATGTAAGACAAGCAAGAATAATATGATTATGAATGCTGAAAAATATATGAAAGATAATGATACTATGATTGATATCTTGGGAATTTTCATTGATATTGAACTTGCAGGGGGCATTTCGAAGATTTCTAAGACGACGCGTAAAATTCCATTATGCCATAATGCATATAATGTACTCCTGAATAATATTTAAGATGAAATTTACAAAAAATGAAAAAAAAAAAATTGAAACTTTTTGAAATTTTGAAATTTTTCTTTTTCTTTTTTTCTTTTTTTTCTTTTTTTTTTAACCTTTAAATTGAAATATATAAAACTCAATGCTCTATTTTATTTCTATATATAAACCAAACTTTTACAAAAAATATTGGGAATTTTCATCGATATGGAAATGCGCAGGGGGCATTTCGAAGATTTCTAAGACGCGTAAAATTCCATTTTTTTTCTCAAAAATAATTTTTTTCTTGTGATAAATGCATGGCATAATGCATATAATGTACCCTTGAATAACATTTAAAGTGAAATTTACAAAAATAAAAAAAATATTTTTAAGGATTTTAAACTCCACTGTCCCCTTAAGTTCCTATAATCAGTTGTGGAGATTAGAAATATTCAGATTCAAAATTTAAAGTTTATCCTGTTTAAGGGATGCTCACAAACAAGAAAAAATTTACTTTAATCTGCAGATTTAAAGTATATATTAAAATTATTTTCAATGAATGTCTGATATATATGATACATATTATTTTCAAATAATTTAACAAATAATTAATACTACTGTTGCTTTTAAAAATAATATTAAAACCCGTGGCTTTTCTTTGTAATAATTGAAATATGCTAAGTGGGGTACATGTGCATATTTATATTAGAAATATATCATTCCTACGAATGATTCAAAAATTACTAATTAAGCTAAAGTGTGACTAAGCTTCATTATTAATCTCATTACATAAAAATAAGGCTTAAATAATTAAGAAGAACTAAATATAATTATAAAAAAATATTATTTGGAATGTATTTTGAAGATTTTACGCTTATTTCACTTTTCATTTGAAGTTTTGAATTTTTTTAAAATCGTTCTTAGCAATAATTTACATCATAAAAGTAATCATCATGCCTTATTCTAAGATTCTAGTGTAACGGTCGTACAAAAATTGTAGTACAAACGTAAAATACAGAATATGTTCGAGCGGTTACTGTCATCATTAATTTGCGAACATGATCTTTGAAATCGGTTTGCATTTCCTGAGATTTTATAGAAATCGTAATTTCGGAAAATTTCAGAATGATTTTGATCTATTTTATTCTAATTTCGAATTTTATAAAAACTGTTTTTAGAGGGCATTTACAGCTTGTAAGTATGTAATCTTTAACCATACAACTTGTATGTAATGCAACATTTAACCATGGTAAATGTTAACATTTTATCATTAACAATTCATTAGAAATCGTAATTTAGAACATTTTCTGACAGCTTTTCGCATACTTCACCTTTTTAATTTTCGATTGTTTTTAAACTCTTCATAGAGAGCATTTACATATTATAAGTATCTAATATACCAAATTTGAAGTTTCTACATTTAAGAATTCAATCAAATCAAAATTTAGAAACTTTTTAGATTGCTTTTCGCACATTTCACTGTTTTAAATTTCAATTCTTTCCGAATATTTACATCTTATAAGTAACCACCATGCCAAATTTCAAGTTTTTACCTTCAACAACTTACGTATTATCCAAGCATTTCATTGGCTGTTCGGAAAAAGGATTTTCCATCGTTAATTTTTTTTTTTTTTGTAGTTTTTATTACTTTTTTGCAGAAGTATCCATCTCTGTTGAAAGAAAAGGGAAATACAGATTACTGTATAGACCAATCAGAAAACGAATAAAATGCGGATTCAACAAATAAAACACTTCAGATATGTTCTTGATTTCCTACCCTGATAGAGGACAATAACCATTTTTCCAAATGATTAAAAAAAATAGAACGCACTTCCTTCATTTCACCCTTTTAAATTTCGAAATTTTTAGTTACTCTTCTTAGAAATCATTTACTTCTTATAAGTAACTGCCATGCCAAATTTCAAGTTTCAGTTTCCCTGCAGAAAAATTGCAATTTTAGAACTTTTTACGCTTGCTTTTTTTTTTTTTTTTTTTTTTTTTTTTGTTCCTGCAACCGCATAGGACCATATTGGAACATGGACAGTCGTATCAATTTGCCACCAGTACTGTTAAATCCGGTGAATAGTTCCCGAGAGTAAACCTAACAAGATAGGGAAAAAAAAAAGTTATTTCCTTATAGTATTAATAGAGCAAACAGATAATTAGAACGGCTAATTCTAAAAACACAGAAAGCAATTAGCACTGTTGCTTAAAATATGAATGAAAATAGTAATTAATTTAAATTAGGAGATAGAGCCTTACGTCTTAGTAGAAATAATTTCAAATTTGGTATAACAAGTTGGAATTTACTCTACAAAGTTGGAATTTACTCTAATCGTACTACAAAGTTAAATGTGGGCGTTGACATTATGCGACGACTTTGCAATGCGACGAAGATGCATTTTATTATTATTATTGAAGTTTATTAAAATTTCAATAGAAAGAATACCTCCTAAGCTTTTTTCTTTAGATTAAATTTAAAGAATGTATAACTTACAATAAATGGCTTTCTTCATTTTTCTCTAAATCAATTTACTAAATATATATATATATACTGTATTTCGGCGATCTTGATCTTCAAATTGAAAAAAGCATAAAAAATGTGTATAGTATAAAAAATGTTAAATACGCACTTTAAAAATATTAATCTTGATATTTTTGGAAAATAAAGAATAAAGTAAATTAATACTGTTTTTTGAAATCTGCATCGTGTAACTTAGGGATGCACAACCTGTGGCCTGCGATGGGTTAACGCGTGGCCCGCGAATTTCGTCCATTTATAAATGGAAAAAATTTCAATTTTTGTTCATAAGTCGCAGGAAAAAGTCATGAATTTCGTCAATTCCCCGTTAGAAAAATTGAAACTTTTGCCTGACAGATAAGAGTTTCGAGTTTTGTCGATGAGGCGCGGAAAAAAAATCGCAAATTTCATCGATCGGCCACGGAAAAATCGTGAATCTCAAATTTCATTGTTTGGACACGGAAAAATTGCAAATTTTGTCAATCAGGCTTCAAAAAATCGCAAATTTCAATCGTCGATCGGACGCAGAAAAATAATCAATTTTGTTGATGATGTTCGGAAAAATTGCAAATTTTGTTGATCAGCTGCAGAAAAATCATGAGCTTTGTCAGTCGCGAGAAAAAATTGCAAATTTCGTCAATTTGTCGCGGGGAAAAAGTGCAAATTTCGTCAGTCAGAATCGTGAATTTCGGCGATCGGGTTCAGAAAAATCCAAATTTTGTCCATTAGGTGCGGAAAATCGTAAATTTTGTCGATTAGATGCAGAAAAATTGCAAATTTTGTCGATTAGGTGCAGAAAAATCGCAATTTTGTTCGATTAGGTGCGGAAAAATCGCTTTTCGTCTGTTTTTCGCGAGAAATGAAATCGCGAATTTAGTCAATTTGCCAGGGGAAAAAATTGCAAATTTCGTCAGAGCCATTTAAGAATGGTGAATTTCGTTCATCGGGTGTGTAAAATTTGAGAATTCCGTCAATCAGGCTTGGAAAAATAGCATATTCCATTTATCGGGCACGGATAAATCGCGAATTTTGTAGATGATGTGCGAAAAATTGAAATTTTCATTGATCGGCAGTAGAAGAATCGAAAACTTTGTCAGTTTATCGCGATAAAAAAGCACGAATTTTGTCACTTTACTGCTGTAAAAATTGCAAATTTTGTCAGCGAGTTAAAAATCACAAATTCGTAGATCGGGTTCGGAAAAATCCCGAATTCCATCAATCAGGAGCGGAAAAATCACAAATTCCGTCGATTGGCATCGGAAAAATGGCAAGTTTTATTAATCGACATCGGAAAATTTTCGAATTTTGTGGATCGGCTTTGGTCAAATTGTGAATTTTGTTGATCGGCTTCAAGAACATTGCAAATTTTGTCGATCAATCACGTAAAAATCGCAAAGTTCGTTGATCGGACGCGGAAAAATCAAGAATTTCGTTAATCAAGTATGTAAAAATCTCAAATTTCGTTGATTGGCTCCTCCTCGCCTTTTCATTCACAAAGATCACATTTTTTTCGGCACTATCTACTTCCATGCCTATGTTTGTTTTTTGCACTTTTAATAAAACAAAATTTACTCCCCCGAAAAAAGACAAGGAATATTATCACTCTTTGAGAACAATCCTTACTATATATGTGTATAGAAACCTAAACTGTTGATATATCCTTGCCAACTGAATTGGATATTTTGTCTGGGTATGGGAACCTAGCTAGTTAACCCCCCCCCCCCCATCCCCACCCCGTCTGAAACCATATTTTTTATCTGATTATAGGCCGCAGACCTCCTCCCCAAAATAGAATTATCTCTGTGTTACTGACGTGGCCCTCGAAACCCAGACATTTTTGTGAGTGTCCCTTCTCTAAAAAAGATAGTGCTCCCCTAGTGTAACTACTGTATTTTGTTCATGTCAAAGTGGATAATCAGTAAAGAAATTTTCATAAATATTAGTTAAGATAACAATCACGACTAAAAACAGGCAGAATGTACTTTTCCATTAACTAATGAGTTTTCTTCACCTTTTATTTGTTACCTTCTTTTTTTGTCCTTTTTCATCACGAATTCTTTCAATGTCATATTAAAATTTATCTTTAGCAGATCCCACAAAAGATGACTTTTAAATGGATTTCCTTCAAAAACTCCAATAGTTAAATTTTTCAGTTTCACTATTTAAAATAGAATCAATACAATTACGTTATGTTAAAATAAATAAATAAATTTATAAAGAAAAATGAAATAAAATAAAATATAACAAACATATGAGTTATAAATTGTAATTTTGGGAAATAATATATTTCGCATGGTCTAAGAAATAAAATCCTAAAAAAATTAATACTATAAATATTAATCGTGCAGTTGAAATTTTAGTTTAAACTTTGAAAAAAGAGATTTTTTTTATCAATTTTATATTTAAAGTATATAAACAGTACGAGTCATTGAACGTTATTTTATTATTGCCTTTTTTTCAAACTCAATGTTATTCAGTTACAATATTTTAATCAGTGTATCTACAATAACCTCTTAGAACATGAGGATATAATTCGATAAAATAATGCTTTCGATATAGATTATCTGAGAAATTTATTAACACACGTAGCTAACTTCGAAGCAGCAGGTAATTGGATTTATTTTGTGAATATCCAATTAGCATGCCGTTAATTTCAGGTTTAAGTATAGAAATTATGCATCTAGCGTTAAAAATATTCTATTACATTCCTTCTTTTGATTAATTAGATGTTTTTTCTTTGGCTAAATATTAAAATTTGATGAAACAGCTAATTAAATTCGAGTTAAAGAAGAAATTTCTATGCAACGACAGAAAATCTTTAAGGTCAACAAAGAGATATAAAAATGAACAAAATAAACATTTATTATGATTAAAATGTTGTACAAGCTAAGTTACTTAACTGATGTTGCTGTATTCAAAAAATAATCTAAAAATCTAATAACACCAACGATAATTTAAATTTAGTGTGTAAAATAAAAAACGGTTAGCTATATGAAATAAATGTTACTATTTCACATTCATAAAATCATTGTTCATATTTTATTAATCTTTCACACAATTAACATTGTATTAATTGTCATTTATAATCTTATATTTCAGTACCTTTCTTGACTACAGATATAATTAATGAATTAACTCGCTGAAATAATTAAAAAAACTAAAAATTAATAATTTCACATCCAAAATATTCGTAAACGTTATAAATTTTCCTAAGAACAATTTTAGTGTTATAATTTTAATACGCCTTCTAATGTGCCGATATTTATATAAAAATGAGCATAAGAAAAGAATATTTTATGCTGCAACATATAGTATATTAAAAATTTACTTACGTAGGAAACGTAGAAAAACTTTAAAAGACCATAAATATAACGTATGCTTGCAAACAAAACTTTAAAAATATATATTCATAACAAATTACACATCATTCATGAATATTATGTTATCCATATCCAATTATCTTTTTTAATTCAATGTTGTGGTTTGAAACAATAACGAATTACGTGTAAAACTTATAATGGAGGCATTAAACTATGTTTAAAGTATATATTTTAGATGTAAAAAATAGAGAACTTTTAATGAGTAATAAAATAAATGAATATAACGTAGTCCTTTATCAGCAGTCAAACGAGTTGACACCACCACCAAGATCCCATTTAAATAAACCACATTTATTCCACAAAACAAATATGTAACTCAATATTTCATTATTATAGCTAATGTGGCACAAAAAATACAATTATTAATACACTTGTATAACAATAGCATCTTTACATGTTTTGAGAAGAAATATTCCCCCATTCCAAAAATAGCTCTATTGCTATCCTCGTGTACAGCTGGAGGAGCAAACTACAGGAAAAGGTGCACCATTGCATCAGTGAAATCACATGCAAAACGTACGCGGCATGCGAAAGATTGTTAGTGTTGCCAGATTGGAGATTTTGTTCCCATTTGGAAAATAATTTAACCTCTAACGGAATTTTTCGTGAACAAATAGTGGTGCGGAAAATTAAGATTTTTGGGGGAAAATTTTGTAATTTTTTTCATTATTTCACGAGTTCAACTTAAAGTTTAATTTTAGTCATCTGGCAATATTTGATCTCGATTCGTCGATATGGAAATATAAATGTACCAATTGTCAGTCATTTTACCCGTGTATAATGATAATAGTGAAAAGTCTGGAAGACATAGTTTCGCAAACGGCTATTCTTGTAATGCTTTAATAACTGCTAAAGAAATATAACCAATAAATGTTAAAATATCCGTAATGCTAAAAGTCGATTGCAGTGACAGCTCTTAGACATTTTCAACATTAACATTGTATAAGGATTCGTGGTTTACAGTTTATACATGTTTTACGTTCTCAGTTATTATTTATCCAATTCTAATAGTTATCTATAATTTAATAATTCGTGATTTTGCTTTCAAGAACGTGATCGATCACAATAAAGATGTCGGTTCGAAAGTTCGTAATAATTTTATTTTGTTAAAATTATTTTATTATTATTATCATTATTATATTTATTTGCAAAATGGGAATTAAAAAAAGGCGTGAGTTTGGCGAGAAATTGAGCTTAATTATTAAAATATTTTTTGTAGTTGTAAATTTAAAATTTAAAATAAACTTTTGCTTATTACAGACAGAGATGGTGACGTCTAAGTTCGTACAAGAAAAATAGTCCAAGTAAAAGATTTTATTACAACTTATATAGTTTGATAAAGTTGTGATAAAGCGAGTAACATTCCAGTTAGTACAATCTCCTTTAAAAGAATGCAATGTTTTATCAAATATATATTTTTTAAAAAATAGTTATTTATTTTCTTTTCAGCAAATATAAATTTCCAACTAAATTATTTTGTATATTATTCATGGACTTAGAAACGCAATATTGTTAGAATAAGAACTCACATTTGTAAATACTGTCTCTAAATTAAAAACTTTAGGAAGAAGATTTATGCAACATCTGTGATACGCCGCTACCTCCGGCTTGACTTCAACAGTTAAAGATTTACAATTCAAGATAAATCTATCATAATACTTTGTAGTTAAGATAAATAAAAGTCTCTTTGCGCTGCCAAAGGTAAAACATTGATACTAGCAGTAATATAAGAAGAGAAAGTTCTTAAAATGTTCCCTTTTTATTTGAAGCAATGAAAAGTGATTTTTCTAATATATAAGTCAAAAATTGTACGTCAAACGTGACAAATGAGGTGCGTTTACCCTAGAACAAGTTTTTTAAATATTTAGATCTTGGTGCAATAACTGCTGCACTTTTATCCAAAAATGCCTTAATGCAAAATTTATTACGATTATATATATTAAATTCAGTGATACGGAAATAATATGACCTCATCTTCAATAGGACGTAATCATAAAAACAATCTAAAATCATTACCTATCATGGGATATAGATAAATTAATTGCGTATGATAAGATTTAATAGATCAATCACTATGACAACCTAGAATCATTACCTATAATGGGATATCATTGAATTAATTACGTTTGATAGGATTTAATAGAATGAAGAAAACTTTCATTATATATTTTTAAGTTTGGATTAGATTTTCATAAAATTTGCAATGACTCGATAAAATTCTGCAACGATTCTATCGATTAAATTTGAAACCATACGGTTAGGTACTTTATGAGCTGTTATATGTGTACAGACGGACAGACAGGCTCACGGTCGGACGAGACAACGACTATAGTTGCGACGTATTTATATAAATAAGGACGCACCACAAAACATACACACTTTCTGTAGAATTTTAAGTTTCATTTTTTTACAATTTGCTTTTGTAAATACGTTCAGTAACAATGAAATAGATTCTTTATCCATTTGAATACTGCAAAAGTCTTTTTCACATTATTGTCGACTCTGGTTTGCTTATTGCGTTGTAAATTAAAAAAGACACTATGAAAATTTGATTTTACATACAGTTAATTTATAGAAGATTTATCATTAACTTTTAAAGATTAATCACGTAAAAGTGAAATAGTCTTTTAAAACAACAAAATCATTAAAGACTTTGAAATATTTTACTTTATTTTTACATTTGTTGTTGACAAGGTTACATGGCTTACATAAATATATGTTTGAACATTCTAAAAATATTAGACAGTGAAAGATACTTTTCTTATTCTAGAAATCCATAAAATATGAAACTGCAAAAGGTTCAATAGAAATAAACTAGAATTAACTTATTTCAAATGAAAATCAAATTTCAAAGTAATTGCTTAAAAGGCGCAAAGGCCAACATAGTGAAAAAGATTCCAAGCCGGGACTCGAACCCGGGCCATCAGTATAGCGCACTGACGTTCTACCGACTAAACCACTTGGAACGATACCTAGCCCGGAAAATTTCTCACTATTATATGTTGGCAAGGCTACAAACGCAGCGCAAGATGGAATATTTATCGTGAGTCACCGGCCTGGGACAAACACGAAACATAATTAAATCCAGCATCGATAGAAGTTATATTAATACATGGAAATTATTCCAAAGAAAAACATTCGCCTCGCATACAATATTTCAAATGAAAATCAAATTTCAAAGTAATTGCTTAAAAGGCGCAAAGGCCAACATAGTGAAAAAGATTCCAAACCGGGACTCGAACCCGGGCCATCAGTATAGTGCACTGACGTTCTACCGACTAAACCACTTGGAACGATACCTAGCTCGGAAATTTCTATCGATGCTGGATTTAATTATGTTTCGTGTTTGTCCCAGGTCGGTGACTCACGATAAATATTCCATCTTGCGCTGCGTTTGTAGCCTTGCCAACATATAATATTGAGAAATTTTCCGAGCTAGGTATCGGTCCAAGTGGTTTAGTCGGTAGAACGTCAGTGCGCTATACTGATGGCCCGGGTTCGAGTCCCGGCTTGGAATCTTTTTCACTATGTTGGCATTTGCGCCTTTTCAGCAATTACTTTGAAATTTGATTTTCATTTGAAATATTGTATGCAAGGCGAATGTTTCTCTCTGGAATAATTTGCATGTATTAATATAGAATTAACTTGTATTCGAAGAAGAAGTATCTAGATATCTCAAAACTATATGTCTTAGAAATAAGTATGTTATAGTTATACCGATATTCACTACACATTCATTATGTAATCAAATTTACAAAGCACAATCAAAATGTTCACGGAATTTCGTTGAATCTCTTTAATACCACAACATAATTAATTTATTTGCTTACTATCACTATATTTTAGACACAGAATGTTACAAAATGTACTCTCCTCGTCCGAAGAAATCACGTTATGTCAAAACCAAAACCACGGTGACGCTAATTTCGTTTTTTGACTACAATGTGGTGCACCATGAATTTGTACTAGCTGGACAAACTGTTAAAGGCCCCTTTTACGAGCAAGTTTTCAAAAGACTGAGGGAGGCAACCCGGCGAAAACGTGCCAACAAATGGCAAGGAGGATGGTCACTATGTCACGACAATGCTCCCTCCCACACATCGGTTATTGTGCAGACATGACTCATAGAAAAGAACCTTCCACTCCTTCCAATAGCCTCCCTACTTACCGTATTTAACGCTATCAGATTTCTGGCTCTTTCCTAATATAAAATAGCCTTCAAGTGTAAACCGTTTTGACATCGTAGAAAACATCAAAACTAATGCGACGCCTGAACTTACGACAATACAAAAACAGGACTTTCATCGTTGTTTCCAGCAATGACAGGAGCGATGGAGCAATTGTGTGTGTTCTGACGTAGACTAAATTGAAGATGATTAAGTATATATGTACCAATATTATGGTAATAAACAATTACAACAAATGTCCGGGAATTTTTTGAATGGCCCTTGTATAATTTGAGACCATTAAATATACAGGGTAGTCCTAAAAAAAAAAAAAAAAACTTTGCCGATATATGGATCTCTAGAGACCGGTCTGTTCAAGCGATCGAGATGAGATTTCAGATATAGTTATTCAGAGGTATGAGCTCGGGATAATGTGAACGGCATCAAATTGACGGTTACGGTTATAGGAACAGAAACTCGAAATTTTCGAATGGCAACGACCATTTTTTTTTTCATCGCAAAATGCTAAGCCCATGCGAAAACCCTAAATAGCGCTGGAACGGTACGTATATCGCAATAAACGGACGCGTTATGCACGCACAAAAACAGCTCAGCGAACGGCCAAAAAAACACGATCGGGGCGCACGGAGGAAATTTGCATGTGACAGAGGCAAGGCACCAGGCACAGAACGCCGTTCGACAGTTAGTCAGTGTAAAAAACGGATTCTTGCCTCTGTCATATGCAAATTTCCTCCGTGCGCACCGATCATGTTTTTTTGGCCGTTTTTTTGTGCGGGCATAACGTGTCCGTTTATTGCGATATACGTACCGTTCCAGCGCTGTTTAGGGTTTTTGCATGAGCTGAGCACTTTGCGACGAAAAGAAAAAAAATGAGTGTTGCCATTCGAAAATTTCAGGTTTCTGTACCTATAACCGTAACCGTAAGCGCCAATTTGACGCCGTTCACAGAATCCCGAGCTCATACCTCTGAATAACTATATCTGAAATATCATCTCGATTGGTTGAACGGACCGGCCTCTAGAGATCCATATATCGGCAATTTTTTTTTTATGACCACCTTGTATATTTTCTCTTGGAATTGTCAGCTTTTGTTGTGTTTTATCCTCATACAATACATTTATACATTGTCATTACTGCATATGTATAATTTACAGGAAAAAAGTTTATAGATAAATTCAAAGAACAAGATAAAAGATACAAAACATAAAAATTTTAAATATGTGTAATTACACATAAAAATTTTAAATTAACCCTTTATCTACTGACGGTACTTATAAGTACCAATAACTTGTTACAAAATTCATTTAATACACCGATTAGTAGTAATACAGTTTACAATGAGTTATAGATACATCACTTTACATTGTTCCAAAAGTATTATTGGTTACACAAAACAAAAATATTTTTAAAAGGATGATTTCTTTTGCGTTTGCATCTTTTCAGCTTTCTTGGCATTTAAGGGGGGGGGGGGGGAGATTTTTCAATTCGAAAATATTTCTGTATTTCTATTATAAGAACATTATATTTGTACAATTTCTAATTCTGCAAAATACCAAGAAAAATATTTAAAATAAAAGATTTGAGAGGAGTTATAATTATTGCACAAAATCCCTATAAAGTCAAATTTAATTAATCCTTCTAAAATCATTCTAAAACATATTATATGATTGTATGAATCTTCTAATGTAGTTTAGAAGATAAAATTTTCATGAATTCATAATTCAGTATATAAATGGTTAAACAGAAGCGTATTTTCTGCAAGTAATTTTAAGTAACTGGTAGGCCGAACCTCATTTGGTAGTTTTTTATGCTTTTTTATTTAACTCAAGTGTAAGTTAAGACGGTACTGGAAGTTCTGCAAGTGACGAGGGAGTTCTGTAGTCGTTCTTTAAGGCACTTCATGATACGCCAGAATTATAACAAGTTGGAAATTGCTCGTCAAACGTGGCAAATGAGGTGCGTTCGTACTGAAACTAGTTTTATAATAATTTTTTGCACCCCATATAGTACTGAATGTATATTTTTTTGCACTTCATAAGTGCATAGTCTGTAACATCATTAAAATTCACTTGCAATATTTTTTTCCCCATTCCCCATAATGTAACAGAACACTTTTGACTGTCCCTGTAATTAAGCTATACATCCGGTTTTCATAAAATTTGAAATGGCTCAACAAAATTTTGCAACAATTATATATTTAAAATTTGTGACCATTCGGAAGGCTGTAACATCATTAAAATGCACTTGCAATATTTTTTTCCCATTGGCCGTAATGTAACGGAAAACGTTTGTCTGTCCCTGTAATTAAACAATACATCCGATTTTCATAAAATTTGAAATGGCTCGACAAAACAGTACAACAATTATGTATTTAAAATTTCAGAACATTCGGAAGGCTGTAACACCATTAAAATGCACTTGCAATAATTTTTCCCATTGGCCGTAATGTAAAGAAAAACTTTTGACTGTCCCTGTAATTGAACTGTACATCCGATTTTCATAAAAATTTAAATGGCTCGACAAAATTTTGCAACAATCATATATTTAAAATTTCAGACCATTCGGTTGGGTAGTTCTTTCTCTGTTATATGCGGACAGACGGACGGACAGACAGACGGGCTGAACGACGACTATAGGTGCTACGTATTTATATAATTACGAACGCACCTAAAAATGGCGTGTGCTAGAGTGTTATGGATGAAAATAACACATTTTAATATTTTTAGAGCTTAACTATAAAATAATACATTAATTTTAAGATATTTTTACGTTAGCCCACGAAAGGTGTTGAATTGCCAACTATTCTCTGCAATTCATACAATTGTATGGTATATGAAAACAAAAGACTTAACTATGAACCAAATACTACTCGAGAGAATATTCCAAATAGCTGTGAAACTGCAACAATGAAACATTTTGATTATTAAAAAATAGATAATTAAATTTTAAATAAAAAATGAAGTGTGTAATATTTGCAAAATAGACGTTTTCATCAAATTATAGTTTAATATTAATTATATTAATCATCCGATTTGATTATACGATGAAAAATGTATTTAAAAATCCTACTAAAATAGGTTAAATAATATTTATTTTCTTCTTTCCTGTTCTCAAAATAATAATATTATTAATTGTGCACAAATTACTTTTTAAT
The DNA here is from genome assembly GCA_963932465.1 of Maratus speciosus. Classification (NCBI taxonomy): domain Eukaryota; kingdom Metazoa; phylum Arthropoda; class Arachnida; order Araneae; family Salticidae; genus Maratus; species Maratus speciosus. The sequence goes on along the minus strand of OZ010791.1, from coordinate 79,098,841 downwards.
GAATTAACTTGTTTGGAAATTCTACCAAGACTGAAAAAGCAGTGGGTATTTAATAATCGAGATAGATTACCAAATGCAATTATTGTATTGTAAATGAAAGCCTGCAAATAAACACATTTTACAAAACTTTTTGTCACCAAATTAACAACACATTAATCTACTGTGAATTAGAAAACTTCATGTACTAACTATTTTTTGTGATGTGATTGTGTTCTTAATCTGTTGCAAAAGTGTTGCTATCTAGAAATGGGTTCTAAAAATAGTGTTGTAAATAATGTTGATGAAAATATTTTCTTACAATAGTGTTGTGCTGCACAACGCTTTGTCACCAAATTAACAACACATGGAAAACACCAAACAATTTAGAACACCATAAAACAACTCATGTGAAAAACTTTCAAACACATTCTACATGGTGCCTTTAAAATAACACATACACACTCACTTAAAGCATACTGTTTATTAAACATTTATAACATAATTTTAAAAATTAATGTTTTTAAAATACGTTTTTTCTTCTTGTAACTTTTAACAACACTTTTTGCACAAACTTTTTATTTGGAACAACACATTCGCAACACATTGACAACACAATCGAAAATGATTTTAGTCAGAAGTGTTAATTATTATAATCAGTTAGTGTTGCAAAAGTGTTTCACGAATTTGCAGTGAAATTTTAGAAAAAAACATTAGTTGCAGTCAAATCATTAGGCGAGATTTTCAAAATGAACTTTGAATGCTTTTTAAAGAGTGTTTTTTAAACTATTTTTACTCTTATACTTATGCTGTATTTAATTCATTATTTTCAATAAACATAGAAAAGTGAAAGTTTCTATATACAAAACATCAACAGGACATGGATGATAATTTATATATACTAGGCTCGTAGTCTTAGCACGGTCGAAAGTGAAACATCATTGAAAATTGTGTTATAAGTGTGAAAAAGTGATGACATGTTTCAGTTTTATATATAAAAATACTTGTTTTTACTGTTGAATATAATGCTACTTTTTTCAGAGCTTGCAGAATTTATATTTTGAATTACGAATCATTTATTAGAATCCGTAAAAAAAAGCTATTTTCAAGTAAAAAAAGTACATAGGAGGAAATTGGGATTGTCATATATAGGAATAGGCGTTTTTTATATGAATGCGTTTATGTCAGGCATATCCTGACCCTGACTGCGAGTGCCCAAGTTTCTCTGCATTCGAAAAAAAATAATTAATGTTGTCACGTCTGTATATGAATTTTATGTGACCGGAGGTCTTCCTTGGCAAATACACTGCTCAAAACAATTAAAGGATATTGCAGTTTTAGGTGGATTTTGTATCTGGTAAACTGTTTAGCTGATTGATACATGGTCGACAGACATAGTAGGTTATATGAGAATAAATTACACATGTTTGGCAGAAAAAAATGCATTTTATTGCGCATTTATGTACTAAAGGAAAAAAAAACACAATTTGTGCATATGAGAAAAAAAGAATAAGAAAAGGTGTTTTCTTCAAAGAAAATCATTTTCAGTAGGGGGTATGGTTTCCACGGGCGGCCAGCAACGTTGAACACCTTTGAGGCATGGTCTCAATGAGGCTATTAATGACGAGTTGGGGTATTCTGCCCCACTCTTCCAGAAGAGCTCTTTCCAGTTCTTGGAGGGTTTGTGGGGGTTGTTGGCGGCCAGAAACTCGTCTTCCTAGAGCGTCCCAAACGTGCTCGATTGGATTCATGTCTGGAGAATACGCTGGCCATTCCATTCGAACGATTCCTTCCTCGAAAAGGAATCCTCCACCAGGTTTGCACGATGTGGCCTGCAGTTATCGTCCATTAAAATGAAGTTATCTCCGATTGCTGCAGCTTAAGAGACTACAATAGGTCTGAGGATCTCATCCCTATATCGGCGACCAGACAGAGCTCCATCTCGAATGATGTAGAGGTCAGTGCGCCCGTCAATGGAGATGCCACCATACACCAACACTCCTCCACCGCCAAATCTGACACTTTCGTGCACGAACGCAGGATTATTCCTACTGCCACGGTCCCTCCAGATGAAAATACGCCTATTATCCGGATGCACAGAAAAACGGGACTCGTCAGAAAACAGAATATTGCTCCATTCATTTCTCCTCCAGTTGACATGCTCGGTTGCCCACTCCCTGCGGACGCGACGATGCCTTGATGTTAATCTAACACATAATATCGGTCGGCGAGCATACAAACCTACAGCATGAAGCCGGTTTCGGACAGTCTGAGTGGAAATCGTGGTGCCGTAGCCGAGCGAAGGAGTTGTTGGCGTTCATGGTTCGGTGTCTCCGAGCTGTTAACGCTAAATACCGATCTTCATTGGGCGTTGTTGCCCGTCTACGACCTTGCCCTGGTCTTCGGCCTGCATATCCACTCTCCAAAAAACGGTTCCAGATCCTGGAAATGACACTTTGTGACACTCCAATGGCTTGCGCTACTTCGGCTTGAGTTTGGCCCCCTTCTAACCTACCAACTATTCTCAAAGCTTCTGAATCTGTCAAATGACTTCGCTGAGACATCGTACACATCGAAACAAAGCAATCACTGAATGCCGATCATCCTTGTCTTCATTCTCTTTTATCCAGTTGAAAGTCAAATTTCATTCGCTGTCGCTGAAGTGACGTTTTTGACGTCGAGCTCAAAATTTGCATACTCCACAGTTTGAAAACCAGAAAAATTTGCATTTGTGATTCTCTCCTTCTATTTTCGGCAAAAAAAATTTCGTTTATATCTTTATTTTATATAAAACTTCAAATATCCTTTAATTGTTTTGAGCAGTGTATTAAGGAAATTGTGGCATACAAAAACATGCCATTTGTTACAATTATAGAGAAATATTTTATAAGCACGCTGAAATTGACGCTTTTTAAACCTAATAATTATTTTAATAGCTATTTAATGTTGAAATCGTTCTAAATAGTTCCGTTAAACACATTTTATAGGAACATAAAATATCCATACGAATAAAAATTTTATTTTCACTTTAAAATTTAATTAGTCGGATGTACCAATTCTAAAACTTTCTTCTATCTCATACAATTTAATATTTCAGAATTCGCTATCACAGTATCAAAATTAAATGATAATCTATGCCCATCATGAGGATTCTGAAGATATGAAATTCCGTCAATTTGTTCTTGAGATATAATTAAGAGAGGTGAAGGCCCAAATACCAGCTACCACTTTTGTTTTCAATCTAGATCATACAATTTTCAAAATTAGTAAAAGAAAAAGTCACAACAGGGTACCTTGACATGTTTTACACCTGTTTAGAGGGGGGGGGGGGTCAGTTTAAGAGGCGTTTTCTGCTTATAAAATGCAAATTTTCGAAAGTCATCAGATTTTGATTTTGAAAATGGGGTCTAAATACCGGCTACCTAAAATTTTTTTCCAAAAGATCACACAAATAGGAGTAATTACAATTGTTAAGCAATAATAATATTATTTAAATAAATTTTATTGATTAATAACATTTTATATGCACAGAAAAATACATAATTTTTAATAAACAAGCATTTTTGTCAAATTTATAAAATTCTTAATGACTATCTCTCACAGTCTTCTTTTCATTATGTCTCTAATTTTGTTTTACAAAAACAACAAAAAAATGATTGCTGATTGAAATGATAATTATTTTAGCTGAAAAAATCACAAACATACTATCACTCTCTGCAGTCGCTATAGGCCCACATATCACATTCTTAACATTGAACCCAGAATCTCCTCCCCATTCTTTTCCGCATAGAAAGCAACCATGCAGAAGACACATCATCTTCCTCTGTTGGATATCTGCCTTTTTCATTTTTTAAAAATCCAATTTCTGCCCCTTTCGTTTGTTTTCCTCCGTCATCTTTCTTCTTTTTCTGCACATTTACTGAAGGCAATTTTGGAGTGTCCAACAGCGCTTTTTTGTGAAGTGATCCGGTAACCCAGTGTCGCTCCGGAAGAATTATGGCCACGGTTGCTTTTTACATTTTGCAAAATGGGACTGCAACAATTTATGAACCATTTCAATTAATTTATATTATACAACTATTTAAATTAATTTATTTCCCCTCCCTATCAAACAGACCAACCGAGAGAGTTCCAAATACTGGATGGCCTGTATTTAGACCACTCTAGGTAGCCGGTATTCTGACCACTGCTATGTTTAAGTTAAAACTGGTATTATTCATTCATATAATAAAATACCAATAACTTGCGTGCGGCGATTGAGAGCTAAATATGTCTAGAAAATAATTTCATCATCAATTCAACTTAATATACGATCAGAATATATTTAAAAATCCCTGCCAAACCGGCCTACAGGCGGAGGTAGATTTCGAAGTTAAGTATACTAATTTCACAAACAAAACCAAATCATGATTAGAGATAAACCCACTTTAACAATTTTATCTGGCAGCTTTTGACGAGTTTTTATTTCATTTTTATATAATAACTGGTTTTATCAGAATCATGTTAGGGCGGTATTCAAAAAAATACTTTTCCATGCTCAACAACTCGAAATTTTCTGGCATAATTCCAGATTCATTTTTAATGGGAAAAACATGAAACTTGTTGACGTGATTTTTGAAGCGATTTATAAGCGACCTGTGTTTTTAATTTTCGTTCAATCAATTAAAACTTGATATATAAATAATTATTTTCTCAGTAAGACAATATTATTCGTTTCTAACACAATCGCTTCGGGAAATTCCGTTCAAAATGGCCACTTGACATCATTTTTTGAAATATATTCTGCCTCTATCAAAACATCGATCATTACTGTACATTATATAGCTTCTGAATAAGCGAATATACCAATTGGATGTGTTTGAGAGCAAAAATGAATTTAAAAATTTGTCAGAAAATAAGCAGTTTGGATTTGAATACTCCCTTAATACGATGATTTTTCCAACACAATCCGCTTCGGGAAATTCCGTTCAAAAGGCCCAATTTGACAGCATGTTTTAAAACATATCCTGACTCTATCAAAAAATTGACCATTGCGGTACATTATATAGTTTTTTGAGTAAGAAAAAGTACCAATTGGAAGCCTTTGAGAGTAAAATGAGTCAGAAAATAAGCAGTTTGGATTTGAATACACCCTTACTAAGATGATTTTTTTCTTCAACAGCTATGTATTTTTAATTTGTTTTTGCTGTAAGAATTGGTCCTATCCAAAACTTGTCTGTATAGATGTTGTAGACAATATTAAGAAGATATATGATAAACTCATGGGGATTTTATATCTTTTGATTTGACGGAGTTATGGATTTTTTTCTTCTTCAAACGCCATTTTTGTTTTCGTTTTTAATTTTTTATTGCGGTACAAATTGGTCCTATCAAAAACTTGTGAATATAAAAGTTGTAGATAATGTTAAGGATATTCTTGATAAAATTAATTGGATTTGATATCTTGAGAATTGACGAACCTATGAATTTTACTCTCCCAAAAACCCTATTTTTGAGCCCCTTGAGCCCATTTTTAACTTTATCAAAAATATGTGATACATAAATTTTTGGCCTTATTTTTAGAAATAATAAAAACTTTAAACTGAATCGATATGTACAAAATGTAAGAAATTATGGGGGGTTTTTTGGTTTTCACAAAACCCCTCCCTATTTCCATCCCCTTGGTCCGATTTTGCCCATTAACGAACTTGACCGAGATTTTATGCCCCTTGATTTTATGTATCAGTTTGGAAGAGATTGGTGCAGAATTGTGGAAGTTATCGTGTCCAGAAGAAAGTGATACATATAGATAGATACATAGATAGATAGATAGATAGATAGATAGATTGATTGATCTAAAGTTTTTTACTGACGGTGGTTTTGGGCTCTAGAGGTCATGATCAGTGTAGATCTGCAAAACTTTTTTCAGAAATTCCAACATAGGAACGACGCCAATAGGTAGTATTTCATACGAAATCCAGCTAAAGAAAATCCCTGCCGGTCCGGGCCTACAGGCGGGGGTAGATTTCGATGTTAAGTACTAAATTCTCCAACAAAACTTAAATCAAGATTAGAAATAAAACCCAGTTTCTTTACAAAGAGTGAGCTGTAGGGAGCTAAACTTTTTGTGAAAATTATAGTATACACGAATACACACACACATGTATATGGAATAGGTTTAAAAGATGGCTACAAAAAATTCAGAGAATCTTAAAGTGTTAAAATATGTTAATATTTCCATAGTCGGGTTTTTATCATGTTTTAATAAGTTTCTTCAAACTTACATGGCGTTACATATTCACCTGCTGAGGTCCATTATATTTCCAATATGACGCAATATACATATTTTTTTAATTCGTCAAACTATTTATTTTATTTTGAGTTTTCATGCTGAAATCTTGCTCTAAAAAACTTATGACGTAATATTCAATTTGTTTTCAATTTGTCAAACTATTTAATTTTACGCGTGAAAAATTTGCAAAAGAAAAGTAATTGTTTTGGTGAGAATTTTATTGTTTTTTTTAATTGTTGGCAACTGCTATAACGAAAAACATTTTTTTTCTGCCATTGATGTGTAAGAGCTGGTTTTATCAGAATCATGTTAAGACAGTATTCAAAATTTTGAACCTTCCCCATTTCCACCCTCTTAGGCCAATTCCGCCCATTTTCAATCCCCGCCGAGATATTAGCCATATCAAAGCTGTTGGCGAGTTTGAGGACAATACGTGCATAATTGCGACTTTTATCGTGCGGACAAAATGTAGTACATACATACATACATATATATATATAAACTTTTTAGGTGGGGGTGGTTTTGGATTCCTGGGGTCCTATAATGAAAAGTTATGAAGGAATTTTTCGAAAGTCGCACCATGGTAACGACTGCAATAGGTAGTATTTCTTACGAAATCTACCTAAAATGAGAAACACATATCTGAAAAACTTTTGATGTACCAGATTACGTCGTTTCGACACTTTTGCATTTAATGTTTGTAAATGAGACAGACTTCAGGGACGTACTTTTCGTAATTTTCTTCTCTCAATTAAAATTACAAGCTCTACCTATCGCTACTAGGCTGCGCTGCGCTCAGTTCTCGGAACATCTAGTAGCCGGTATTTGGACCTTCTCCTCTATCTGAAAAAACCCATTTCAACCTATAAAAGTTTTATCAGATGCCGACTTGACATCTCAATGTACTTTCTGATACATGATTAAAAGTCTAATAACATTTCTATCTGTTTTGCTAAGACTAGAGTTTAAGTCTTTATAAGTTCATAAATGTGTAAACAACTGGACCGAACGATATCCCGTTTGATAAACGAAAGTGCAATTTACCAAACAATGCAAATTTGATGTTAAAATTTAGCAATACAGTGGAACATTTTAACATCAGAATTTCAATGCGTAGACCAGAATCGAAGCATTATTTAGTAGATGTTATTACAAATTGGTTGGTATTAATATAACTTTTATTCGATGATTCACGACATTGTTATTAAGGCTGGTAAATTCTCCACTGTACTTATGTATAGCAGCCAACTTTTATGCTTTTTACTATCATTCATTTTGAAGAGGAATCTTCGTCTTATTTAACCGCAAACATCTATAAATAAGTCACTGGCTTATAAACGTATCACAAAACCATTGTTCTATAGTTATAGAAAGGTTATATATTAAAAAAAGTATGTTGCATTCAAAATCATTAATCCTAAATAAGGCTTTTTAAAAGGGCTATTTTAATGTTAGTACAGGTTTATCTGTATCCAGAGTTTCAAAATTTGAATGTAGTGGACGCCTATAGTTTTTATTTTGTCTGAATTGTTAAAATTTTTGATACTGTTGAAAATACAACAATATCCTGCGATGCAAATATTTTATATCTTTTAGCACCCCGTGAGTTAAAAAAAAGGAAAGCTTTTTTTATCTGAAAATGGTTTGAATAACGTCAGCATGAATCTGCAGGAAAATCGCACAGAAAATTTAACACTGGATAAATATTTAGTGGAAAAAGCATTTCAAAGAAAGCTATTATAAATATCAATATTTTTGTATAATTTAAAGCTAGTACTATTACGTATTTGGTACATTCCTCAAAGCTGCAACAAATTAAAAATCCTTATGATACAGATTCTTCAGTTCAGAGAAATAAGACTAAAAGTCCTCTAAGCTTTTATTTTATCTTCTACACTGCTGCGTCCGCTACCAACACTGTAAAAAATGTCTAAGTATAATTACGGGGAAAGTCTACAGCATATGTTTCAGGCAAATTACGTAAAATAATAGAGGTTAGTCCCATGATAAAAGGTTTTTATCCTAAAAACACACCGCTGATCCCAATTTCTACTTTATTGGATTTATAATTACTTGATTTGTTTGTTAAGATTTAAAAATTTCATTTCTAAAAAAAAAAATTACTGTAAATACTCGTAAATCTACGTATGTTTTATAGTGATTAAGATATACTATACTATAAAAAAAAACAACATTTATTTCGGAATATAGTAAATTATAATGAAACTACTAAATAAAACATACAGTAATCTTTCCCAAGCTACCCACGATTCCGAAAAATGTTCTCTATCTTTAAGAACATAAGAAAGCAATATATTTTCGAGATTTATTGAAGTAATTATAATAGGAAAGTGTACTTTGCTGTCAGTGATATTTCAGAAACGTTTCGAGCGCATTTTATTGTCTATTAATCAATTTTCTCAAATTGGAATATCGATTTTTTATGCTATCAATTTTCAGTTGAATTTTCTTAGCTGTGTAGCTAAATATATATGTTAAAGAGTAACGGAGTAATAATAATTTAAACGGAAATATCGTTGTTGTTTATTTATCAAGTTTTGTTGAACATGAAAACCACCATAATATGATATCGTTCTAAAAAAAAGCTATATTCCAGGTTTTGAAAACTGATTAATAAACTCTCAGAAAAAACTGTAAATTTATGAGCGTTTGCCCTTCAATTTTCACGGGCAACAGCCTTATTTGATGAAAAACGGTCTGATACATTAAATGAGTGGTCTTATCCCTTAGAAACTTAAAACATTAAGGGCAATTCACATATTCTTACAGTTCTAGCCCATCTGTTAGCAAAAATACGGTTAGACCCGATACATTTGCATCCGCTAGGATGTAACCATTCATTTTAATCGGGTTTCGAAAGATAATGTCACTTAACCGCGACCGTAATATATTTTTCAACCCGACAAAAAAGGCGATTCTGTGATGATTATCTAACGTGCTACACGCTTCGGAACAGTAAGTAAAGTGTTATTGTGTTTTAAAGTGCATTATATCCTGTTTAAAGGAATTGTATTACTTTGCCCCGTAAAATTTCAATCTGCACAAAATGGGACTTTTTTTTACGGGGAATAACTGGAATATCTGCTACCGGCCTCTGCCCGTAATTTTACAGGGATATTTTTAACAGCGGTACACTATAAAACTAATTGAAAAAAATTTTCTAAAATTGGCGACAGCGTAAGAAAATTTATGTTAGTAAATTATTCTGAAAATCTCGAAAAAAATATTGGTTTGTGAGGCTGAAAAATATAAATAAAGATCTTCGGTAACTTGGGTAACTCCGAAGTGGTTATTGCATATTTTCTGTTATGATTATATTGCATTTTTCTCGAATAAATAACATATGTATTTTTACACTGTTATCCGATAGGTTTTTTGTTGCCTGTTACCTAAGAAAAATCGATATCTTGCAAACTAGACAGACGTTCAAAAATCTATTTCATTAAATAAGTACGTGAGTTTGAAAACTTGCCATATTGAGTAAATCTGTTTTGGGAAATCGCAAAAAACCTCTAACTGTGGCCATTGATTTTCATCGTAAACCAAGTTTTTACAATGCCAGAAATACAGGATAACACTAGATTTTTTGTGCAGATAGTCATGTTTCTTCGGCGAAGGTTTACCAATCGATTGAAACACTAAGCACGAAATTTAAATTTTAGATAAGGCGAATTTTGAAATCCAAACCCTCGCATATTATCTCTAAAATCAGCATAGATTAACCCTCCCGCTGCGTAAGTAATTTTTCGCGATGAGCGTCTTTTACAGAATTTTTAATCTTTAATCACCAGTTCTTTAAAGCAGAAAATTTTGACTGTCGTAATCCGGAAAATGTCTTGATTAAATCACACAAAATTTTCACTAAAAATAACTGGTGGGAATAACCAAATAGTATTAATTAGATGGAAAATTGCATGCCCGAGGATATCTCGGGTTGCGCAGAGAGAGGGTTAATATATGCAAAACACATTTGATTTTTAAATCAATCTGCGCATTCTTATGTAATTAGTGCATTTATATTCAATTAACTTTAAGATTTTTCTACATATTTTCCATCTTTCCATAAAACATTTATTATTTTACAGTTTCAAAGAAAAACAATTTCCTTTGTATCTAACTAAATTCTCATAAAAGGCGAACAAATAAAATTATTAATTTTATTATCAATTTTTATATTTGCAGTTCATTTTCAATTCCTAAAGTTCTTCTCGAAATTTCATCATCCATTCATGTAAAATATTAATATTAAATTAGGTGTTTCAATGTATTTTCAAGAAAAAAAATAATCTTACTGAGGTATAATTTCATTTTAACACTGCATTTTTCTTTTATATTTCCCGAAATTGGATCACCATGGCTTATGTAAGGATTAAGTTTAAATTAGACGGAGAAAGGAATTATCTTGAAAAATGTAATCAGCTAAAACAAAGCAATTTCGTTTTTGCAGTGTTTACGTTTTTGTGAATTTCTTTAGTTAATGAAAAAGGATAATTATTATTTTTATTTTTATACAATAAAATTTTATGTATGTTAAAACTTGTACCACCAAATTTATAGTTAATTCAACGTGTAGAATATTCGTTATTTATTTATTTATTTATTTATTTATTTACGGATTTAAACTATTCTCGTCCTTCAATGTTTAAATATTGCATGTAGTCCTATTTAATTCATTGTTTTAAAGCTATAGACGCCTACAAATAGAAAAGCTTATCTGATAAACATTATGTGTACACGAATGGATTGTACCTGTTCTGAACACATTAGTGCTTGAATTTGTTTCAACTCAATATTGTGCTTAATTATCGTAATCGGTGTAAAGTTAACGTAAAAAATAATAAAAAAATTCTCTTTGTATATTTATTTAACATATAAAAATCTAAAAGTCCCAGTTTTGGGACACTAGGCACGAAAGAGTAGGGGTTTTCTCCGTCACTGACTATGCATTAAAACTATGATTTATGCCATTTATTTTGTTACAAAAAGTTTATAAATCATTCGGATTATTATTTGACTACAAAAATGTCTTTATAATTACTATAAGGAGGGGGTGGGGTGCTCGGCTTAATAACAAGAAACCCTTCCTCCAGACTGTTAGCCATTGGTATAGTTAAATTTTGTATAACGCCGTTATCGTTTGTAATAATTTAATATTTGAAATCCTGAGGTTACTAATATATTTACTGATATATACATATATATATTTATATATATAAGTAACTGTTAATTATTAATATGTAAATATTTTAAAATTATAAATTCTATAATAATGGTTTTTGTGTTATTTTCTCCGTTACTGCCTATGCATTAAATCTAAGTTTTATGTCATTTATTTTGTTACAAAATTGCTATTTATCATTCACGTTGTTATTTGGCTATAAACATTTCTTTGTTAATACTATGGCGACTGAGCTCGGCTCAAGAACACACTCGACACAAGAACCCCTTCTCAACTTTAGCCATTGCCACAATAAAAATTTATATAGTAAAATTTTATAATAATCAAAAATTTTTAATAGAGTATATATACCGAATATACTCGAATATAAGTCAACCCCCTAACTTTTCAAAGAAAAATTCTGAAAAAAATCCAAAACTCGCGTATAAGTTGACCCCCTAACTTTTTACTTCAATAATGCACGAAATCAATCCACTTACTAATGCGAAAAAGTAGTAAGTAAACAAAAATAAATCAGCGAAATTTTTTTAATAATAAATTATTATTATTTGTATATTTTATATATATATATTTTTTTTATTTATACATATAAAATGCCAGAATTTTGTAGTATTCGAGGGGATTTTTTGGCTTTTGTAATTGACCGCGTATAAGTCGACCCCTCAATTTACTTGCAGAAAATTGTCAGAAATTGATCGACTTATACGTGAGTATATATGGTACATATATTAGTAAACACATTAGTAACCTCAGGATGTCAAATACTAAACTAGTACAAACTTAACTGTATGATATAAATTTTTACTAAGCCAATAGCTAAGAGTGGGGAGGGGTGGGTGTCTTGTTCTTGAATCGAGCCCAGCCTTCACCCCCCCCCCTCCCTTCTTATAGGAATAACAAAGAAATTTTTATAGTGAAATAATAATCCGAATGATATGTAACCATTTTGTAGGAAAATAAATGACATAAAATATAAATTTAATGCATAGACAGTAACGGTGAAACCCTTACTCTTTCATGCCTAGCGTCCCAAAAATTGAACATTATATAAAGGTTCAAATTGAAACAAAAATGTAGAAATCTGAAAAAATAGAAAAATACGTATTCTAAAATAATGTTTCGTCTTATAAGTAATACCACTTATAAAATAATCTATACAAAAATATAAGAAATATCTTACCTTTTCTTACGCACAATTTTATTTCAAGAAAATCCAACTTTGTGCTACAACAAAAACTTATTTCACCTTTTTATTCTTAAAAATGCGTTGCCATTTATGAATAAATATTGAAAACAAGTACTAAGGATATTTTTTACAAAGTTTTGACAGGATATCACAATTTAATTTTATTGGGATTTTTTTAAACGTCACAAAATTAAGACATCAGACACAAATGGGCTAATCACAGATTGATAAAATAAATAATATTCCTTTCAATATGCACTGAATGTATAAATACATCTTTATCTAAAACTTTAAAAAGAAATGATTGATAATATGCAGAAGTACAGTTTACTGTGCTAAATCTAAAATTATATTTATTAGTAGCTTTTTCAAAACTACGCGAACATGCTAATTTTATACAGTAGATTTCGAACTTCATCGCCATCAATTTTTGGATGATATATTCTTTTCCGCTTTTTTTAAAATATGATACACGAGTTATCCATAAAAAATATATACCGTGATCTCTACACCCAATCTGTAACATAGACTGGTATTCTCGTTTCTACAGTATTTCTGAAAAAGGATGTAAATTCTCCATTTTAACATACTAGAACCTTTTCATCTGCATAAGAAACTTTATCAGACTTATTATTATATAAATCTTAAAAATTAGAAATTAAATTTATATGTAATTAATTATTTTCAAGCATAAACTTAAATAAATATTGTGATTTTTTTTTCTATGTAAATTAAACATAAATTATGAAATCATTTGCAATTTCTAATGTCCAAACATTCACAGATGAAAAATATGCCAAACAAAAATCCGATTGCATCCTGCGCTATGATAAGCTTAAATCAGCTATTTTTTTATTTAACTGAGGTTTAAGTTAAACTTGCATGTTTAATTTTCCTTACAGTTTTAACCCTCTAACTTTTTTATTTTCTTCTAAATTTTTACTTATAATGAACTTGCACAGTACGCAAAGAACATTCAAATAAGAAATAATTACAATGCAGTATTTTTTGTATAAAATTTTGGTATAACATTGTCTTAAAGGGATGTTGAGGGAGGGACGATAAGGAAAAAAGAAAAGATAAGGGAAAAAGGGACTGTAAGGAAAATAATTGAGGGTGACGATGGGACAGTAAGGATATTTAACAGTTGTTTTTAGGCAAATCATGTTGTAACTAAGTAATAGCCACAATGTTCATTGATTTTTAGCAACAGTTATTTACATTGGATTAAATAAAAAAATAATAATAATTTACTCCGAAAAGTGCAGGAATAAACCTTGGGGACGGTAAGACTACAAATAAAGCCACAATTCTTGAAGTTGATATTAAAACAATGATTTAAAATCTTCAGTAAATTTCCTGTCAAAGAATTTTAGCCATTCTTTCTCTACCATACTTCGGCATTAGCAAAACGTTAAAAAAATTCTGTGGCAGATCTGAAGTGATTTTCTGTACAATTTTAGCAAGAGGAACGGTGGGGGAATCTAACATCCAAGGACAGAGTTAAAAATAGCAATAACAACCCTAAAAATGAGTGCAGGTTAATTTTTGCTACATATTTATACAAAACGATAGTCCCAGTTTCGGGAAAAAAATTACATCGAATTGCTCTTATTGAAACAATTTTATACAGACAGCTCCAAACTTAAAAATCAGCATCAAGAACACGGGATGGTAAGGAATTTCGTGGTATTTTATGGACCTCCAACATCGTCCATAACTTATTTATCTCATTAATATTGTTACACAGTCATACAATGGGATGTTTTCAGTATAAGAAATTAATAAATCCCAAGAATATGTACTGCAATAAACATTATTATTCAGGGACTTAAAAGTTAATATTATGTGATAATACCTCATTTACATTACAAAATAATTTCAGAGTCGGACTTTGTATTTTTGAGCAAATTGATTTTTTAAATAAAATCTTTGAAATCATTTCCACAACATCTGTGACACGATTCTAGATTCAGGATGATTGTAACGGCTAATAATTTACGAATTAAAACAAGGCTTTCATGACATTTTGCATTAGGTAACATAAATAAAACAATCTTCCCTCACACAAAGATAAGTTCGTGGTAATTGTAATATATCTAAACATATTTCTGAATGTTTCTCTTTTATTTGATGTAATAGAAATTTATCTTTAGCGTTAAACACATTTTACACTTCTAAAAAGATCATGATACACTGTAAAAAATGACGAATGTTTCTTAATCTACGAAAATGTACAAAAATCACAAAGGGAAATATATATAATAGCCTCTTCCGAGTCATCCAAGTTTCCAAATGTGTACCTTTATCTTTAGAAATCGCAGAAAACTATTTACTTTCGAAATTTAAAGAAGAATTTACAAAAATAAATTTTTACTAGCAGCCCGTCATTTTCGGAATCGTTTCTTAGTAGTTTTACAATGTTTTAATCAGTTCCCTGTACACGTAAAATCGGTTTTTCGGATTCTATAAATTCTTAAGTAAGCTTCTTCAACTGCATAACTGAATTTGTGGATGCAATTGTAACTAAATAATGACAATTTTTATGTTAATATTAATGTTGTTAATTTTGTATGCTTTTCTATTAAACATGTTTTCTGAATATCAAAATATTTACTTGAGAATTGGTAGCCTCCGAAATAGTAAAATTGCGATTTGAGAAAAGTGATTATTGCTCTGCAAATGCTACTCATAAACGTTTCCGAAAATGACGGGCAGTTAATAAAAATTTATTATTGTAAATTCTTCTTCAAATTTCGTAAATAAATAGTTTTGGGTTCTTTCAAATGCAATCTTCAGTGATTCGGAAGAGGTTATTGTATATTTTCGTTCTTGATTATAGTTCATTTTTGTAGATTTTCTTCAAATTTCGTAAATAAATAGTTTTTGGTTCTTTTAAATGCAGTCTTAAGGGATTCGGAAGAGGTTATTGTATATTTTCGTTCTTGAATATAGTTCATTTTTGTAGATTAAATGTATATAATATATACGCTGTAAAAAAAGTACTGTAAATGTAAGTCCCAATGAATATTCTTAAAATAAGATAGGTTATACAAAGCGTGAAAATATTGTTTCTCCAGATATTAAAACTAAATTTACAATTTAAGGTGCCTGCCTACGTACGGAGCAATTTTTTTCCGAAAAAGCTATTTAATTAGTTTTTAAAATTATTTTTACTAAGATTAGGACTAGAAAATGTGAAAAAAAGTAAAAGATATTTCATTTATTGATAAAATTTTGGTAAATGGAGGAATTTATAGTAAAATTTAATGAAATTTGGCCCGAAACGCAAAACACTCTAAAGGAAATTCTACTGTATGTATCTTAATTTCCTTTTTACACTTCATACTTATGACATTGGTGAAGGCAATGAACTAAAATCTAAGAGATCCTTTAAGTATTTCAAAACTTACAGCATATCGCACCTGTTTACATGTTAATTTTCATAAAATTCATCGATGTCATTCCACAAAAACATCCATAAAACCAAAAATATTTATTCTAAATTTAAATCTTTAGTTCATTGCCTTCACAATAGTGTAAATAACATATATTTTAAATTTCATAGTGATATTCCAATAACTTTTTGAGAAATCATGTTTTCCGTATGGAATTTTCACCGAAAATTAGATTTTTCATAAAAGGCATTTAAAGTTTAGATTTATGTTTTACTACAAGAATTTACAGTAATATACATCTAAATTTCATGGAGCATATTATTTACATTTCTTATTATTAAACAAATGCATCCAAAATCGCGAAATTTCTCCAAACATACGACCCTTTAAAAGCAATTTAAAAATTTGAAAATTTAAAATTTTAAAGCCCTTTAAACAGCACCTTCTTTTTGAGTGACAGCTGTTGAGTAGTTTTAAAACCGCTATAACTCCGGATCTATTTCACGTACAATAAAAACAAATACAGTTTTGGAAAGGTAAAGAATTGGTCTTTAATAAAATAAAATAAAATCTATTTGACAATTTTGGTCGAAAATTGCATTTTCAACGTAGTCAGATACCTTAAGAAATTATGTATGATAGACAAATATATATCAGTTGTAAATAAGAAGTTTTATTAAATTTAAATTTCCATATGCTTAAAATGACTCTAACTGTTTGTAATGAAATTGTCAATAAAATAACATTTAATTGAACGAATACAGCAAAACGTTATTTCGTATTTTTTTAACTATATATTACCTTGTAATATATATATATATATTTTCATATTTAAGAAAAAAGTACTTTATGTTAATACTTTTAATAGTGGAATAACCGAAGTTTAATGAATGTACATATTTTGCTTAAAATTTGCATAAGCTAAGCATAAATATAAAATTTTAAATTAGGAATTTTTTAGTATCCTGCTACAGAAGAGCAATTTTTCTTCACTTCTTACACTATGCAAAAATAATGTATTTTTTTTTTTTTTTAAATATATAATTTTTTTTCTAGATTTTTACGAATCCCCTTAACATGACAAGTTTTGTTTGCATGTGATATAGAATAAAACTCTTGTAGTTTATTTCAATTTTGACGAGTATCTCAAAATTACAACTCATTAAACAAAACTTTTCTGGATTCGGTTATTTTAATGAATAAATTAACATTAAATTAACTAGATTCACAAAAAACATTCCGTTTATAATTTAATTTTTAAAGAGTTTTTAATCTTTTCGAAAAATGTTATTACAAGCAAAATAATAAGTTTCATAAATTTAATATTTAGTCATGCATGCAAATGAAATAAAATTTTGCATGAGTAAATATAAAATTAATTTTGAATTAAAAATCATCAAGTTATCTACTTTAAAATATTTCTTCTAAAGAAATTATTATTAAAAAATTCATTAAATTATTATTGGAAATTCCAGTTTTTTCATAGCAATACAATTTCGGTGAAACGAAACATTTGCGAACAAATTATTTGAATGTAATTTAAGTATAAAAGTAAGAAAAGTATTAATTTATTACAAAGTTTTCAACATTATTATTTTTAGAATAAAATATAATCATTTTGTCCATTAAGGAGTAATATTATTTATTTTGATTACATGAATGCAGATTAATGCATTGCTAATTTTTAAAATAAATGCCAATTTTTATTTAGATGCCAGTAACGCAAATTGTATTATTGAAAACGAATTATCTAATTTTATACAACTTCCTTTCCTATCGCAAATAATGCGTCTCATTTAAAATTAATTATAACCCATAAAAATTGAGTTACATAATTATCTTTTGATGATAAACTTGTTTTTATTCATTAATGATTATTAATAAATGACTTTAGAGATTTTAGTTTTGGAAATTTATTATTTTTCCAATTTAATTTACTTTAGGTAACACCTTATTCTAATACCTTGTTTTTATTGACTTTTACTTTCTTTGGATATTAAGATAGATTTTAGCTTGAACAGGGCTGGGTTTATAACTTGTTCTTTGATTTTTGTAAATTTTAGAAAAACTAACTACTGGCGTATAAAATTCTATAAACTTAAAAAACGATTTCACTAAGAAGTCAAGAGAAAACTACATCTAGGTATTTTTTACCTTTTTCTTAAAGTTCTCGCTCACGATTTTTTTTTCACGAAATATTATATGAACTCCATAATAAATTTTCTACGTAAGGCAGTGTAAAAAATGTTCTATTGCACATATAGATCGTAGATGTAAGAGATACATGGAATAAAATTTAGCTTAAAACTGGTTTAAAACTTTGCTTTGTATCATATGATTTGAGAACAGTATATTTTGCTCCGTTGAGAAAAAAAAAAAAAAAAAAAAAAAAAAAAAAAAAAAAACTTTAAGATTTAGAAATGCATTCATATTCAAAAATATACAAGAAACTTCATTCGGGAATTAAGATAAACATTTAAAAATGAAAGTATCATTGTTTAAGGATATCTGAAATTCCCCTCGAGAATGTTAAATGTAAGAGAGCGAATAAATTCTTATTGTGTTTACGTTAAATTTAAAAAAAGAGTATTTTAAAACATTGTCTTTTTTTCCACGTATATTCTTGTCAATAAATGTCTCATACTTTTTCGTTTACGAAATATTTCTGAAATACAAAAGTTAAGAGACAGTGGCTGAATGGATTCGATTGCACATGGTTTGTCGAATACCTACTGAATTCCTAACGAATTATCTTTAACTTCGAGGATGTTAAGAACGTGTTTGACTTCATCTTTTTAAGCGAATTTTTTTTTTCACGTGAACAATTAGAATGCCTGCAATAAATTTAATAATAAAATAATTTTTGTTATCACAAAAGAAACAGAAAATGCTAAACATTATTTGTAGCTGTTGCAAATGACTATGTGGGTCCTATTTATTGTCTGTATGCATTTGTGTAAACATAAAATGTTAACGTGGAAAATTTCAAATGATTTTTGTTTATAGAATGCAGATTTTTAAAGCCAATTTAACACCACTTTCTGAAAACTTGAAACGAAAAGTAGAAACAGTGTACTGCTATTGAAATAGATCACAATAGATCTTTTAGAAAATATTGTGATAGTGAGCGTTTTGAACCGAATTTCCGCGCGAAAGAAGAATAATCACTCAAAGAAGGGTAAAAAAGTCTTTGTCACGCAATCAAAATCAATAGGTAATTTATCAAAAAATGGATTCGAAAAATGGAATAGCTTCCATAGTTAGGCCTTCCAAATTTATATCTTCCGTTAAAAAATGAATTTGTAAATGTGTCAAAACGTTTTGCACTTGTTGAGCAGAGCAGATGACAACAACCTTAAAACAAATATGAAATGTCCAGGACATAGGCGCAGACTTCATGAGGGCGAAATAGGCAATAAGATATACTTCTACCACTAATTAAAATTTTTCCTTTTGTCTTGTTTAGTCACTGTGATAAATTAGGACAAAAATAAAGTTATAAAATTAGCGATAGAAGTTTGCCTGGTTTGACCCATTGCCCCCGTTAAGTCGGCACCTATGACCCATTGGAGCCTTCCTGATATTTCAACGAGTCGCTTTAGTTTGTGAAAATCATATAATTGCAGAGATCCTTGGTAAACCGTGTAAAATTCACATTGTCAAGTATTTCCTTTATGAAAAGAGTGTTAATTTAGTGTTAAATATTCCCTTGTCAAATAACTTCATAAAAAATTTTGCTATATGACTGGCGACGTAAAAGAACACGTAAAAGAACCTCTTCAGATATACAAAGTTTATACAAATGCATGAATCTATTGACTTCACTGGATTAGCGGTTTTGTTAGTATTTTTCTGTTAAATATAGTAATATCCCTTTCAGACCAGGTCAGTTAAAGTCTTAATTTGCTTTTTTGAAAAGTCATCCGGAGCTAGGCTTGACTTCTGTATTACTATGGTGTTTGACAACATTAATTTGATTAAAATTAACTGCCTTGCTAACGCTAGTCTGAAATCGGTTTCACAAAGCTATCAGGATCATATTGTTTGTAGATCATTACAAACCAACACATTAAGAGACCAAATGTTTTTGGATGAATACATAGGAAAACACATATGAACATGAATACACTGATGATGCGAAGGCAATGGCGGGTAACAGTGCTGGAACCACTGAAAAAATTAAAGAGATGGCAAAGCACTGAAGCACCGTCTATTGCGCTCTTTATAGATACACGCTATCCTCAACAATGCGTCTGCTGAACTTATGGTAAGATTGAATGAGCCATTAAAATAATAATTTATATAAAATCACGAACTCTTAAAAGCAAACTTTTTAAAGCTATGTGTGAAGTTATTGGAAGGCAGCATCCTCCATTCCTACTGCACAACGAAATAAGATGATCATGTCGATGAAAAGCGTTTACATGATTGTTGAAACTGCAGAAGTGATATTAGAAGAACAATAACTCTAAACTGGCAAAACATTTAAGTAATGACGATTGTGAATGATAATTACATACTTGGCCGATATGTGTAGAAAAATGAAATAAATGTATTTATCATTGCAATGAAAATCTGTCACAATTTCCGATGCATTGACCAAACGTGTCTTCTTTTAAGACGAAACGTATATTGGTCGAATTCTGAAGGAAACGATAGTATTGATTATTCCTCTTTTGTTTAAAAAAAAAAAAAATGCATACACACCAGATTTAAAAAGCAAAATACAATTAAATATTCAGGGCATACCACTTCTTTAAAAAAACTTGTTTAATCAACATTTTTGAACAGCTAATTACAAAAGGCTTCAAATGACTTTAAATGTGTACTGAATGTGTACAGCGTTATCAAAAAAACATCCTGTTTAAACTCTTTGAAACACGAGGTTCTCGTTCATTTGGCATCTCATAGCAAGTTAACACTGACTATACCAACAACCGGTTATTTGGTGGTACCAAATGAAAATATTTTGTTTTGAACCAAAATTTGTTCATAAAATAAATAAAATATAAATCAAGCAGAAATAAGTTAAATTTGCCGTTAAATCGTTTTAAATAAAAATTCTAGTCCGAAATATTTTTATAAAACATGAATGATCTTACTTTAAAACCAAAACCTATCAGACATTTTATTTTATTTGTCAGATGAATTTAAATCTTTGTCTAAGAAAGCAGACTAAATTTTGCTTCCTTTATCCACGACATATGACTGTGAAGCAAAATTTCCGACTAACGCAGCCACCATAACGAAATACAGAAGTCTTTTAAGAGCAGAACCAAACATTCGCCTGGAATTAGTAACAACTGGACCCGAATTCGGATATTTGTGCGAAACAACCCAATCGCCATTAAACCTGTATGCGTTTTTGTTCTTCACTCTAATAATTTATTATAAGGCAAATATTACGATTTCTTGGGTTTTAGAGGTTTATTATGTATGTAATCTTTAGACAATTCCATCTGTATTAATGTAATTGAAAATAAATTCAGTATTACGGTAAAAGTTTCGAAGTATAATTTTATTTCTGGGACAATGCATAATTGTTTATATTACTATCTACTATCCGTTCGCTCTTCCTGTGCTCGGTATCAATGCACCTAAAACACAATACCTTGTAACGTAGGGTACGGTAGTCTTCAGGAGCTCCGTCATAGAAATTCACTCTAAAAAGGGCTTCGCGAATCAAAAAGTTTGGGAACCACTGCTCTACATCATCCGAAACTCATTTATCTCTTTATATTATTATACAGTCATGCAATAGGATGTTCCCCAGTACATGAAAAAAAAACCCTTCAAGAATATGTACTAAAATAAAAATTATTATTTTGGGACTTAAAAGTCAAAAGTTTGTGAGAATGCCCCATATACACTTCTAATTTTTAACATTTTCAGAACGGTTGGATTAACTATTGACTAGAAGGTATTCCTTCTTACAAGATGATAAAGATCTGAAAATCTACGAAGCTCTTGTTTACATAGCACTTATTCTTGACCAGTGCATTGAGATACATGATTAACAATAACTGTGAGAAAATGTGGCACTTGCTATGTTCCCAACTACCTGTTTTTAAACATCACTTTCATCAAATAAAGCAACATAATACCTTCAATAACGTTCTATTTACGTCACTTTAAAATTCCATTTTCTTGTAAAGAAGGAATAAAATGCAATTCTTTTCCATCATTAAGTCTTATTTTGAACTAAATATTTTCTAGCATTTTCGATAGAAAGACATTTTCTAAAGTGAAATATAACAAAAAAAAAATTTAAATGTCTCATTATAATAAAAGCATGTTGCACTTTTATTTTAAGAATTCTTATTATTTAAATAAATTAATACGTTTAAGCTAAATAATGCTATAAAATGTGATAAAATATCTTTATTTAGATTCACGAATGTTTCATCACTTTTTATAGCCTTTTTTAGATTAATCTGTTTATAAGTGATTATTATACATGTGGTTATAAATTAATACGTTCCAAGTCGTATTTTATAAAGCAACATTATTAATAATCTTTGGCTTTGAACAAAAATTAATAGCATTTTTTAATTGTCATATAGAGTATATATCTATATATATTGTTTTGCATTCAAAATTATCATAAACAGGTTTGACTAGTCGAAATGCCAAACTCAAAACTTTCTTCATTCTCATACATGTTAATGCTTCAGAAAGTTGTTATACATGTTCATCCGTTGTGTGATCACTATACAATACCAACTTTGATTTTCCTCTTTCTACTTCAGTTTACTAATCGGAGTAAAAACGAGTTAATCTCAATCATAATATTTAATAGACTGAATATTTGTTGTTATTCTGTTGTATAACAGCTGCTTGAGAATCATTGGATTAGCTGGATGCGAATTGCCGGTCACTGCATGTGCAGCCTCTGTATAAGAAAACCACGGAAAATCGAGAAAATTCGATTTCGCAGCGTCACCTTCCAGGGGAAAAATCCACATTTTCAACTGGCACCTGACATAGATAGCCAAAAACATATATATGAAGTTTCGTTCAACTGTAGGCATAACTTTATACACTTTTGAATGATGAAATATTGAAAATAATACAAAAAATGCTATTACAGCGCCTCCCTTTTGGGGGATTGTTCGGAAATTTACGAGGAACCTGCTGGACATAGCCAAAATGATATACGAGGGCAAATAAAAAAATAAGCATATTAGATGTAAATTTCCAACTGGGTGAAAAATGTCCGGACCAGGATTCGAACCAGGTTTCTCCTGGCTGACGCTGCCAGTGCTGTGCCATCTGAGCTATCCCGGACGAGTCTGGTGGAACTTTTTCACCCAGCTAATGTTAATGATTATAGCATCTGGTCTGAAACCTGGTTCAGCTCAACATAATAAATCTCAGGTAATGGAACTCCAGAAATCACTGGATACGAAATTACACTAGATTAATTTTAACACAATTATTCTAATTGGTAAATAAATCATATTAGATGTAAATTTCCAACTGGACGAAAAATTGGTCCGGACATTTTTCGCCCAGTTGGAAATTTACATCTAATATGATTTATTTACCAATTAGAAGAATTGTGTTAAAATTAATCTAGCAAAAGAAAAATAAGCGCCGAGAGAGCTCTCTGTGTGTCGTGACCTTGGAAAATTCGTTTTAAGGGACATTAATTTCTGAGACGTCCGATAGGAAGGTTAGTGTAGTTTTTCCGTCGTGTTGTGTGTGCAGAGCGGGCTAGGATCAATGGTGCGTCAAGTGGATTTTCACTCCAAATTGGAGGTGCATGCACGCGATGAGATTTCTATGGGCTAAAACGTTTAATTGTACGGACATTCATCGTCAAATCACTACTGTATATGGTAAGTGTGCAATTTCTCGGCGAGTTTATGTAAAGTGGTATCAGCAATTTGATGCCGGACACACGGATAACACGGACAAATATCGCGAAGGCAGGCCCACAACGTCCAGTACCGTTGCAGATGTTGACCGTTGCGAATTGTTGATCAATTTGCGATCATTATAGAGAATATGCAAATAACACTCCAGGAAACTACCAGGATGCTGAAAATTTCGTAGGGCAGTGTGTTCTCCATTTTCAGGAGCACTTGGATTTCGCTGTCAGCGGGTGGTTACATAGCACTGAAGAGGAATACGCATCTGGAACCGAAAAGTTGGTTCACCGTTCCGAGAAATGCTTACAGTCTCTTGGGGACTATGTGAAAAGTGAACTTACATTGTATGTTGTCGAAGCCGTGTTGCCTATATATATGTGGTTTAATAAATGGCCATAACTTGAAAGTGTAACTTATTTTTAACCGACTTCAAAAAGAAGGAGGTTATCAATTCGACCTGTATGTATGTTTTGCCCATGTTCACGCATAACTTTCTTAAATATGAACCGATTTTGATAATTTTTTTTTGTTTGAAATTGTAAGTCCCCCATTTGGTCCCATTCTAATTTCATCAAAATCTGATGATTAGAAATTTAAAAAAAAAAATAAAAACTTTAAAATTCAAATCCTTTTTGAAGCAGTCGCCCGATTATAAGCGCTCATATTTGATACCGTTACTCTTACAGAGATACGAGATCTTTCACAGTGCGAAAACTTAGCTGGACAAGGGCCGAGATCCAGATAGGTTTTTCGCTGGTAGTGAAACGAGATTGACAAATCAGAAGCTTGAAGTTTTGCGAAGTTTTCGCTGTTTGCAAAAATGCAGGCTTCTGATTGGTCGATCTCCTTTCGCTAAGAGCGAAAAATCTATCTGTATACTGGCCATTCTGTCATCCACTAAACCGGAAGGCCCACATAAACACAAACCGATATCGGAAGTCGATGTCGAAAAGTTTAAAATCAACCTTTAAAGTTCATTATATATCAGAGCACCAGTACAGCGCCTAGAATAAATAGTGTGGAAATCTGCTATCCAAACAGCACTAAAAAATTACCCCTTAAATGTGCAATGATGCTGTAATACAATGAACCGATCGCAGCGACATCTGCGTTATATTTTCAAATTTCAATGTAAACATTGCACTATAACAGCGTCTACACTGTTAACAATATCGTGAAAAATTACCTCTGTTTTTAAAGGCTATCTATTTTCTGACCAATGATAATGCAGCATAAAAATCTATGGAGCGTTCTCGTTGGTCAGAAAATGGATAGCTTTAATAACATAGGTAATTTTCACGATATTTTTAACAGTGTAGACCAAGTTGTCATGGAGTTTTAGAAAATATCCTCAAATGTCGCTCCGATCGACTTTTTGGATTTCAACATCGTTTTACATTTAAGGTATACAATATTTTTGTACTTTCTAAGTACTACTGCTACAGAGTCTAGAATAAATAGTGTGGAAATCTGCTATCCAAACAGCACTAAAAAAATGTATACCCTTAAATGTGCAACGATGCTGTAATCCAATGATCCAATCTCAGCGACATCTGCGTTATATTTTCAAATTTCAATGTAAACATTGTACTATAACAGCGTCTAGTCCAAGTTGTCTTGGAGTTTTATAAAATATCCTCAGATGTCGCTCCGATCGACTTTTTGGATTTCAGCATCGTTTTACATTTTAGGGATACAATATTTTAGTACTTTCTAATTACTACTGCTACTGAGTCTAGAATATATAGTGTGGAAATCGGCTATCCCAGTAATACTTAATAAATGTGCTAAAATATTGGATCCCTTAAATGTCAAACGATGCTGAAATCCAATGAGTCGACCACAGCGACATCTGCAGGATATTTTCTATAACTCCAAGACGATTTGGTCTAGACGTTGTAATAATAAGATGTGTTTACTTTGAAATTTGAAAATATATCGCAGATGTCGGTGAGATCGGCTCCCTGGATTTCAGCATCATTGCACATTTAAGGGGTACAACTTTTTAGCGCTGTTTGAATAGCAGATTTCCACACTGTATTCTAGACGCTGTACTACTGCGATAGTAAGTCAGCATGTTCTGGATATTTGAATCTGGGGAAACAATGAGAACGGTTCAGGGTCTGAACCCAGTAGCCATTGTGAACATGCTTACAGCATCTAGAGCTGGACCAAATTACAGCGTCTAGCGTACATAGTGTGAAAATCTGCTATCTAAATCTGCGGTTTCAAATCAAGCTGGCTCCGTTGCACACTCTTTGTGGAGCTACCAAATGTAATTCTCTGGTGTTGTAAATTTCCTTGTGCTATCTAGAACTCCCACCCCTTCAAAGCCCAAAGTCCTTGTGCTATTTCGTCCTTGAATATTAACGATGACTTATAAGTTGGCCCCTTATGTCAAGCACACAAGGCAGGTGTATGTGAGCAATAAATAAATGATTGTAGACTGTTGTGAATATAATGTACTTGTTTAAAAAAATATCAGACGTATTAAATGCTAATAAATTCAATACTTCTTAATGAAATTATAAAGAACTTATTTAAAACTATTTGTTTAATAAATTGTTTTTGTAAATTATAATTTCTTTGACAATTTATTTACTTATTCAGCAGATGTTGAAATCCGGATAATTATGTGTTACGTTAATAACTAAAAAGTAGGAAATAAAATAATCTTTTTAAAAAAAATAACCCACTTCCAAAAAAGCACTAAAAAGAATTAAATAATTCTTTAAACTGCTCTAATGACGAAGCGTTATCCAATAATCACACATCGGATATCATGTATCGGCATAAAAACGTTAAATTTAATGTATAGAATTTAATATCTACCAAACATGGATTTTCTAGAGAATGTTTTTTACAAAAGATTAATTTACATATTTATGATTTAATTTACGAATATATACATATAAAAAGTAATCAATTACTTTTTGAAGTTGGTGCCAAACATTCACAATCGATAATGATTAAACAAATAATTTGCTGAAGAAATAGAGCATTTTTAAAATTTTGCATCATATTTTCCATCATCACTTTATTCATGGTAATAGCTACAATAGAATAACAATTTTACTATACTTAAGATAGGTTGGCACCAACTTCAAAAAGTAATTGATTACTTTTTATATGTATATATTCGTAAATTAAATCATAAATATGTAAATTAATCTTTTGTAAAAAACATTCTCTAGAAAATCCATGTTTGGTAGATATTACATTCTATACATTAAATTTAACGTTTTTATGCCGATACATGATATCCGATGTGTGGTTATTGGATAACGCTTCGTCATTAGAGCAGTTTAAAGAATTATTTGATTTGCCCTCGTACATGAAAATTTGTTACATTCTATACATAACTTTATGCACAAAGAGTAAAATAAAAGCTTTTTTGTAATCGTCATACGATAATCTATATGTTTTATTATGCTAACGATTACCACAACGTTTAGAAGCAAAACAAGAAATTACAGAACCACATTTCTTCAAACGTTCTTAAATAAAAATTTTATATTTCGTGTGGTAATTCTGCCTAACATACTCTAAAAAGTATTACGAAAACACCCCTTTAACCTTTTGTATCACCATTTTATATTTCAGCAACATACCTAAAAGCCAATGTTTCTTAAACAGTGGGCTTTAAAATACGATTTTATTCATTTCTTCTACCTACCAACACAGCAGTTAATATAAATTAATTAGAAAATTCTCAACAGACGACAATACTGTGTTAAACTTTCAAGCCAAATTTTTATTTATAATTTGAGCATTTTCGCTTCCATATTTCTAAAATGAACTTCTTAAATTTTGGAAAATTAAGAGTCTGGAGATGTCCAAAAATAGATTTTTTTTTATAAAGAAAAGTTCGTATACTTCAGATTGTATTAGAAATTTGACTATATTTATGATAAAAATGCAGTTTTTTTTACTCTAAAACAGCTGCGACTAACCTTTCAAACATAACGGACCACTAAATTTCAAGCTTTGAATCCCAAAGACCCCGAATATGACTTATTTAAAAGTATAAATATACTAGTAGAATACTGGTCAGAAATTTAAAAAAAATGTTTGAAATTTGAAACAAACGTATTAAATATATTAAAATTATAATTTACGGGTTGTGAAGTTATATCCCATGGGATACAGTTATTTTTTAATATTTTCTTCACATTATTTAATCGGGGAAAGAGTTTATTTAATGAGGAAAGAATCCTTCAAGATTGTTTAATTGTAAATAAATTATTAAAGTTAGTTTAATTATTGAAGCATACTTATTTAACTATCACGAGTTTTCAGTGTGATATTTGTTCGGGCTTTTTTTTTAAATAAGAAAACAAAATCTATAATCATATGTTTCTCCTGCAACTAAGTTACTGGAATACGGAGAATCGTTTTTATTTCAAGCACAGACGGATACTGAGTTTTAAATACTGTGACTGATTAAAATGCCTTTATGCTTAAACATGTTAATGAAACCTTAATCAAAATTTTCGTTACTTTATCACTGAATAATGGAACTTGTGCGAGGCCTTCAGACTATTTTTAGTAGCTTTATTTAATCACTGAATACGAATTCGTGTAGTTTTATTTTTATAGAGTACAGACATGAGAAAAACAAAAAAAATTCAAATAATCCACAGATTTGTCTATGGACCATCAACATATTTCGGGGTCCGCATATGGTCTATGGATAACGGTTGGCTACCTATTTCAATTACGGTTATGGTTATAAAAGAGATTTTACTGTTCCATTTGCACTACGTCTTTAAAGTGCTAAAACGCTAAAAAGTCCTTCCGGCCAGTGCCGGGAGGAAGAGGTAGCTTTCAAATACCTTATTTTAAAAAAGCCAACTTATATTATTCAAACACACGAAGCTCAATTTAGTGGAAACCGAATATAGGAGATTCAATACTAATTTTTATCAATACTAAATCATTATGAATGAGAATTTCGCGAAATTAGTCAGTTTTATCCAAGCTGCTTTTACTTAAAGTAACTTTTATTTGGCTGATTTGTTGATGTATACTATCCACATGCCTTCTTACATGGAAATAGACGAATACGTGTGTTATCGCGTGACAAATACAAGATCGTTTCAAAATGTTAGCCATACTAGAAATTCAAAGTGCTATAATTCAACCATTTTTTAAGATATAAACAAAAGAAAAAATTTTCAGAAACAAAATCTGCTCCGGAATCTTTGTATCAAGGCCCAACACATAAAAAAAACTTTTTTAATTTCCAATTTTTTAATACATCATTTTAAATTTTACATTTAATTTTTTTAAATGGCAACCCTTTTGAAACAAGATGGCGAATGAAGCTGGCCAACGAACTCGGTCGAGACATTGGTATGTGCTATGTACAGACCAAGTAACATCCAAATCAGTTCATAAATACGCTTGTTATCGCGTGACAAAATCCAGGTCGTTTTAAAATGTCAGCCACAATAGAAATTCAAAATGCTATAACTCAGCCATTTGTTTAGATATAGACGAAACAAAAACTGTTCCGGAATCTTTGTATTAAGGTCAAACACATCCGAAAAAAATCTTTTCATTTTCCGATTTTTTGGTATCTCATTTTAAATTTTAAATTTTTAAATTTTTTTAAATGGCCGCCATTTTGAAACAAGATGGCGGATGAAGCTGGCCAACGAACTCGGTCGAGATATTTGTATATACTATGTACACACCAAGGTACATCCAAATCGGTTCATAAATACGGCTGTTATCACGTGACAAATATCAGGACGTTTCAAAATGTCAGCCACGCTAGAAATTCAAAATCCTATAACTCAGCCATTTTTTAAGATATAGACGAAACAAAAGCTGCTCCCGAATCTCTGTATCAAGGTCAAATACATAAGAAAAAAATATTTTTTTCAATTTTCAATTTTTTGGCACCACAATTCAAATTTAAATTTTTCTTAAAAATTTAAATGGCTGCCATTTTTAAACAAGATGGCGTATGAAGCTGGCCAACGAACTCGATCGTGACATTGGTATGTACCATGTACAAACGAAATTATATCCAAATTGGTTCATAAATACGCCTTTTATCGCGTGACAAAATTCAGGACGTTTCAAAATGTCAGCCACGCTAGAAATTCAAAATGCTATAACTCAGCCATTTTTTAAGATATAGACGAAACAAAAACTGCTCTGGAATCTTTGTATAAAGGTCAAATACATAAGAAAAAAATATCTTTTCATTTTCAATTCTTTGGTATCACATTTCAAATTTAAAAATTTTAAAAAAATTTTAAATGGCCGCCATTTTGAAACAAAATGGCGGATGAAGCTGGCCAATGAACTCGGTCGAGACATTGGTATGTACTACGTACATACCGAATTACATCCAAATCGGTTCATAAATTCGAGAGTTACAGCATGACAAAGGTCAGATATATATATATATATATATATGGATATATATATATATATATATATATATATATATATATATATATATATATATATATATATATATACATATATATATATATATATCAACTTTTGAACGGAGGGTGGTTTCGGTGTCTGGGGGTCATGATCGATGAAAATATACCAAAATTTTTTGAAATTGCTTTCCTCCGAACGGCTGCAATAGGTAGCTTTTTGTAATGAAAGCTACCTAAAACTGTTACTTGCGACTAAACTTCAAAACATACGATTAAACCAGAATATGCGAAAAATATGTTTATATCTATGAGAAAGATATAAATTTTCTAAAGCATTATTTTGTCATTTCATTATATCTGTTTTTTATGCAAAAATCTGTGTTATGTACAACTGAAATGTTTTAAAATGTAAAATGGTTTGAAAAAATATGAATTTTGGTTTTTATTGAAATTTTGAAACATACTTTCTTTTATAATGTCGTTTCCAAAGATAAAGGGACGGATTATATTTTAATTTTTAAAACGAGAATTTTAATGTTTGGAAAAAAATATGTGTAGACAAACCTCAAAAACAGTAAATATATTCAAAAGTAAAAAAGGATAAGCAATTAGATTTGGTTCAATTAGAGCTATTCTGTGAAATTAAAACTTTGTGTTTTAACATACGATCGATTGTTTTTAGAAATATTTGTAATGAAAGTTTGTAATTCAGTTGAAACTGATCAGATAATTTTATATGATTTGCTTTTTCTTCCAAATATTTATTTTTAAATTTTAATAATGAAATGAAAAAAGGTGTACACATTATTCAAAACTTGTAGCGCGAAAATTATTAAAATAATTCAAATAATTTTAATTGATAAAGGGGATAAACAAGAATTGTATATTTTCTGATTTCAGAGATTACAGTGCTATCTGATAAGTTAAAAATGTGTACCGACGTTTGTAATCTTCGATTAAGAAAAACTTTTAGGAAATGATTTGAAAGCATACTTGATGCACAGTTAACAAACGACTCTCATACGTTAAAATAAAATAAATCAGAAAAACTGTTTTCTGTCTATCATCATCATCCCTCTTGATTCCTAAGTTATATTTGTAGAAGTAATTAAAAAAATCATTCTTCAAAATATTTTAAATAATATTTTAATAACAAAGTTTCATTAAACATTATTTCAGTATTTTTCTAAAGAAATCTTTAAAATTCTAGACACCTATAAACAGTTCACTGGTAACGTTTGTTAGAATTATAAACTCCCCTTTTGTAACTTTTTTTATTGCCATACCCTTTTAAGATATAAAAAGTAATTTGAACATTTAATGGTGTTTGAGATTTCTGCTATTTTTCCTTCTCTTATTTTTCAATAAAAAGTAGCAGTTCTTAACCATTGCTTTAAGTGGTTGATTTATTCCATGCAATCTATTATTATGCGGGTATTTAAAGAAAAAAAAATAAACAACGTAATAAACCTTGAATTGTGATAATATCTTACTTTTATGTAGCTGATATATATATATATATATATAGGTTTGTGGTATCCATTTTTATTGTCATTTCATTCACAATATTGCGGTTTTTGATGATAGTCGGTAATGTTTAATTAATTGTTTTCTCTCTCTCTCTCTCTCTCTCTATATATATATATATATATATATATTTAAGATCGCGGATCTATTCAAAATGTTTTTTAAAGTTTTTACAATGATTTTAAATCGATTAAATAATACGGATCTAAATAAAACTCTCGTTATTTAATAAATTAAAAAATTTACATTTTGTTCCTTATAACAAAATTCAATGAATAATATTCTGCCTAGTGAAAATATTGAAACATTTAGAAAACTTATTTATGTTGCGTTAAATAAAGTTGGAGGTTTTATATTTTTTCATTAATTCTTATATATTTGTAGAGTTTTTTAATATAAATTTTATTCTACTTATATTTTAATTAAACTTGTATTGAGGGAAATAATTTTATTCATAGTTAAACAACAGTAAAAGTCTAAATTCTATAATATTTTAAAAACATAAAAATACTATAACTATAATTAGAAAATTTTGTGAGTGTAACATTAACTGTGAAAGATATATAAATTAATATAAATTTTATTCGACTTATATTTTAATTAAACTTGTATTGAGGGAAATAATTTTATTCATAGTTAAACAACAGTAAAAGTCTGAATTCTATATTATTTTAAAAACATAAAAATACTATAACTATAATTAGAAAATTTTGTAAGTGTAACATTAACTGTGAAAGATTGATTATAGTTTTTCACTTCGATCTAGTACTTATACCTTAAAGTACCCTAATCCCTATTATCACTATGTTTGCTTAAATGGTATAATCGTTAATAGCTGGTATATAAACAAAATTACTTTATAACCGCGATCAGTGTATATTAAAGTACAACTCCACTGAATTTTTTACTTCAGAGATTTCTTAATAATTATAAAATTTTGACAAATAAACCTTTTATTTTTTTATTTTAACTCTATTTTAACATCGGAAATACTTCCCGAAATTCCGTCATCCTGCTTCATGAAAAATTGAATATATTACCAGAATCATACAATCAAAATATCATATTGCATCTAAGGAATTTAATTTTTCCTTTGAATGCTGCTTATATATTCCACTTTTTTTATCATCCTAGCTTAAGTAAGGATTAATATTAAATAAGATGAAAAGAGGAATTTTGCAAAAAAATAATCTGATTCAACAAAGCAATTTCTTGCTTTTCGATGTTTATTATTATTTTTACTACATTTTTTTTTTTTTTTATCTTGCGGTGTAAGTGCAGGTTCATTTTTTATCTCTTGATTATTAAAACAAATTTGAGCACTGCTAAAAATTGTATTTATTTGCATATAAATAATTAACGAAAATATATCTTGCAAAATAACATAAAAAAAAATAATTTTGTTCTTCCACAACTAGATCATTTATTTCTGGACGTTAACTATAAATATTTTAAGTTTGAGAATGAGAAAAAAAAAATACTGCACCATTTTCAGTTTATTACACTGAAACTGTTAGGAATTTTGTAATAAAACTCGATTTTAAACAAATTTATTATACGAATACAGTAAAAGGTATATACATGAAGAATAAACTTTTTATAGAATTGTCAAGAGAAATATTATAGATATATCTTTGCCAATAAACACATCTCACTAACTACAGTTGTAGGTACTTCTTATAAGATTTTAAAGTATTACTCATTTATTTGGAAGATGTCTAAGAGCAATTTATTTATTTAATGATACCCTGATAAAATTTCTGTAAAACACTTCAAATTAATTTCAATTACTTAAATTTTTAAATAACAGATTTTTAAGCATTATACAATGATTTAAAGTTTAATGGAATGATTATATTAGATATTGAGTTATTATTTAAATTTACAGTGAGATAATTTAAATAATTCAATATATAAGCATTAGCATATTCTAAATCCAAAAATAAAACTTTGGTCCGAATATATGCAGGTGCAGTTAACATAAATAAATGAATAAAACAATAAATATATACGTTGACATTGAAACTCGAAGTCTGTAATTATTATTAAAATGTAATAAAAAATTTATATAGGCAGTGTCTTCTAAGCTTTTTTCTTTAGAATAAATTTAATGAATATCAACTCCATATTAAATGGTTTTCTCCGTTTTTCTCTAAAACGATTGACTAATTAAAATGTTTTAATATTTTAAATAAATGATAATTTTTTTGGCTTACGATATTTTTAATAAAATTTTCTCAATTATTTTGATCATGATCTTTAAAAAATTAAATGCATATGAATAAGAAGAGTATGCAAAATGGTAAATATTCACTTTAAAAATATTTATCTTGATAACTTAGAAATATACATAATAAATGCAAATGTAAACTGTTTTCTGAAAGTTATATCGTGTAACTACTTCAGCCCGTTCATGGCAAAATGTATAATGTGTATGTGTATCATGGCAAAATGTAGAACCTTTCGTAACTATTAATTATTATATTAATCACGACATGAAAAAGGCATAATATAGTTTTTCATTAAATAATGACTTTTCTTTTCCTTGAGTATTTGTTACCTTCTTTCTTTTTTTTTTTTCATTTCTCATCACGAACTCGTTCAAAGTCACCATACAACTTATTTCGTAGATATCATACAAAAGATGAATTTTAAATGGATTACTTTCAAAATACTCCAAAAGTTAAAATTTTCAGTTTCATTATTTAAATTTTAATCAACATAATTACGTTTCGTCGAAATAAATAAATAAATAAATATAAATAAAATAAAACAAAATGTAATAAACGTGTCTCATAAAATATGCTTTTGAAAAAGTATATATTTCACATGTTTTGAAACATACGACTCTACAAAATTAATTTTACAAACATTAATCCTACAATTGAAATTTTACTTTAAACAGAAATATTTACCTTTGTGAATTTTAAATTTAAAGTATATAAACAATACGAGCTTATCATTAAAGTCATTGTACATTATTTTATATTTGGCCTTTTTCAAATCCAATGTTATTCCGTTACAATATTTTAACCAGTGTAACTATAATTATCTCGCAGAACATGAAAATGCATGTCGGAAAAATAATACATTGAATATAGATGATCCGAAAAATGTGTTAATGCACGTAGTTACCTTCGTAGCAACAGATAATTGGATTTATTTCGTAAATATCCAATTAGTATGCCATTAATTTCAGGTTTAAAGATAGAAGTGATGCATCTAGCGTTAAAAATACTCTGTCATATTCCTTCTTTTTACTAATTAGATGTTTTTCTTTGAATAGTTATTAAAAGTGGATGTAACAGCTAATTAAATTCAAGTTAAATAAGAAACTTCTATACAACGAAAGAAAATCTTTAACAATACACAATGATGCTGAGCAGATAATCACTTTATCATGATTAAAATGTCGTAAAAGCTAAGTTATTTAACTGATGTTACTGTATTAAGAAAATAAATAATCTAAAAATCTAATAGCTGAAAAGATAATTTCAGTTTTATCTAAGTTACAATTTTATTTACATTTTAGTCGCGTAGAATGAAAAAATGTGAGCAATATAAAATTAATGTAATTCTTTTAAATACATAAAATCATTATTAATATTTTATTAATCTTGCACCAAAATGAACTACCTTTCTTGACTACAGATATTATTAAAGAATTAACTCGCTGAAATAACTTCCAAAAATAAAGTTAAATAATTTGTCATGCATAAAATACGAAAAATGTGTTAAATGTTCCTAAGGTTTATTTTAAATTTATAATTTTATAGAAAAGCTTATTTTATGCTGTAACATATAGCATATTAAATGTTTACGCACGTAGTAAACACAAAAAACCGCTAAAAGACGTTAAGTATAACGTAGGTATTACATACGCTCAAAAGTTAAAACATACATATTCATAAAAAAAAAAAAAAAAAAAAAAAAAAAAAAAAAAAAAAAAAAAAAATCCCTGCCGGCTGGCCTACAGGCGGAGGTAGATTTCGAAGTTAAGTATACTAATTTCACCAACAAAAACTAAATCACGATTAGAGATTTATCCACTTTAACTATTTTTTATGGCTGCTTTTGACGAGTTTTTATTCCATTTTTTTATAATAGCTGGTTTTATCAGAATCATGTTAAGGAGGTATTCAAATAAATATTGCTCCGTGATCAATAACTCGAAAGGTTCTGGCACATTTTCAGATTCATTTTTAATAGAAAAAATATTAAACTTGCTGACGTTATTTTTGAACAGATTTATAAAAGAACTGTGTTTTTTATTTTCCGTTCAATTAATTGAAACTTGATTTATGAACAATTATTTTCTCAGTAGGACAATATTTTTCGTTTCTAACACAATCGCTTCGGGAAAGTTCTGTTAAAAATGCCCACTTTAACATCATTTTTAAAAATATATTCTGCCTCTATCAAAAAATCGATCATTACGGTACATTATATAGTTCCTGAATAAGAGAATCTACCAATTGGATGCGTTTGAGAGCAAAAATGAATTTAAAAATGAATCAGAAAATAAGTTGTTTGGATTTGAATACACCCTTAATAAGATAATTTTTTTCTTCAACCGCTATGTATTTTGAATTTTTTTTGCTGTAAGAATTGGTCCTATCAAAAACTTGTCCATATAAATTTTGTAGACAATATTAAGAAGATATATAATAAATTCATAGGAATTTTATATCTTGTAAATTGACGGAGTTATGGATTTTTTCTTCTTCAACCCCCCCCTCCCCCCCCCGTCGTTTTGTTTTCGTTTTAATTTTTTTTTTGCGGTACGAATTGGTCCTATCAAAAACTTGTGAATATAAAAGTTGTAGATAATATTAAGGAGATTTATAATAAAATTAATCGGATCTGATATCTTGAGAATTGACGAAGTTAAGATTTTTTTGTCCCAAAAACCCTCTTTTTTGCACCCCTTGAGCCCATTTTTAATTTGATCAAAAATCTGTGATACATAAATTTTTGGCCCTATTTTTAGAAGTAATAAAAACTTTAAACTGATTTGTAATGTACAAAAATTAAGAGGTTATGGTGGTTTTTCGATTTTCACAAAACCCCTCCCTGTTTTCATCCCCTTGGTCCGATATTGCCCATTAACGAACTTGATCGAGATTTTATGCCCCTTGATTTTATGTATCAATTTGAAGAGATTTGTGCAAAATTGTGGAAGTTATCGTGTCCAGAAGAAAGTGATATATATATATATATATATATATAGCGATAGATAGATAGATAGATAGATAGATAGATAGATAGACAGATACATAGATAAAGTTTTTTACTGATGGTAGTTTTGGGTCATGATAGGTGTTGATGTGCAAAAAAATTTTCAGAAATTCCAACATAGGGGAGAATGTAATAGGTAGTATTTCATAAGAAATCTACCTAAAACACATAATTTATTATACGTATTATGTTATTCATATACAGTGCTGTTTTATAATTCAATGACATTTTTTAAAAATTGGTAGGTAGAAACGATAACTAATTACATGTAAAACTTTGATGAATGGCTATGTTTAAGGTGTACATTTTAGCCGCAAAAAATAAAAAAGAGAAATTTGGATCAGTAACCAAATAAAATAATCTTTTACTGCAATGTTACCCAAATTGAGGTACACGACGACTCAAATATGAACAAAATTTTGAAGTATTTAGGATTCTACGTCAGAAAATTAACCTCAAATGCAAAGCCGATAGATGCAAGGGTAAAAAAAAGCGCATGCGCCACACTAAACATCTGGAAGTACGAGAAGAATAAAAAATTAACATATATTTATTAGATTAGATTAGATTAAAATTGCTATACTCGGTAAAAAGGACTTCGAGGGTTTCTAATCCAAATTTTAGGAGTATTATTTGTGACTGAGATCACACCAATCGTAGCATACTAAAGCATTGAAGTGAGTTGACACCACAGTCAAGAACACATTTCAATAAACCACATATATTTCACAAAACAAATGTGTAACTCGTTTTATTTTTTTAGCTAATCTGGCAAAAAAATATATAAATGTTCATACTACTTAGCATCTCAACGTATGCTGTAAAGCAATCATAGCAAACGCGGTAGTGTTTTGCAATAATATGTTTAAGAAATAGAAAATGGAAACGATTTTCTAAAATTTCTGGCGAACCAGTTGACATACGACAGTGATATATTTTTTTTCTTTTTTGAAAGATAGAACTCGACGAGACGAATAAATTGATAGCATTAAAAAAATTACTGTAGCTTTCAGCAGTTTTTTATTTAACTTTAAACGAAAAAAATGAAGACCCAAAATTCAACAAAGTGTAAATAACGTTCCAGTGGGTGGATTAACTACGTTTTTGTTTTACTTTTATCCTCTTTTTAAAACTTAATTTAGATTTTTTTTTCATTTTTGTATGTTTGACGGTCGCTGAGAAAATCGAATTTGTCTTTTATAATGTATCCTTAAAATCCTAGAAATCTCTCCTTTTTATTTTCTAATTTTCTAATTCAATCATTTCTTTCGTGTTGTCACTCCCTAAAAAACAAGTGCAATAATTTTAAAAAAGGATAATACGTGTGTGCTTTGTTTTTATAAGTCAATAAAAATTCAAACTCAACTGATGGATTTTTGTATTTTTGAAATCGACGTCAATCTAACCAGATAATGCATAATTTTCATAAATATATATATATATATATAAAATATATATGTTAAAATAACATCGTAGCTTCATTTGAATGTTTTTGAAGTCTACTATAATGCAGATATTTCAATTACAAAAGGATAGTGTAGGAAAAATATAGTAAAACAAAGTTTGCTATATATGACGTCATTTTCTTTTGACCTTTCTAATGATGTTCCATTCTTCGTGGAAACTATTGATTTTCTGAAATTAATCCTTATTACTATCATCCATAAAATGGTTTTATTTAAAATATTTAGATATTATTTGGTTAAAAGATTAGCACAGACGTCATATACATGTCGTCAGAAAAAAAATCTCTCCGATATCAGGCGTATATGGCACCTCTGCCAAAACTTGAATTAAAAATCACTTCATGGCATAACAAACAGGTGTATTAAGTTTAATGTCAAGTAATGTAACATTTACTATCATCCATTATTGTCATTTAATCTTATAGTTTGTCGATAATTTTTTGGTCGACAGGATAATCAAGTTGTACCAAGTATGGTGTCATATACGGACCAAGTTGGCGCGATATTTTTTCTGACGCCAATTTGACGAAAACTTCCTTTTCGAATACCAGTTACATATACATTTTTAAAAAGGGAATAACAATAAATTAAAAAAAGTTTAATTAATAACTATAGAACAAAACAATTTATATAATTTTAAAAATGAAAATAAAAGTAAATAAACAATTTATTAATAAATAAACAACTACATCCGGGTTACCATATCAAGCAAAATATACACTTTTCTTGCCAATTAAGTACCCCGGTGCGTATATGACATTGGCGTCAGAAAAGAATCTCGCCAACGTTATGCGTATATGACATCTGTGGAGGTTCAACTACACTTCGGAACGTTACTTTAAAATCGGCGAATTCCATCGCCAAAATCCCAAGATGCTTAATGATAATCGCCATTGAATATATAAGTAATGCCATATTTTCAAACTTATAGGTCAAATATAGTGGAACCTCGGATTACGACCGCCTCTGCTTATGAACAGTTCGATTTATGTCCAACTTCGGTGATCAAAATTTGACTCAGTTGGCGTGAAATATCTCGGTTCTCGACGAAGGCTGCCGAATGGTTCAGTTGGCAATCCTCACATAACTCTTGTTATTAGCCAAGTTTGAAGTAAGGTGTGCACATCAGAGTGCTTGTAAAAAAAAAAAAAAAAAATGTTTTAATTTTACTCAGGTTTCGCTAATTTTTTATGGCTTCTAAGAATAAAAAAGTTCTTAGTGATAGCAGTAGTAAGGAGCTTAAGCGAATTACTGTTAAATTATAAAAAGAAATTGTAGCAAAACATGAGAACGATGTTAGTGTAACCGGTCTATTTATCTTACTTTTCTACCTTGAATCTTCTTTTTCTCTATGTCCAACGAATTCATCTCCCCTCCCCCTCCCACACACCTTCCAACATCCTTCTTAAAACAGTGTCAATTGGGTTGATTTTTTGATGGCCGATTATCTACTTGAGGGATATAGGCCCTAGAGGGAGTGGCCTCCGTCGGGGGGCCTTTCTAAGGAAACCTAACCCGTATTTACGCAAGATTTCCCAAGATTCGAAGAAAACCACGAAAACTCCGAACTGTTAGGCCGACAGATGCGACTGGGTTTGAATCCAGTACCTCCCGTCTACCAGCTTTGAGAGCAGACTTTCTCAGCCACTGGTGGGGCTCAGTGTCAATTGGATTGTTACACATATAAGAGCGGAATCAGAGAGGTAATTGAAGTTTAAAGTGAATGAGATCGAAGATCATTCAGAAGGTTAAATTAGAAAAATAAACTATCTTTTAATCAAGCACAACAAGTTGATATTCGTAATATTCTCTGCCAGAAAGCTCCCGAGATCTACAATCCTGATGCGCTCCACAAGAAAGCGGGCAGGAAAGATGGCACAAGTACGATATTGGTCGAATGAAAAATTCTCCCTCGACAGCTGCAGCCGCGAGAGCAGATCACTGTCACCATTTAGAACACGTTTTCATCTATCCAAACTAAAGCTCTCAACCCTTACAGTTAGAATAGATGTTTGTTGTTTCTGGCTTTCTTTAGAGTGAAAGATTCACAAAACTTAATCTGTTTGAGTGCGTTTTTTTTACTGCTTCTGCAAAAAATGTCTCCTAGGAACCACATAACTTTCTGTGATAAAGTGAAAATTTTGAAAGAAATCGATAAGGGATTGAAAAAAAAATGGCAAAAAAATTTGGGATTCCGGCAAGCACTCTGTCAACAATAATAAATAATAGAGAGTCAATCATCGAGCAGAATTCGGATCTTGGTTCGGCCCGAAAAAGAAGGGGGACATGTCAATACGAGGACTTAAACGAAGCAATGTTTAAGTTGATTAAAGGGATACGGGACCGGAATCTACCACTTTCGGTACCAATGATTTTAGAAAAGGCTCTAGAATATGCATCATCTCTTGGGCACCTGAAGTCTTAAAGTAGCAGAAATTCTAAAACAATTCGGTCCTGAGAACATTTTTAATGCTGACGAAACAGCTCTATTTTGCAAGTGTCTTCCAAACAAGACTCTGACATTTAAGGAAGATAAATGTTTTGGCGGCAAAGAAATGATTACTATTCTGTTATGTGCTAACATGACAGGGAAAGAAAAATTAAAGATGCTAGTCATTCGGAAAAGTAAATTTCTTCGGTGTTGTAAAGGCGGGAAGTCCTTAGAAGTAGACTATGATTTTAATAAAAAGTCCTGGATGACCACTGAAATTTTTGACAAATGTTTAAAAATACTTGACAATCAAATGAGAAAACAACGCCGAAAAATTGCTTTGCTTATTGATAATTGTCCATCTCACTCACAAAAATGTGGAGAAAAACGACGAAACTTTGAAGTCTTTTTACCACCCAACAGCACATCAAAACTCTAGCCCATGGACTTGGGAATAATAAAAAATCTAAAAGTGCATTATAAGGAAAGAATTCTTAAAGAACTGATCATACACTGTTAAAAATTTGCAGCATTCTGGCAGGTCATTTGACCGTTTTTTCCGAAAACGGTTACACAACCGTAATTTAACACTATTCTGACCATATTATTGCCCATTTTATGGTCAGAATATAGTTAAATTATGGTTATGAAACCGTTTTTTCAAAAAACGGTCAAATGACCCGCCAGAATGGTGCAAAATTTTTAACAGTGTAGCTACTGAAAAAAAATGATTCCACCGAAGACATCATTAGTATTAGAAAGTATAATGCGGAACTTTATAAAGTTTGGAGATTTGATGTAACTGAAAAAAAAAACCAGTTACAATTACTTAAAAAAGGCTGGGGTTTCTAAACTGGAGAATAGTGCGGATTCTGAGGACGAAGAAGATGTGGCTTTAGCAGACTTAAAAGAGAAATGGAAATTAATTAAGGAACGCGGAAATGTCGAAGAAAATGTTTCTCTCTCTGATTTTTTTGGAAGCGGGTGAC
This sequence comes from Maratus speciosus, assembly GCA_963932465.1. Taxonomy (NCBI): domain Eukaryota; kingdom Metazoa; phylum Arthropoda; class Arachnida; order Araneae; family Salticidae; genus Maratus; species Maratus speciosus. Next base: position 79,056,878 of record OZ010791.1, on the reverse strand, counting down.
AATCTCCCTATTGCGGAGTATCCTACTGATAGTGGTATTTTAAGCAGCGTTATGAACAATGATGGTGAGAGTGACAATGAGCATGAAAACGAAAATGTAAAACGAAACCATCTCGAAGTGAAATTAGGAGTTCTTTTGATCTTATAAGAAGAAGACTTCAAATGGAGGAAAATATTCCCGATACAATTTTTCAATCCTTGCTAAAGTGTGAACATTTTTTCGAAAGTGTAACAATTTTGAAACCAAAACAGCGAAAAAATTACAGATTTCTACGTTTAAAATTAATGTAAGTCTTCCTTATGTGATTTTTATTATGCTTTCAAATAAATGTCTATTCTCTTTTTTCAAACTGTTTAAATAATTAAGAAATACAATATTAGGCTATTAGGTTAATATTTATAGTTAAACATTTCCAATTTTTAATTAAACACCTCAAAAATATTTTTTGTCCAAAATTTACCCATTAAATAAGAATTTTTACTCATTCTCTATATAACGAATTTTTCTACATAACGAATTTTTTACGGGAACGATGGATTTCGTTATATAGAGACTCGACTGTATATATTACGCTAACGTATGTGTCACAGAAATCGCGATTATTTGTTAATTGTTTAATGACATCGCCCGAAAGAAACGCATCTCATTGGTTATTGCACACCATTTAACGCATCTGCATACCTATAAGGGGTTTACCATAGGCGGGACCCTGTTCTGTTTCTAAATACCACCAAGCTTGTCGCCAACTTGGCGATATCGCTAATATTTTGCCAAATTCCCATACACTTTCACTGTTTACCAATAGGGTTTACTTGCTTACAAAAAATCAACAAATTAAGATATTTTAATGCAACAAAAACTAATATTAGCTTAAGGAATTATATTAATTATATTTAAGGGAGTCCAAGTAAATTAAATTATGAATAAAAATAACGTGAATTTGATTAATAAACCTTGAACCTCTTAAAAAAGTGTGTATTACTTGGTTAAATAGTGCATTATTGTGCAAAATAAGAAAAAAAGTAATGGGCATATTTAAAAGCAACTCAGCTTTATTTATATTCAATATACAATTATCAAAAAAATTAAATGACTAGTATTTAAAAATGATCTGAAGAGCACCAAAAAAGTTTAATATGTTTTTATGTATGAAAAAGGGTTTGACAAGTCTTTCTAATTGAGCATGAAAAAGGACATGGGGTACCTTCTTGGCTGCTCTTACTGTCAATGGCAACTTTGAAAAAATCATATTTGCGCTTTTTCCATATAAAAAAATTCAACCACAGTTACGATAAAAATGTGTAGTGTAAAGACCTAGCCAGTAAAAACGCAGCCTGATTAAATATGAATGTAAGGCGACTTAGTACCAAAAACCTTAGTTCTTGCAGCGTATCACACTCATGCAGTGCCACCAAGCACTAACCGCATGTAAAAAACTGCACAGAAAGCTGATTTGCCGTGCAGTGCAGCAATGCATATGTAAATTATAAACGAACATTAGACGCATCACCTTTAATACGGAAGTACAAAAACACAGTGTGAGTCTGCGCTGATATTCAAAAGCATAATCGGAATGTGCAGCGTAATATAATTTGTAGAGAAATAATGGTACACTGTTTGCACACAACACTGTGCAAAGTTGCATTGAAGACGCATGCGCAGTGCAACAGTGTAACAGTGCAGTTAACATGCAAAGCACGACGGAAAGTTTTACTAAAGAACAGCGAATTTATTTTAATATGGAAAAAGCGCAAATATTATTTTTTCAAACTTGGCATTGACAGTGAGCTCCAGCCAAGAAGGGACACCTTGTCATTTTTCATGCTCAATCAGAAGCACTTATCAAACCCTTTTTCATACTTAAAAACATATTAAACTTTTTTTGTGCTTGTCAGAACATTTTTTAATACTAGTATTCTCCGTTTCCGATAAGAGCTCCACTGCTAACCTCATGTATATCTGGAAAGGCAAACTGCATTAAAAAGAGCACCGTTGCATCATTGAAATAATCACTTACAAAACGTACGCGACATAAGAAAGATTGTCAGTGTTGTCATAATGGGGATTTTGGTCCCCTTTTGAAGAAAAAAAAATTAACCTTCAAGGGAATTTTTCGCTAAAAAAATAGTGGTGTGGAAAATTAACATTTTTGGTGAAAAACGGTGTATTGCTTTCGTTGTTTCACGTTTTCAGTTTTCAGTTTATTTTTAGCTATCTGTCAACAATTGATCTCGATTCGACGATTTGGAAATATAACTTTATCAATTATCAATCATTATACTCATGTATAATGATAATAGACAAAAGTATAGAAGACATGTGTGGCAACCGACTATTCTTGGAATACTTTACACCTGTTGAAAACATATAACCAATAAATGTCAAAAGAGGCCGAATGCTAAATTTCGATTGCGGTGACTCATGTTAGCTCTTTTCAACGTAAAGACTGTACAAAGATTTGTCGTTTAGAATTTATACATGTTTTATTTTTGTTATTATTTATCTAATTCTAAAATTTATATATATTTTCAAAATTCGTGTTATTGTCGTCAAGAATGTAATTGATCACAATAAAAATGTGGGTTGGAAAGTTCGTTATTATTGTTTTTTTTAATTCTATTATTATTATTATTATTATTATTATTATTATTATTATTATTATTATTATTATTATTATTATTATTTGTAAATTAGGAATTTTTCGAAAACGACTTGCTTTTGGAGAGGAAATATTGCTTAATTAGGTAAATATATTTTTTTTATTGAAAATTTAATATTTAAAATTTACTTTTGTTTAATAGAAACTGAACTGATTTTGGAACTTCTATGCTCGTATATGGCAAATACCCCACGTAAAATATATTATTTAAACATATAGTTTGATAAGGTTGTGATGAAGTGAGTAACGTTCTAGAGAATGCAATTTTCTTTTAAAAATATCTTCCATTTTGAAAAATATAGCTTTTTTTCTTTTCGACAAATTTATATATCCACCTGACTAGAATCATCTAGTGTATGAATCTTGACTTAAAAACACAATGTTTTTAGAATACGAACTTTTGTTTGTAAACACAGTACCTTCTTAATTAAAAACTTTAAAAAAAAAGTTTTCACATCATTTGTGAGAGACTCCGGCATGACTTCAAAAATTAAAGAATTACAATTGAAGATAAATCTTTCATGATATTTTCTAGGTAAGATGAATAGTAGTCCCTTTTCGCTGACAAAGGTGAAACATAGATAGTAGAAGTAATATAAGAAGAGATAGTTCTACAAATGTTCCCTTTTTATTTGAAGTAATGAGAAGTGATTTTTCTAATGAAAAAAGAATGCGGATTATTAAATGTAAAATGGACCTATTATTCGCACTATAAAATGCTAAGAATATTAAAAAGTACAAATACAATGTTTGTTTATTTTAAATATGCATTTTAACATGTTATGAGACATAAAATATAAAATATGTTTAATCATTTGAAGAATAATGGATATCTTTCAAGTTGGTGTAACTGAATGTTTTTTCTGAAATTATGGAGGCATTTACAGTGACGCCTTTACCTTTTCAACGGAATACTATCAAGCAATTCATATCCATACCATATTATAGAGATCCATCGGAGAAAATCTGATATCTTTTTTAACATTTTAATCTATTCACATGTTTTGTCACACAGTGATCTTTATAAGGATCAGTCTGTAATTTTAAATAGGAGTATTTCAGTTCACAAAGTAAAGGGATAGCATATGGTATCCCAGGTAAACAGTGTGACGCAATATATAATGGAGAAACTAGCCGTATTTTGGAGATACGATTAAAACAACATAGGAATGCCCCACTCAATGAAGCTAGTTCCCATCCGCCGGAATATAACCATTTTAACCTGACTCAATTTCCCATTTCCGTGTTTAATTGTTTGTGGCACATGCTTTCAACTTCGAATTGAATAATGTTATCTGTCATGATTTTGTGTTTATTTACATTGCTGAAGAGGAACTTTGAATATGTTCGAAACATTTCATGTTTTTAAATGATCTTTATGGGCTTTTTAACTATTTAATTAAATTGTCTATATTTTTGTAATTGTTTTTGATGATTCTAAGTTTAATACTACGAGGAACTACACTGCTCAAAACAATTAAAGGATATTGCAGTTTTAGGTGGATTTTGTATCTGGTAAACTGTTTAGCTGATTGATACATGGTCGACAGACATAGTAGGTTATATGAGAATAAATTACACATGTTTGGCAGAAAAAAAGGCATTTTATTGCGCATTTGTGTACTAAAGGAAAAAAACACAATTTGTGCATATGAGAAAAAAAGAATAAGAAAAGGTGTTTTCTTCAAAGAAAATCATTTTCAGTAGGGGGTATGGTTTCCACGGGCGGCCAGCAACGTTGAACACCATTGAGGCATGGACTCAATGAGGCTATTAATGACGAGTTGGGGTATTCTGCCCCACTCTTCCAGAAGAGCTCTTTCCAGTTCTTGGAGAGTTTGTGGGGGTTATTGGCGGCCAGAAACTCGTCTTCCTAGAGCGTCTCAAACGTGCTCGATTGGATTCATGGCTGGAGAACACGCTGGCCATTCCATTCGAACGATTCCTTCCTCGAAAGAAATCCTCCACCAGGTTTGCACGATGTGGCCTGCAGTTATCGCCCATTAAAATGAAGTTATCTCCGATTGCTGCAGCGTAAGGGACTACAGTAGGTCTGAGGATCTCATCCCTATATCGGCGATCAGTCAGAGCTCCATCTCGAATGATGTAGAGGTCAGTGCGTCCGTCAATGGAGATGCCACCATACACCAACACTCCTCCACCGCCAAATCTGACACTTTCGTGCACGAACGCAAGATTATTCCTACTGCCACGATCCCTCCAGATGAAAATACGCCTATTATCCGGATGCACAGAAAAACGGGACTCGTCAGAAAACAGAATATTGCTCCATTCATTTCTCCTCCAGTTGACATGCTCGGTTGCCCACTCCCTGCGGTCGCAACGATGCCTTGATGTTAATCTAACACATACCATCGGTCGGCGAGCATACAGACCTACAGCATGGAGCCGGTTTCGGACAGCCTGAGTTGAAATCGTGGTGCCTGTAGCCGAGCGAAGGTGTTGTTGGAGAAGAGTAGCGTTCATGGTTCGGTGTCTCCGAGCTGTTAACGCTAAATACCGATCTTCATTGGGCGTTGTTGCCCATCTACGACCTTGCCCTGGTCTTCGGCCTGCACATCCACTCTCCAAAAAACGGTTCCAGATCCTGGACATGACACTTTGTGACACTCCAATGGTTTGCGCTACTTCGGCTTGAGTTTGGCCCCCTTCTAACCTACCAACAATTCTCAAAGCTTCTGAATCTGTCAAATGACTTCGCTGAGACATCGTACTCATCGAAACAAAGCAATCACTGAATGCCGATTACCCTTGTCTTCATTCTCTTTTATCCAGTTGAAAGTCAAATTTCATTCGCTGCCGCTGAAGCGACGTTTTTGACGTCGAACTCAAAATTTGCATACTCCACAGTTTGAAAACCAGAAAAATTTGCATTTGTGATTCTCTTCTTCTATTTTCGGCAAAAAAATTTCGTTTATATCTTTATTTTATATAAAACTTCAAATATCCTTTAATTGTTTTGAGCAGTGTAGTAAAACCTCCATCTGCAACAGTAACTCGTTAAATGTGAAAAATAAATGGCAGCAGATCTCAGTTAAAAAAGAAATAGTAACTGTTATTTGAAGTATGATGTTATGTATCCCTTCTCATCAGAAAATAAATAAATACAAACGAATTTGAGAGAGTTTTTGAACACTTCATGTAATTTTAAAATATGATTTACGGACAACAGGAATAACTGTTGTAATAAAATTTCTCTACAACCAAACAGAAAATTTCGGAGGATATTGACGAAAATTGTATAATATCATATTAATAATCTTTCATTTATATCAACTTAATTATTTTTTATTTTAATAAAATTGGTAACAGTAATTTAATTACACAAAATACAGTTTTAAATTTTTATGAGAAGACTCAAATGAAAACGAAATGAAAACGATTATTTTCATATTTATAAAGTAATTAAACTTTTAAAAAATATGCAGCCAAATAAGCAACATTTCTAAGTTTGTTAAAGTATATTTTGTTCATCATTTTATTTATATAAAATTACGACTTTGTTTTAATTTAGAAATACTGGAGAACGCTCTAAATTGTAAATATTTGGACTTAGGCCAAAAATCCTGTTATATTTCATGTCATTTTCTCCCATTGACGTAAAGTTAACAGTAATTTCCGTCTCCGAAACTGACTTCAAGAAACGGTCTTTACCGGTTCCATTACGCTGTATCGCTATAACAGAAATCAATAAATCGAAACTACTTTTTTTTTTGTTTGTTTTTTCATTTAACATCAAAGCGTGACAAATATCTGATTCAGATAAGTTTTGTTCTTTTTTTTCTAATTTTACTTGGGAAAAAAATTCCTTAAAATACGTCACACGGTGTAAAAGTTAAAATTCAAACGAACAATTCAATCATTTTTATATAAAAATTCATTTTGAAAGAGATTTGTTTTTTACTGTTTGAGCAGTACTACAGAATATGAGTTTTAATTTCTCTTTCAGAGATTTGTATGAGATATAAGACTTCTTTTTTTACTTTTTCAACAGTACCACAAAATATGAGTTTTAATTTTTCTTTCTTTGGCTTACATTAATTCTGTAAATAGGTAATATTATATGTTTCAAAGTCTCTTATAGACAAACTTTTTTTATTTGCTACATTACTTCGCAAAATTAGAATGGAAATCGATAATTGGAAAATGTAGTTTTCTTTTTAACATTAATGTAGAAGTGTGGATATCTAAATCAAATTTTATGCTTGGGTTAATGATATTTAGATTTTATCAAATTTATTAAACTTATTCATGAATTTTATCATGCATAGTTTTTTCGAGCAAGCATTAAATTTTAAATACACATGCACACATTTATACATTTATTGCACAAAATGTTAATTATTTTTACCTTAACATGCAGTGTTACATAGAGGTGATGTTTCTTAGATTTTGAGTGAATATTTACTATTATTTTAATCTATAAGAGTTTACCTAATCATAGGAAACAGCCTCAAATCTCTCATATTTTCTAGTATGACACTATTATTTTCAAAACTCTGTACCTCCTTTATACAATCAAATGCTTATGTTGGTTCTCTCTTTTGAGATCAAAATATAAAAAAAAGCAATAAGTCTCATATATATTGTCTGATTGCTAAATTTAACTAAATGTTGAATTCCTGCTTGTAGTATTTTAAATGTTTCATTAATTATTGTTACTGTGATACGATCTTGAATATAATTGTGAATAGTATGTGACCGATCCAATCATCAATCAATGTGTAGTTTTTTAATAAAATCGTTTTTTATTACTCGTTTTTATAAAAAATACAAGACAGCCCATGAATTTAAGTAAACATACATTATGCACACACTTATATATATATATATATATATATATATATATGTATGTATGTATATATGTATGTAGGTATATATATATATATATATATATATATATATATATATATATATATATAATATACTAGGAAATTTTCGCAATACGGATTTATTTATCAATCCTTTGCAAAGTAATCTCCGTTACAAGCAATAAAGTCCTCCATCCTCCGAAACCAGTCCTTACACCAGCTCTGCCAAGTTTCACTAGGGAGTAAGGCACACTTATTGTCCCAAGCCCTCAGAAGTGACTCAACACTGAAAAACCGAATCCCTTTCAGCTTCATTTTTACTTGTGGGAACAATACGAAGTCACAGAGGGGAAGATCTGGACTGTAAGGAGGGTGTTCAAGAACTTTCGTTCCTGCAGTGGCCAAATATTCAGTTCAGTCTTTGGCCCGGTGAGTTGGAGTTCTGTCATGATGAAGGAACCAGGTGTTCATTTTTTACTTTGGTCACAAATTCTCCAAAGATTCTATGACTTTAGGTAGGCATTGTCCATTGTACTACTTAGTAGTAACTGTCTTATGCGTGTCCAAAATGATACACTCAACAATTTCAATCGATTTGAAAAATACAGCTAATATTTTCTTCTTGACAGATCGGGATTTTCTGACAGCTACCGGTGTGTCCTCATCATCAAAGACCCAAACTTTGTTGTGAGACTTAGTCGGCACATCTTATTAGAATAGTCAGGTTTTATCACCTGTCACGATGCTGTTCACATACCGAGATTGTACCTTACCAAACATTTTTAGCATATCCCGGCACCAAGTCACACGTCGTGTCATCTTCTCCTCAGTAAGTCTATGTGGCACCCAGAGACAACAAAGTTTCTTCATGTGCAAATGATCGTGCAGAATTGAATGAATTGCATGTGCATTTATGCCTAAGGTATCCTCTATATGCTTGTAAGTTATTTGTCTGTCTTCGTCAAGCATTTTCCCCACAGCAGTAATGATTTCCTCCGTAATTGACGTTCGGGCCCTTTCCCCTCTTTCAGCGTCCTCCAGGGAGCAATTTTCCCTTTGGGATTCTCTGTACCATCTGTGTATAGTTATACGTTGTGGACAATCATCACCAAGTGCAAGAGTCATTTCTTCTAAGCATTGATCTACGTTTAAACAACGCTCAAAGTTATACCGCAAAACTGCCTTATCTCACTTCGTGACCAGGACGCCACTGGAATAAACTTCACACTATCACAACTAATGAATAACTGAACCTACAGACTTGGGGTTGGGTGCAGGTGCCTAAGTATGAAAATATCTAAGCACGCAGTCACAAGCACCCACCTGCGACTTTTTATTTCATCATATTGCAAAACTTTCCTAGTACCCTATGTATATATATATTATATATGTATAAATAATATATATATATATACATAAGTTTACTTGTTTACTTTAGGGTTTGGGGTGTTTAAAATACTATTGGAATAAACGAGATGATTCAAAATAGAGATAGCGATTACTTTATAAATCGATGTTTATAAGAAAATACTTCCAGTTACAAAGAATTGCATTCCCATATACATGTCAAATATAGTTTTTAGGTATGGGAAGAGCCATTTTTCATATTAAAATTCGAAAATATCTGTATTATGTGGATGGTATAATTTAAACTTAAAAATGTTTCTCCCTCTTCTGAGAAGTAAAATAGTAAAAGTTCCATTTTTCTATAACCAAAATTGACCAAATTATATCGTGAAATAAAGCTCCTACATTTCATTCAATTCAAAGTAATCAGTGAATTTTGGTCATAGAAAGTAAAAGTTCTATAGCGTAATTATAGGAATGTTTTTATGATGTTTCCTTTACAATGCTAAGAGAATATTGTTCCTTCATATACATTTTTTACCGAAAAATCGAAAAATTCGAAGATGTAACTAAAGTATACCCTCTTAAAACATCCGCAAAATAAAGAATTTTGAAACATGTGCTACAATTATACGTATGTTTCATACATCATAGGGATATGGCGTCACAAAAAATGTTTTATGGCGCATACCAATGAAAGAAGTAGAAATGTAATTTTTTTTATATCTCTGGATATGGATACTTAAAAAAAAGATCTTATTATGGTAATCATAAAATTAATTATTTGTGTATTTCTTTTTCAACAACATCTCAAAGTTTAAAAACTTGATATTTTATACTTTGGAAATCTCCATTCCTTATATGAATCAGTAAAAGTTTGGGAAAAAGTCAATTGTTTAAAAACAGAATCAAGTGTATATTTTTAGGGTTCCGTAATTAAAAAGTAAAAACGGAATCATTATAAGATCATTCCTGTCTCTGTCTGTCCGTCTGTCACCGCCATTTTACTCGTAAACTATAGAGCGTAGAAAGTTCAAATTAGCTGAAGTAATAAAGACTATTGATCCACATATTTATAGATTATTAACCACTCACAAATATATTTAGAAAAAATGTATATTATGCTAATGTATTTAAGTTACTTGATGTAGAGAATGCTAATTAAGTTACTCGAAAAAAATCTTTTCTTTGTATATCGCGTGGGATAAGTCGCTTTGTATATTGTGTGAAAGCTTTCATAACGCCTAACTCAAAAATACATTTCTTTTAATTTTATGTATTACATTTTCTGAAATATCGTCGAAAATGTAGTACAAATATGTCACTATTTCCGAATATGAAACTAAAATTATAAGAAGAACTAGGGGTAGTATAAGTTAATTTAAACCTTGCAGGAAATCTATAAGGATTACCTTAAGTCACATAGTTTTTCCTTTACACACAGACTTCGATTTTTAGACGTACAGCAAAGGCGTTGAGGTGCACTGGAGGTACAGTCGTGGAAAAAAAAGTAAACACCCCTTACTAACTCCTCAAAAAATAGCACAGAAGAAAGTTACTGGTACCGAAAGATTGGTAATAAAGTCTACTTTTAAATGATGGATATAAAATTTGCTTAGGGGACCATCTACATATTAAAACGAATCCAAACTTCATTTCTTTCAATAGCAATGCTCAATTTTAACCAGATATTTCAAATCTTCTGTTAAAACTATGCCTAGACACCAAATTTCAAGTCATTTGAATGATAAGTTTTTGAATTATAAACATTCAAAATTTAGTGCTTCTAATGTTAAATTACATTTTCATATTTTTATTTATAGCTCCTGAAATTATGCTCCTAATGTGCTATTTTTTGTGTAGCAATAATACTAATATACCCAAACATAAATACGATGAATTTGCAATTTTCATAATTTTATGATATGAATTATGAATTATGAAATTAATATTGGAAAAAATTATGTATTGCAACCTACAGTTTTTTGATGGATTTAATTTTATTAAGTCCTGCTTTATGGAAATCCAAAATTTCACAATTTTTTCTAAGTAGTTTTCAAATGATGCTTAAAAAACGGCAAAAGGATGTTTTAAGGGGCCGTCTGTGATAGAAGTGACTAAATATTTTGACATTTCTTCTGCTGTCGTGTAATCTAGCAGACGTCATTGACTGCTTGAGTGGTGCCTTGGTCAAGAAGGGAGCTCTCTCGGTTAACATTCGAGTACGGAACTTCAATTTGGATACAGCCCTTAAAATACGCTCGTTCTAAAATAATTAATTTCGGAAACTTATAGTACGAATTGCATAAAAATTTGTTTCTTGGCTAATTGAAGGGTATAGAGTTCATTTATGCAGTCAGAATCGTGTACTGCTATTGAAAAAAAACAAAGTTATGGTTCGTTTAAATAAGTAGATGGCCCCCTAAGCTAATTTTATATACATCATTTAAACGTAGACTTTATTTCCAATTGTTCTGTACCAGTAACTTTCTTCTACGATAATTTATTGAGGAGTTAGTAGGGGGTGTTTACTTTTTTTTCCACGACTGTACCTATCGCCGCAGAAGTAAAAATTGATTTTTGATAATTATTTTAGAAAAACAAATGTCGGTAATTAGCCGAGATACTAACCCTTAAAAACACGGGCGGTCTGTACATACATAAAGATACGGGCGGTGTACTCTACTCGCCATCGGCTTTTAAAACTTAGATCACAACTTTTAATGACATATTTGTGCCATGCAATGCTTAGTAGTAGTTAAAAAACAGTAGACGTCAAACCGTTAAAAACAGACCAATTTAATTAGAATTACTCGCCTATTTATTATGGGATTCTCAAGTAGTTTATTACATGTATTAGTACATGAACTCCATAATTAATATTCTTCTTAAGACTGCGTAAAAAAATATATTATGCCATATATTGATCATAGATGTAAGAAATATATAATTGAAATTAAATTTAGTTAAAAGCTTGTTTAAAACTTTGCTTTATATCATTTTATTTAGAAGCAGCATATTATGTTCAGGTGAAAAAGAGATCTGAAAACTTAGAAATGCATTCTTATTCTCAAATATGCAAATAACTTCATGCGAAAATTAAGATAAACTTTTTAAAATATAACCATCAATGGTTAATGCTGTTGGTGAATTGAAATTTCTCTAGACAGTTTTAAACGTATGGAAGTGAATAAAGTCTTTTTTTTAAAGTTAAATAAAATAAATCTTTTTTTTTAATTAACCTTTTTTCAGTATATTCTTATTAAAGAATACCTCATGCTTTTTTCGATTATAAAATATTTCTAAAACATACTGGGCTTCAAAAGTTAAGTGACAGAGACCGGATGCTTTCGATTGTATACTAGGGTGGAACTAAAAAACGAAGTTTTGAATTTTTTATTCTAATAGTGATTATTTTTTTCCCTTTTTAACACCATAAAAAGAAAATATCTTTCTTTTAATTTTAAAATTATATTTTCCGGTTCCTCAAAGCGTCTGATTTTCCCTGAAAAGAGAGTAAAATCCAATAATTCCATTAAAAATATTTTAAGCTTAATATTTTATATTTTATAAAATAAAAATAATAAACTGTGAAGATCCTGTAATAAAGAAAATAATTTAGTTTTAATCTCATGGAAAAGATGGCCCCACTTTATTTGACCTTGGTAAAAGCCAGCGTAGTGGGCTTTGGCTGTCATTGTCTCTGTTTTACTTGACTACGGGTTTGTTCGAGATAGCTAATAGCGGCCTTTGTGTGTTAGCAGTTTTGCCTATTATTTTTTTAATAAACATTTAGTGACAAATGTGACAATAACTTCTAAAATTCCTAGAACTAGAAATTTTTTTAAAGTGTTTTGTGTCTCGGGAACCAAAATAATTAACATTAGACTATCGTCTTTTGCCAGCATATGAAGACGTTATGAAACATTACTTATGGGTTCAATTTAACTTAAAATCTGACATCTGGGAGTTGAAACACACTATTCCTGAAATATCTCAGGCTATTGCTAATGCAATTAGAAGTGTATGGCTGACAGCTTCAATTACAACGGTTTCTGATACACGAATCGTAAAAATGGATAGAGACTATCATGAGAAATATCAAAATTTGAAGAGAAATATTAATAGTAGAAAAAAAAATATCCCATATTCAATTTAAAATTGCAAAATTTTAGGTAATAGTCCAAAGAAATTTTCTTTGTGTAAATACATTAAATATTGTCACGTATCAGAACAAGAACGCAACTTTCTCAAAGACCAAAGAGAGGAAAATATTATGGCAATGGGATCAATAGTTATAAAAACTATAATGAAAATGATGCACAGTGTAGTAAGACTGGAAGATGAAACATTATAGGAAAGAAAAAGTTATTTGTAAACAAAAAAGATGTTTTGATGGGCGACTAGCTGTCTAGAAGATAGTTCTGAAGGTAATAGTTAAATCGGTAGCTCTGCGAATCCTGAATTTGGCAATCAACCAGCTGAAAGAACCGGAGTATTAGAAAAAAATGCAAGTATTATTGCAGATGGCACCTTAGAAGATGTGAGCATTTCTGATGATAATAAAGGAAAGGTAGTTGACAACATTACTTTAAGAAGCCAAAGAGAAGAGAAAAGGGAAAATTTGAAATCAGTTAATTTTTAAAAAATTGTATTTTGATAGCAGAGAGGATAACACTATGATAACTGAAGTAAAGGGGGGAAATGTAACAAAAAATCATTACAGATTACGTGGTCTTAGTTTAAAAACCAGGATCAAAATATATTGGTCATATAGCATTGATTTCTTCAGCTATTAATTATTAATATAACCAATGGAATTTTGGTGTCTTTTCAAAATAATAATATGACATTTCAAGTTTGAAACTTATTGGATGCGACGGAATAGCCAACAGCAAACAAAATGTTGCGTAATTATTTTTGTTCCTGTAAAACTCCTTCTGAAAGTTTGTCACTAAATATGTTATTAAAATTTACAGTCATATGTGGACTTAAAATGTAAAGTTTGTCACTGTATATGTTTAAAAAAATTATAGTCATATGTGGTTCAACATCAAGTTAAAAACTTCTTGGAAGTATGGATTATTCATTGGTGGAAAATGATTAAATGTCACAATTACTCCGAAAAACAGTATAAAGACATCATCGATTCAGTCATTCATATAAATGTATATTTTGACAATAATGAAAATATACTTTTGGCAATGTTAACCTGTTCCCTTAAACTTATAAAAGACCTTGGATATAGAAGGATAATAACATCTAGATCAAAGTCTAATAAATATGTCAGGAGTTTTGAAGTTAACTTTGAGGTCTTAACTTTAATTCTTCCAAACACTTAATTGGAATCCGTGTAAGCTAACAGAATCTCCTGTCTTGTCGGACTTATCAGGTGAAGAACTTAAAAAATTGTACAGACAGGGTAAACACTTCATTCTTAGGTTTTCCCCTGTTATACGCAAACATTGGAAAGGTGTGTCAAAATTGTCACGGTAGCTGCGTGGTGGAAGCCGATAAATAGCCACAACCTCGTTGTGACTTCTGTGTAGTATTTGCTTAATATAAGCTTATATGAGCTAACAGCTGTGTTGTTCACTTTAAGTTACTTTACACTGAAATTGTAAAACTTTACGGTCATTGAGGAACCGGAAAACAAATTAATTTTAAAAAAACCTTTTCGGCCGATATTTAAGGCACCCAAAAAGAAAATAAAAGTTTTCACTATTACGCATTAAAATATAAAAGTTTTTTTTTTTTTTTTTTTTTTTTTTTTTTTTTTTTACCCTATACTTAAGTTCCACCCTATTGTATATGTTTTTCCGAAAATTTACTGAAATTCTTGACGAATTGTCCTGGAATTTTTCAAGATGTTAAAAACATATTTATTTTATCTTTTTGAATAAAGATTAATTTCTTGTGTACAGTTAGGGGACAGCAATAAATTCAATAGGAAAATAATTTTTGCTTTCAGAAACTACGTAGCAGAAATTCTAAAAATGATCGTTAACTGTAGCAAATAGCAGTGCGGGCCCATGAATTTGTGTAAGCATATCATACATATTCATGAAATTTATAACGTTTCTGTGAAAATTTCAAATGTTCTTTGTTTATAGAATACAAAGTTTTGAACCAAATTTGACACCACTTTCCGAGAGCTTGAAAAGAAACAGTAGAACTAGTATACTTCAAATGAAACATGTATATAATGAATAATTAATGAGATATGGGAATTCGTATGAAATATTTTTTGAATGAGCTTGCATGAAACATTCCGGAATTTTTTTTAATACTTTGATAGTGCGCTACTTAAGGAAACTATTTAGATAGTCCAGAGAAATAACCCAAAAATTCAGAAAGATAGGGGCGATTGAAAAGTAGAATTATTATAAGGGATATCCCACAATTTGTTCAATCATATTACTATATCCTTTTGGCATCACGAGATACCTGTGGGCACCATCTATAGTCATTTTGCTTTAACAAAAATAATCTTCCCTTAAAGTGATCTATTACAATCATTTATTAAACTTAATTTGATTTCTGTACGTAAAGTTGAAATTTTGTAGTTGATATTTAATTCACTTCCGGATATGGTAGAATTATGCCAATTATGCGCACAGTTAAGTTTCCGATAACCATAATCAATTTAATAATTCTAGAATTTAATTAAAATTTATTAATGCATTGTAAAGGACATTAGTTTGAAAAAATTATAAATTGCAGGTTATAAAAATAGGTAGGATTTTCAAGATAAACTGCTTATAAACGAGTGCATTTGATAAATCTATTTTTAATTTATGCTTATTTTGTATTATCCAAAACACCTATATTCCATGTTTGGAAAACTGATTAATACAGCATACAAACTCAGCGGAAACGTTTTCTAAAATTCGTGGCAGCATAAGAAAATTTTTATTTAAAAATTCTTCTGTAAATCTCCAAAAATAGTAGTTTCTGAGCCTGAAAAAGTTTAATAACGATTTGCAGAATCTTGGGTAACTCGCAAGTGGTTATTGAATATTTCCGTTTATGATTATATTGCATTTTCCTATAATAAGAAGCATACGTTTTTTTTTTACAGTATAATGCGATATGCTTATTGCTGTCTGGTACCTAGGAAAAAATAATTATTTTACAAACTAGACAGAAGTTCTCGATTTGCGTCAAAAATTTGCTTCTTTAAATGAGGACGTGAGTTTCAAAACTCACCTTACCCAGGAAAATAATTTTTTGGGAAATCGGAAAACCATTATAACTGCATCGATTGGTTTTCATTGTAAACCAAGATTTTACAATGCCAGAAATACAGGATAGTTTTTTTTTTTTTTTTTTTTTTTTTTCAAGATTGCTGAGTTTTTTTTTTTTTTGAAGGTCTACCTACAAAATATATCCATACAGAAAACAAGACCTTTTTTCTTAAATTTTGGATAAGGAGAGTTTAGAAACTCTCGCCCTCAAATATAATCTCTAAAATTACTATATATTAAGACATAAAAACCACCTTTATGTTTGAAAACAATCGGCGCATTCTTGTGTAATTAGTGTATTTATATTCAAATATTTTTAATATTTTTATACCAGTTTCCCATCTCTAAATATTTCTGCAGTTTATAACAAAAACATTTTTCTTTGTATGTAACTAAATCCTCATAAAAGGCGAACAAAGAAAAATAATAATTGTATTACAATTTTTGTATTTGCATTTCATTTTTATTTCCTAAAATTCTTCTCTAAATTTCATCATCCATTCATGTAAAAGATTAATATTAAATTAAGTGTTGCAAGGAATTTGCAAGATTTTTTTTTCTCTTGTTGAGATATAAAGGAATTTCTTTTGTACAAGGCATTTCTTTATATATATATATCCCGAAGATGTACCATCCTGGCTTATGTAAGGATTAAGATTAAATTAGATCGAGAGAAAATTTTCTTGAAAAATGTAATCAGATAACACAAAGCAATTTCGTTTTTGCAATGTTTTTGACTTTGTGAATTTATGTTCTTAAATAAAAAAGGATAATCATATTTTTCGTTTTTTCATTTCTTGTGGACAGTTTGGGGACAGCAATAAATTAAATAAGAAAATAATTTTTGCTTTCACAAACTCCGTAACAGAATCTGTAAGAATGGTCGTTAACCGTACGAAATAGCTATGTGGGCCCATGCATATGTGTAAGCATAGCTAAATATTCGTGAAATTTATAATGTTTTTGTGAAAATTTCACTTTTTTTTTGCTTATAGAATACAGAGTTTTGAACCTAATTTGGCCCAACTTTTTGAAAGCTTGAAAACAAACAGTAGAACCAGTATACAGCAATTGGAACATGGATATATTGAATATTTGGCACTGATATGAAATATTTTTTGACTGCGCATGCATGAGACATTCCAAAATTTTTATTTAATAATTTGATAGTCAGCTGTTTAGGGAAACTACTTAAACAATCCAGACAAGTAACCTGAAAATACAGAAAGATAGGGGCGATTGAAAAGTAGCATTATTATAAGGGATTTCTCACAATTTGGTCAATCATATCACTGTAACCATTTGGCATCATGAGATAGCTGTTGGCATCATCTATAATCGTTTTGCTTTAACAACAGTATTCTTCTTTTAAAGCGATTTATTTCGATCTTTTATTAACTCAATTTGGCTTCTGTCCGTAAAAATGGAATATTGTAATCGATATTTAATTCACTTCCGTATATGCTAGAATTATGCATATTATTCGCATGGTTGCGTTGAAATTCATGTCCTTGGTTATCTATAAAATTTTAATAAGTATATAAATTCTGTAGCTTTACAAACCTTCTTTTTTGGATTTATTTTTTTTTCTTTAAAGTGTACAAATAAAATTTTAGTAAACATACAGATTTCTGATGCTTTTGAAAAAACTATTTTTGTAGATCTATATATATATATATATATTTTTTTTTTCAGTGTAACCCGTGATAAGATTAAATAAGCTAAAATTATATTTTAAAAGAAAATTATATTTTATGAAACATCAAGTTTTTTTCTGTAGCCGTTATTAATTTGCTTCTCAACAAATTCAGCTTCTCAACTGACAACAACCATCTACACTGTAAAAAGAAATCCGTAATTCTACAGATGTAAAATTACGGAAATATGTATGCTTACTAAAATTTTATCTGTACACTGTACATAAAAAAAGGTGTAAATCTACAAAACTAGATTTTGTAAAGCTACAGAAATCTGTAACTTTACAAAAGAAGCTACTAAATTCACTGTAAACTTACTAAAATTTTAACTGTGACCCGAGTTGCAGTTATATAAAAAGTTCTAGGCATCCATCTAGTTTTCAAAAAAATTCCTAGCAAACTTACAGATTTTTTTTAATTATAGTGCGAATGTGCATCTGCTACAGGCATTTTTGGTGCAGGCGTTACATAAAAAGTTTAGAGTTTCCTAAAATACAGTCCAAAAATGCACAGCTTCCTAACAAAATTTTAGTAGCTTTACAGATTTTTTTTTACAGTGTAGTGCAATATTCATCAATGTATTACATTAAAAGGACTTTTCATTAAAAATAAATACGGGATCGTAAAGACATTGAATTTTTAATTAAAAGATTTAAAAAGTATTTTGAAATATCTGTGACACGATTCTACCTTCAGAATGATTGTAATAGCTAATAATTTATTAATAATGTAAATCTTTCGTGGCATCTTCCATTAGCTAAGATACATACATCTTCCTTAGCACAAAGATAAGTTTGCGGTAATTGTAATATATGAAAACATATCGGTCATTGTTTCTCTTTCATGTGATGTAATGGAAATTTATTTTTAGCTTTAAACACATTTTACTCTTAAAAAAAAGAACATTATAAATATTAAATGTAACGCTAAACGAATATTCCTAAAACAAGACAATTTAAACAAAGGGTAAAAATATTGTTTCTCTGGATATTAAAATTAATTTACAATTGAAGTATTTCTGAATCAAAACGTATCAGTAGTAAATATGAAGTTTTATTACATTTAAATTTTTATATGCTTAAAATGCCTTTAACTATTTGTAATGGAATGGGCAATAAAATAACATTTGATACAGCACAAGGTTGTTTCGTATTTTTAAAGGCTATATATTACTTTGTAATATATATATATATATATATAACCAATAATTAAACATAACCTACCACCATCAAAAACCGTAATATTAGGAATTAAAGCTGTAAGTATAAAAAAAGTGCCAAATAATTTATTATAAGAATTATTATGGAAGAATACATATATATATAAATTGAGAAAAAAGTAGTTTTACGCAAATAATATTAATACATGCTAGAATAACTGAAATTTTAAAGAATAAAGATATTTTGCTTAAAATTCACATGGGAATAGAGTAGGCATAAATATAATTTTTTTTAAATTTTTAATTCTTTATTATCCCGCTAAAAAAAAACAGCAGTTTTTCTTCACTTATTAAATAATGCAAAAAAGCAAAAATAATGTATTTTAGTTTAAAAAATACACTGGTGCTCAAAAATTATTTTAACTCATCTTTTATTTCTTGTCCCATATTTTCACATATTTGAGATCTTATGGTATGATTTCGGTGGATGTGGAACATTTTTGTATAACGATACATTCGATAAACTACCTCGTGCCTAATGTTTGCACACCAGTGTATATAAAAACTGTGGTAGACTTGTACATCTTCTTAATATAATATGTCTTGTTTGCCTAGAATAAAAGATTGAGATTTTTTTTTTTTTTTAAATGTTCGCAAACGAATTAATTGAATCTCATTGAATATAAAAGGAGAAAAAAAATATTAATTTATAAAACAAATTCAAAGTTATTATTTTAAGAATGAAATATAATCATTTCGTTCATTAAGGAGAAATATCATTTATTTTGATTGCGTTAACGCTTATTAGTGTATTGTTAATTATAATAAATGTTAATTGTATTTAGATACTAGTAACGCAATATATATTATTGCAAAGGAAATGTGTAATTCTCCACAACTTCCTTTCCTATGCTAAATGTTCCCCATCGTTTTAAATTAGTTATAACTCATAAAAAATCGGTTTAGAGAATTATCTTTTGAAGAAAAATTGTTTTTACTCATTATTCACTAATAATAAATTAATTAAGAGAGTTCTATTTTGAAAAAAATATTATTTTACTAAATAAATTACTTTAGGTCACACATAATTAACTACCCTGTTTTTATTGACTTTTACTTTCCCTGGATACTAAGATTGGATTTAGCTTCAACAGGGTTTCTTTTGATTTTGTAAGTTTTAACCAAACTAGCGAGTAGACGATAAAAATCTATAATCTTTCAAAACGATTTCACGAAGATGAAGATTTATAATTTAATAAAGAGAAAACTACTTTAATGTATTTTTTTTTTCTGTTTAACGCTCTGACTCACGATTATTTTTCACGAATTATTATCTGTGCTCTATAATTAATATTCGTGTAAGTAGATGGAACAACCTAAATAGCTACAAAGTGTTATATATTATAGCATACTAACTTCAGTAACATGTAGTGTACAGTTCCTCACTTCAAAGAATAACTGAAATTTGGTCATATTTATAGGAGAGGAGCTGATTCAAGTGAAAGGTTTATTGGCCAATAGGAAAGCAGGGAATTACGATTGATAGCTAAATGGAAAATACCATAGGGAATGAAACCGAAAATGTGAAAAATGCTGTAATAAATTAAGAAAAAGAGTTTTTTTCTATAATATTTACAAGAATCAGATAACAGGGGAATATAGAATTCACAATTAAAATTTTTTACATAAATTTTATAAATATGAAATGCTGCAAGAAACTTAATTTTATGTATGAATGTGGGTCTAGAGATGACTTTAGCTGAATTGGAGTCAAAAATGTGGTTCATCCCCTAGTAATGTTTTGTAATGAAGGATTTATTGGTTTCTTGTTTTTCATATATTATTTGTGCTGTTTATTTCAAGCCATGTTTTGTTTGTCCAATTTAGGAGAGACCGTACCGGCAATTAAAAATACAGATATTATTTACTTAGGTAACTCGATAGGATCTTTCAGTTTGGAGGGGGTAAGTTTATCGGTAGGGGTAAAAAGTATTTTGAAATAATATTGCCTAAAATTTTAGCTATCAGAAAACTGGATTTAGGAAAGACATGTAAAACAATGCTAATATTGCGATGAAAATATTATTATACGAAGTCTATAATTAATGTCGTTTTTAAGACTATATAAAAGAAAGTTTTATACCATATATAGATCATAGGTGCAAGAGAAATATAACTGAAATAACATTTAGTTCACAACTACTTTAAAATTTGCTTTATATCATTTGATTTCGGATCCGTACATTATGTTGAAGTAAGAAAGGGATTTGAAGACTTAGAAATGCTTTCTTATTCTCAAATATACAAGTAACTTCATGCAAGAATTAAGTTAAACATTTAGAAATGTAACTGTCATTATTTAAGGGTGTTGGTTAAAGATATATGAGATTCTGCTCGATAATGTTAAACGTATGGGAGGGAAGAAATTCTTTTTTTTTAAAGTTAAATAAAAAAATTAAAAAAAAAAAAGAAAAAAAAGACAAAAAAGCGGAATTTTTGTTTTTAAATAATTTTTTTCAGTTTATTCTTTTGAAATAACTACTCATACTTTTTTCGTTTAGAAAAATTTCTAAAATACACGAACCTCCAAAAGTTTAGTGGCAGTGACCCGATGTTTAAATTGCACACAATATCTACTGAAATTCTTAAGGAATTGCTCTTGAACTTCGTGGATGTTAAAAACATGTTGGAATTCATCGTTTTCAGTGAAAATTTAGTACCCGGGGCAATTAAGCGACCAACAATAAATTTAAGAAAAAGGTAATATTTGCTTTCACCCATGTAACAGAAAATACTGTGTAACTGTAGCAAATGACTATGTGAGTCTTATTAAATGACTCTTTAAATGTGGGCTTGAGTTTCAAAACTTGTCTTATCCAGAAAATCAACTTTTGGGAAATCGGTAAAAACCTCTAACAGCATTGATTGGTTTTCATTGTAAACCAAGATTTTACAATGCCAAAAATACAGGATAAACTAGTTCTTTTGCAGATTGTAAGGTTTTTTCTGTGCAGGTTTACCAACAGAATAGATTGATAGATTAATTATGATTTTTTTTTTTAAATTTTGGATAAGGCGAGTTTTGAAACTCTCGCCTTCAAATACAATCTCTAAAATCAGTATATATTAATATACAGAAAACACCTTTATGTTTGAAAATAATCAGCGCATTCTTGTGTAATTAGTGAATTATATCCAAATATCTTTAATATTTTTATACATATTTTCCAACTATTCATAAAATATTTCTTATTTTGCGGTTTACAACAGAATAACATTTTTTTATATCTCATTAAACAATCATAAAAGTGAAGAAATAAAATTAATAATTGTATTACCAATTTTTATATTCCTATTTCATTTTTATTTCCTAAAATTATTCTCAAAAGTTCATCATCCATTTATGGAAAACATTAATATTAAATTAGATATTGCAAGATATTTCCAAGGGAAAAAAATATATTCTTGAGATATAACGGAATTTCATTTTTACACGGCATTTTTCTTTGTATGTTTCCCAAAAATGCGCTATCCGGTCTTATGTGAGGATTAAGATTAAATTAGATCGAGAAAGAAATCTTCCTGAAAAATGTAATCAGATAAAACAAAGCAATTTCGTTTTTGCAATGTTTTGGACTTTGTGAATTTTTTTCTTAAATAAAAATGATAATTATATTTTTCATTTTTTCCAATAAAATTTTATGTATGTTAAACGTTGTGCCACTAAATGTATAGTTACTTCAACGTGTAGGCTATTTGTTAATATATATATATATATATATATATATATATATATATATATACAGGGTGATTCATAAAAGATGGGCAGAACTTTAAGGGGTTATAGTACACTTAAAAAGAAATAATATTAAATAGGAGACTAAGGGTCCCAGACGTATTCCCAAGGAGATAGGGGGCATTAAAGTTTAGGGTCCGAAATTTCAAATGATTATAAATCATGGAAAAATTGGTCGATTCGTTTGCGGTTTTTGCAAAAAATTTTCTTTATGCCAGTATTTTCTTGAAATAAAATTTTGAAGTTCAATTTCAAAAAATGCCGATAGAGGGCGTTTTAGACTTTGGAGTAACAAACAACTATTTTTTAACGTTATTTTTTGTATTTCTTTAAATGATTTCGAAAGCTTAGACTTAAACTTAAATTTTGATCTAAAAATCTGAGTCCTAACGAGTAGTTAAGTAGCATAAACTGAAATTTGAAATTTGAAACCCTTCTCCCCCCAGAACAAAAATCAGTTATTCCCGATCTTTGTGTCGTAGATTAGGCTCTAACTACTGCCGCGTTTTGCTAAAATTATTCTTTATGTCAGTATTTTCTTGAAAATAAATTTTAAAGAAAAATTTCAAAAAATTCCGATAGAGGGCGCTTTAGACTTTGGAGTAAGGAACAACTATTTTATACCGTTATTTTTTGTGTCTCATTAAATGCTTTCTAAAGCTTAGACTTAAACTTAAATTTTCAGCTCAAAATCTGAATCGCTGAGCGTTGTTCAGTAGCGAGGGGAGGGGGTTCAAATTTCAACTTCTGAACATAGTTCAGTTTGCACTACTTAACCATGCCCAACGATTCTGTGCTGTGATACGAGGCAAAAATACAACTTTCGTCAAGGACTGCATAGTCGGAATTCACTCATAAAGGCACTGGCACAGTTGGAAACGTCGCTCATGCAAACGTTAAAGCTCCATTCCTGACGCTAGTCACCGGGTGAAGAAGGAAACAGAAAGTATGCAAATGTCAAATGGGGAAGAAGAAGAACACGTATGCAAAATTTCGACACGATTCAGGCATAAAAACCACTGAACGGTGAGTCAAGTGTAAGTCGCTGTAGTAATGAATCGGAAGATGGTGCCCTTCACGAATAAGGAAAAGGCTGAGATGCATTTAATTTACGGAGCGGCAGATGGAAATGGTGCAGAGGCACAACGAATGTACGGAGAGCGATTTCCCAACAGGCGGTTGCCTAACCGCAAAACTTTCGAGCGCTTGCACAGACAGTTGTGTGAGACGGGATCATTTCTCGCTTCCCGGTCGAATGCAGGTCGTGCAAAAAAGGACGAATCAGTAGTTGTTGCAGAAGCCATTCTGGATGTAGTAGCGGCGCAGCCAAGTACAAGTACACGAACAGTGGCTAGGCAGGTGGATACCTCATAGTCCATGACTTGGAGGGTACTGAAGGATGAACATTTGCTCCCGTTTCATGTGCAACGAGTCCAGAAACTGTCTCCAGGGGATTATCCAAATCGTATTGAATTCGCCCGCTGGTTTCTGCAGCAGAACGCGCTAAATCCACATTTTGGACGAACTGTGCTTTTCACCGATGAATGTACCTTCACACGTGAAGGTACATTTAACACACACAATGCACATGTATGGGCGGATGTCAATCCACATGCTACGTATCCACATGCTCATCAGAGACGCTTTTCCATCAATGTTTGGGCAGGAATCCTCGGAGACCACCTAATCGGACCGTACCTTCTTCCTGAACGCCTCAACGGTAAAACATACCTCACATTTCTGCAACATGTGCTGCCAGACCTGTTAAACGTTGTTCCTCCACGCATCCGGCGGGTCACGTGGTTCCAGCACGATGGAGCGCCAGCCCATTACGTACGAGACGTCCGCAACTATCTGGACATCACATTTCCGAACAGATGGATTGGTCGAGGTGGTCCTGTTGCTTGGCCTGCTCGCTCGCCAGATCTTTCACCACTCGATTTCTTTTTTTGGGGACGATTGAAGGCTCTTATGTATGAGACACCCATTGAATCCCCCGAGGAACTGGTCGCCAGACTTTCCGCCGCTGTAGGGGAAGTGCTCGAAAAGCCTGATGTTTTCGCGAATGTTCGCCGTTCCATTCTTCGCCGTTGTTCTGCGTGCATAACCTCTGGTGGTCACAATTTTGAACATTTATTGTAATTACATGTTAATAAATATGCTTTGGTAACATAATCCTAATTTGTGTCTTTTTACCTCGTATCACAGCACACAATGTGTGGACATGGTAAACTGAACTGTGCTCAGGAGTAGAAATTTCAAACCCCTCTCCCCAGAAACTTAACCACGTCTAACGATTCAGATTTTGGGCTGAAAATTTAAGTCTAAGCTTTAGAAAGCATTTAATGAGACACAAAAAATAACGGTATAAAATAGTTGTTCGTTACTCCAAAGTCTAAAGCGCCCTCTATCGGAATTTTTTGAAAATTTTCTTTAAAATTTATTTTCAAGAAAATACTGACATAAAGAATAATTTTAGCAAAACGCGGCAGTAGTTAGAGCCTAATCTACGACACAAAGATCGGGAATAACTGATTTTTGTTCTGGGGGGAGAAGGGTTTCAAATTTCAAATTTCAGTTTACGCTACTTAACTACTCGTTAGGACTCAGATTTTTAGATCAAAATTTAAGTTTAAGTCTAAGCTTTCGAAATCATTTAAAGAAATACAAAAAATAACGTTAAAAAATAGTTGTTTGTTACTCCAAAGTCTAAAACGCCCTCTATCGGCATTTTTTGAAATTGAACTTTAAAATTTTATTTCAAGAAAATACTGGCATAAAGAAAATTTTTTGCAAAAACCGCAAACGAATCGACCAATTTTTACATGTTTTATAATCATTTGAAATTTCGGACCCTAAACTTTAATGCCCCCTATCTCCTTGGGAATACGTCTGGGACCCTTAGTCTCCTATTTAATATTATTTGCCTTTAAGTGTACTATAACCCCTTAAAGTTCTGCCCATCTTTTATGAATCACCCTGTATATATATATATATATATATATTTATTTATTTATTTATTTATTTATTGATTGATTGATTTCAACTCTTCGTATCTTTAAAAGTATAAATATAACATATAGTTTTATTCATTTCATTGTTTTAAAGTTATAGGTGCCTCCAAATACGAAAGGTTATCTGATAATCATAATGTATACACGATACTGATTTGGATCACAGCTTGATGGGATAAACATAATTTTAACTGGACATTGAATGTATAATTTTATCTTTATCTGAAAGGAATGATTAATAACACGTAGAATTATAGTTTACTATGTCGAATCTCAAATTCTATATAGTAGTAACATTTCCAAAACCACGTCAACATACAAATGTTCTAGAACAGATTTCGATCTTCATCACCCTGGTCTTTTTCATTGGATTTACATGTATAGTACTGAAAATTAAATGTATCTGTGACTGCTACTTTGGCAAAAGTAAAAATAAATAATTTTTGTCACACCGATCTATTTTGGCTTTTATGGGCCTTTAAAATTATTTTTATTTGAATATTAAAATGAGAAAATTGGTGAAAATTACGTCATATTTAAAACGATACATTTAAAATGTCTGATTTAAAATACATTTCTTATAGCATTTTTATAAAATTGTTTACTTAGCCGTTTTATACAAGCTAATTTTAAATTGTCGGGTTGATCTTATTAAATCAATCACGAAAGTAGTCGTTAGCTGTTTCGACAGCAATTGATTCTGTCTTAAAATCCCTCAGCCAAAGGGACATGAATGGAAACCTGATTACGGAAGATCACCTTTAGCCGTTTAGTTGCGATTATATCTTCCGTAATCTTTTAAAAGCAGATCAAATTTGTGTGCTTTTAGAGTCTGCGGTTTCTGGATGTTGATTGGTGAGCATAGCTCGTAGGGGGCTGAAACCCCTAGTTATCTGAAACTATATTATATACTATAAATATTTACATTTATTAAAATTAATTGTAACTGCATTTAACATAAAACGTTTAACAATGATTAAAATTAATAATTATTAAACAGTTATTTATAAGGCCAATAAAGTTTATTTATAAGGCAGAATACACATAGAAACCTTTCAAATTTTTTTTCACCTTAGATTTTAATATTTCTTTACGTCATTTTAAACATTTAAAAAATTTATAATTTTAATCAATGATTTTTTTAACCAGTTAATTAAAATCACGATTTAATTACAGATTTAAATTATTTGATTAAAATTGTTGACAAGTTAGTTAACAGCCAAGAGTAATTTAAACAATGAAGAAACAACGAGGCATTTGACCGCAACGAAAAATAACCGGCATCTTACCCCAAGGGAAAACAACCGGCATCTTACCCCAAGGGAAAACAACCGGCATCTTACCCCTTAAAATTTTCGTGACTCACCCTAAAGTATTGGAAAAGGCGCCGGTGTTCCCCGAAAGCAGAAAAGACAGGTACCAATACTCTCTAAAAACATCAGATTTATTTCTCTGGTGATTAAAGTAAGATTTATATAGACAAATAAAGAAATCACGTAAAAGATTTGTACACTTACCAGAAGTGTTAAGACGAAATAGCAATAAAAAAGTACCACTTAAAAATTTTAAAACAGAACGCAAATGGAAATTAAAGTATCACTAGGAAACCCTCTTCCTTACAACTGAGCAGTGTTTTCCTACATCGCCTGCCAATGTGAAAACTACGGTTACGGCATCTCGTACAACTACAAGATTCTTTGTTTTTAAAGATCGTGTCCGAGTTAGACATAAAATTATATGTACCGCAAATTTCTATGTCGAATCAATAACATAGAATGGTATTCACTTTCTATATGATTTCTGATAAAGGAAACCAATTCTCTATTTGTAACATGCTAGAACTTTTTCATCTGCAGATGAAACTTTATCAGATTTATTGTTACATAAAGTTTCAATATTAAAAAATAAATGTTTATATAGTTAAATATTTTAAAGCAAATACTTAAAAATTACTGTGATTGTTTTTAATGTGGTTTAAATATAAATTATAGAGACATTTATAATTTCTAAAGTCCAATTTTAAAACATATTCACAGATGAAAATGATGATGATGAATATGTCAGATTGCATCCTACATTGTAACAAAAATCTATAAGGTTACTAAGAATTTTCTAGGAAACTGAGATGCCTACAACTTTTTATGTAACTGCAACAAAAGAAATTGATGTAACATTTGCACTGTAAAACAAAAAGTCTCTAAGGTTATTTAGAATTTTTTAGGAAACAGGCATGTCTAGAACGTTTTATGTAACTGCAACAAAAAAAAAATAGAGTCTCGGTTACCGATAGTAAGCATATACATTTTGTTGCTTTCCAAACCTAGTTTTGTAGATTTACATCTTTTTTTTTTTTTTTTTCCTTTAAAGTGTACAGATAAAGTTTTAGTAAACATACAGATTTCTGGAGCTTTAAAAAAATAGTTTTGTAGATTTAAATCTTTTTTTACTGTGTAATCTGTGATAAGATTAAATAAGCTAAAATTATATTTAAAAAATTGATATTTTATGATACATGAAGTTGTTTCCTGTAGCCGTTATTAGCTTCTCAACTGACAAGAACCATCTGCACTGTAAGACGAAATCTGTAATTCTACAGACGTAAAATTACGGAAATTTGTATGCTTACTAATATTTTATCTGTACACTGTATATAAAAAAGATGTAAATCTACAAAACCAGTGTAACAACTACAAAACTAACTTCTATAAAGCTACAGAAATCTGTAGTCGTAAGTTTTTTTTCCAATTTTTCTGTGTATCTGAAGACTATAACTTATTAAAACAAAACAAGCTTGGATTGTGTTATTTTAATTAATATAAAACTAAATTCTCTAGATAACATAAAAGCATTCCGTTTATCTTTTTTTTTATGACGCAGTTTTAATCTTCCAGAAAAATGTAATTACAAGCAAAATATTTTAATGGGGCGAGGACCTTTAAAATCAATTTTTATTTTTATAAGTTTCATTTAAATATTATTCGAGGACACATTATATGCATTATTGCATATACATTTATCGCATTATACATTTATCAAAAAAAAAATTTTTTTTTAAATTTTTGAGAAAAAAAGGAATTTTTCGTAATAATTTTGAACTTTTCAAAATGCCCCATGCGAGCTGAATATCAATGAGAATCCCCAATATTTTTTATACAAGTTTGGTTTATAAATATAAATAAACCTTTGCATCGAATTTTTATATATTTGAATATAAAGGAAAAAAAATAAATATTTTCTAAATTTTTTGAAATTTTGAATCTCAAAATTTCAAAAAAATGATGTTGAGAACATGTGATTTAAATATCGAGCAGAACGCATCCCTTTGTAATAGACGATATTCTTCCTAAAACCTACCGAGAAATCTTTTCATCAAAATTACTGTAAACTAGTGCTTTCCGATATCATGATTAACAATAACTGTAAGAAAATGTAACGCTCCTAGGTTATAAGGTACATTTAAGCCATTTAAGAAAGAAAGACTTTTCGTCCCAAAACGTATAAATTTGTTAATAGTAATTTAAAATTTGCGGTTTAGTCCTAATACTTGGCAGAATATTTGCATAAATTATACTTATCTTTGTTTGTCTGCTAACGTAAATAAATATTGATTACTTGATAACTGTATTTTTTCACGTTCAATTTAAATTATTGCTTTACATACAAATTTAGGATCCAAAATTAATATTCTGATAAAACTATGCGTAAAAAGCGAATGCGCAAAATATGTCGGTCGCAGAAACAATTTGATTACATGTTTGAATTCTGCTTTAAAAATGACGTTATTAACATAGTGAATGTTTCATTGCTAAAAATTATGTTGACCGTCCACTTAAATGTTTGATTTTACAATTAATTTTATGTCTTATATATTTTAATAACATTCTTAACAAATAATGTATACGAGTATACTTGATAATATGTATAATAATGTATGTATGTAATGTAGATGTATAATAATGTTTACTCGTATTTTCATTGCATGCTGAATAAATTTTATTTGTTTATGTATTACTAACTGTCATTATTTTGCTGTTATGTCATTTTTGTCAAAAATTAAATTGAAGTATTTCAATGTAAACCTTTTACTTGCAAAGAATGAATTATTTATCATAGTGTTATGAATTCTAGTTTAACAGTGCCTTTTATTTAAGAAAAAATATTTTAATTTAATTAGAATATTTTTTATAAAGAGCAATGTAAAAGGGCAAGTAAAAACACTTTTGTAATAATTATACAATAATATATATGTTTCATCATCTTAACTATTACCACAAAGTTTATAAGAAAAAAGAAATTAGAAAACACATTTGTTCAACCATTCTTAAATAAAAATCATACCTATTCGCATTTCCTTTTTGTGCTGTAATTCTATCAAAAGTACTGTGAAAGGCAATTACAAAACAACCCTTTAATCTTTTGTATCACCAATTGCATGTCGGAAACATACATAAAAGTAAATTTTACATATAAACTGGGATTTAAAAGATGATTCCATTTATTAATTCTATCTACCAACACATCATGTAATATAAATTAATCATGGAATATTCAACATACAGTGATACTGTGTTAATTTTTTAGTATCAGTTTTATTTATTATTCGAGAAGTTTCGCATCCTTATTGTTAAATTGAATTTTGAAAATTTTATAAAAGTCTGGAGGTGTCCAAAATTACATTTTTTTACAGGGGAAAGTTCAGATACTTTTCATCGTATTAGAAAATTGACTATATTTATGAGACAAATTCATTTTTCCTACTGTAAAACAAACAGGATTGTTAACCCTTTCGGGTGCGATTTTTTTTCAAATGTAAGGGGAAAAAATTCTTTTGTGTTAATAATGTTAATAGTAAGTATCCAAATAGATTTACAGAAGTAAAACGAATATGTCATTGTCTGAAATCTAACGAATATAGTTATTTTGTGCACTATTCAATCCATATATAAGCCAAAGAAGAGTTTTTGAAGACGTTTGGAAAATATTTATTACAAAAGAATTTAACAGATATTAAAACTTTCTAATACTTTTTGTTTTTTTTTTACAGATGATTCGTTCACAAAAGCAGTCTTATATTTTAAAGAGCTAAATGTATATTTAAAATAAAAGAATTTCAAACTGTGCAAGGAGAATTGAGAAAACTGTTATTATTATTATTATTATTATTACTAAATGCGATACATAAAGGAAGACATAAAAAGAAAAACATAGACATTTACTTCCATTACTACATGTAGATAGTAACAAAATTAATTGTTGCGACAAAATAATACCCAATAAAAGGAGATGTGCTATTAATAGTACGCCAGAAACGGGTTAAAATGGGTGTTATTTTATTGCTGTTCAGAGTACGTTTGGCAGCATTCCTACACAAAAAGAAAATGCGAACAAATTTTAGTTTTAACCATGGTTGAAAGAATGTGCGATTCTTGATTTTAGAGATTCTAGAGTTAATTTTAAAAAAATCTTCCTCAAAATATTTTAAATAATATTCTACTATCAAAATTTCAGTACAAAATGTTTCAGTATTTTTAAAAAGAAATCTTTAAAACATGAGACATCTCCAAACAGTTCACCGCTAACAATTGCCAGAATTTTAAAGTCCTTTTTCTGCTATACCTTTTAAGATATCGAAAGTAATTTGAACATTTAATGGTATTTGAGATTTTTACTTCTTTTCCTTCTCTTATTTTCCAATAGAAAGGAAGTGTTTTTAAACTTTACTTTAAGTGGTTGATTTATTTTATTCGATCTACTCCTATGCGAGCATTGAAGGGGGCGAAAGAAACAACTTAATAAACTTTAAATGATGGCTATATTTTATCTTTATGTAGCTGATACTGATACCCACACACACACACACATATATGTATATATATATATATTAGGGTGTCCCAGAATTCAATGTAAAAAAAAAAACAAATTCAAAAAAGGTAGGTCTCACCCTCTAAAGAGTTTCGTCTACTCCTATTATTAAAATACATGAAGTTAGAACTCATTTGGAAAAGATTAAGAGGTCCCTCAAGGTCACACAAGCTTACTGATTTTTGTAAAAATATGGAATTTTAATGAAAAGCATAAGCGATGATCAATTATATATTTTATTTCTATTAATATATTTTTAGCATATATTACAACAAAAAAATATAATAAAAAGCCAATTAAATGTAAATCATAATTAAAAGCTGCATCTGCTAATTTTTTATACTTTCACAGTACCTACTAATAAGCTTTCGATCAGTTATAGCACTGTTCTTGTATACAATAACATCATACCATTTTGGGAAAAAACAAGTTTGCCAATAAGACATAAACAGCATATCTTTAAAAATATTAAAGATTTATGTGGCAAACAAGTACGCTTAATGACAAATCGAAGAAGGAAAGCGATTTAAAGAAGCTGCTTCATCTCAAAATTCATTTGCTTTATCAACTGCATCTTTTACATCAACAATGGATGATACTGAAAATAAAAATCTAAAGAGGACTCTGATGATGAATATGCTGGAAAAATAACTCCAGATAAAAATATTACATTAGAAGCATACAGGTAAATATGAACGAAGACTATCATAACAGCAAAAGGTGCTTCTCCTTTTGACAGGGATAATTTACGTACAAGTAATTCAACAATGTTACTTGCATCTGTCTTGAACATGGCTGGTGGTGGTGATAGTGAAGCAGCCTGCTCAAAAAGTACTGTTCATTGCGACCGCCAAAACTTATGTAATAAAATTGCACAACAGATAAAAATGAATTTTATTGTTTCAAAATCAGCAGTTCATTGGGATGGAATGTTATTATCTGATTTATCATCAAGTGAAAGAAGAAAGGTAGACCATTTACGGACGTTATTTCCTCTCTAAAAAATACAAAACTTCTTGGAATTTCTAATTTGTTATATGTACAGGGAAAGCAGCAACTAAAGTGGTTATTGAACTTTTACAGTCATGAAATGTGATTCTCAGGTTATTGGTATGTGCTTCAACCCAACTTCTGCAAAGACAGATGAGTTCAGTGGAACACGTGTTCTTCTTGAATATAAAACTGGAAGAAACCTTCTATGGTTAGCCTGTAGACACCATGTTTTAAGTGTTACTTTTAGATATATTTAATGTATGTGTTGGACCATCGAGTAGAGCTGAAATTATTATTTTTAAAAGATTTCAAGAAAAATGTATTGAACTTAACCACCACAATCCGAAATGTCAAAAATCGCAATTGATAGCAGCATATAACGCTTTGAAAACTTTTATTATGAATCAATTTTAGACTGTTTCTAAACACTTTTCTAGGGATAATTACAGAGAACTATTAAATCTTTCCGCTCTTATGATTGGAATAAATGTGAGCAATATTATTTGAAAACCAGGTGCTCTCCACAGAACTCGATGGATGGCCAAATCTATTTATTCATTATAAATTGAAGTACTGTTTGATAGAAATGAATCTATAATGCAATTGAGACCTCAACAATTTCAAGGCCTTCAAATGTGTAAATTGGTTTGTTGTATGCGTACATATTCAATCATGGTACAAATGCCAGTCAATTGTAGATGCACCAGTGAACGACATTTTACTGATACAAAGATTGTATGAATATGATTATATACAACTACGCAAATAGGATTAAAGTTGATTCCATGTCACTCCTAGTATTTAAGTGAAGAAATTGGCACTCCGTTTGTTTTCAAAACTTCTTAGT
Source organism: Maratus speciosus (assembly GCA_963932465.1). Taxonomy (NCBI): domain Eukaryota; kingdom Metazoa; phylum Arthropoda; class Arachnida; order Araneae; family Salticidae; genus Maratus; species Maratus speciosus. The sequence goes on along the minus strand of OZ010791.1, from coordinate 79,023,425 downwards.
GCCAAGGCTAGTAAAATCAAGGCAAATACATATCGCTCACCAGCAAGAAAAGTGACACATCTCGCAAAAATTCATTTTGCATTTTATTTCACTAATAGGTCTGTCATAGATGCATCTTACTATACAAAACATTTCATAAGTATAGTTATAAGGAAATTCCCTTTATTACGCTATATGTTCATTTGTGACCACAGAAGAGGGGTGAATAGTGTGGGGAGGTAAAATTACCCAATCCTCTGAACCTCATCGTACGTCTTCATTCTTAAGGATGTTTTGGTTTTATGCATGTTTTTATTCCTACATGCAGAGCTAAGCGCTATAAATTCATGTTACAGCAAAAACACGCGAAACTTCTTTTGCTTCTCCTGTGAAATTTACTTTTGTCGAGATGTGTCATTTTTCTTGCTGGTGAGCGATATGTTAGTAAAATCAGTGAAAAAAAGAATTTGCACTTATTAACGAAACTTCGTTTAAAATATGATGACTTAAATATCTTACACAGATTCTTTCATGCCGCACAAATAGACGATAGCTTCCTAAGTGTGCCTTTTAAGAAATGGCCAGAAACACAATCTTTTAAAGAAGCTGAAGAAATTGATAAACAATTGACATGTGTTAATGACTGCGCTGAGCGAGGCATAGCATTAATCGAAAGTTTTAATGATGCAACAAAAGATGAAGAAAACAAAAAACAGCATTTACGGTAGTTGAAATGCATAGAGAGATCTTTGATAAGTGCAACCGTAAAGACCTTCAAGATATGTAAAAATGATTAATTACGTTAGTTATATAATGTTATACTTTATTTTCCTCTTTATTATCTTGTTAAACCTCACAGGTGAATTTTGCTGTAAAACACTAGTATATTGCATTTGCAGTTTTGAATAAAGTTCGTTTTTAGTCGTTTTCTTATATTTTTACACTAAATATTACCAATAAGGTACATTTTTTTAGAAACGACATATTAACTGTATGTAACTTTAAATATATATATATATATCTATATATAATGAAAAATTAACAGTTTTGTAAGTAACTGTAAAATATTATGGAATTAAAACTATTTTTTAAACTTTTTGGTGACCTTGAGGGAACTCTAAATATTTTTCTTTTGAGCTGAAATTTTAGAGGGGATCTTAAGTACCCCAAAAGAAACTTTTTAGGGGGTGAGAGCTCAAATATTTAAAAAAATTTTCGGGGGGGAGGGGGATATATATATAAATATATATTTAAGTTCAAGGATCTTTTTTAAGTGTATTTTTTTGTAAGACTTTGGAAGAGTTGCAAAACAATGAAATAATACGCAATTAATTTAAACTGTAGTTATTTAATACGTTAAAATTTTCTAATTTGTTTCTTATAATAAATTCCAATGAATAATATTCTGCAGTGCGATAATATTTAAACTTTTAAAAAACTTATATTTATGTTGCGTTGGCTAAAGTTGGAGAGTTCAAATTTATCTATCAATTTTAATAAATTTTTAAGAATTTTTAATATAAATTTTATACAAATATATTTTATTTAAAACTTGTGTTGCAGAAAACGACTGCGTGCATAGTTAAGCAACATTAAAATTTAAATTCTCTAAAACTTTAAAAATATAAAAATATTACAATTATAATTAGGATATTTTTAAATACATATTGCTGTTTTTTCTTCGGCCCATATCTTAAAGTACCGTAATTCCTAACGTCACTCTATTTGCTTAAACGGTAGAATTGTTAAGCGTCATATATAAGCAAAATTATTTTATGACCACACTCTGTGTATATTTGAAACCATGCATAAAACTATTCCTTTTATTAAATTTTTTAAATACGTATTTATTATTTTTTTGGAAGTGGGGCGTGGGGGATTCCGTCGTTTGCTCCAATACATAATATTTCATAATATACCCTATAATGCGTACTTCGAAAATTCCTTAATAATTATAAAACTACGACAAACAAATCTTTTAGATTTATTTTTTATTTTAACATCCATACTCTGATTTATATTCCAAAATATTCACGATTTTTCCTCATCCTAACTCATAAAAAATGAATATATCACTAGAACCATACATACAAAAAAATCATACAGCAATTAAGGGATTTAATTTCTACTTTTAATGCTACTTGTATTTTTTCCGGTTTTTATTATTTTCCTGACTTAAGTAAACATTAATGTTAAATAAGATGGAAAAAAAGAATTTTGAGAAAAAAATTAATCTGATTCAACAAAGCAATTTCGTGTTTTTCGATGGTTATTATTATTATTATTTGTTTTATCTTACGAAGAAAACGCATGTTGATGTTTTATCTCTTGATTATTAAAAAAATCGTGTTGAAAATTGTAATTTTGAATTTGTATCTAAATAATTAAGGAAAAGGTTTTTTCGCAAAATAACACCAAAAATAACTTTTCTCTTCCATACCCAGATCATATATTTTTGGACGATAATAGTAAGTATTTTAACTTTGAGATTCAGAAAAAAAAATTAAGCTCCATTTTCAGTTTATTATACTAAAAGTGTTAATAAAACTCGATTTAAAAAAAATGATTATAGGAATACAGCAAAATGTAAAATATGTAAATAACATTCTTATGTAATTATCAAGAGAAATATTACTGATATTTCTTTTTCAATTGACACATGTGAAAACTACTACTGTAAGAATTTCTTATAAGATTTTAAGTATTATTCATTTATTAAGAAGCTGTCTAACTGCAATTTTTTTGTTCAAACATGCCCTGATAAAATCTCTCAAAAACACTTCAAATTAAATTAAATTCCTCAAATTTTTAAATAAGAGATTTTTAAATATTATAAAAGAATTTTAAACAATGGGAAGGAATGTTTAAAATAGTTCGATATTTAATCATGACCATATTCTAAATTCCATAATAAAATTTTGGTCCGTATGTCTGTTATATTATATACGACAATCAAGTCTAAAATGATAACGAATACTGAAAATGGCATTCAAGATGATGACATTATAACTGCTTTCTGTCCATTATAAGACGTTATTCTACATTATAAAAATATTTATCATTAGAATTATTACTATAGTTATAGGACATATGTTAGTTACACTTTAGTAAATGAGAAACAATAAAGAATATGTTTCTCATTTTATATAGTAGAACAAAATAAAGAAAAGAAAAAGTACTTTTTTACCACGTTATAATTTCGTAACAGAATAATTTAAAGAAATAAGAAAATAGACGATGAAAAATAGCCTTTAACCATTTATCTACAGACTGTACTTATAAGTACCACTAAAATAACTTGTTTTAAAATTCATTTAATACATCGATTAGTTGTAAGACAGTTTAAAATAAGTTATAGGTACATTACTTTATCTTGTTCCAAAATCATTTTTGGTTACACAAAACAAAAATATTTTTAAAAGGATGATTTATTTGCCTTTGCATCTTTTCAGCTTTCTTGGCGTTTGGGGTAGGGAGTTTTCAATGCAGAAATAATTCTATATTTCTATTGTAGGAACATTATATTTGTACATTTCTTAATTCTACAAAATACTAAGAAAAATATTTAAAATATAAGATTTGAGAAGTATTATAAATGCTGCACAAAATCCCTATAATTTCAAATTTAATGAGTCCTTCTAAAATCCTTTTAAAATTTGTTAAAGGATTATGTAAATCATCTAACGTAGTTTAAACGATTCACGAAAAAATGTTTAGAAAATAAAGTGTTCATGAATTCATAATTCAGTACATAAAGGGTTAAATTTTTATTGCAAAACACGTTTGTACGTTTTCTCACGCTTCCATATTAAAACAGCAATGATCTTTTAAAATATCAATATAAATAACTATTTTAACAACGGAATACGAATCTAGCATATAATTTAGTGTAGAAATATTTTCCCTGAAGTTTCTATGATTAGTTCTAAACTTTTAATATATTTAGCTACGAAATTAAAAACTAACCTTGTTCCGAGGCTCGTCACAAAGTTGAAAAATGTTACTTTAATCTTCCGATTTAATGTACATTTTATATGTACTTTTCAATGAAATTTTTGCCAATTCGCAAGCATTACATTTGAAATCGTAACGGTGGTTGTAGGAATTTTACCCGATAAAAACAGAAACAAATAATACTTTTTTATAATATTAGTATGTATTTTCATTAAATTATCCTATTTTCAGTGACTGATTGTATGCTGATCAAACTGTTAGGATAATTCGTTTTTGCATATCTCAAAAACTACTTATCACAACCATCTGAAACTTTTCCATAACCATTTTAGATCCTTCTGGAAGCCAGTTTTTAGTAAAACATGACAAGTTACCATTTATAAATTTTTTGAACATTAATTTTTTTTATTAAAATGTTTATTTTAAATAATAATAATATAATATTTATTTAAAGTTTTTATTAAAATGTATGTCAAGGAAATACTAGGAATCGCTTATTGTAACAGTAAAGAAAACAAATAGCGCGATAAACATAATTATTGCTTAAGTTATGAATGAAAATATTAATTAGCATCAATTGAGAGGTAGACCCTTACATTTTTGTACAAATTATTTCACATTTTGTATACAAAGTTTAAATTTACTCTAAAATCAAACTATGAAGTCAGATGTGGTCGTTGACAGTGAAGCTCGAAGTTTATTATTATTATTGAAATTTAGTAAAATTTCTATATAGAGAGTGCCTCCTAAGCTTTTTTTCTTTTGAATAAATTTAAAGAAATATTTCTTCGTTTTTTTTCCAAAAACGATTAACTAATTAAAATTTTTAAATACGTTAAATAAATGGTAATTTTTTAGCTTACGATAAAGTTAAAATAATAGTTACATTTTAAGTTTTATTATTTAAATTTTAATCAACACAAGTACATTTTCTTAAAATAAATAAATAAATGAAAATAAAATGAAATAAAAGGTAATATTTGTGCGCCATAAAATATGTTTTTTTAAAAATGTCATATATTTCACAGGCTCTGAAACATAAAGTCCTACAAAAATGAATATTACAATCATTAATCCTACAATTAAAATTTTACTTTAAACTTTAAATAGACAGAAATATTTACCTTTGTGACTTTTAAATTTAAAGTATAAACAATACGAACTTTTTATTAAAGTAATTGTACGTTATTTTATATTTGCCCTTTTTCCAATCCAACGATATACAGTTATAATATTTTAATCAGTGTAACTATAATTATCTCGCGGAACATGAAGATGTATTTCGGATAAATAATACATTCAGTATAGATGATCCAAAAAAAAAAAAAAAAAAAAAAAAAAAAAAAAAAAAAAAAAAAAAAAAAAATGTTAATGCACGTAGCTAACTTCAAAGCAGCAGATAAGTGGAATTATTTTTGTAAATATCAAATTAGCATGCCGTTAATTTCAGGTTTAGGGATAGACATTATGCTTCTAACGTTGAAAATACTCTATTACATTCCTTCTTTTAATTAATTAGATGTTTTTTCTTTGACTAGTTATTAAAAGTCGATGTAACAGCTAATTAAATTCAAGGTAAATAAGAAATTTCCATGCAACGATAGAAAACCATTAACAACACACAAAGATTTAGAATAACAGATAAACACTTTATCATGATTAAAATCTTTTATAAGCTAAGTTATTTAACTGATGTTACTATATTTAGAAAATGCTCTAAACATCTAATAACTCCAAAGGTAATTTCAATTTTATTTATATTTTAGTCCGTAGAATTGAAAACGGTGACTTATATAAAATTAATGTAATTATTTCACAGATATAAAATCATTATTAATAATTTATTATTCTTACATCATAATTTACTTTATATTGATTGTCATTTCTAACCTTATATTCCAGTTCCTTCTTTGACTACAGATATCATTAAAGAATGAACTAGTTGAAATAATTACAAAAAATAAATCTTAATATTTTGCCATGCATAAAATACGAAAACTGTGCTAAATTGTCATAAGAATAATTTTAGTTTTATGATTTTATTACGCCCTCAAATGTATCGTTATTTATGTAAAAACGTTAAAAGTTTACGTACGTTGAAAACACAGAAAACCTTTAAAGAACGCTAAATACCTGCACGAAATTGGGCGTGGCGTCAGAATTCTGCGTCATGCGGAAAGACGTGGTGGTCCATGAATGAGCCTGTAGAATCGGCGATGTTAACTCTGTATTTCAAGGAGAACTTCTTGCGATTCTGCGGACACTAGATTGGATCTCTTCCCAACCACCTTCCTCCACCAGGCTGTACAGTGATAGTGTTTCAGACTTACAGGCAATCTTCGCGCACAGAAGTAAGATACCTTTATTCCTTGACATAAAAATTAAGTTGTTCTCTCTCATACGCAAAGTCTCCCTGGGCTAAGTGAAGGCCCACATTGGTATTCAGGGCAATGAGCCGCCTGACAGGTTGGCGAAAGAAGCAACGGCAAGAACATCCATAGGTTTTACCTTCCTTCCTCCCCCTCACTCATTCGCAGAAGGTTGAATCAAAAAATAATTTCAGAGTGGCAAAATTATTGGTGTCGGAATGGCATTTTGGTTACCAGATTTTTCAATAGCATTTTTAATTGTAATTTTAAATTTATTTTTCTGGTAATCAATCTGCGATCCCGACGAGGTAAATGTTACGTAACATAATACTATTAACAATTATTTATTTAATTAATAAAAAGTTAATCAATTGAAAAACTTTATTTTTCTTTCCAAGTAACAATTTAAAATATCTATATTACGTTAATATTTCTAACTACTAAAATTTAATTCTAATATCTATTAAATACTTTATTTATCAGTGATTTCTAGATTGTTTACAAAAAGTTCTAAGTCTTTAATATTAACCTTTTAAAAATTCTTAAATATTCATTAAATTCATTGCAAAATATATATATTCGATTTAAATAATTATTTACTTTCAGCAGACAAAATTTCATCTATTTTGATGCAATAGATCGCGAGTAATCCGAATTTTAATTTTTATTTATTTTCGCTTCTTTTAAATACGCGCGCCATCCATTTTAAGACGCACTGAATATCGCCATGTTTTCGTTTCTTTACCGATGCAAAGCGCATCGCTACGTCTCAAAAGACGCCATTTTTGCTCGGGGGAGCTGCGTTCTCATGACGAGTTCAGTGACCGCGCGAAGGAATTGTTTTTGGGGAACACTGATTGGTTCTCTTAATTTTTAGCGTCCTTTTCGAAAGAGACTACGGGGATCATGCTCTCTCTTCACGTTGGTAACTAGTAGGAGAAGGATGTGTTTCTGCCGGGGCACTGTGTTCTTGAAATCAGTGTTCCGGCAGATTCACGATGTTCCAACCACAATCTAAAGATTGTATTTTGCATCATTGTATCAAAAAGGGGATTCATTCATTTCTCATTTATTGAAATATACACAAGAAAATTGCTGAAACTGAGGAAGCGATGAATAATATCCAGAATGGATTGCGGCTAAACGGGCCAATATTCACCTTCAGAGCATCTTATGGGACACTCATCAGATAGTCTCAGCTTTTAGAACAGATCTATGGCCATATTCTAAAGTTGTGATCTTAAATGTGAATACTTCCACTCCCGATCGGTGCTTGGGAAGATGTGCCAATGATGTCTCTACAAAAGTCAGTAATACTTTTCCTTTTCTATCAATTGTGGCATCACTATATAGAAAGTTTATTTCCACCTGGAAAAACTTTTATATGACCGGGTGTTCTTCATTAAAAAATGAACAATCGTGATTAAGTACTGATAAACTAGTTATCCAGCTTCTCATCAACGATTTAAACAAATGAAAGTTCTGTCTCTGTAAATCTAAAATGATGCAAACATTCCCTTCAAGAAATTCGATTATTGAATCAATATTTTTCTCTGTGATGTGCTGTATTGAGTATGTTGCTGCTGTATACATATGCAGCTAACATGTTCCCGATAGCATTTAAGCTGCGATCGTCTTAAAACATAATTCGGATCTATATCCGATATTGTAAATAAATAATTTAACACAATATTAAAATAATATCACCATTTGAAACACGTACTCTAGCGAGAACATACTGAGCACGCTAGCTTTATTGAAATCAACCACGCTATATGCACTGAAGATACAGTTACAGTGAAAAATATACAATATTCATACGGTTAAATAAATGAAATGTTAAAATACAAATTAATTTACAAAAACTATTCTGAAGATTAAAAATACATTTTAAGATAGAGAAATTTATTTTAAATTATTATATTAGCAAAGAAATATTTTATGTGCAATTATAAATATTATTTCAAAATTTACTACTTGCGATGCGACATGCGTAGCTTGTTTTCATTTGTATTGAGTCGCCATCTGTCGGTGTAGTATGACTTGACATTACTCCCTTACCAGTAACTAAGTTACGATACTAGAAATCATGGCAGGACATATAGAGTTAAATATTAAAATAATGCCTTAAATAAGTTGATTTAAAGTTTTACATAGAAAATAATCATATACATGACACAATACCGACTTATTTTTTTGAAACAATAATAGTAATAATATATAAATAATAAAATTCAGCAATGAAAATGATGATTATTAATAACATTGTAATTAGAGTAATTTCTGATAGTAAATTTAAAATAATCTCATGTAAAAGAAAACTTTCTGAAATATATGAGATTATATACTATATTAATGAGTTAAATGATAATATGAAGTAAATAAACTCGACAAAAATTTTACACATTACAAAGAAATCAATAAGAAAATAAAATAAACAGTACTAAAATTGAAACTCAGTCCTTAAAGCGAACTGGCATATTAATTTTTCTACCACAACGTGTAGTTGCAGATGTTTTGTCATCAGAGTTGACCTGTGGTGTATGAGAGTTCACACTTTGATTATTGTCATCAGAGTTGACGTGTGGGGTATGCGAGTTCACACTTTGATTATTGTCATAGGACAACATATACGCTGGTTTCAGCCGGTCAACTGAAATATTTACATTTTTATCTTTAATGGACAAAGTAAAATATTTGTCGAATCTTTTTACTACAAGGAATGGTCCTTGATAGGCTGGCTCCAGAGGTTTTTTTATTCTGTCTATTCGAAGAAACACATGTGAGCAGGAATTGAGATTTTTATGAATAAATATGGTATTTTGTGTTGCCTGTTTTGATGGCATTGGTTTTAGTTTGTTCATAAAACTTTGCAGGTTAGCTACAAAGGTGTCGGGATCTATATGAACAGTGGGTTCATCGAAAAATTCAGCTGGCAGTCTAATATTTGTTCGATAGACCATCTGGGCTACTGAATGATTTGTACCACTTTTGATCACCGATCTGAGTCCAAGAAGCACTGTTGGCAAAATCTCTGTCCATCTTGCATTATTGTGTGCTTTAATGGCTGTTTTCAGAGTTCTGTGGAACCTTTCGACTTTGCCCTGGCATTGTGGATGGTATGGTGTTGATGTTCGCAGCTTTGCACCACAAATGTTTGCCAAGTTTGTGAGCAGTTGAGACTTGAATTGTCTTCCTTGATCTGTTATTATGGTTCCTGGTGAACCAAATCTACAGATCCAGTGTTCATAGAATGCTTTGTTCACTGTTTCTGCACTGATTTCTGGCAAAGGGACAACTTCTGTCCAACAAGTAAACCTGTCAATGCATGTTAAACAATAGATATCTCCATTAGATGGAGGCAAAGGTCCAATTAAATCGATATGAACCACATTAAACCTTTCATCTGGTTCTTGGTTGTGATTTGGTATGTCTGTTTACCTTGGTCTTTTGACAATTTACACAAGTTTGAGCCCATTCTTTCACTTGCTTATTAATTCCTGGCAGCCATCTCTTTGACAGTATATTTTATGCCTGGATGCGACAAGCCATGGACTTGATTAAAAACTTCTTTCCTGAACTTAGGAGGAATATATGGACGAATCTTGTTGTGGGATATATCACACCATAGAGTTCTTCCAGATGCAAGGGTATAAGGTTTAAAATCTAAAGATGTGTCACTGGAACATAACTTCTGGAATTCTGTATCATTACTCTGTTCATGAGCAATTTGGTCATAGTCGACAACAGAAACTGTTTCAATTCTTGACAAGGTGTCCGCAACCACATTATCTTTACCACTAAGGTATTGGATGTCAGTAGTAAACTCAGAAATGTACTGGAGCTGGCGCAACTGTCTTGGAGAAGCTTTCTCATTTTTCTGCTTGAATGCAAATATTAATGGCTTGTGGTCTGTCCAAACTGTAAATCCTCTACCCTCTAACAGATATTTGAAGTGTTTGATGGAAAGGTAGATTCTCAATAATTCACGGTCATATGTACTGTACCCTTTTTGAGTTTCATTGAGCTTTTTTGAGTAGAATGCAATTGGCTTCCACATGTCATCTTCAAACTGTTCTAATACTGAGCCTATCGCCCAATCTGAAGCATCTGTGCATAAAGATAATGGGAGTCCAGGCTTTGAAAAACATAAAAGTGCAGTATTAGCTAGGTCAGTTTTGCATTTTTCAAATTGTTGAATACTTTCATCAGTCCAAGGGACTTTTCTTCGATCCTTTTTCTTTGCACCTTTCAGCATTTCATGGAGTAGTGCTTGAGTTTTTGCAGCGTCTTTCAGATATCTACGATAAAAGTTCACCATTCCCAGGAAAGTACGTAGGTCATGAAGGGTTTCAGGCAACTTATAATCCAGAATTACTTGGACTTTGGCAGGAAGAGGTGAGGAACCTTTCGCAGTGATGAGGTATCCCAAAAATTCAACTTGGTCAACACCCATTATGGATTTAGAGACATTAATGCGAAGGCCATTGTTGTTTAATCTCTCAAAGACAATTTTTAGATGCTCCTTATGTTCAGCTTCTGAGCATGAAGCAACTAATACATCATCTAGGTATGGAAAAAGAAAATCCAAGCCATAAAAAAACTCATTAATGAACCTCTGAAATGTAGCTGGAGCATTTCGCAAACCAAAACTCATAACATTGAACTCGTACAAACCAAATGGGGTAATTATGGCAGTTTTGGGTTTGTCTTCCTCAGCAATAGGGATCTGATAGTAGGCTTTAATGAGATCAATCTTGGAAAAAATAACTTTATCTTTTAAGATGAAGTGAAAATCTTCAATTCTGGGTATGGGATATCTGTCTGGTACTGTTTGCTCATTTAGTTGTCTATAATCACCACAAGGTCTTAAGGTACCATCCTTTTTGTTTACTAAGTGCAGAGGACTGGCCCACTGAGATTTAGAAGGTCGAATTATGTCATTAGCAAGCATAAATTGAAATTCCTGTTTGGCTAATGCAAGCTTTTCAGGATTCAATTGTCGAGCTCTAGAATGCACTGGTTGACCTTTAGTTTGGATATAATGCCTAACATCATGTTTAACTGATTTATTTAAAATATTTGGTTTTGTTATATCTGGATACAAATTTAATAAATCACTAAATTGGGATGTACGATCAAATGTGCTAATACGATATTCATCAGAAATGGTTAGGATTTCACTTTTAACGGACAACTGAGTTATACCATCAATTAATTTTTGTTTATGAATATCAATTAGTAAATCAAACTGATGTAAGAAATCAGCACCAATGATGCCTTTACTCACCTTGGCCACTATAAAAGGCCATTGAAAAGCACGTCGTAATCCCAAATCTAGTGTAAGAGTTTTAATTCCATAAGTTGGGATTTGCGTACCGTTAGCGGCATATAACACATATGAGCATGGTTGCTCCGCTTTAATATTTGCCGGAATTAACGAGACATCAGCACCACTGTCCACTAAAAATCGAACACCAGTTTGTTTGTCTTTAACAAATAGTCTGTACTTGCGGCAATCTATTTTTGTTGCAGCAGGACATGCCGCCGACTCTACTGCTGAGAGGAGTTTTCCGGATGTTGCCAACTACAGGGTTGTGTACAATTTTCTGGAAGACACTTCTTCCCAAACTTGAAGTGAAAATAACAAAATCTCCCATTGGGATCATACCGTTTCCTTGACCGACTTCTGTGTCTGCCAGCATGGCGATTTGGCGTACGACTCCGAGGTCGCTGTTGGACATGCAGGCTCGCTATTTGTTGTTCCAAACTGGAGATTTTATCCAAGAGAGCTGCATAGCTTGGGTCTTTGTTGATTTTGGCAAATTCCATGTGGGGATTCATCTCTACGATTTTGTCAGCCATTTGAGCTAATTTTTCGAGATTTTCATCACTAACAACAATAATGTTCTTTACAGAATCTGGCAATTTTTCCAACCAAAGAGTTCTTAACACTTTGTCTGAAATATCTTTTGTATCGCCCAATGTTTGCATTTTACGTAACAGTCGACTGGGTTTCAAGTCACCAAGTTCTAGTCCAGTTAACAGTCGTTTTATACGAAGGTTTTCACTTTCTTTGAAAGTGTTCAAAAGTCTGTCTTTTGCGGCAGCATATTTATTTGTAGAGTCATTTTTTATGATATCCCAGATATTTTCTAGGAATTTCGGATCTAATTGTGCAATGTGGTAGTTGAATTTAGTGTCATCAGATGAAATTCCGGCAATCTTGAATTGCGCTTCAATCGTGACAAACCACATCTCGTGTTTTTCTGTCCAGAATGGCGGAATTTTGACGCTAACTTTACTAGCTTCCGCTAATCCAGTATCTTGAGGAGAAGGAGTCATTTTTACTCAAATTATCTTAGATTGAAAGAAAATATAGTTCAAAAACGGGTCACCAATTGTTGCTGCTGTATACATATGCAGCTAACATGTTCGCGATAGCATTTAAGCTGCGATCGTCTTAAAACATAATTCGGATCTATATCCGATATTGTAAATAAATAATTTAACACAATATTAAGGTAATATCACCATTTGAAACACGTACTCTAGCGAGAACATACTGAGCACGCTAGCTTTATTGAAATCAACCACGCTATATGCACTGAAGATACAGTTACAGTGAAAAATATACAATATTCATACGGTTAAATAAATGAAATGTTAAAATACAAATTAATTTACAAAAACTATTCTGAAGATTAAAAATACATTTTAAGATAGAGAAATTTATTTTAAATTATTATATTAGCAAAGAAATATTTTATGTGCAATTATAAATATTATTTCAAAATTTACTACTTGCGATGCGACATGCGTAGCTTGTTTTCATTTGTATTGAGTCGCCATCTGTCGGTGTATTATGACCTGACAAGTATTTGTTACATTGTTTGTTATTTTGTTTTTCTATTTGTGCAAGATTTTTATCTTTAATACATCGATCAAAATTTAGCAATAATTAGGATTATGAAATGTGCTATATCTATGATTCAAAATCAGAATGTTAAATACCTAATGTTTTACTCAATATAATTTATGTTCAGGGTCTGCGCAGTACCTCTTTTTAATATTTACAAATTGCTTAATGAATAAATATTATGTCTAATCAAATAAATAATTAATTTAATTTTGAACATCTTGTATTTCTTCCATGGGTGAGTTCATTTTGTTTATTTTTCTTTTCAGCTTTAATTCAATTTAAGGCGACTTAATTATTCTTTAATAAATTCAATTAACTTAATTCCTAATCTTCAGTTGCCTAGTAGTTATAATCGCGATGTACGATCACGGCCATACGTGGTGTCGGAATGGCATTTTGGTTACCAGATTTTTCAATAGCATTTTTAATTGTAATTTTAAATTTATTTTTCTGGTAATCAATCTGCAATCCCGACATCGAATGTACTATATTACAATTGGGATGAGTCTACCAAAGGTAGATACACATACGATCTCATACGTATAGTGTCAATAGACAATTACCTTCTCTCACCAGCAACTATAGCATTCCTCTCTCGCCATGGACCATTCAAAGAATACTTGAAACTTTTCTTTCGGGCGGCCAACCACTTCTGCGAGTGCGGCGCAGTCGAAACCCCAGAACATAGCTACTATCACTGCACGCTTACCTAAGACTGGCATATTAAACGCCCCTTCTTCATCCTTCCTAAAATTGGCTTTCTAATATTTTAACAAACCCCTTCTTATAGTCAAATTAAATACGATTTATAAATATCAAATGGAATTTTAAAACCTCCCCTCATAGACCTACAACTCACTCATCAACCTTATGGATACACCTCCATCATTAACTGGACTTTCTCGTGTGATCGTACACACTCCACGATCACCCGTTCTGCTCATCCACCCCCTTTCGCGCACGAGCAACCTATGCTCCGGCGGGCGGAGCTTGTTTTGTACATATTATTAGTATGTTTTTTTTTCTGTGTGTTGACGAATCCCCGCGTGCCGGGGAGAACTCCGCGTGGGGTAAATAGAGTCTAAATCGGACCCTTGAGGTCTGGTGATTCTGTCCCACTTAGGCAATAAATAAAGAAATGTATGCATACGCATAAAAGTTAAAACGCGCATTTTCATATCAAATAACACATCATTTATGAAGCATATTATGTTATCCATATACAGTGCTGTATTATAATTCAATGATATTTTTTACAAATTGGTAGGTAGATACGATTACTAATTACATGAGAAACTTGATTAAATCTATGTTTAATGTGTATATTTTAGACGTAATTTTTTTTTTCAGAAATTTTTATCAATAACCAAACAAATGAATAAATAAAGTAATCCTTTACTGCAATGTTTCCCGAATTGGGGTACACGACGGGTCAAATACAGAAATGAACAAAATGCTGAATGATATAGGATTCTACTTCAGAAAATTAACCTCAAATCCAAAGCAGAGAGATACAATATTAACAAAAGCACATGCCCCACACCACAAATCCTGAAGTACGAGAATAATAAAAATTTAAGATATACTATTTATTAGATTATATTAGATTAAAATTCTTACACTAAATAAGAAAGGACTTCGATGGTTTCTAATCCAAATTTCAGGAGTAGTATTTGTGATTGAGATCATACCGATCATAGCATAGTACATCACTGAATCACTCAAGTGAGTTGACACCACAATCAAGAACGCATTTCAATAAACTACATATATTTCACAAAACTAATATGTAACTCGTTTTTATATTTTAGCTAATCTGGCAAATATATAATATATATATATAATTGTTAACACACTTGTTTAAACATAGCATCTTAATGCATTTTTGAAAGCAATATTCTCCCTTTCCCATAAGAGCTCCACTGCTAATCTCATGTACTTGTGGAAAGGCAAACTGCAGTAAAACTTGCGCGGCTGCACCAGTGAAATCATGTACTAAACTTACGCCACATAAGAAAGATTGTTAGTGTTGTCATATTGGCGATTTTGGTCCCATTTTGAAAAAAAAATTAACCTTCAAAGGAATTTTTCGTGAAGGAATAGTTGTGATCAAAAATTAGCATTTTGGGAAAAACGGTGTAATTTTTTTTTGTTTTTGTTTTTTCACGTTTTCAGTTTTCAGTTTACTTTTAGTTATCTGACAACATTGGATCTCAATTCGCCTATTTGGAAACATATCTTTATCAATTATCAATCATTATACTTGTGTATAATGATAATAGTCAAAAGTTTAAAATAAATAGTGTGGCACCCGGCGATTCTTGTAATGCTTTAAAAACTGTTGAAAAAATATAGCCGATAAATGTCCAAAGATGCTGAATGCTAAATTTTGATTTAAATGACGCGTGTTAGCGTTAGCTCTTTTCAACGTAAACACTGTACAAGGCTTTGTCGTTTAGAGTTTATACATATTTTATATTCTAAATTATTATTTATCTAATTCTAATATTTACTTCGTATTATTGCCCTCAAGAAAGAAATCGGTCACAATAAAAACTGCGGTTAGAAAGTTCTTTATTATATTATTATTATTATTATTATTATTATTATTATTTGTAAATTGTGAATTTGTTGAAAAAGGCTTGATTTTGGAAAGGGGAGGGATTTAGCTTAATTAGTTAATATATTTTTGTTGTAAATTTAAATTTTATTTTGTTTAATAGAAACTTAGATGGGGACTTCAGAATTCGCATATGAAAAATACGACACGTAAAATGTTTTATTTAAACATATGGTTTGATAAAGATGTGAAGTAAGTAAATGTCCGGAGAATGCAATCTCCTTTAAAAGACATCTTCTATTTTTAAAAATATAGATTTTTATTATATTTTCAACAAATTTATATCTCTACCTGGCTAGAATCATTTAATTTATTATTCAAGCACTTAGAACACAGTATTTTTAGAATTACGAGAGCTTATTTGTTAACACAGTATCTTCTTAATTAAAAACTCCAGGAAGAAGATTTTCGCACCATCTGTGACAAGTTGTTATCTCTGGCATAAGTTAAAGATTTATAATTGAAGATAAATCTTTCATGATATTTTCTAGACAACAAAAGCCTCTTTTCGCTGAACAAGGTGAAACATTGATAGTAGAAGCAGTATAAGAAGAAAAAGTTCTTAAAATGTTCCTTTCTCACTTAAAGTAAAAGTGATTTTTCTAATAAAAAAATAATGGTGATTATTAAATATAAAATGGATCTATTATTAGCATTATAAAACTGTAAGACTGTTTAAAAAGAAGAAATACAATACTTGGTTATTAGCTTAGATATGCATTTTAACAGATTACGAGCCACAAAATATAAACAAAATTTAATGATTTTAAGCATAATGGATGTACTTCAATATGGTGTAACAGATGTTTCTCTGAAACTATGCATGCCTGCGCAGTGACGAATCCACATTTTCAACGGAATACTGTCAAACAATTCATATCCATATCATATTACAGAGACCTATCGGAGAAAATCCCGCATCTTTTAAAAATTTTTAGTATATTTTCATGTTTTATTCCGCAAAAATCTTTACAAGGCTCCCTCTGTAATTTTAAATACAAGTACCCGAATTCTCAACGGAGAGGAATAATATAGCCGTAGCTTGGTGATAGGATTAAAAGAACATGGGAATGCCTTTAATTCAGGAAATTTAAACTCTAAAACCGTAGTTGACGCCATAGAAACAGAGCGTTTTAAAGATTTTGAGATGGCTAAGGTCTTGAAATCAAATTGTAACGTATACAAAACCGTATTTTCCTTGTGGCATTGTTTACTAGAATGGCCAAATACCCGCTCAAAGAAGCTATTTCCCTCCCACCGGAGTATACCATTTTAACCTGACTCGATTACCCATCTCCGTGTGTAATTGTTGTGTAGCACACGCTGTCAACTGCAAGTTTAACCCTTTATGTACTGAATTATGAATTCGTGAAAATTTTATCTTCTAAATCATTTTTCGGGAATTGTTTATACTACATTATAAGATTTACACAATTATTTAATAAATTATAGAAGGTTTTTATAAGAATTTAGAAGGATTAATTAAATTAGAATTTATAGGGATTTTGTGCAATATTTATAACCCCACTCAAATCTTTTATTTTAAATGTTTTCCTTAGTATTTTGTAGAATTAGGAAAAGTACAAATATAATGTTCTTACAATAGAAATATAGAAATATTACCGAATTGAAAAATTCGCCCTCAGAAATTTTCGGAAACTATTGCCGAAAGTTTTATAATATCCTATTAATTATTTTTCATTTATATCAAATTAATATATATATATATATATTTTAAATAAAATTGGTAACAATAATTTAATTATACAAAATTCTGTTTTTCAATTTTTATAAGACGACTAAAAAAAACGAAATGAAAACTAATAATTTCATATTTATAAAGTAATTAAACTTAAAAAAAATATGTAGCGAAGTAATCAGCACTTCTAATTTTGTTAAAGTATATTTTGAACATCGTTTTATTTGTAAAGAATTAAGACTTGTACTAATTTAGAAATATTGCAGACTGCTCTAAATTATAAAGATTGGGACTTAGGCAAAAAAAAATTCTTTACATTTTATTTCATTTTCTGCCTTTGACGTAAAGTTAACGGATATATCTGTCTCATAAAGTAACTTCAAGAAACAGTCTTTATCAGTTCCTTTACACTGTAGCGTTATAACAGAAATCGATAAACCGAAACTATTTTCTTATTTTCCGTGTTTTTTTTTTTTTTCACTTAACGTCAAAGTGTGAAAGTGTGACAGGTCTGCTTCAAATATTTTTTTCTTTTTTTTGGGGGGGGGGGGATCTTTAAATATGTCACACGATGTAACAGTTAAAATTCAAACGAACAATTTAATACTTTTATCTAAAAATTCATTTTGAAAGAGGTTTGTTTTTTACTGTTTGAACAGCATCAGAAAATATGAGTTTTAATTTTTCTTTGAGAGATTTGTGTGAATCATGAGAATTGCTTTTTTTTTTTTTTTTTTTTTTTAACAGTACCACAAAATATGAGATTTATTTTTTCGTTTTTTGGCTTTAATTTATTCTGTAAATAGATATTATTTTATGCTTCAAGGACTCGCGTAGAAAATTGATTTTGCTTGGTGGCATTTATCGTAAAAAAGTTACAATGGAAATCGATAATTGGAAACTGTAGTTTTCTTTTTACCATTAATGTAGAAGTGTGTATATCTGATTCAAATATCATACATCAGTTAATTATCATTAGACAAAAAAATTCCTATAGATATGAACTTCGTGATTAAAATTGCGTTTATTTTTGCAATGTAAGCATTAGTTTTCAGTACATTTTTGAAAGATTTATTTTGAAATGTTAAAAAGGCATTTTTTTTATTACAGGCAAGATTTCTCTAGGATTACTTCATATTTTTTCACGTAATTATCATGTTTTTTTTACTATATATATATATATATATATATAATGACAAGTGTTACCAGGTGGTCCGCGCACATCTGGGGTCCAAATATTCTGGACATCATTATTTTAAAGTAGTTTTCTTCGCCTTATCTATTGACAGAATTATCTGCGATTAAACATGGCGAAATAAACTGTAATAAATAAGGGGTGTCCAGCGCATTTGTAGCAATCATTTAAGTGGGACAGGAGGCAACGTTACTTATGCATTTTATATATACCTTACGCACCTTATGCATTTATATATAAATGTATCTTATATATATAAAAAAAACTTTATTCGCAATCTTCCTTAAATTATTCTATTTTTCGGCATATTCAATATTTCCCTTCTTTAGTAACATCTATCATTTATTCCTATTTAAATTTCCCTTAATGTAAAACGTGTATATCAATAATATCTTATTCTAAATCCATTATTTAAAGCTTTAGATTCCTTCATAAATTTTATAAGCTATCCTTTCTATCATATTCTAAGTGAAGCTAATTTTTTTTTTCATCGAATATTTTCAAAGCAGTTTTTTCTCTTTTTTTTTTTTTTACCCGATTTTCATTCAATGCAAAATCTATTCCCGCGCTTGGCTTATATTCTTAAAATGCTTACGACCTTAAAACTGGAATTCTTTTCTTTTAAGCCTCACCGTCTTTCCCTATTAGTCCTAGACAATCGTCTGACGCGGTCGCCTATCTCTATTCCGTTTATTTTGTGTGCTACGTCGTCATCGGTGCCTCCTTGCACCAGCTTGACAAAACTGAGCTGCACGAACATGGAACGCATATAGTTTGAGAGTCTTCCCCCTGTCTTCATATGGTACTATGTATCATATTCTGTGTGAAGTTAATTTTTTTTGGTCGAATGTTTTCAAAAGCCATTTCTTACCAAATTTCATTCTACGGAAAATCTATTCCCGAGCTTGACTTTTTACCTTAACATACTTACGACCTTAAAACTGGAATTCTTTCCTTTTAAGCATCATCATCATTCCCGATTAGTCCTAGACAATCGTCTGAGAGCTGCCGCCTGTCTCTAATTAGTTCTTTTCGCGTGCTACGTAATCAGTGTCTCCTTGCTTCAGATTTACAAAACTGAGTTACACGGCCTCGGGATGCATTTAGTTTGAGAATTTTTCGCCTGTCCTCAAATGGTATAATAGCTTTCTGGTGCTTCTGATTTCGTAGAATGCAAGAATTACTTAAAGCTTTAAAACGTCAACGTGCTGCATCGCGCACCGTAAGGTGTTTTGGGCAACTAAAGTACCTGGGAATTGTTGATATGTTCTGTTTCTCAATAAATAACTGTACAAGCTTAGGGATGTCGTTTATTTCTTTTGGCGAAATTAGTAATGGTGACCTTTGCCTACCACTGTACTATTTTCTACTGCATAACTTCTCATTAGAGATCAGTGTCTATCGCTCCATCATGAGTTGCGACTGCATAACTTCTCATTGCTGGTCACTGTAACATAATCTTCGACTGCATACAATTTTTAACTGTGATATTTTCTACAGATGATGGCATGTAAACGGGGGATTATTCATTCGGTCATGAGCCAATCTACCCAGAACCTGCCAAATTACCACATACATACGTATATAAAACTCGAACAGCATTTATTCCATATTTCCAAATACATATTATAAAATTATTCATTTTGCTAATATATTAGGAGATTTTGGTTCAGTGCTAACGGGTTCCGGCCATCAAAACCTTATTTACTTTCTTTATAGGTCTTTTCTAATGAGTTGTTTTCTTTAAATGTGTATTTCTATAAATTACACCTTTCAGATAAAAAGTTTTTGATTTTTTAAAATAAAATTTGAAAAATTAAAGACATTGTTGACATAATCAAGAATGAAACGTTGGGTCGATTTCATTATTTTTTTCACTACTGAGTGCAGAAAACTTTTGTTTCAGGATTTACAAAAATATACTAAATTTAAAAGTAAAAAAAAAAACAAAAAAAAAAAAACGGTATTTTTGAGAGCAATTTTTACATTGAAGAATATATTTTCAAAATTTTCGCATGAAATTAAAAATCCCGAAGACAATTTATTAAAAACAAAATATATATATATATATTTTTTTTACAAAATTTCATACATGCATCTTGAAATAAAATTTAGATATAGCGTTTAAAACCTGACAAATAATGAAAAAAAAATCCATTATTAGTTAAATGAAATTAAAAGTTTTACTTTCGGACAGGACAGAACTGGCAGTGTATCACGAAAATTCATATAACAGCCGAAATATCCCATGTAGAAATGCACGCTTTGTTTTATTTAATTTATTTAGCATTATAGTACTTATTAGCTATAAAAATAAAGAAATTTAATTTTTAAGAATTTTGACCTCTAGGATCGCCCTTAAAAATTTAATATAATCAATAATTTCGTGACGATTGTATGCAAAAATATTAAGTAGGTCAATAGACATTTTGCTCAAAAAAAAAAAAAAGAAAAAAACCACTTTTTAATATTTTGAGGTACATTTCTTTAAAATGTCCATTCTACTATTACTTGAATTGAGACATGATATAATTTTAGCAGTGACTAGCGTAATTATTGGAATATTTTATTCTGTTTTGTTTAAAATGCTCAGAAAATATTGTACTTTCACATATTTTTCCCCAAAAAATTGAAAATTTTGAAGTATACCCACTTAACTCATAAGCAAACTAAAGTATTTTGAAAATTTGTTAGAAACGTGTGTCTGTTCTTAGAGAACAATTAAAAATTAGCTCATTCTATCACCGATATCTTTTTGAATTTTCAGGATATTCGACTGTATTATTATTATTTCTTTTTTTTCTACGGATTGCTTCATAAAGTTGACTATTAATTCATAGAAAATAATCTTTGTTATCGTTCGACAATGAGCACATTAAAAATTATTTAATATAACTGCTCATATTTCATCAAATATTTAATATATTTATATTACAATTGTACAATATTGTTTCTACTACATTTTGTCATTTTTTAAACTGGCGTTAAATTTGGTTGAAAACCCTGAATGATATAACAAAGAACATACATGAATTTTTTTGAACTTTTGAAAAAAATAGCTTTTTCTCTATCAATATATCGACGATGGGTGGAGCTTCTTGACTTAAAACCCATTGGTAGGCCTCCCCACCTCGCCGAACCTGAATATATCGACGTTGATAAATATGAGGTCAAACATATCTTTAAATACTGAAGTTTCAGAAAAATTCTCGTGATATATCATTGGACATTTTGATCACTCTGTAATATTTTTTTCTCCCCGGAGTGCAGTTTGATATATTATTGGCAGCCCTTTGATAACTGTTTCATATTATGCATTGCTCCCCCCACACCCCAATAGAGCACTTTTTAAACTTGTTCCGATCCCCCCCCCCTCCAAGTGACATATCATTGGGCAATCCTTTGATATGTCTTTTATATTATGAACCCCCTGTCCCTGCTCCCCAAGTCTTTAATAAAATTTTAACTACAACCGAAATTTTAGAAACAAAATAAAAATATTATACGTTTAACATTATTCATTTGTATTAATTAAAAAATGTTTTGCATGAGTAAATTAAAGTCAATTTTCAAGTTTACCTTTTTTTAATTATGAGAATGATTACGACAAAACAATTTCAAGATATTATTATAAATTATGTTTGAGATTTCCAGTTTGTTCAGCGCGACAGTTTTCGATAAAAATGAACGTTAACAATAGGAATGTTTTAATGACATAGGAGAATAAAATGTATTACACTAAAGAAACCGCTTAGTGTTTGATATGATATACAAAGTTATTATTTTTAAAGAGAAATGATATGATTCTCGATTAATGAATGATATTTTGTATATTAACTATATAAATGAAGATTTTATTTATTTAGCGTTTACATTACAAAATAATGAAATATATTAATATTTCCTCTGATATAAAAGTTTGATAATAAAAACTTTTTAAAATAATACAATTTATTTTTCAACAAGCACTTTTATCGTAAATAGCTCTTCAATTATTTAGATTTGTTAGCAAATATTTTTTAAAGAGTTTGCATTAAAAATATATTTATTCTTTTAGGTTATGTCAAGTAAAATTTATTTCGACCGTCTTTTTTTTCTCGGACAATTATAACGCATTATAGTATAGGTTAGTATAAATTTATATTTTAGTTTATCCTCTGCAGTTTTTGAATTTTCGAAAAAATATCTAACTGGCTGCATAATAGTCTAAATTTAAGTTTTCTTAGAGATAATAATGTTAAACGTAACCAATGGAACTAATCTAATCTAGTATGTTGTGGCCATCACAAAACTTTCTTCTATCTTATACATGCCAATACTTCAAAATTCACTATCTCAGTGCCAAATTAAATGGCAATCTGTGTTCAACATGAGAATTCTAAAAATATGAAATTCAGTGCATTAGTTCTCGAGGTATGACCGTCATTGAAATCGTGTAAATCCAGCAAAATGCAACATAGCAGCGCCACCTATTGGGTTATTTACACCAGAACCTAATTATCACCAACTTATGTCAATGTCTAACTGAATATGAAGTTTGAGGAAAATTCGTGCATTAGTTCTTGAGATAGAGGTATTGCACAAATCATGACAAATGCAGCATAGAGGCGCCACCTGTTGAGCGATTTGCAATAACACATAATCAGCAGCAATATTAATCAAGTTATACTTAAATCGGAAGTTTCATGAAAATTCGTGCATTAGTTCTTGAGATAGAGCTATTGAGGAAATAGTTCAAAATGCAGCACAGCAGCACCACCTATTGGGCGATTTACACCAACACGTAGTCAGCATCATTTCATATGAAGGACTAACTGAATCCGAAATTTGATGAAAATGTGTGCATTAGTTCATGAGATAGAGCTACTGCGAAAATAGTGTAAATCCTGCAAAATGCAACATAGCAGCGCCACCTGTTGGGCGATTTACACCAAAACGTAAACATCATCCATTCATGTCAAGGACTAACGGAATCTGAAGTTTTATAAAAATCCGTGCATTAGTTCTTGAGATAGAGCTTTTGGAAAAATTCTGCAAAATGCTGCATAGCCGCGCCACCTGCAGGGCGATTTACACCAAAAACTAATCAGCACCAATCAATATCAGGGACTATCTGAATATAATTTTTTATTAAATTCCGTGCATTAGTTCTTGAGATAGAGCGCCCACAAAATTTGTGTCACATACAGACAGACAGACGGACAGACAGACTCACAGACAGACATTTTGTAAAAAGATGTTATTTGGAATCTCTGACCCATAAAACGTGTAAATCAGTCGAAAACTGGAATTCGAAAAATTTCATGAAACCAATACTTTCTTCTTGTAAATAAAGTAAAAATATACTGGTCTATATGGTTTTCGGAACATATACATATGTCAATCAAAGCATTTCGGTATCTTTATTAATGTATGAGAAAATATAATAAAAATGCTCTATCATATCACGTTTTCTAACTATATAACGATTATGATTTATATTATGAGATATTTTTATAATATATTATATTATTATATATAATATGTTATAATATATTATATTATTCTAATATATTATTATTATAAGATATTATGATTTTTTTTCACATAGTCGAAGCGATATATTTTTTTCCAATGCAGCAAGTGATACCGACATTATCCTTACGTCGAACAGAGATCACGAAAAAGAACAGAAATATGTGTAAAAAAGATAACATCAAACACAGGAACAAAACAAAAGATAATTAAACATGAGAAACGCATAAAATCGAGAAGTTAAGATGCGCAAAGTATCTCTGGCCTCCCAGTAACGGGTGTAAATACAGTTCTTCGTGAGCGCTGAACAGTCGGAGAGATGATCAGCAGTCATCGCCACGCCACTGCGGCAGAGGGAGCAGGCAGAACTATCCACTATATGGAGTCGGAAAAGATGAGCACATAAACAATCATGTTTCGTCGCGGGACGAAAGGCAGCTACAGCACTGCTTCTTGGACAGTCGAGGATGTTTCGGATGGTATTGCTCCACAATTTTTCTTTTGTCCGTTCTTTTAGTAGTGTCATATGCGTTGTCTTAAGGATTCGTTTAACCATTGAGCAGGCGGACGTATTAGTTAATTAAGTTACATGGAGCCCGGTTAACAGAACAACCTTTTTTGGCCAATTCATCCGCCTTTTCGCTTTCCGGGAATACTACAGTGTGAAGGGATCCATTGTAAGACAATAGTCTTATATCCTTCTCGCATCCCTCATATTAAAGATCTACACTGCCTCACAGACATAGAGCAAGGGGATTGAGAGCAGTTGGCAACCGCCAGAATAGCAGCTTGTGAATCGGGGAAAATGACAGCCTGATTGAAAAGGGAACAACGAGCATCTAGTTGAACCAGGACTACTTTGATTGCCCCAACCTCACCATCAAAAGAGGTCCCGGCCATTCCCAACGAAAGATAATGAAAGCAATGTTCACAATCAATACCTGCTCTGGCCACACCATCAACCTCAAGCTTTGAACCATCAGTATATATGTGTAGCCATATTTCAAAAGGAAAGCGATTGCAAAAAGTCTCCATCCCCGTGGAGAACAATGCTGCAGTACAATCATTTGATTTTGAGACAGGACTCATAAGGTCCATGTGATAGTGTATTCTACTAGCCTCCAAGGGATTTATGGGAGGCAACAAAGGTTCAATCCGGGATGGAATTTCAAGTCCATCCATCTCTTTTAATACAGCTTGAAGAAAGCCACTTTGAGTTTACAGATTCCAGATGTTTTGAGTTCCAGATTTGATCCAAATATCACCATGAGGTAGGCGAATTAATTTCTGGTAAAGATTCAAAGCTGATTTCTTTATTTAATGCTGCGTAGAGATTTCATTAGTATGCAATAGAATTGCATCAATTGGTGTAGACGTGACAGCACCGGTGACAATTTAGAGTGCATTGTTTTGCAGTCGTTCCAGTCTATCAACACCTCCCACAGATAAAGTAATAAGAGGGGCGTTACAATAAGTCATAACAGGTTTTATAAAAGTCTTATAGGTAGCAAGTAGAGTTCTGGTAGCACAACCACATCTAACTCCTGCAAGGCGTTTAAGCAGTATCATACGCTTCTCAGCCTGTTGCTTGATGCCATCAATACATAATTTCCACGTGTGTTTACGGTCGAAAGTCTCTCCCAGATACCTGGTACTTTCACTAGTCTGCAGGGCTATATTGTTATAAGATATATGCAGTTGTAATGGTTGGTGACACAATGAAAAAGTCTTACATGTTGTTTTCTCCATATTGACAATCATATTATTTTCTAAACACCAAGTCGAAGCGATATGCTACCTGAATCAAAACAGTGAATCATTCGCACGCCATCATTACATAAACCTTTCACCAATGAGCTATAACCACGAACGCTGTCTGAAGTTGCACACAGTGAGTGTGAAATATTGGTGGTTGTGGCTGTGTGTGGTAATTTGTAATTTCAAAACAAATGGATTGTAAAAGGGGCAATAAACAAATGTCTTATACTTCTTCTAGTTACACAAGTTTAGTTCATTTCAGTTTGCATAATTTTATATACAAATGTTGCATGCTGGTTATTTTCCAAACTTTATACAATTCTTTCACTTCCTAAAAATGCGGGATGTCAGCACAATATTTGGAATATAGTTAAATAGAAAATCAAACTCTAGATTTTTTTTATTATTCAAAAATAAAAACTACATTAATAAATGTAGAAAATAAAAGGTAGATCCATGATCAATATATAACACGGGAATTATCACTTTGCTAACGAAGCGAAGAACCAACAATGTGAAAAAATGTTCAAGTCGGGAATCGAACCCGGAACCATTGGAATAGCGCTCCAAGTGCTCTACCATTTAATCTACGAGGACGAAGCCCAGCTTAGCATTTCCCACAAGCTGGGCATAGTCCTCGTAGCTTAAAATGTGGAACACTTGGAGCGCTACTCCAAGGGTTCCGGGTTCGATTCCCGACTTGGGCATTTTTCACATCGTTGCTTCTACGCTTCGTTAGTAATGTGATAATTCACGGATTATATATTCAGTAATTCCGAGCGTAATTTCAATGCTGAAAATTAATTGAAAAATTAATTAAAATCACATCTGTAATCATTTCAATAATTGCTCTAATATGGAGATGAAGAATATGTGGCAATTCATTGTATACAAAGCACTACACAATACCTCAATACTATGAACAAACCAAACCAAAAATAAATTAACGAAATCAAGTTTGATTGATTACTGCTTATGGAGTATTTTTTATTTAATACTCCAGTCGTGATAGTAAACACAATCGTTGAGTACAAAGACGATGTTACTAAATGCAAACCCGGATGAGATGATCCGTTTCCTAGAAAAATCCATCAGACAATAATTCAGAAGAAACAGTTGAAAAACAGTTCAAGTCAGCAAATTTTTTAGCTGTTTACAGTACGAAGATCAGAGAGCAAGTTACTTTCAATCTGCGTAATTTAATACGCCAAGGATACATCTGTCTTGAGCCAATACGCCAATCACAAAAATAACCGTTAAACTGGGAGAGATATTAAAACTGGAATGAGATAAATGCCAAGGACAGAAACCACATTTGGCAACGAGTTATAAAGTGAAATAATAAAGCAAACCTATTATTGCTTACATAAAGTCTAACTGTGAGGATAAATACTGACCAATATTTATTTGCAAGCAGATGTAAAAATGAAGTTTATGAGTCTTTAATGCATTTAGGAGACGCCAGCAAACTTAAATTAACTATATAATCTTTATATTATGTAAAGAGACTTTTAAAAAAGCAGCGTTTAACAAATAAAATATCAGTAAAGAATATATATGTGGGTATAACGATAGCGCCTAAATTGGACCTAAATTAGAAATGATTTTTGAATGCTAGCATGAAGCAGAAAAAAGGGAAATAAATTTAGAAAAGGATTAATTTTTGAATGAAAATTTAACACAAATATATGGCTTCGCCAATACTGCTATTACATACTTTTTCATTTATTTTCCATTTTTGAGGCTATGTAACAGTTTAATTTCTTTCAAATAACAAAA
This sequence comes from Maratus speciosus, assembly GCA_963932465.1. Classification (NCBI taxonomy): domain Eukaryota; kingdom Metazoa; phylum Arthropoda; class Arachnida; order Araneae; family Salticidae; genus Maratus; species Maratus speciosus. The sequence continues at coordinate 78,995,636 of OZ010791.1, read as the reverse complement.
TCTGTAATCAATCATGTCATTGCAGTCATAATAAAAAATGCTCGTAATTGTTATGTGTCACAAAGTTTGCGTACAATCACAGCGTGAAATTGAACTGTCAGATGCAATTCCACATGATATATTTTACATTCAGTGCAGTTCAGAAACTAGAAAATATTTATTTTTCACGGAGAAAATATTTTAATAATGTTGAAATGCATAAAATTAAAACTAATATAATTTATAATGTTATATCGCTAATTTAAATTGCGACGAAAAAGCGGTCATTTATATCTCCGGATTAAAACGAGTAGTTTGTTGCATTAACATTAATAAAAATTATATGAATTTTCATCAACTGGCAAAATTAAAATTAAAGAAAAAAAACTATTCAAGATATCAAATTGAAGATTTCAGAGAAAATGTAAAAAAAAAAAAATGGCATCCGAACATCCATTTCTTTTATAAATTAGTCGGTAAATTTTCTTAATCTTTGCCAAAATATGACGGCGACAATACGAAAAATATGTTCTATATGAGGAAGTTTATTCCATTATAACAATGGACCACTTAAGACAACTGAACACCATACTGACGGCGACATTGCAAAGTTTAATATAATGTAGTGAAGAAACTACAGTGAAACTACAGAAGAAATTGAAATACCTTCAAAAGAAGAAATATTAAAATCCTTCGACACAATAAAAAGAGGATTTCAGTTTTACGAAAATGTTTCAGATAAACTGTTTAGATACTTACAAACGTGAGATTTTTTTTTTTTTTATGAGAAACCTGCTGTATTTTACACCTGTACAAAATAATATAACAGAGATTTTTAAAGTTACAGATTTTTTATAATGAGAGAAAAGGGGAAAAGATACAACACTAAGCTCCAGTTTTTCTTTAATTCTCTTTATTGTATGTTTTCTTAGACATTCTTCTAGTTAATTTTTTCTTATATGTCTACATTACATTAAAAAAAAGTTACTGCCTGAATTAAAATACATTTTTAAAATATTTCCATTATATGTGTATTTTTCCTTTTATGAATGCGTATTTTATTAGATAGATTTCATGAATTTATGTTTATTTCTATTTAACGAATTCTCTTCATAACGGAGTATTTTAGTGCAACTTAGTGTAGACTTTATTACATGGAAGTGTCGCTGTACAAAGATACAAGGAAGAATATGTTTAAGTACAAAAACTGTATGAAAAAGGCATCATATTTAAAACGAATGTATGTTTAACTGCTTTTACAAAGGAAAAGGATATCACTGAATAACGTTTCAGTTATAAAGCAAGAATTTTCAGTTTTCTTTCTTATTTCTTAAAGAATCAATAATATATTTATTTTGCTAAGGACATATAGATTTTTTAATACTGTTTTATAAGAAAAAAAATTTAACGCTTTCATTGTATGAAAAAAGACATCATATTTGCACATGATTCATGTAGTAAAAGGACAAAAATTTGTTGATAAATACTTTCCGCACGGAGTTTCATTTTGAAATTTATTTTTTTTAAACAAACATTCTTAAATTGAGGGCTAACGCTATGTACTTGTGGTTGTTATAACAATTATTACTGTAATTATGTTAAGTTTCAGCATGGTGACATTTCATGTATGCTTACTCTTTTGTTGTTATTTAATTAAAAATTATATTAAGTAAAACTTTTTCTTGTGCTTGTATGTATGTGTCTGTGTTCATTAGATAAAATAATTTCGAGTTACCATTTTAATTTTCTTCATACTGTGTGATACACTTGTTGTAACGTGAAAGAAATACGATTCACCAAAAGTTCGTATGAAAAGAAAGAGATACTACAGTCAGTATATGAACTTTCATATTGGCAACATACAAGGCGAAAATTGCGCATTAATTGCATTCTATGGATATATTTTCATTGATATCAGAACATTGGTTACCTATTGAATTTTATAAGGAAATGCAATAAATTCCAAGCATATAAACTTTACATTTGAAATATTTTCAATACAGGGCTATATAAACATCAACATTGAAGAAACAGTTTTTTACATTTCATTTTTGAAGTATTGGAAATTAAGTTTCTTGAGCAATCTCAGCAAAATGTATGCATCCCAATATTATTGCAATATTTCATGTCAATAACTGAGGAGATAAAAATATAAAAATATTAAATATATAATTGCTAAATAATAAAAATTATATTGTTCCAATTTTTCTAAATCAAAGAAAAGGATATATACATAATGTACAAACACTTTATAGACTTACATTTCCTCAAAATTTTGCAGGGCATAAACGTAGCATATTAAAACCTTTAAAATGTGATAGACGAATTTGTTTCGGATAGTGAAAAGGAGATTTATATTACGGAATTTGTTACTTTAACTAAGGCGCAATCAGTGATTTAATTAAATGAATTACCATAATTCCAAATTTTTCTAGTTTACTTTGGCATGTAACATATTATGGCTTGAAGAGTAATCAAAATAATAATAATTTTCGAATATTATAATTTGTGCATTGATACGTTCAGGTTTCTAGTTTTAGTAAATAAATTTTCCATCATGAAGTAGTACACTATTACAGAAGTTTGCCATTTTTAAATATTTTCATGTTGTAGATTGGTTGGAATTAATGAAAATAAAAACCATTTGCATGAAGCATAAAAAATATTTTCTAAACGATGATTAATAAGTTTTTCTGAATTCAACCAAATATTGCATGTTCTTATATAAAAACACTACCAACAACAAAACACTGAAATTGTTATCTTCTATAATTTATATCAGGTATATTAAATATATTTCAATATGTTAAATCATAGAAAGCGAATGCTGTTTTATTAAATCCTTCAGCCAAATATTGCATGTTCTTATATAAAAACACCATCAACAACAAAACACTGAAATTGTTATCTTCTATAATTTATATCAGGTATATTAAATATATTTCAATATGTTAAATCATAGAAAGCGAATGCTGTTTTATTAAATCCTTCAGGCAAATATTGCATGTTCTTATATAAACACACCATCAACAACAAAACACTGAAATTGTTATCTTCTATAATTTATATCAGGTATATTAAATATATTTCAATATGTTAAATCATAGAAAGCGAATGCTGTTTTATTAAATCCTTCAGGCAAATATTGCATGTTCTTATATAAACACACCATCAACAACAAAACACTGAAATTGTTATCTTCTATAATTTATATCAGGTATATTAAATATATTTCAATATGTTAAATCATAGAAAGCGAATGCTGTTTTATTAAATCCTTCAGGCAAATATTGCATGTTCTTATATAAACACACCATCAACAACAAAACACTGAAATTGTTATCTTCTATAATTTATATCAGGTATATTAAATATATTTCAATATGTTAAATCATAGAAAGCGAATGCTGTTTTATTAAATCCAACAAGTAACTGATGATATGTATTTAAGTGCCTTATGCAGACGACTATGTGTGAAGTCAGTATTTTAATTATACATTTCTCACTTTTACGTATTATTCACAGTTTCATCAAAGTTCTTTGAATGCTCAGATTAATGTTTAAAATTATGCCAAAAATTCGTCAGCATTTAATTCATTGTTTTTTGTTGAACTGAAACTCTGAAACATCGTGTGCGTCCGAAAATTTGCAATGTTATTTTAAACATGATTATAGTTCCATTTAGTACATATCCATCTATTGGCGATACTTGCACCTAAAATAACAAATCATAGTAAAGAAATACATGGCCTCAAAGATTAATCTCATGCAAATATAAAGTAATTAAAATTCACCGTTTACATTTTACTGAATTTTCATAACATTCTGTCCATTTTAGATTATCATGCGATTTAGTGAACATAAAAAAATAATTATTACATTTTTTAATATATTTTTTACTTATGTCAAATAATTTACTTATAAAAAATTCGAAATTTCTATCAAAACTCTCTTTAGAATGATCTTATATAAGTATATTCAAACCTCTGTCATTTACACTGGTTTTGACATAATGAGGCTATCGAAATGTAATCGGATGCAAATATATATATATATATATAAAACAAGATATGTCTGCCTGCCTGCCTGACCGAGGCAAGCGCCAAAATTATAGCACCTAGGCCTCTGAAATTTTTGTCATGTGTTGATGCTGTCCTCAGAAAGTGTACTTCGCAGCCGGATTTTAAAATTTCAATTTAGATATTTAAAAAAAATTAAAACGTAATTAAAACGTTATGTGTTAGAGACTATTTACAGCTCTAAGCCAATCCGCTGCAATAAAATGTTATGGGTTACAGGCTATTTACAGCTCTAAGCCAATCCGCGGCAATGAAGAAGCCAGCCAATGAGAGCAGGTGGTAAATATGAGATACAGCGGCTGCATTTCCTATCCTAACTGTAGCGGGAAATTGCACTGTTTATTTCCCATGCTTTTTTTTTTTTTTTACTATAAGATTTAATCTTATTGACATTATTTTATAATGTTTTTTACATTGTTTATATAAGAAACTAATACAATTCACGTAAGTTACTTTAAATTATATTCGTTCTTCTTATTAATATCTATTTACATACGCGTAGTCGCCCAAGAATGAAGTAGTATAATGTTTCTTGAACTTTCTGGGATCTTAAAGTAATTATTTTTTTTTCAGATTTGCTGAATTAACGCTTCACTAAATGTTTTCATTTCTTAGTAAAAATAGAACTGTACATTTTAGTGTAATATTAAAACTGTACTTTCTATGAAATGGAAACATTCAGTAAATAATTTCCGTTCTCGGGTGATTAAGAGATGCATGTTGTCATCGCCCAAGAATAGGAATAAAACAAATATTTCTTTTCAGAGGAAATGAATGAAGTTATTTGGGTTTTTCTTTTATCTTTTTTTATCCCTCTTTCCCCATATATTATGAGTTTCATAATAAATCCCAATGAAAACATATTTTTTACACTTTACTGAATGTTTTCATTTCTTATCAAAGTCATGTAACAAGCACAGGGATCTGTTTAGGAAAAATTGGGTTCTTTAAAGGATCCCTCACAAAATTTTTCATTTCAAAACAGGATCCTTCACAACATTTTTCATGTCAAAACTGGACCCTTTACAACATTTTTTATGTCAAACCTGGACCCTTCACAACATTTTTTATGTCAAAACTGGACCCTGCACAAATTTTTTCAAATCAAAGCAGGATCCTTCACAAAAATTTTCACCTTAAAAAAAGGACCCTTCACAAAATTCTTTGTCATAAAAGTAGGCTTTTTACAAACTTTTTCACCACTTTCGCTTTACAATTATGTTTATCTCAATATTACTTAATGCAAAACTAAGATTATTATCTATAAAAATTAATAAAATGCTTAAAGACATTGCAGGTAAGTGGTGGTTTGATTAATTAATGCTTCAATTGTAAAATATTTTACCAGCAGATTATTTTCTGCCACTGAAGTATCTCTCACAGACACTTGGAGAATTTTCTGCAACTGTGGTGCCAGGCATAGCAGTTTAAGGTTTAGGCGTAATTCAATGAAGAGAAATTGTGATTTTTTTTCTGTAGTCATTTGTCAAAGTTCCCGATATTTCTCAGCGACAGATTGGAAAAATTCAGCGTGTGCTTCTGCACTCTTTTGTCAAAATTTGCTATACATTTCCGCGATCTTTTGATGAAATTTTCAATTTATTCCCTCGACTGTTTATCGAATTTTGTGTTTTATTTTTATAGTGATTGTTTTTACAAGATCGTTTCATGAAATTCGCGCTTTTTTTTTTTTGCGACCATTAGCCAAACTTTGCTATGCGTTTCTGCGATCTTTTGATGAAATGTACAATATTTTTCTTCGCTTACTGAAATTCACGTTTTTTTCAGCAATCGTTTCACAAAATGCACAATCTCCCCCACCCCCTCCCCCAAATCGTTTCACGAAATTTGCAGTTTTTTTTTCACGATTTTTTTTTTAAACGAGCAGTGACAAAATTTGTTTTTCTTTTCCGTGGCCATTTGTCAAAGTTTCCGATATTTCTCAGCGACATATTGGCAAAATTTGTAATCTGCACTCTTTAGACAAACTTTGCTATGCGTTTCTGCGATCTTTTGATGAAATTTTCAATATTTTTCTTCATTTACTGAAATTCACGCTTTTTTTTTCAGCGATCGTTTCACAAAATGCACGATTTCCACCCCCCCCCCCCCAGCCAAAAAAAAAAAATGTTTCATGAAATTTGGGTTTTTTTTTTTTTTTTTTTTTTTTCGATCAGTGACAAAATTTGTGTTTTTCTTTTCCGCGGACATTTGTCGAAATTCCCGATATTTCTCAACGACAGATTGGCAAAATTCGTAGTGTGCACTCTTTAGACAAACTTTGCTATGCGTTTCTGCGATCTTTTGATGAAATTTGCAATATTTTCCTTTGTTTACTGAAATTCACGTTTTTTTTTTTCAGCGATCGTTTCACAAAATGCACGATTCCCCCCCCCCCCCTCCCCAAATCATTTCATGAAATTTGCATTTTTTTTTTTCAACGATCAGTGACAAAATGTGTTTTTCATTTCCAAAGCCATTTGTCGAAGTTCCCGATATTTCTCAGCGACATATTGGCAAAATTGGCATATGCTTCTGCACTTTTTTGACGAAATTTGCATTGCATTTCCGTGATCTTTTGATGAAATTTGCAATATTTTTCTTCGATCGTTTACTGATATTCGCGCGTTTTTTTTTTTTTTTTTTTTTTTTCTCAGCAATCGTTTGACGAAATTCGTGTTTTTTTTTTTTTTTTCAACAATCTATGACAAAATTTGTGATTTTATTTTATTATTATTTTTTTTTTGCGACTATTTGCCAAAGTTCCCGATATTTCTCAGCGACAGATTGATAAAATTCAGTGTGCGCCTCTGCACTCTGTCAAAATTTGCTATACATTTCCGCGATCTTTTGATGAAATTTGCAATTTATTCCCTCGACTGTTTGTCGAATTTTGTGTTTTATTTTTACAGTGATCTTTTTTACAAGATCGTTTCATGAAATGCGAGTTTTTTTTTTCAACGATCCGTGACGAATTTTTTTTTTTTTTTTTTTTTTTTTTTTTTTTTTTTTTTTTTTTTTTTTTTTGCGACCATTAGCCAAAGATTAGACAAAGTTTGCTATGCGTTTCTGCTATCTTTTAATGAAATGTACAATATTTTTCTTCGTTTACTGAAATTCACGTTTTTTTCAACGATCTTTTCACAAAATGCACGATGTCCCCTCCCTCCCAAATCGTTTCACGAAATTTGCAGTTTTTTTTCATGATTTTTTTTAAACGATTAGTGGCAACATTTGTTTTCTTTTCCGTGGCCATTTGTCGAAGTTTCCGATATTTCTCAGCAACATATTGCCAAAATTTGTAATCTGCACTCTTTAGACAAAGGTTGCTATGCGTTTCTGCGATCTTTTGATGAAATTTGCAATATTTTTCTTCATTTACTGAAATTCGCGCTTTTTTTTCAGCAATCGTTTCACAAAATGCACGATTCCCCCCCCCCCCCTCCTCCCAAATCGTTTCATGAAATTTGCGGTTTTTTTTTTTTAACGATCAGTGACAAAATTTGTGTTTTTCTTTTCCGTGGCCATTTGTCGAAATTCCCGATATTTCTCAGCGACAGATTGGCAAAATTCGTAATGTGCACTCTTTAGACAAACTTTGCTATGTGTTTCTGTGATCTTTTGATGAAATTTGCAATACTTTTCTTTGTTTACTGAAATTCACGTTTTTTTCAGCAATCGTTTCACAAATTGCACGATTCTTCCGCCCCCCCCCCCCCCCCGAAAATCGTTTCATGAAATTTAATTTTTTTTTTCTTTTTTTTTCTTTTTTTTTTTTTTTTACGATCAGTGACAAAATTTGAGTTTTTCTTTTCCGCGGCCATTTGTCGAAGTTCCCGATATTTCTCAACGACAGATTGGCAAAATTGGCATATGCTTCTGCACTTTTTTGACGAAATTTGCCATGCATTTCCACGATCTTTTTATGAAATTTGCAATATTTTTCTTCGATTGTTTACTGAAATTCGCGGGGTTTTTTTCAGCAATCGTTTGACGAAATTCACGTTTTTTTTTCAACTATCTATGACGAAATTTGTATTTTTTTTTTTTTTTTTTTGCGACTATTTGCCAAAGTTCCCGATATTTCTCAGTGACAGATTGACAAAATTCAGTGTGCGCTTCTGCACTCTTTTGTCAAAATTTGCTATACATTTCCGCGATCTTTTGATGAAATTTGCAGTTTCCTCGACTGTTTATCGAAATTTGTGTTTTATTTTATAGTGATTGTTTTTACAAGATCGTTTCACAAAATTCGTGTTTTTTTTTTCTTTTTCAACGATCTGTGACAAAATTTGTGATTTTTTTTATGCACCCATTTGACGATAAGTTTCCAAAATTTCTCAGCGAGAGATTGGCAAAATTCGGCATATGCATCTGCACTCTTTGTCAAACTTTGCTGTGCATTTCCGCAATCTTATGATGAAATTTGCAATATTTTCCTTCGATTGTTTACCGAAATTTGTTTTTTCTGTTTAGTGATTGTTATTTTCAAGATTGTTTGATGAAATTCGCGTTTTTTTTTTCAACGATCTGTGACGAAGTTTGTGATGATTTTTTTTCCGCGACTATTTGTCGAAGTTCCCGATATTTCTCAGCGACATATTGGCAAAATTTGTAATGTACACTCTTTAGACAAACTTTGCTGTGCGTTTCTGCGATCTTTTGATGAAATTTGCAACATTTTTCTTTGTTTATTGAAATTCGCGGTTTTTTTTCAGCGATCATTTCACAAAAGGCACGATCCCCCTCCCTCCCAATCGTTTCATGAAATTTGCATTTTTTTTTCGCGATTTTTTTTTTCAAGAATCAGTGACAAAATTTGTTTTTCTTTTCCGCGTCCATTTTTTTTCAACGATCTATGACGAAATTTGTGATTTAATTTATTTTATTTTTTTGCGACCATTTGCCAAAGTTCCTGATATTTTTCAGCGACAGATTGACAAATTTGGCATATGCTTCTGCATTTTTTTGACAAAATTTGCTATGCATTTCCGCGATCTTTTGCTGAAATTTGCAATAGTGTTCTTCGATTGTTTACTGAAATTCGAGGGCTGTTTTCAGCGATCATTTCACAAAAGGCACGATCCCCCTCCCTCCCAATCGTTTCATGAAATTTGCAATTTTTTTTCGCGATTTTTTTTTCAAGAATCAGTGACAAAATTTGTTTTTCTTTTCCGCGTCCATTTTTTTTCAACGATCTATGACGAAATTTGTGATTTAATTTATTTTATTTTTTTGCGACCATTTGCCAAAGTTCCTGATATTTTTCAGCGACAGATTGACAAATTTGGCATATGCTTCTGCATTTTTTTTGACAAAATTTGCTATGCATTTCCGCGATCTTTTGCTGAAATTTGCAATAGTTTTCTTCGATTGTTTACTGAAATTCGAGGGCTGTTTTCAGCGATCGTTTCACGAAATGCACGATTTTTTCCCAAGATTGGCGAAATTTGCATTTTTTTCAATTATCTGTGACGAATTTGATTTTTTTTTCTGCGACTATTTGTCGAAGTTCCTGATATTCCTGAGTGACAGATTGGCAAAATTCAACATGTGCTTCTGCGATCTTTTGATGAAATTTGCTATTTTTTTCTTCGATTGTTTCACAAAATTCATGATTATTTTTCGAAAATCGTTGGATAAAATTCGTTTTTTTTTTTTTTTTTTTTTTTTTTTTTTTTTTTTTTTTTTTTTAATGATCATTTCACAATTTTTTTTCAACGATCTATGACAAAATTTGTGATTTTTTTTAAAATTTGTGACAATTTATCGCATGCTATGTGATCACCGTTCATGGGTGTCTAAAAATATAGTCAACAACATTAACAGGAAGATAGATTATAAATAACAAACTCTCAAAATTTTTGCTTTATTGAATTATGCCTAAGCTTTACACTGCCCTTTCAATGTGTAAACATTCAATAAAGTATAACATATGTTTTCATTAGGATGAGAGAATATTAACAAAAGAATAAGAACTGAGTGAAAAATCCTTGAGTTCATGAAATACTTAATATGGTGTGTATTTTGTGATATATTATGAGTTTTATAAGAATCGCACGTAAATGGACTCTTATCGCTCAAGAACGGAAATTATTTCATAGAAAGTTCAAGAAACACGTTCCATGCTTGGGCAACTATGCATATGTAAATTGCCATTAACAAGAAGAACGAATACAATTGAAATTAACTTACGTGAATGATAACACTTTAAAATTTTAAAGAAGGTGGGAGAGTTGAATTTCGAGTTTAGAAGGCAGGTGACGATAATTGTCCTTTCATCTGTAGCGTTTTCTACGATGAGTATCCTTTATATGTTGTTTTCTGACAGAGGTCGTTTTAAAGCTTTTGGCCATTACATTACTAAGCACTCACTCCTCTCAACTAATTCTTTCATCAGTAGAGGGTGTTTTAAAATTTTAATTTGTTCATGACTATGGCATACAATTTTACAAAAATTTATGAATAAAATTTGCACAACATCTCAACAATTTGCAACTGCTTCTCCCCCATTTTCACACTGTGAGTGGGTACGTATTTCAGACAAAATCGAGTTACATATAAAATCATATAAATTAAAGGTATCTTTATAAATATTACCACGAACCCGGGCAACGCCGGACGGGTCAGCTAGTATATATATATATATATATATATATGCACCCAGAAAAAATTGAGCCACGGCGATGAAACATGAAATTTGTACAGAGTTTGCTTAGATGAACAAATGCTTATAAATTCAGAACAAAAGCACAATTTATTGACTAGTAGCAGCAATAAGAATGTCGGTTTCAGTAGGTTGTAAACCCACATTTTGCAGCTATAAAAGCTATACTCAGTAAATCATAAAGTATATTATTTTACTGATGTTCCTTTGCGGTAGATTATGCTATAAGTGTAACAAATGATAAAATAGTTTGGTAGTATTCCGAAACGGCTGAAGCCTCTTTTCAAAAATGAATCAAAATTGGCGCAAGATCTGTTGTCCTGGCAGGCTTTGAAATGATATTGTATATTTGTAAACATTGTTGCGACAGCATGCGATCGGTCACTTGCTTTCTGATAAATGACACGTATAAGACATACCATCGGCTTTAAAATACCGGCTACGTAACCAAGAGCCATTAGAATATCTTGCAGCACGAATAAAAGGGATTAGCTTCCCCAGCAGAAATCTCCCTAAAATGGTTTTATAGCAGTGTGTCATTAAGTAACAAACGCAGGACTGGACCGCTGACCACTCTGCTTCCATACACGTAGGATAGTCACCAGCATTGAGAGAAAAAACGAGATTCCTCGCTGAATATGACATTTCTCAAATTAGACACTGCCTACTGCATAGCTTGCGAGATATCGACACCAATCCAGACGACATTGCCTATGTTGAAGCGTCAGAAGCAACTGCGTAAATTTACGTCGAGAGTCGGCCTGCCATATACGTATGGTATGTCTTGATACAACTACATCCATATCATTTTGCAAATGGCATCAAATAGATGATAGTGACATTGTTCTTCTGATTGATCAATCGTCTCATGCATTTGTGGCTATGGGGCATCCCGAGTTACTGCAGCTGCTGACTGCCTTTCTCTGTTCTACTGATGCCAACACTGCGAAACTAAAATATCGCTTCGACCAACATGCTGGTTGATACACCTGTTGGTTTTCTGAGACCTTTGATTTGACTCATTTCGAAGTCGGAACTCTGTAGTGCCGCCGAGTACGTCTTAAAGGTATCATTATTTCAAATCCATTGTATCAACAATGATAGTCGAATTGTAATGTCCCGTGAATTCAAGTCTTTGCTCTTTTAAATGCTGCTTGAAGCATAATTTAAATGCGCATTGCACAATGCGCCATTAGCCATTGTCGTTGAAATATTAATCATTTATATAACTCATCAAATCGCATCATCACGCCACGTTTTGCAACTCTGGCTCAGTTCTTTCCGGGTGCATATTTTTTTGCAACAAGGTGTATTTATAAATTTCTAATACTTTACCTATGTATTGATTTAATACCATAATACATTATGTATCTGAAATAAGTTTAAATTTATAACATTCGAGCTCAACGCAAAATTGTAAAGGTTTCTCATTGATTCACGGAAGTTTTCTTTACATCATGCTATGTTGAAAAACATGAATATGCTGCTGAATTTCATTTAATCTAAATGTTATGAGTTGTAATTTGCAAGATAAAAGATACAATATGCCTGGTAAATATGATTAAAAACAACCCGTTTTACAGTATCGCATTAAAAAACATGCATTTAAGTTTACAGTACAACAGAAAATGTTTCACAATGTTAAAAGAAAGTTTAGATTTTAAAACATAAATTGGAATTTTAAAAAATACTACACGGATCAAAAATACTAAAATTCAAACTAAACAATTTTTTTGTAATTTTAATTAGCATCTTATAAGATTTTCTAACTTTTATGAATATTTTAAAGAAAGTCTTCCTTATTGTATCATCATGTACTCTTTATATTTTTAGGGTAGTTGTATATTTACACGGTAAAATTCTATATAACAAATGTGAGGGAAAAATTCATATGTGAGGGCAAAAACTTATTGAAACGCCCTCGTATTCATCTCAATAACTACTTCCTAACAAGGAACACTAAAATAAACATCTAAGTCGTTCAGATATATTTAAAAAATCGCAATAGTTTAGTTCGAAAAAAATGAATTATCAGATACTCTTATATTTTTAGCGTAGTATTATATTAATGTGGTAAATTTATACATTACAAATGTGAATAATTTTCTATTTCAAATTTCTTAAACACTATTCTTAAACTTATCTTATTCATTATATATTTTTTGCATTCATTATATATTTATAGACAAATAAAATATATGTATAACATACTCATCTCAAAAACTACATCCTAAGAAGGAACCCTAAAATAAACATCTTAGTTGTTTACTGTGCATTAGATATATTTAAAAAATCGCATTAGATAATTTAATTTTAAAAAAAGAGTTATTACATACACTTATCTTTTTAGCGTAGTATTATACTTATGTGGTGAATTTATACATTGCAAATGTGTATAATGTTCGATTTAAAATATCTTAAACATTTTATTAAACATTTCTTGTTCATTATATATTTTGCTTAGAGAAATAAAATGTATGTACAACATACTCATCTCAAAAACTACATCCCAACAGGGAACCCTAAAACAAACATCTCATTTGTTCAATATGCATTAGATATATTTAAAAAATCGCGTTAGTTAGTTTAATATGGAAAAAAAAGAAAAAGAAAATCATATATTTTGAAACAATGGTAGATGTTTTGAAGGAATATAAAATAAATTTATGTAAATTTATTGGTACAATAATGCTTACTGTAGTAAAATATAGATAATTTACATAAAAATAAATTTTAGAAAATTGATAAAAAGATAATTTCGTCTGCCGTAGATTCCATTATTGATTGAAAAGATGCTTATGATAAAACATTTTCAAATGAATTTTCATTTTCACTCTTTTGATTGGAACACCAACGAAATTAAAGAAAATATAATAGATTTCACAAAAGACGAATTGTGTTTGTACTTAAGACTTATAGGTTTCTCCTGGTAAGTGAATTCTTTAACACTTTTTTTATTTAACATTTATTAAGTGATGAATACAAATTTTACTTTATTAGACTAAGTCTACGTATTTTAACTTATCTCCTCCAATATTAATAGGTCAATGTTATTAACTAGCATTGAAACGATAATTTCAATTATGAATAAAAAAATGCATGGCATATATATATTTTTCACTTTTTATGATTAGAATATTGCATGCTCGGTGATATTTGGATGTGAATTGGTTCTATTTCTAGTACTTCTCCTGATGTCATTACAATTTACATAAATCAATTCTTATAATATACACAATAACTTTATTGTGAAAGTTATAAACAGCAAAAATTTGGAAAAAAATTGCAGTGACACAAAATTTGGCTCTATATGAATAATTGTGTTGTTACGCGCGTATTCTTTTGAAAAATAATTTATATAAGTGTGGTTTAAAACTCTTAGAAGTCTGTCTCATGAATTTTATAACCTGAGGTATATGCATAATTATTACATACACACGCAAATTGGTTCAAAATATAACATAGCCAATTGTTTTTTTTTTTTTTGTTTTTTTTTTTTTTTTTTTTGTGCTTGGATTGACACATCATTGGATTTTGACTGGGTAAGCATATTACAACTATGGATTTCCATTGAGAACTTTTCAGGCAATGAGTAATACATAATATTTAATGACAAAATGCCTACAAAAAAGGATTAAAAGTTCAATTATGACTATAGCTTTAGAAATTATTTTTTTTTTAAATACCTAAACAGGCATTTCTATCTACTTATCCATTTTCAATTAAATATTTTCAGCTGATCAATTGAATATATGAAGGGTGTTTTTTAGAGGTATACAAATTTAAAACGGAAAAAAAACGCATAAAAATAATATTAACGGCTGTTGTATAATAGTGTCATTAAATAAATAATTTTATGTCGTTATTATTTAAAAATAATTTCGTGCATAATTGCGCCGCAGATGGTCGTCGAATGGAAGTCAAATTGTCGACCACATTTTCAAGCAGCTGGGGACTTTTATCAGCAATAACGTGGACAATGTTGATTTCCATGTAGTCCAACTTCTGTTATTTATCGGCGTAGAGCAGCGACTTCACATATCCTCACAGAATGCAATCCAATGGTGTGAGATCACATGACCGTGAAGGCTAGGTAACAAGCCCATTACGCGAAATTATGTGCTCAGCGTATGTCTTACGCAATAAACTGATTGTATTTTGCACAATTTCGAAGAGCTGTTCTGGCGTAATTCTATTCATAATGAAATGGCAAAACACATTGTGCAGAAATCATCTAATATCTGTCAAATTGAATCTGACTAGAACATGTGTTTCGAATTTTAAAACCACAACTCTGAAAAATATCCTTTAGATGCAAGAGTAACAAATTAATATTAATGTTGTTAATTTAATACGTTTTTAATGTTTACTCAAGAATTGATAACATCCTAAATACCGATATTATAGATTCGGGGAACTTATTATTGCACAATAAAAACTAGCCACAAACATTTCCAAAAATCAACAGAGTAAAAAGAAAATTAATTTTTATAATGGTTAAAATCTCAAAAATATACTGCTTATATAGGTGTATAAAGATAAAGAACGATTTTCGGAATGGTGAGTAACTCCGAAGAGATTATTGCATACTTTCAGTTGTAGTTATATTAAATTTTTCAAGTTTAAAAAACATGTGATTTATTTAAATGTTAGCCTTATATTTTTATTGCTAGCCAGTAACTAGGAATAAATTAATATTTTAGAAAATAGACAGAAGTTCTCGATTTTTGGCAAAATTTTACCTGTTTAAATATTGTTTCTGAAATCAGCATAGAATAATGCATAAGAAACACCTTTATCTTTGAACGAAAGAAAATCAGTTTACGTAATTTTTGCATATTAGAATATTTTTAAGCATTTTTTCCTATTTTCCATAAGACAATTATTTTTTTTTTCGCAATTCCTTACAAAAATAGCTTCCTTTACATAAATATAAATCCCCATTAAACGCAGCAAATAAAATTAATAATTGTATTAACAATCTTTATATTTAATTTTTATTTCTTAACATTCTTCTGGAAGTTTGATCATCCAAAATTACAAAAGATTAATATTAAATTAGGCGTTACATGAACTTTCCATGAAGAAAATTTAATCTCCTTTAAAGATAAGAGAAATTACTTTTTACACTGAAAATTTCCCAAGTTTCTCGAAATTGTGCCATCGTCGCTTATATAAGGATTATGTTTCAATTAGATGGAAAAATAAATTTTCGAAAAATTTAATCTGATAAAACTAAGCAATTTCGTTTTTGCAATGTTTATGATTTTGTGAATTTCCTTTTTACAATATCATTTTATAATAATATTTTTCTTTTTTATATATTAAAAGTTCTACAACTGAATTTATATTTAGTAGAACATATAGAATATATTTTCATTTTTTATCTTCTACTATTTCATTCCATGTTATTTATTTGATGTTATTTGACTTTATTTTACATTTTTACGGATTTCAACTCTTTGTGTTGTTAAAATCCTAAATATAGCACACGATGTAATATAGTTCATTGTTTTAAAACTACATATATCTCTAAATAGAAAGGGTTATCTTATAATCATCATACGTATATACGAATGGTTCACACTCGTTGTTACAAGGAGAGGGTCCGAGGTTGGGATCACCGAATACGCTGAACGTTTGTGTATCGATACAGTATATTTGGTACATAAATATATGACAGTCATGAGGCGCAACACCCAGGGGATCACGAGAAAATAGGTCGCAAAGTTTACGCTACAGTTTATAATCATATAAATTTCCTTATTTGGCAAGCGGCTCAGTAGAATGGTCGTCACCATACCGGTTAACAGATTTTTTTGTCAGTTAAAATATAGCTCGGCCTCTTTTTTTTTTTTCTTGCAACGAAAATATCCATCAATTATTTTCGAACAGCAACTGAAAAAATATGCATAATAATTGTAATAAAAAATATATATATATATAAATTAAATGTACGTTTTGTACCATATAAATGCATTTTTAACTACGGAATGTCTGCAAAAAAAAAACAAAAATCGTGTTTTCAAAATTAAATATTTTTTTCAAGTTTGTTGAATCAAAATAAAAGTAAAATAATTGAAAAATGCATATTCCAAGTTTGAACCATTTATCTTTAACCGTTCATCATTTATAGCAATTTAAATGCGAGAAATAGTGCTGAATCCCATCATGAAGAACCAGATTTTCAAAAGAAGTCGTTTCCATGACAACCACTGCTTGAAAACTAGATTTTGAAAACAAACCAAAACGAAAACAATAGTATTTCCTGTTCTAATTAACATAGAAACATGATTTAAACGTCACTTTAAGCAGCAGAAAACCACAATAATTTTTAATGCAATAATTTTTTTCCTCCAAAATTTGAAGATTTTTGTGTCCCGGACCCCTTAATAAAGTGTCAGACGGGTTCGCTTTCTTTCAGTTATTCGTTTTTCAAAATGGATTTGGTATCAGTTACATAGAGTTATTGATAATATTAATGAAAAAAATATTTTTTAATAATACAATGTATCATTTTGGAGATTTTCATAAATATTAGTTTTCTAATGTATCTCTACTCTCCTTTCAAAAATAAAAAAAAAATGTATAAAATGTGTGTAATATTTTCTAATAGTGATTTGAACAAGAAAATCCTTAAGGTTTCAGTCACTGATGGTTTCACCATATATGTAATACTGAAAAATAATCTTTGAAAGATTGGTTTCAATTTTACCCTGATTTCTTACTACGCCGTGTAGATATATTCTTGTAAGACACATTTTGCTTCGTTTTTGAAGGTCATGTTACAGTTAAGCATAGAAATACTATACATAACTACAGTTTCTATGTTGAATGTAACTTTATAGGCTTTCTGACAAAGGTCACCAATTCTTCATTCATAACCTGCTATAACTTTTTCATCAGCATAGGGAACTTTATTAGGTTTACTTTTATGAAAAACTTAAATATAAAAAATAAGTCTATGTACAATTAATTATTTTGAACAATAAACCAAACAAAGTATTTTATCTATTTTTAACTCTCAATTAAAAGTAAATAGTAAGACCAGTTTTTATTAATAAAGTCCAACTTCAACACTACAAGGTAACTCCAGGAGAGTCGCCGCATCCGGGATAGATGCCGCACCCCTTGTATTTCTTGTAATTATCGATAAACGTCGATATATTATTGATAAATTATCGGTCGTCAAACGCACAGTATAGGTGCGCAATGAGATTATTTTAACCAGTGTATAGCGTGAATCAAATTTCGAAGTGTACTTGTAGAAGTATAATCCTTATTTTGACGTAAGTGCATGATTTCACTGTCCAAATTTTTGAACATGTTATGCTTAAATACATTTCAGAAACTAATTACTAAACGCATGCATGATTTCGAAGTCAAAATTAAGTGTAGCGTTTGTATAGAGTACTGTGTGCATGGTTACGCCATTCCCCTTAGCGATGACAGTTAACTGTAATGGCCGAAAATGTAGTAAAAAAACAGTTCTTTTAACCCATTCGGTTTAAAATTCTTTCTTTTAATTACCATTCTTTCAACCCATTCATCTGGTGCATATAAGCACCATCATAAAGAGCATACAAAATTTGTTTCTGGCACCAGTAAAAAAGAAAAGTAATATTTGCTTTCTGTAATTAGAACATTTTCATGATTATTTAAGTAAATGTAACTTCTTTTTAAAAAGTGGTGCCAACCGAAAGCAATTTGTGTAAAAGCTACAGGTCCCCAAATGTTTAACAAATAAATTATGTAAACACAATTTTACTTTTTTCCCCTCTCTAATACATTGATGTTAGGTAGTTCCTGAAATAACAATTAAAATTTAATGTAAAAAGATATAAGCCGTTTCATTGTACTCATTTAATTTCATTTTGTTATTACATCGTTAAGTATAGCCCATATATGAATATTTTTTTTTAATATTTTTATTTATAATTTCATTCTGTTCTTATTACTAGTGCGGTATAACTACCGCACAAGTGCGGCGTCTCAGCTTGAATGTACGGGTGACGCGCCACAATGTAATGTTTTAGAAAAAAAATTGTTAAAATATATTAATTATTTGTTTTGAATTTTTTTTTGTCGCAGTACACGCGTTGTATATTTAACATTAATTAGCACAGCAAGATTTTTTTTTTAATTTTATGTTCACCATGGGACTTTATACACAAATTCAAAAAAATGTGCGGCATAAATCCCAGAATTACTCTATTCATAGATAAAACTTATGCTAGTCATAAAAACAATTGCTTCTTACGTTATGATAAGAACGAGCAAGCGAAAAATTGTATTTTAAAAGAAAATTATATTTTATGAAACATCAAGTTTTCAATAACAGTCATTTGTTTCCTTTCCAACAATTTGTATTCCTATTCTAGTAAAACATTCATGAATGTGTTACATTAAATGTAGTTTTACATTACAAAGACGTTTCAGAGTAAGAATAATTAAAAGCTTTAAAAAGATTTCTTAAAATCTGAGACACAATTCCACCTTCAGATACATTGTAACAGTTAAATATTTACTATTAAAAGTAAAATTTTAGTGACTTTTTCCACCTGGTAAGATAAATAAAACAATCTTCTCTCACACAAAGACAAATTGCTATAAATGGAAACATATTGTCAAAGGTTTACTTTTCTACTGATGGAATGAAAATTTATTTTCAGCATTAAAAAAAGTTTCACTTTTATAAAAAGAATATGATAAATATTAAATGCAATTATTAATGAATATTAAAAAATAACAGAAATGAAATAAAAGATAAAATATTGTTTCTTTAATTATTATATTTAATTTCCAATTTAAGAAATTCTGAAAGGAAAAATGTTTTAGTTGTAAATACAAAGTTTTATTTAACTTTGATACACTTAAATAGCCCTAACTATATGAAATGAAATGGACATGTTGAAATAACATGTGATCGACCGAATACAGCAAAACATTTGTTCGCATTTTTAATCACTATATATTATTAATGTCTATATATATATTTTTTTTTTATTAAAAAAAATATTTTACGCTAATAATGTTAACAATTCATTAACTTGAAATTAATGAATACGATTATTTTTTACGTACTATTCACAAACGAATAGGCTACATTTCACAGCTCTGGAATTTTTTTATTTTCTCTCTAACGAAGAGTATTTTTTTCATTTGTTACACTACACAAAAATCATGTGTTATTGTTATTTAATTAATGCAAGATTCATCCACACATTTGAAGTTCCAAGGATTATGTCTCTATTATTTATAATTATTTTTTTAAAATATTTCAATCGCAGAATATGTAACCGTCTCATATTTATGCGATTAACATAGGCGAAAAAAATATTTAAAAATTGAGGTAGAATAGTACACACTCTCTTAATATTACACGTTTTGTTTTTGTTATAAAGAATAAAACTCTTATAGTTTGTTTCCGTTGTCCGGTGTATCTACAGATTATATCTTATTGGATTGTGTTATTTTAATGAATGCATTAATGTTAAATCTACTATATTAAATAAAAGTATCCCATTCGTATATTATTTTTTAAAAAGAGATCACAGTTTTTAATATTCCGAAAGATGTTATTCGAAACGAACTTTCATATAAAATATAGTAATTATTTATTCATTCAAATAAGCTAAATAAAAATTTGCATGATTAAATATAAGATTAATTTTGAATGGCAAATCTTGGAATCATCTAAGAATTACTTTAAAATATTTTTTTAAAGAAATCATTAAAAGAAATTTATTATTGTTGCAGTTTTTACATAACAATACATTTTCGGTAAAATGAAACGTCCGCAAACAAATTATATAAATGTCATCGAAGCAGAACAGCAAGGAAAAATCAAAGTTATTATTTTTAGAAACAAATGAAATCATGTTTTATTAATATTAAGCGATAATATCATTTATTTTGATTACATGAACACGGAACAATAAGATTAATTCCCTGTTAATCATTCAAATATAAGTTGGATTTTATTTAGATAGTAGTAACACAATATGGATTTTTGAAAACAAAATATTTAATTTTCTACAAGTGCTACTGATCCATATATTTCCCTTTCTTTTAATTTTTTTATAATGGTTAAAAAATCTACTTAGGTAATTATCTTTTAATGATAAATATCTTTCTTATTCATTAATTATTGTTAATAAATGAATTTAGTGAATTTAATATTCAAATATATTTTTTTTCCTTGTAATTTACTTGACGCCAGACTTGATTTAACTAGCTTTTTTGCACTGACTTTTACTTTTCAAATATAATTAAAATAAGTTTTAGTTTCAATGAATATTTTTAATTATTCCCCGGATTTTTGTAAGTTTTTAAAAAGCTAACACCTGGATCTATAACAATCTAAAAAATTTCAATTCGATTTCAAGAACACGAAAATTTTTAATTTAACAACGAGAAAACTAAATGTGTGATTTTTGCTGTTGCTGTTGTTTAATCTTCTCGCTCACGATTTTTTTTTCAAGAATTTTTATTTATATTCTATTCTATATTTACATTCTTATAAAAGTAGAAAAAAACATAGTTAATTGCAGTAGAATGTTACATCTTATATCTTACTTGTTTCGGTGACATTTAGCGTCCCCTCAGTGCAAAAAATGTCGGAAATTTCCTCTAATATATAGGAAAACAGCTGATTCAAGCGACAGGTTTATTGACTAACAGCAAACTAGGAAATTACGCTTGACAGCCAATAGGAATATAGTGTAGGGAATGGAACGGGAAAAGTGAAAAATTTTGGAAAATAATTAAGAAAAAAGCAGTTTTTATATATTATTTCAAACAATCTGATAATGGGAGACTAGCGAATTCATAATTAATAATATTTTCATAATTTTTATAGAGATGTAATGATTCAAGAAAATTAAGTTCATGTATGGAAGTGTGTTTAGAGATGATTTTAGCCAAATTGAAGTCAAAAGTGCGGTTCATCTCCTAACAATGTTTTATAATTTCAGATTTATTGTCTCCTTGCTTTTGAATATATTGTTGGTTTTCTTTAATATGAAATTTCCAGCTACGGTTGTTTAATTCAATGTAGATAATACCAAACTTCCCATTAATATTACAGATATCCCATGAGTTAGATAACTCGATAGGGTCTTTGAGTTCGGAAAGGTTAAGTTTATTGATAGGGTTAAAATTATTAATAAAGTATTGTTGCCTAAAATTTTAGTGATGTGAAAGCTAAATTTGGGAAAGAAAGCAAACGCAATGCTAATATTGGAAATAGAAGGGGACGGAGGTGAGTTTGAAGGACATGGATGCTATAGTTTAAATAAAGCAGTATCAGAAATAAAAGGGTTGTTACTTCTGCCAATTGTAAAGATAAAATTTCTGGCATTCTAAAATCATTCAATATTGGGGTTTCTTTTAAACCAATTAATAAATTGAGTTCCTTTTTCAATAAGCATAAATTTCGATATGAAAAGTCTAAATTAACCGGTGTCATTTATATTATTCCCTGTAAAGATTGCAATAGTGTTTATATTGGTCAAACAGGTGGATCATTGGAAATTCGCCTAAAAGAACATACTGGTGCTTTAAAAAATGGTAATTTGAATTCGAAAATTGTCCAGCATTCAATTCAAACGAATCACATTCCGCTTATTGCGAACGCCAGTATTTTGAAATCGGGTTGCCACAGCTACCACGGTAGATTACTCCTTGAAGGTTGGTTCACTCAATTGCGATCGCAGATTTTGAATGAAGCTCGTTCTGTCTCTAGTGAATATTGTATGTTTTTAAAATAACTAACTTTAACTGTTCTTGATTTGTTCCGTCGTTTACAATGCAATGGATATTATGTACTGATGGTGCCTCGCGTGTCGGTTGGCAAAACGTTTACAAATTGTATTTTTAATTATTTTTAAATATATTATATATATATATATATATATATATATATATATATATATATATATATATTAACAGTGCTCACGTCTGTCTTAATTTATTTTATTTGGTGTTTTAATGGTTTTTAAATTCAGACGTTAAATGTATATATACTGTATATCTGATAATGATAAACTTATGGGCATGGAGTGCATTATTTTTTTAAATATGAGAAAAACAATATATTTAACCTGAAGTTTATTTTCTTCGGTAAAGTTAAAATAATTTTTTCCAACATCCAACACTAATAGTTCGTTTCCCGTGAATCTATTGCGATTTTGATTTTAAAAATGGTGGATACAATGACGTCATTTCTTATAACAGTCCCGCGATTTGGTTCAATGTTCTAGGTACAGGGTGTTCATAATTAAACGGCCCTACTTTAAAGTTGTCTAAATACAGTCAGAAGTTAGTCATTAGTCAGAAAGTTGTGAAATTTTATGTCGGACTTAAAGAAGGAATGGGAATTTGTTTGAGCGAAAAAAAATATTTTGTTCAAAATTTCGCCACCAGAGGGCGTTTTTTTAATAAATTACACATTTAGCCATCGCCAACTGAATACTAGATCTCAGCTCTGAGAAAAAATTGGCGTCTGTTGTAGGCGGTTATTTTTTTTTTTTCAGCATTTGTACGGACCGTTCATTTCGAACACCATTAATTTTTTAAAGATTTTACGCTTTATTTTTTTCATGGGGCCGTCTGTATATTTGTCTTACTTAATCTGAGAAAAATAAAGCGTAAAAACTTTTAAAAATGTGTAATTCACTAAAAAAACTGCCTGGTGGCGAAATTTTTATTTATTTTTTTTCATTTAATTATGGATACCCTGTATTTCAAGAGAATCAGAACCTCAAAATTCAACTTAATTTTCTCTTTCTAGAGCAATAGACTGGCTTCGCTTGCACATAAGTAACATTATTTTCCTTTTTCTGCGTATGTTTTCTCTTCCAGACATAATCTTTTTCCCTTTCAAAATGAGAGTGTGGGCGTCTCGATTTGTCTCGGAGCATATTATATAGATGTAACATCTTTTCATGTTTTTTTTTTTTTTTTTTTTTTTTTTTTTAAAATCACTTTTTAAGTAAATAAACGTATGTGTTTATCTTTTTAACTTAATATTACTTTCTAAACAACTTATCATTTCATTAAATATAAATAAAAAATGATAATTATCGTTATAATTTATCAATATTAATTGCCCGCTACCTGTAGTTCGATCTTGTAACCCCAGGGATCTCAATATGTTGTATACGATTATTGAACACAGGTGCCCGCTTTCTGTGGCGCCGTATAGAAGGCGAGCGATCCAGGCTTAGCCAGATCTGTTAGTTCCATATTCCGCCACCAGGAAGCGCACACTTTCTTAACAAACCTCTTTCAGAACGAAACTCTTTTTACAACCTGTCCAAGATATATCACATGAGGGATATCGGTATAAGTTAGTAAAGTGCTCCCGGTGGGGCATTGTGGGGGGGGGGAGGGAAGGAATGTACTTAATAACAGTCACAGGGCTTTCCAATGTCATATCACATGAAGGTTTTGAAAAAAATTAGAAGTGGAAGTTCACACTCGCGCCCTAGGATTACACCCGTAATTCACTCACCCCCATCTTTGAAATTCACAAATGATATTTATCAGAGGTCCTCGTCAAAAACCATATCTAAAATTATATATATTGTGCAAAACACTACGTTTTAAAATAATTCGTTCGCACGCCAATCTCACCTCTATGAAATTCAACTCCCCCTCTTTTTTTTTAAAGTGTTATCAAGTATCTTAAATTTTAAAACCGATAAAAAAAAATCAGACATAAAATTTTGATAATTTGTGGAGAAATGCTCATTTTTTCTAAATATGGTGCCATACAAATCATTTATTTTAATTTTTAAAAAGCAATTTTTGTAAAAAAATAAAAGGGTTTTAATCGATTTTTATGAAAGCTAACTATTCAAAATCTGCATGAAAAAATAGGCGTAGATGCACAATTTTAAAATCTGTAAATGCAGTAATTGTAAAAGTTTTATATCCTGAAAAACAATTCTAGTCAAAACGTTATCTGCGATTTTACCAAACGTCTCCGGTGACAGCCATCTGGCCATAAAATATTTCTCCATCACCTGTGTTCTACTGCTAGCGTTTGAAAGGCAATAAAAATGAGTTTATATAAAGCGATCTTTAATGGATATTTCCACTTCTAGATGAAATTTCCGAAAACAAAATATAAATTCTGAAAGAGAAAAAAAAAATTCCGCCGGATCCACAATTTTAAAGTTGATTTTAAAATACGGGTGTCTATCAAACTTCCAGTACATTTATCACCCTGCGAACTCTGCAATTCTGGCAAACTCTCAGCCTTTCTTAAAGTTTTACGAGCGCCTTTTTGCGCTCGATTAAAAAATACTTTTGTTGAATTATGAACATATTTTCCATTCATTAAATTGGTTGTGCTATTAATAACGTGCGTTAATTAAGAACTTTTTTCCAAATTTTATGACGTCATGTGTTTTTTCATGTGCTGTCAGGTGTCCAGATATAAGTATGAAACATTTCAAGTCTCCAACTTATACAATTTCTGAGAACGAACTTTGAGGCGTACAGATTGACAGACAGACGGACAGAGACGGAAGTGAGACAAATAGGGTTTTGTCAAATGAACAAAACCCAATAACAACAACATAAAAAAAGAATGAACACAATATTAAATACTGATTACATTTCAGAACTACATGTAGCTAATAATTTTGTAAACAAGAAATGGTTTGCTAAGGTTGGTTTTACAAAATCAAATAAAGTATTCCACTTGAAAAAGAACTTGAACAAAAAAAATGGACTTCTTCAGTCTTCTAGACAAGTCATTAATGCATACAGTATGAACAAGTCAACACCTATAAAATGAAATAAAACTTACTTTCCCACCAAAGGTGACATGGCATAAAATAAAAAACTGTAATGAAAAACTGTACGGAACAGCAGCATAAATAGTTAACAAAGGATGCGGAATTTATATAATTATGGATCAGTTGCGGAAAGTTTCTGCAATGAATGGTTATGCATAAATTAAATGAATATATATTTCTTCATGAGAACCTGTTCAAATACCATACCTTTAAGACGACATAAAATTAAAATAAATGAAGGGAACCATGGAAATATACATTTGGATAACATGTAGAAATATCCTATCTATCAATAGTTGTTATATTTCTCATACCATCGTTTGGAGAGAAAAAAAAAATATGACAATACTTAATTTTCAACATGTGAGGGAAAATTGTGTGAATCTAAAAAGTTCTCTCTAAGAAAGTTTCATTTCCGCAAGTATGTCATCTTGTAAAAACATGTCTCAAGTACCTGTCTTTAAAATCACTTTCATCAAATAAAACAACTTAATATCTCAAATAAAATTCTCTTTACGTCAATTTAACATTTCATTTTGTTGTAAAAGAGGAACAAAATGTAATTCTTTTCGAATATTATTTCTTGCTTCGAATTAAATATTTTCTACCCTTTTCGACAGAAAATCTTCAAGATTTTGAAGTTCTTTTAGTAAAAACAAGAAATAAGTTTCAAACGTTTCACATTTTAATACAAACTTTTTTATCCATATACCAAACAGTTTTATCCATTTTAAGCATTTTAGCTATTTAAATAAATTAAGTCAATACAGTGAGTATTTTAAAACTTAATATTCTGAATAAACTTTACTCTGTAACGAAAAAAAAATAATTTTTAATACTAACAAAAAGGAAGGATTTGAAATGATTTATAAATATAATTATCTATATACATTCTTCTACTTTTTAAGGTTTTTAGGAGGCATTGTTTAAATATTGGCTAGAATGATTTCCTTCTTAACCCTTTATGTACTGAAATATGAGTTCATGAAAATTTTATCTTCTAAAGCCTTTTTTATGAATTTTTGAAACTGAATTAGAAGATTTACATAACCATTTAATAAATTTTAGAAGGAGTTTAGAAGTATTGAAGGATTTAGAAGGATAAATTAAATTTCAAATTTGTAGGGATTTTGTGCAATACTTATAACTCCACTCAAATATTTTATCTTAAATATTTTTCTTAGTATTTTGTAGAATTAGGAAATGTACAAATATAATGTTCTTACAATAGAAATATAGAAATATTTCCAAATTGAAAAATTCTTCCCCGCCCAACGCCAAGAAAGCTGAAAAGATGCAAAGAAATCATCCTTTTAATAATATTTTTGTTTTGTGTAACCAATAATGCTTTTGGAACAACATAAAGTAACGCATCTGTAACTCATTCTAAACTGTATTCTAAACTCATTCTAAAATAAATGAAGCGAACCATGGAAAAATACATTTGGATAACATGTAGAAATATCCTATCTAGCAATAGCTGTTATAATTCCCACACCATCGTTTTGGAGAGAAAAAAAACATGACAATATTTAATTTTCAACATGTAATGGAAAATTGTGTGAATCTAAAAAGTTCTCTCTGAGAAAGTTTCATTTCCGCAAGTATGTCATCTTGTAAAAACATGTCTCAAGTACCTGTCTTTAAAATCACTTTCATCAAATAAAACAACTTAATATCTCAAATAAAATTCTTTTTACGTCAATTTAACATTTCATTTTGTTGTAAAAGAGGAACAAAATGTAATTCTTTTCGAACATTATTTCTTTCTTCGAATTAAATATTTTCTACCCTTTTCGACAGAAAATCTTCAAGATTGTGAAGTTCTTTTAGTAAAAACAAGAAATGAGTTTCAAACATTTCACATTTTAATACAAACTTTTTTATCCATATACCAAACAGTTTTATCAATTTTAAGCATTTTAGCTATTTAAATAAATTAAGTCAATACAGTGAGTATTTTAAAACTTAATATTCTGAATAAACTTTACTCTGTAACGAGAAAAAATAATTTTTAATCCTAACAAAAAGGAAGGATTTGAAATGATTTATAAATATAATTATCTATATACATTCTTCTACTTTTTAAGGTTTTCAGGAGGCATTGTTTAAATATTGTCTAGAATGATTCCCTTCCTAACCCTTTATGGACTGAAATATGAGTTCATGAAAATTTTATCTTCTAAAGCCTTTTTTATGAATTTTTGAAACTGAATTAGAAGATTTACATAACCATTTAATAAATTTTAGAAGGAGTTTAGAAGAATTTAGAAGGATAAATTAAATTTCAAATTTGTAGGGATTTTGTGCAATACTTATAACTCCACTCAAATATTTTATCTTAAATATTTTTCTTAGTATTTTGTAGAATTAGGAAATGTACAAATATAATGTTCTTACAATAGAAATATAGAAATATTTCCAAATTGAAAAATTCTCCCCCGCCCAACGCCAAGAAAGCTGAAAAGATGCAAAGAAATCATCCTTTTAATAATATTTTTGTTTTGTGTAACCAATAATGCTTTTGGAACAACATAAAGTAATGCATCTGTAACTCATTCTAAACTGTACTACTGCTAATCGATGTATTAAATGAATTTTATATCAAGTTATTTTAATGGTACTTGTAAGTACCGCCAGTAGATAATGGGTTAATAGATCTTATTTATCTTAAGAGGACCGTGGACCTTTATTTGAGCAAACATCGAATCCGGAATTGTCATTTCTTTTTGTTTTATTATTATTCTCCAATCTGCACTACGTCATTCCAGGAAACTTGCATGCAGATGAGATTACTTTACGGAAAGTTACAAGTGTTTTAATTTTGTTCACAAACAATTTTTTGGCCTTTTAATATACTGTTTTTCTCACTACTGATATTTCAGCTTTTTTTTTAAATATTCCTTGCTATTTAATTTTTGATCAAAATTCATGAAACTGATAAGGAAAAATCCTGACATTACTTAAAAGAAAACTGTGTATGCATTTTAAAATTAGACTTCATTAAGACAATTAAATTTTATTTTTAACTTATTATAAGCAGAATTTTGATGAAAATCGATATGGTATTCAGAAAAACATCTCTAAAAAGTGAACTATTTGAGGGATTAAAAATCGATTCACAGATTTGTTTGTAATAGAGTTTTATGCGATTAAATTCCAAAATCGAGGAAATATCTAAAAAATTAGGACGCAAGGAGCATTTTAAAATTTCGTTTTAAAATTTGAAACTTTTTTTTTTAATCTTAAAATTATAATATGATTGGAAATTTCTTTTAAGATGTTCTATATACCTATGGTGAAATGTATATTTGTACAAATTTCCGAATCTCTATTATGAAAATTAAAAGAGATTTTTCAAACGTCAACCGTTCCCTTAAAAGATACTGATCACACTTCTTTCAGCACACTCATTGTTAATCATTGCTTTGAGGTATCATGGTTAACAATATCTATGACAAAATGTAGCAATTGCTAAATTTTAAGATAGACTTGCGTCCTTTAGGGAAGAATAACTCCTTGTCTATACTTAAAACAGCCCTTCTTAAAATGATATTATGATAATCATAATTCAAATTTTAGGGTTTCTTCGTATTTACTGACAGAATATCTGCTTAAAACATCATTGTATTTCACTGTGTGGTATCAAAAATACATACTACGATTACGTTGATAGCAGTAAATTTTGGGGTTTCCATTAAAATTATTGTTTTACATGCAGAATTAAGATACCTCAGTAAATTTTGGGTTTAAATTTAAATTATTGTTTTACATACAAAATGTTCATAAAAATGAACATTCTGATAAAATCATATATAAAAAAGTGAATTCGCAAAAACTGTGGGTGGAAGAAAAATTTTAATTACACGTTTGAATTCAGCTTTAAGAGCGCGGTTAAAATTACGTTGACTGTTTCATTGCCAAAAATTATATTTACCAGAAGAAGTAAAAGTCTGAACTTAAAATTTATTTTAAGTTTTATATTTTTCAATAAATTTATTAACAAACATTGTATATTTTCAATGTATATTGAATAAACGTTATTAATATATATACTATGCAAATTCTTTTACAAATAATTATTCTGTTATTTTTGTATCTTTTTGTAAAAGATTTTATTGAAGAAACTGACTTGGTGATAAACTTTACACATTCAAAGAGGGAATTACTTAGGATAATGTTATGAATTTAAGCTTAAGAAATTCAATTTTTTGACAAAATTAATGCGTGCAATTAAATTTAATTAGATTTTTTTATATAAAGAATAATAGCATGCATAGATGTAAACAATTTACAAGTGAAAAAATTGTGTTTTTAAGATATTAAAAATAGTTCGTTACTATTAGTTATTTTTACATTAATCAAGTATTACTGAATTCATATATCAAAGGGTAAACTCATTGATTGAAAGAATATTGTATTCAATGCTACAAGGTTCTCATCTGGAACACAAATCGTTCCACAAAATATTTAGGAACAGAATTAGGACACAAAAGATAAACTAAACCAATTTTGTAAAATTTATACAATAGGAAATGTTTTATCATATAAGCGTTGCCACAACATTTATAAGCAAAAAAATAAAAATAAAAATAAAAAAATAAAAAATAAATTACAATAATATATTTTACTAAATCTATAACATACTAAATCAGATAACAGTAAATTTAAAGGCCTATAACTATCTTTTAATAAATAGATTTACATTTTTCTTACGCACAACGGGTGAATTCATCAATATCTATATTGATAATCAAACTATTTCCGCAAAAGTTTTTAAAAATGAACTTGGTAAACAAACATTATGACATCACAGGTATAACGAAAGCGTTTGCTTTTATAAATAACAAGGGGATAAACATGCGATTCGGGGGTTACAGAATATAGTTGGAAACCATCATATACGTTATTTTGGATTTCAACATCCTTTATTCCCTGCACTAATTAATGGCACAGCGATGAATGAGGTATTTTTTGAAATATTATGCAGTAGGCCTTAGACGACTTATATATAGTTAAAACACGTTATTTGATTAAAGGAAAAAAAAATTGCAGTTAAACGAAAATTCGTGAAAAACATATAAGCAAATATTCTCATAGATTGCTGTGTGAAAGCCTCGCACGGTTCCAGTGTTTGTTTGTTTTTTATTGATAACTGTTATAGATTTTTTACTTAAAAAATATTTTTTTAGAATGCCCACTGACAATACTAAAAATCATACTTATATGAAAAACATACGTTGAAATAAAGTTTTTAAAAGCATTAACCCATTGCGGGGCTAACTTTACAAATTCTTAACATTTATAAATGGCGGTGGGATATATTATAACCCATCTAAGTTTAACTAAGATCTGTACCATAAAATTTTAATTACGTTTTACTTTTATAACTGTAGGAGAAAACAGTTGAAAAATACATTTTCCTTATTTTGAAATTAAAAAAATTCTAAATTTTCGGTGGGAATTCAGCATTACACAAACGCAATTGCTTACCCCACAAAGGGTTAAAAGTGATATTTTTATTTGACCTCGTGTCAGGAGTTAACAGCCGAAGAAATCGCCAAAGCTATTTACAATTAGCATTTTTGATACCCTTTTGGTTTCAGTGGTTTAAATATTTGCGGATGCTTGTTCAAAATATTTTCGGCACCGTCAAGCCAAGAAAACTTTTGTGCGCTCTTCTTCTGCTTTTTTTCCCCTTCAATAATATTCATACCGTTTCAAATAATTCCGTCTTAAATTATCTACATTTAAGTATCTTATTTTACAAACTCATTAAAATGTCTAAAAAAGCAAGTATTTGACTGAATATATGGAATAGCTAGTGGGATAGTGAAAAACATTTAGTAAAAGAAAAGAAAATGTATGAAATTTATGTATTTTCAGAAAGTAAAATTTAAGAGGGTGGTGTGATTCTAACACAATCATTGAACTCTGACATTGTGATAAATGTGCGCAGATTTTAAAGTTAATAGTTTCAATTAATAGTTAGTTTGCCCCTTATAATTGAATACATTTATTTGATTTCGTTAATATTTCCATTTTATAAAATATTTTTAATATTAACGGTATTTTTTATCAGTATATTTAAAATTATTATTCAGTTCTAGAAATTATTAAAAAATATTATTCAATATTTTTAACCTCATAAATTTATATGTATGTTTAAATATATATATGTATATAATATATTAAAATATGTTTATACAGATATTTTAACATAAAGAAATTTTTGGAAGAATGTATTTTAAATTATTCAAGTTTACAAATTAATATCAAACATTCTTTATTTTATATTTCGTTTTATTATACGTTACAATATGTACTATTTCTTTTATTTTCAAAAATATTTTTACCATCGCCAACTTTTTAGAAATGTTTATTTTAAAAAATTAAAGTTTAACTCTATTTTACTTATTATTTATATTCAATATTTTTTATTTTATAGATATTTTATGATTGATTAGACATTTAGATGTAAATTTTAAATTTTCACAAATATTTTAAATTAAATTAAAAGTTTTCAAACTATTTTTATGTCTGTCTGTATAATAAGTATTAAAAAGATGCATGCAGAAGTTGCTTGCAAGTTTTATTTAATTATTTTTATTTGTGAATAAGTCAGCTTTTTAAAAATACTTGTCTTATTTACGGAATGTGTTAACAATTATTTAGAAACAAAACTATTATTTTTTAAAAACAAAACTATCCTTTATTTGAGCAAAACATTTCATATGTTGCTGTATTAAAGGAACGTAAGTGTTTCGTAATCATATAATATTATTTTTTTAAACTGAAAAACGTGTTTAAAACATGCATTATATTTGTTTAAAAAGTCATTTTTACATTAAAATATCCGAGAAAATATTTAAAATTTTTGTGTAAATATACATAATAACAACTTATTTCATGTATGTGCATTTCAAAATGTTACATGGAAAAATGAATATTTTATAATTTTTTGGAGAACTCTTTAGAACTCTTTACAAGAGTTAGGCTTAGTTTCGCAAAATCCTTCGGCTCAGAAGATGAAATCAAATTTTCCCGCTCCGTCCTCAGATGCGCAGTTCTGAAAGCGCGCGCCGTCGCGAACAGGCTAAGTGCAAAATTGGATGATATGTCTTAAATTTGTGTTATATTTATATTTTATTGTTTGATTTATTGATTTATGAGTGTTTTCATTTATTTATGGTACATAAGGTGAAATCAAATGATGAGCTATTTATATTCATTTAAGTCCAAACAGATTTAACATTCGAAATCGTCTGCACTCGACACAGATAGATTTGAATAAATTCGTGTTTGAAAATTACTTTAAAAACAATGCAAATTAAGTAAATTGCAATACTGTTTTCAAACAATTTGCTATATAGTTTTCAAGCAAATTGCATTTGCAAGCACATTTTATTCCTATTCGAATGTGTAAAAATTGAAAATGTGCAGCAATTAGAAATTTTAAAAAAATGTAATAAAATTTAATAAAAATTAAATTTAATCGTCTGCTTTTGCCACCCTCAAAATGGCACCAGCGTTATTCACGTTTGTACTTTATAATATGGTCAGTTAATAATCCTTTTGTGAAAAAAAAATTAAAGAAATTTACTTCAAAACATACTCTAATATATAAAAATAGCAAATAAAGCCTTTGTGCAACAATATTAAAAAGCAGAAAAACCAACATTTAAAATGCACAAATAATATATGAAAAGCAGAATTTTTGCTGCTTTTCATATAATATTTGTGCATTTTAAACGTTGGTTTTTCTGCTTTTTAATACTCTAATATAGTTCTATCTGTATTTGAAGGTAGGACGCCCATTCATTTAAAGCGAAATAACTCATAATAACTCGTTGGGGACTATATCCCCTTTCCCTATCGGTCCTAAAATTACGTGTAAAGGTTACAGTAAAAAGTAATTCTTCAAAACATTTTAAATATTATTTTAATAGCCACAACATTTCCTTATTTCAGTTAAAGAAATCTTTAAAATGTAGGACAAATCATAGGTAGCAATTGTCACACTTTCAAACTCTTTTTTCGTAAATTTTAAATAATATTTTAAATAATGTTTTAAAAGCCACATCATTTCATTATTTTACTTTAAAAAATCTTTAAAATGCAAAACAATTCAAAATAGATTACAGGTACCAATTGTTAGACTTTGAAACTCTTTTTGTCGTAAATTTTAAATTCAATTTTAATGTTTTAAATAATATTTTAATAGCCACAACATTTCATTATTTTAGTTAAAGAAATCTTTAAAATGCAAGAAAACACTAAATACTTCACTGGGACCAATTGTCAGACTTTTAAACTTTTTCCGTTTTTTTTTTTTTTTTTTTTTTTTTTTTTTTTTTTTTTTTTACTCCTATGCCCTTTAAAGATATCGACGGCAATTTGAACATTAAACGGTGTTTGAGATATTTTCTCTTTTTCCTTCGCTTATTTCCAATAAAAAGGAAATGTTCTTAACCTTTACTTTAAGTGGTTGATGTATTTCATGCAATCTATTCCTATGTGAGTATTTAAAGGAAAAAAAGGAAACAGTGAAATAAACCTTAAATGACAATATCTTATTTTTATATAGAAGATGGGCGCTTTTTAAAAAAGTTCGGTTATCTTATTAAAATGTTTTTCTAAGTTTTTAAAGGAGTTCTAAAAATATTAAATACTATGGATTAAATTAAAACACTAGTCATTTAATAAGTTAAAATTTTATAATTCGTTCTTTATGAACTCCAATGAATAACATTTTGCCTAGTGAAAACTTTTAAACATTTGGAAAACTGAATATAAATAATACGTGATTTATCACATTGCTAACAAAGCGTAGAACCAACAATGTGCAAATTGCCCAACCGGGAAGCGAACCAGGAACCCTTCGAATAGCGTACCAAGTGCTTTACCAATTCAGCTACGAGGATGATGCCCACCTAGCAATTTCCCACATATCTTGGTAAGGCTGCAACTGCAGCACAAGATGGAATAGTCTTCATGAGCACACATAATCCTGCAGAGAAACCTGAGACACACGATTTCAATAATTTCGAACTTATATTTCAATAACTTCGACTGGAATTTCACTGTTGAAAATTAATTAAAAAATTAATTGAAATTATATATTTGGAAAAATTATTTATGTTTCGTTAATAAAAATCTGTTATTTAATATCTTAATTATTATAAATTTATAGACATTTTATATGACTTATATTTAGTTTGAAACTTGTATTGGGGATAATATCTCTATAAATATTTAAGCAAAAGTAAATTCCTGTGAACAAAAAATTGTCTAAAATTTAAAAACATACAAATGCTATAACTTTAATAATGAAACTTTTTCACTCTAAAATAAACTATGAGAGATCGATTGCTGTCTTTCAATTCGTTCTGAAGCGCATATTTTAAAGTACCATGTTCCCAAACAGCACTAAGTTTGAAGTATAAACGCTGATAGCTGGTATAAAAGCAAAATTACTTTATGACATTCAATTACTTTATTATTTTACTTATACTGTAACAATTACTTGAAATCACACACTAACGTAGTCCTTTTATTTAGCTTTTTAAAAAAATATTTTTTTTGTAGTGTTGATTAAATATATGACCTTTGTAGTTCCAATCCATAGTATTTACATAGTAAATTCGTTAAAAATGATAAAATTGTGACAAAGAAATATTTTAAGTTTATTTTTTTATTTTAATATCCATATTTCATTTTAAATTAATTTTCTTTCATTTCAGTACCGGAGGGTTAAGTATATCTCAAACTTACTTATCACAATCTTTTGAAACTTCTGTGTAACTGTTTTAGAAGTTCCTGGAAGGTAATTCCTAGGAAAAACATGATAAGTAAAACCTATCAAGTTGCAATTCATAATTTTTATGAATACTGCTTTAATAATTAAAATCTCATATATATTTAATAAATAAAAATCGCGCGATTGAAACAGCTAATTCAAAAAACAGAGAAAAAAACAACACGATTAAAATAATTATTGCACAAGATATGAAGAAAAAGAAAAATATATAAATAATGATGTAAGGCCTTAAATCTTAGTAGAAATGATATGAAATTTGGTATACAAAGTTGAAGTATACTATAAAATCGAAATATGAAATCAAATGTGGGTGATGTCTTTAAAGCTCGGAGATTGTTGTTATTGAAGTTTATTAAATTTCTAAAGAGAAAGTACCTCCCAATTTTTTTTTAAATTTATAATGCGTTTAAAGAAGATAGAACTTTCAATCAAAGGTCTTCATTCGTTTTTCTCTTTAATAAATTACAAATTAAAATATTTTGGGTAAACGTTTTAGGTTTACTACATTTTTAATGTAACTTATTTATATGCTTTAATCCTTATCTTCAAAATTAAAGAAATAAGAATAATAATACTGTTTAAGATTGATAAATACTCTCTATGAAAAAATTAATACTGATATATTTAGAGTTAAAAGAATAAATGTAAATAAAAACTATTTTTTGAATGTAACATCGTGTAACTACTACAGTCCATTCATGACAAAGTAGCTGATCAGTAAAGAAAATTTTATAACTTTAATTGTTAATTAAGATAACAATCACGAATAGCAATAAGCAAAATCTAGTTTGTCACTAAATAATGAGTTTTCTTTACCATTGTTAATACTTCCAAAAATATCAGTTCCCAATTGCCCCATTGCTGATGCTGCAGAATCGTTTAAAACTAATTCTTCTTTTTCTCCACAGCTACTAGTCGATCCTGTAGGCACAGAAGAGCTCCTGAAAGACTAAAATATTAAGAAGGAAAGAGATGTCATCTTTATGTTTCTATTTAAATGTACAAATGACAGCACTAAGCAATTCTTCTTGCAAATTCATGAAAATTACTTTGCAGAAAGGAAATAAAATATTATGTTCTATGATGTCTTGTGTACTGTGACGCGTGTTTGTTTCGTTAAGCGTTATTAAATGTTTAATATTTATTTGTGCTACCTCTTCATTTATAGTTGTAATAATTATTAAGTAATTAGTTACAAAAGCACTTCATTATCTATTTGTTTTTTGACCAATCACGAACTCGTTCAAAGTGAAAATACAGTTTATCTGACCATATCATATGAAAGATAATTTTTATATGGATTGCCTTCAACAAACACTACGAATTAAAAAATTTTGTTTCATAATTTTCATTTTCGTCAACACTATTGCGTTTTATGAGGAAAAAAAGGGGAAAAAATGCAGGCGCCGCAGAATATGCTTTTGGAAAAAAGATAGGTTATTATGAGTTTATTGTTTATTTATTTTGAAAAAAAAATCTTTTTGAAATAGCTTGTTAAATTTCTGTTAAATAACATTGGCCTTAGTTATGATACATTTTTACAAAGATCTTTGTCACAACTCAAATTTTAAATATTTTCTTTTCTTTCTGTTTGGTTAAATTACCAACTACTTTAGCTATTAAAAAATAGTCTTGAAATTCTGTATACTATTTTAAATAATTTACAGAAGTTGGTCAAATATTGCCCCATGTATCTGGAGTAAATCTTGGTCACTGGTGTAATTCCTGGTCAATGTTTTTATCATCACTTAATTCCTTTTTACTGTCATATTTAGTGATTTTAATTGTCGCATACCCTTTGTGAATTAACTGCAACCACATTGTTCACCACATTTTAGCTAATTGTAGTTCTTAATAAAGTAGAGTCACCCGTGGTTATTCCGGGTCACTGAATTTCTGAGGTAATTCTCAATCATTTTCGCTTTTGTTATGAAAATAACAATTTATGAAACTGTAAAAAATCTCAAAGATACTTTGAATCCTTTGCTTTGAAATATATTCTTTAATTATTCATTTAGTTGAAATTAAACATTTAAAAATATATATATTCAAAACTGCTACTCAAATTTCTGCAAAACATCGATCTTGATTTTTACACATTTTACAACAGATCATTGTCATTCTTGAAGTTTTAATTATTTTATTTCAGCTAATTACATATCACAGACTTTAAAAAAAGATTATAAAATTTCCCTCTACTATATTAAACACTTTTATAAGAAGAAAACAGTAAGTGCTCAGAGAATAAGACACACTCTATGACTGAACAATTTAAGTAGAAATACTATCTCATTGCAAAATGCCAAAATGGTGCATAAAAATATACATAATGCAAGTAAGAAACCTAATTATTATGCTGTGTATTATATTAAAGGTCTGTATTGAAAATTTCTTGAAAAGGGAGCCGAAAACTTCAGTTGGCCTAAGCAAAATAAAATTGATAACAAACATTCAGTTATCTTTTTTATGGACCAATAAATTTGCAAATTATTAATAAATCCATTCACAGTGGATACTAATGAAGTAATAAATACTGCTTATAAATGTTGTAAAAATGCATAAAAATTCTTTGGCTGATTAATATTTTGTAAAATGTACAAGAGTATTTTGCACATCAAATAACTTTGTATTTATGCCCAAAACAAAGTCTAATGCTTTATTATTCCATGGTTATGAGATGAACAAAACATTTAGAAGATTGATACTACTTATTTTATTATTCAGTCATAAAAAAATTAACTGTACAACTTTATTTACATTAAAAAGGGATGCTGACCGATAATTACCCCAGAAGTGACCAAGAATTACACCATTTCCGGGGTAATTCTTGGTCATTTAAAAATTATAATTATTTTAATTATAAGTGCATATATATTTAAGTAACCATTTTATAATATAGCCATCAGAGGGGGATTTTTCCACAAAAAATTGGGAACAATACCTTTAATAGTTTTTATAATAATTAGATGTTGATGCTTTTTGACCGAGAATTACCCCGGGTGACCCTATGTCTTAAAAAATAAAATCCTAAAAAGTATGTAATAATTGAATATTTAATTTTATTTATAAAAAACCAGAAAAATATACTTTTATAAATTTTTAATTTAAAGTAGATAAACAATAAGAGATTTTATTAAAACCATTGTGCATTACTTTGTATCTGCCCTTTTCAAAATCCAAATTTCATAATTTGAATTTCAATCAACACTATTACGATTAGAAGGAAAAATAGAAAAAAATCCCTGCCGGCTCGGCCTACAGACACAGGTAGATTTCGAAGTTAAGTACTAATTTCACCAACAAAAACTAAATGAAGACTTAGAGATAAACTCTGTTAAACAATTTTATCTGGTCGCTTTTCATGAGATTTTAATTTCACTTCTCTCTAAAAGCTGGTTTTTGTTGCATTAAAATATCTCAATTTGTTGATTTTCTGTAAGCAAGTAAACCCTATTAGTTTGCAATCGAAGTCTATTGGAATTTGGCGAAATATTAGAGATATCCCCAAGTTGGCGACAAACTTGGCGATATTTGGTGACGGAACAGGGTCCCCCCTACGGTAACCCCCCTTATATGTATGGAAATACGATAGCGTAATATATGTATATAAATATAGATTTTTATTTTTCATGTGGAGATCTTGCAATAGAAAAGTAATTGTTGTGGTAAGAATTTTATTGTGGATTTTTTTTTATTGTTGGCAACTGCTATAGTGAATTTTTTCTTTTATTTTCCTGCCATTCTGGTTTTACAGAATCATGTTAAAGCGGTATTCAAAATTTTTAACCCTACCCCATTTCTACTGCCTTGAGCCGATTTTTCTCGTTTGCAATCCCCGCCGTGATATTAGCCATCTCAATGTATTTGGCGAGTTTGAAGACGATCCGTGCATAATTGTGCTTTTTATCGTACGGACAATATTTAGTACATATACACACACACACACACACACACACACACACACACACACACACACACACACACACACACATATATATATATATATATATGCATATGTATATAAACTTTTTTGGTGGGAGTGGTTTTGGGTTCATGGGGTCCTATAATGAAAAGTTATGAAGGAATTTTTCAAAAGTCGCAGCATGTTAACGAGTGAAATAGGTAGTATTTCTTACGAAATCTGCCTAAAATGCATACGACGTAGAACATGCTTTCGGAAAAAAAGATATGTCCTATAAAATAAAATCCCACATAAATTTTAATAATTGAATTTTTACTTTTATTTTTAAATAAACACAAAAATATCCTTTTATCAATTTCACATTTCAAGAATATATATAAAAAAAAAAAAATACGAGCTTTTCACTACTTTATATTATTTTATATTTACTGTTGTCAAAATTCAACGTCAATCAGTGGCAACATTTTAATCAGTGTATCTTGAACTACTTATAAGAACATGTCGAAGATTTTCGAAAATATAACGCTGTAAATGTAGACGATCCGAAATATTAGTTAACGCACGTAGCTTATTTTGAAGTAGCAGATAATTGGATTTATTTTGTTAATATCCAACTAACACGGCGTTAATTTCACATTTAAGGATATAAACTAGGACTTCCCTCAGAGGGATTAGTCTGAGCGATATTACTGAGAACATAGATTTAATAATAACATGTGGAAGCAAAGAAAATGAGATGTTATCTTTAATTGTCCATATGCTGCGATAAATTGAAATGATGAAAATAAACGAATCGTAGAATTACAAAATCTTATATATAAATTCGTATACACTGTTTTAAAAAATGGAAAATCTAACCATTCAAGACAGCCAAGCATGGATATAAAATTGAAAGTACGCAATATATTAAAAGTAAAATAGAAAATGAAATACTAAATTACTTATATCGGAATTTTAATTTTATAAAATGATGTCAAGAGCATAATCAGACGCTCTGCACCAATTTGAGTAACTTTAAATGATAAATATATGATGTTTAAAAAGAATGGAGTATACTTTATATGGTGTGTGCTCCCCCGAAATAGTTAATATTGTACAATATCTGTTTTCCACGGATGCAATGAGGTTGTCGATAACATTCAAGGAATTCTCTCCTCTAAATCTAATATAGTATCAAAGTACCGAATACATCAACAGTGGCATGCAATGCTTCGTTTGAGTGTGTTTTAGATATGCTCGATCGGATTTGAATGATGAGTGTATGCTGGCCACTACATACGCCGCTGTATTGTTTTGTTTTCAAACATATTCTGCACAAGTTGAGCTGTATTTAGCACGTATTAAATATAAGAAATCGGCAATGATTACAACATAATGTATGACATAAG
The DNA here is from genome assembly GCA_963932465.1 of Maratus speciosus. NCBI lineage: Eukaryota > Metazoa > Arthropoda > Arachnida > Araneae > Salticidae > Maratus > Maratus speciosus. Next base: position 78,954,971 of record OZ010791.1, on the reverse strand, counting down.
ATCTGAATATATCGTCTGCACAACTTTCGAGCTGTCAAAGTGTCATTTGAAGTAATTTACAAATCCATACATATTTATTCAGCAAATCATGCAAGCTAATATACGCCAATATGAACCTGATTATAAAATTTCACCAGAATAAGTTAATATATAAAAAATCTACTAATGATAATTGACAATATGACCTTATGATAAAATGTCTAGAAAAATGAATCGGATAAAAAATTCATATCACATTTAAAACGGCACTTCCCTCTGTTAGCGGCCTTGGCGACAGAGAGAAAAGCCTAGAGAAGGAACACTTTAACAAGTACTTTCGGGCAACCTACTCACTGTTTCATACAGGTCTTTATTCAATATTTACACAATTTATTTAATGCCAGGTGGGTATCTATCAGTTTTGTTTCATTTAAATCGCATGTTTTGCGGAGGAAATGCAGCATTATGAAATATTTAAAGTTGCTGTACCTAATAATTTCAAATTAATGGTAATTGAGATCGCTTTCCGTTAATTTCATCTTTTTAAATTTTTTAGACACCATTCATAGAGACAATTGTATATTTTAAAACTAACCCGAAGCAAAATTTCAAGATTTTGGGCTCAGCTGTAACACAGAAATAGAAAATTTTTGAAAGTTTTTTGTTTTTGCAATGTTTTATATAGCGACATTTTTAGAAATTGTTCTATTGCGAGAATTTACGTCATGATAAATACAGCCATGTCAATTTTCATGGTTATATTCCTAACAATTCCATGTACTTCGTTACTTAGATCATCTTTAGATCTTTTTCCGCTTTGTTTAGTCTTTCTATTTTTTAGAATTCGTTCCACAACGAGCATTTACATATTATTAATTACTACCATGCCAAAGTTCTAGTTTCTAACCCCAACAGTATCCCAAAAATTTCAGTATTCTAAATAAATCATAGTTTAGAACCTGTCTAGAACTTTTTACGTTTATCCGTCAAATTGAACCTTTTAGAGAGCGTTCATTACGAGTATTTATATCTTAAAAGTAACTGCCGCACCAAATTTAAAGTTTCTAACCCAATCAATATCGCATAAATCACAATTTTAGAACTTTTTTTTCTCCTGCAGCGATGTAGGTTCTTGCACTGACATAAAATAGTCTTTTTTTCGGAGCAGAGATGGCCACCAACATTTTTTTAAGTTGGCTATGTAGTTTCAGAGATAACACCTCACAAACGTACAAGCATTAATAATATTATATACTTTATAATATTATAAAGCTTTATAATATTAGCATTAGATGTACAGATACAAAAGCCATTTATCCGTTACAAACTAAAGTGCCGGCGTTGCCCAGAATTTGAAGGATGTTTGTTCTGAAAAATCAATTTCAAAATTTAACATACAACACAAAACAAACATTAAAAAAAGCAGTCGAAATGTTGTATGAATGAATCATATGAAAACGCTACATAAAAATGTATAAATGTATATAACAGACGCAAAAGAATACAGCTATAAATGAACTTATTTCAATTTATAATTGGAGCAATAATGTTAAAATAGGCCAATAATTTCCCTAATCGGGTTTTTATCATGCTTCAATACATTTTTCACTCTCATATGACGTTATACTATATCCACCACGTCCTTTACATTTTCAATATGGCGTAATATTTTCCTATTTCACGTGGAAACCTTGAAATAGAAAAGTTATGAAGTTATATTCACTTTCATTTAAATTCGTCAAACCATTTATTTCATTTTCATATTTCACGTGAATATCTTGCAATAGAAAAGTTATGACGTAATATTCACCTTTTTTTTTTAATTCATCAAACTATTTATTTCATTTTCATTTTTCACGTGGAAATCTTGCAGTAGAAAATTAATTGTTGTAGTAATAATTTTATTGTATTTTTTAATTGTTGGCAACTGCTATAACGAAAAATGTTTAAATTTGATAAGAAATTGCTGTTAAATTGGTGGTTTTTTATTAATTAAAAATTCACTATAAATTATTTCGATTCCGGATTACTTTAGTTGCCTCGGCCATGTTTTAATACACATGTCCGTATCTTTTCACAATTTTGGCTTCCAAATTGTGGATTTTTATCAAATTACAAACAGACAGATAGACAAGTTTTCATTTTTATATATCTCTCTATTCTAAAAAAAGTAACTAACGCTGTCACCGCCGCCGCCGGTTTTGAATTTTTTGAGACCGGAGGTCTTTCTTCGTTAATAATAAGAAAACTATCGCATACAAAAATATGAAAATCGGTGGTATTATAGCGAAATGTTTGATCAACACGCTAATGCGTACAGTTTTCAAATCGAAGAATTATTTTAAGAGATATTTAATGCTAAAGTAGGACAAAATCGTTCCATTAAAAAATATATATATATAGGAGCAAAAGCTATACATGGGAATTTAATCATTTTTAGATCATTTTATTCAATAGAAGATCCCGGTGTGCAGATTTCATTAATTGTTTTGTAATTTGACTCATTTTTGAGGTTTTATTTCTATTTTAAATTCAAATATTCAGCATCTTGACAGATATGTTTTACATATTTTAGAAAATGGTATTAATTTCAACTGTTGCCAACTGTATAAACAGCGCAAACAATAATGTTTGCTTCAAAAAAAATATTTACATGCTACTATTATAAACAGAAGAAAACCTTCAAATTAGAATTAAATAATTAGGTATAAAAAGCAGGCACTTATTGGAAATTACGCCATAAAAACTATATTTACATGTGAATTTTAAAAGAGAAAGGATATTGTAAAATAAATTCTTTAACAGGCGTTAGAAGTCTGAAATAGAAGAAATTACGTCACATTACACTTATTTGACGTTATGATGTAATGTGACGTTATGACAAAATGAACAAAAAATAGTATTGCAAAAGAGTTTAAATTTAAAAATTGCGCGAGACAAAATATTAGAGGTTAAATATTAGATTTTTTCAAAATTTTATAATTTGCCGTTTGATGTGAGGTGTTCAGCTATAAGTATGCAAAATTTCATGTCTCCAACTTAATTAGGGGCTGAGTTAGAAAAATTGCTTAAAATACACAAGTTAGAGCCCGGAGGGTTAAATGATAGACTTTTTCAAAATTTTATTATTTGTCGTTTGATGTGGGGTGTTCAGCTATAAGTATGCACATGTCATGTCTCCAACTTAATTACGGGCTGAGTTAGAAAAATTGTTTAAAATACAGAAGTTAGAGACCGGAGGGTTAAATATGACTTTTTCGAAGTTTTATGATTTATCTTGTTATCGCAAGTGTTCAGCAATAAGTATGCAAACTTTCATGTCTCCAACTTAATTAATGGCTGAGTTAGAAAAATTGCTTAAAATACACATGTTAGACCCCCAGAGGGTTAAATGTTAGACATTTTCAAAATTTTATTCTTTGTCGTTTGATGTGAGGTGTTCAGTTAGAAGTATGCAAAATTTCATGTCTCCAACTTAATTAGGGGCTGAGTTAGAAAAATTGCTTAAAATACAGAAGTTAGAGACCGGAGGGTTAAATATGACTTTTTCAAAATTTTATGATTTATCGTGTTATCGAAAGTGTTCAGCTATAAGTATGCAAACTTTCAAGTCTCCAACTTAGCTAGGGAATGAGTTAGAAAAATTGCTTAAAATACATTAGTTAGAGCCCAGAGGGTTAAATATCATACCTTTTTCAAAATTTTATTATTTGTCGTTTGATGTGAGGATTTCAGCTATAAGTATGCAAAATTTCATGTCTCCAACTTAATTAGGGGCTGAGTTAGAAAAATTGTTTAAAATACATAAGTTAGAGTCCAGAGGATTAAATATTAGACTTTTTCAAAATTTTATTATTTGTCGTTTGATGTGAGGTGTTCAGGTATAAGTATGCAAAATGTCATGTCTCCAACTTAATTAGGGGCTGAGTTAGGAAAATTGCTTAAAGTACAGAAGTTAGAGACCGGAGGGTTAAATATGACTTTTTCAAAATTTTATGATTTATCGTGTTATCGCAAGTGTTCAGCTATAAGTATGCAAACTTTCATGTCTCCAACTTAATTAGGGGCTGAGTTAGAAAAATTGCTTTAAATACACAAGTTAGAGCCCAGAGGGTTAAATATTAAACCTTTTTCAAAACTTTATTATTTGTCATTTGATGTGAGATGTTCAGCTATAAGTATGCAAAATTTCATGTCTCCAACTTAATTAAATTAGGGGCTGAGTTAGAAAAATTGCTTAAAATACACAAGTTAGAGCCCAGAGGATTAAATATTAGACTTTTTTAAAATTTTATTATTTGCCGTTTGATGTGTGGTGTTCAGCTATAAGTATGCAAATTTTCAAGTCTCTGACATATATAGTTTCTGAGAACGGTCTCTGTGACAGACGGACAGACAGACAGACAAAGGAGTGTGACAGGTAGTGTTTCGTTAGATAAACAAAACTCTAAAAACATGCTGCGGATGACTGTAAGAACATCCTAAAATTACATTACCATCAGTGATCTACCAATCTCGAATTTAGTTTATATTCGTTTCATATATTCTTATTCATCTGTGTGGCCCTGTAAAATAACTATCAAAATTATATACAGTAAAACCTCTGAATAGCGGACACCCCGAGAATGCAGAATTTGTCCTCTATTTAGAGGTGACTGCTACTGAGAGTAAAACATGTACAGTTATTTAAGAGTTGGTAATCGAAAAAATGTCCGCTAAATAGAGGTATCCGCTAATAGGGTGTGTCCGCTATGGAAGTTTTACCAGTAAAATCTCTGAATAGCTAACACCTCGGGAGGGCAGAATTTGTCCTCTATTTGGAGGTGTCCGCTACTGAGAGTAAAAAATGTACAGTTATTTAAGGGTCGGTAATCGAAAAAATGCCCACTAAATAGAGGTGTCCACTAATCGGGTGTGTCCGTTATGGAGGTTTTACTGCATAATAATATCATCCTTTACAAGAAAATTGCATGCTGTATGCTAGACAGACAGACATCCAGAGAAAGTTAACCTCCCGGAGCAATAAACACTCATGTCTTTTGTTTTAATCATCCACAATTGTATGTCATACAACAGGCCAGATTTCATACAACAGGCTAAAAACGGTCACCGTGGTACGGAGTACTGTATTACTATTTGTTTGCCCACCAAAACTGGTTGCCACGGGTTGTTGCAAGGTTTGTGATCACGTGGTTGAAACTGATCTATTCGATATTACTGCGTGCGTATTTTTTTTTTTTTTATTTGCTCCATGTGTTCAAACCAGTTTTCTACGAAAACATCACTTGGTGAAAGCGACGCACACCAAATTTCTGTGACGTATGCAGATAAATTGTGCTTTTTTATCAGTTTTTTTTCTATATAATTTTTAAACGGTTTGGAACTTATTTTTCATAGTAGGTGCATTCAGTAGGCGACCCTCATAGGTACCTTCTGGTGCAATCAGAAACGAAATCCGACAAATATTTTTTGAGTTATGCTTGACGAAAGGTTTTTATTAGGCTTTTTTTTAGTAGGACATGGCGTTAATATCCATCGTAGTAGTAATGTGTCCGGACAGTAATATTTCGCTGAGTATTAGCCTTCGCTTCGCTCAGACAATTATGCGTTGTGTATTAAAAGAACTATCTAATTACATTCTTTCTTTCAGTTTATTACATGTATTTCTTTGACTAATTATTATAAGTGGATGAAGCAACCAATTAAATTCAAGTTTCACAAGATATTTCTATGCATATCTTTAACATCAACATATAGATGTAAAATGAGCAGATAAGCAATGTATAATGGTTAAAATGCTGTACAAGGTAAGTGATTTATTATAAAAAGTGTTAATATATTCCGAAAATAATGGACATTAATGCTGCAATATTTAGAGCAGATTTAATTTAACGCTAATCACGAAGCTCTTTTTTCTATTTTTACAATATCTTTCGGAGACATTTGTTAAAGAGAACTAATTAAGTTATAAGAAATACTAATCCTCCAATAAAAATTTAATGACTGTGGAACGCACAGATTTATTTTTTTAGTCAGTCGGAAACAGAAATTTATCAATTATCAATCATTATCCATGTGTGTAATGATAACTATATTGCTAGACGAAAGTCTAGACGATAAAGTGTGGCAACAGGCTATCCTTGTAACGCTCTAAAAAGTGCTAAACTACTAAAACCAGTAAATATATAATGATGCTTAATGATAAATATCGAGTACAAGAGTTGTTTTTCAAGATAAACATTGAATAAAAATCCGCTGTTTTCAGTTTTGCGTGCTTTAAGTTTATTAATTGTGTAATTCTTATAATTATTTATCTTTACATATCTCGTGTTATTTTATTTAAGAAAGTAATCAATCACAATAACAATGTCGATTTGAAATTTCGTTTTAATGATATTATTATGTTTTTTTAATATTATTTTATTTATTATTGTTATTAGTTGCACATGGGTAATTTTTTCAAAAAAGACTTGATTTGAGGAAACATTTCGAGCTTAATAAGTTAAATATTTTTTATAATTGTAAATTTAAACATTTTTTTTTTTTTTTTTTTTTTTTTTTTTTGTAGAAATTGCATTGGGATCTTTTCAAAAAACAACCCGCTGATTTAAGGAAAATTTTGGGGATACTGATATCCGACAATCTGGCAATACTGAAGTGTCAACAGAACTCACTTCGAAAGAAAATGCCGTAGGAGAAAGTTATTGCTTATTAAAAATGCGGCTGTTATAATGATTAAATAACTTTCTAATGAGACCTAATGACGTTATTATTTTCCCTTCTGCAGATAGTGGTTGTTATCTTTGTTTCTATTTGCTCCTTTATCGCAATGCTCCTGTCTGCAAATTTATGGAATATACTTCAATATTTACAAGTTTAGGCATACACACTTGCAGTGTTAAAATATGATACCATCCTAAGCATATAATCTCAATGTATAAATATACTTATGTGTGGATTTTACTAAACGAATGGTTGGAAATAAATTTAAACATCACCAATAATTGTTGTCAATTTGAGCAGTAATTATTTTTTAATGTTTTTTCCATAAAAGCTGTGTATAAAATAAAGCATTTCTTTGTTATCAGTTTCCAAGAGTATCAGAATCCGTGTGGATAAAATATCTATGAACATTACTGGAAAAAGATATAACACGTTTCTTTGACAGGCACCACAGTAGAACTGAATGTTTTGCTTTAAACAAAGTTACGTAAATATTTCTTAATAAAATGTTCATAAATAAGTTACAAAAGCTTCTGAAACTTTGAAATTTTTCAACCATAAATTAAAAAAAAATGTGTGTATGATTTATATAATTAAAGCAGATAGAAACTATATATAACCAGTTTTGAATTTTGAAGTAAAAGGTATTTTCGTAAATGAAAAGTAATCCAAATAAAAATAATAAACATTTAAACCTATAGTGGGTAACATTCCTCAGAATAAACTTATATTTGAAGAATATAATCCCGAGAAAAAATTTATAGCCTTTAAAATAAATTTATATTTTAAAAAGTCTTCTATTTACAAAAACAGTTATTTGTTTCCTTTTCAACAAATATATATTTCAAACTGACTAGAATCATCTAGTATATTATTCATAGACTTAGAAGCACAATATCTATAGAATAAGAACTTGTGTTTGTAAACATAGTATCATCTTAATTAAAAACTTTAGGAAGAAGATTTTCGTAACATCTGCGACACGATGCAACCTCCAGAATGACTTCAACGATTAAAGATTTACAATTGAAGATAAATCTTTCGAGACATTCTGCAGGTAAAATAAATAAAAATCTCTTTTCGCAGACAGAGCTGAAGCAGTGATACTAGTAGAAATATACGAAAATAAATTTCTTAAAAAGTTCCATTTTTACATTAATTAATAAAAACTGATTTTTTCTAACAAATAATTTTAATACTACGACGAACTAGTTAAACCGCCATATGCAACAGTAACTTGATTAATATGAAAAATAAAAGGCACTAAATCACAGTTAATAAATTAAGAGCAAGCCAGCCTTGGAGTTTAACGTTGCGTTTCAATTCTCTCTTCAAAAATATTATATACAAAGGGATTTACGAGATTTTTTCAACATTTATGGTTTTTCTTTAAATGATTTAAAAATATCAGCCATAACTGACAATAATAGGATTTGTATGCAACCAACAAAAACACTTCGTTAGATTTAGAATAACATATTAAATCAACATATTCCAAATGAATTTAATGAATTTTTCATTTTAATAAAATTGGTAGAAATAATTTCATTATACAAAAACTATTTTTTTATGAGAGAGGACGCAATTGGAAAACCAAATGAAAACAAATATTTTCATAAGTATAAAATATTTAAACTTTAAAGAAAAATATAGTGGAATTAAGTGTCATTCTAATTTTCTTAAAGTATGTTCTAAATAAAGTTTTATATTTATAATATTACGTCATTTTCTAATTCAATAATATTTGAGAATGTCCTAAACTATAAGGTTTGGAGACTAATGCCTATAATTCTGTTACATTTCATGTCGTTTTCTCCCTTTTACCCAAAGTTAAAGGTAGTGTACTATTCTAACAGAAATCGATTAATCGAAACTCTGTTTTCTTTTTTTTTGCGTTTTTTTTGTTTAATGTCAAAGCATGACTACTATCAGAATTAAAAAAACTTGTTTTTTTTATAATTTTATTTGCAAAAGAATATTTTAAACTATGTGACACTGTGTAAAAGATATAAATTCAAAAGAACAATTTAATCCTTTTTATCTAAAATTTCATTTTGAAAGAGATTCTTTTTTTTCCTACTTTTTGAATATTACCACAAAACATGAGTTTTAATTTTTCTTTCCGTACATTTATTTTCACCTGGAAAGGGATAATATTTTATGTCTGAATGTCTCGCATAGAGACACTTTTTTTATTTGTGCCATTACTCCGCAATGTCACAATGGAAATCAATAATTGAAAACCGCCCTTTTCTTTTTACCATTAATGTGGAAGTTTGGATATCTGATTCAAATATCTCGCTTCCGTTAATGTGCTTTAGATAGTCGAAAAACATATCTATTTTTTTAAATTTATTCCTGCATTTTTGTGCAATCTTTAAATTTTAAATACACAAGCACACATTAATATATTCATAGTACAGAATTTTAATTGTCTTTACACACTAACGTCCGGTGTTACATACAAGTGACATGTTTCAGATTTTAAATGAATTTCCGCCGTTTCGGCTTTATTGGCATCTAGAAGTGCATAAGTAATCATAGAAAAATGTCCCTAATATATCTCTTATTTTCTGGTATAATACTGATACAATCCTGAATTGCGATACAGTCTATAATCGTGCAAAGTTTTGCTTTACCTTCTCCAAACATGAAAAGACTCTTTTGGGTTTTTATTTAGGGATAAAAGATGTCAACAAAGCAATGAGTATAATAATTTTCTTTGCCTAAATGTTAACTTTAACTAAACAGTGAATTGATGTTTGTAGGATTTCGAATGTTTTCGTAATTTTTGTTGCCTTTTTGTTATTATCTCCTATTAACTTTAGTTGTTGTAATGTTGTTTATGCGATTATAAATTTCTGTGTCATCCATGCATGACAGATCAAATTATCAACTCTTTAAAAAATATATTACTCGATTTTATTATAAACAGTTTTATACAATATATGAATTGTATATATGCAGGATGTTGCCAAATTCAACCGACAAATTCAGAGGCGTGATACAGAAGGCATCAAGGGGATGAAAAATTGACGTACAACATAGTACATGTGATTATTATCATATATACCTTAAAATTCGATATAGATCTTCGTCGACGGAACGAAGAGCTCCACTACTCTCTCGGAAGTCTGTTGGAGTACGCTGATATCCATATAACTTGCGTATAGGGTTAGGTTAAAACTTTTTATTTATACAGAGTGATTAAAGAAGACGTTTACAAAGTGACATAGCAAATCAGTCATACAACAAAGATACAAAATGACATAAGAACATAGGATCGAAAACCACTTATTTAAATACAAATTCAGGCTGTTTCATCCTGACTGAACTAGGGTTGGTGGTAATAATTTTGATAAAAATAAAAACATTGCAACGAAAATGTATGCAATATATAGATTGTTTTGTGTGAAATGTTATAACATCACGAAACATTCTGGATAAACATGGTGCTCAAGCAATCGATGATAACGTATGAACTGATAATCGCAGTCCAAAGTGTGGAGTGTCAAGTGATAGTGCTGGTGCATAGAATGGAAACTTCTACAACTTTTTTTATATTAGCACATCAGGTGAGAATGTTTATTAAAAGTTAAAACTTAATAAACTCCCGTCCTTAAAGTTATTACCGTTACCTCAAACTGAGTTAGGGTGGAATAGCCTGCATTTTTTATCAAATACGTATGATTTTGTGACCCGAAGTTCTATGATAATTTTTCATCCTCTTGATGTCTACTATCACCTCTTTGAATTTGTCTGTCGAATTCGGCAAGACCCTATATATATTAGTTTTCTTATAAGCATTGGAAGGTTAAAAAATACACTGCTGGCCATTAAAATTGCAGCACCATGAAAGATCGAAAATACAAAAAAGATATTTATTGTACGTAAACAGTATGGCATGAATACAAAATGATTAAATTTGTAAAGAGTTTGGGGGTTTACAAGGGTGCGAAATCGGTAGAAACAGCTGCTCCCCCTGGCAGCTAAAAGGGCCCTTACCCGGTTGGGCATGGAGTCGAACTGGGATTGGAGGACAGAAAAGGGCTATTCATACCATGCTGCTTCAAGTCTATGCCACCGTATTAGCTGGAGAAGGGTGGCGGAGCATTTCATGTCTCTAAGCAATTCATGACCAGATGTTTTCAATGGGCGACAGATCTGGAGACCGTGCAGGCCAGGGCAGAAATCGAATACCCTGTGTATTGAGGAAGGTCAGAACATGACGTGCAACATGTGGTCTTGCGTTATCTTGCTAGATATGGCGTTTGGCAAGCCTCGAAGACAGGGCACAACCACTGGACGTAAGATGTCAAAAGTGTATCGATCTGCGCTCAAATTACCGTCGATCCGAATTAGAGATGTTCATGCTGTGTACCCAATGGCTGACTAAACCATCACACCAGGTGCAGGGCCCCTGTGCCGATTTCGAATGCAAGTAAGCGACAGGCGTTTTCCTCGAAGCCTCCAGAGAAGTATACGGCCATCAGAATACAGCACATATAGCTGAGACTCGTCTGTAAAGATGACATTGTGCCAGTCATGCATCCAGCTTTGTCGTTGGGCGCACCAGAGTCACCGACTCTCTCTATGCTGCATTGTCAAGAGAAGCCGCAGTACTGGTCGTCGTTTTGACAGTCCACACTGCTGCAAACATCGTCGCACCGTACGAGCAGATACTGGGCGCGCTTCAAATATACCCATTTCCTGACTAATGGTTTGTGATGTGGTTGTACGGTTTTGCAGGACCGACCTCACAATAAGTCTGTCCTCTCCGGCGTTAGTCATGGGAGATAGTCGAGATCATGCATGCTGTTCACTATGACCCTCAGCAATCCATTGATTCCATATTTGCTTGACAGTGGTTGGATTTCGACGAATGCAAAGGGCGATATCACGGAAAGATAATCCACACTCTCGATAGGCAACGATACTGCCTCTATCGAATACCGACACTTGGTGGTCAGAATTTCTTCTTATTATTCGAGGCATAACACGATATTCTGAGCATAGACCGATCTTACAAAGCGCGTTCCGAATGAAAAATCCACTACGCAACCTTTCTTTTATGCAGTCCTTCAAATGTCCTGCCTCGTCTAAATGCGCTGAAATACTAATCAGTTGCACATTCCAACCTCTTCTTCCATTCATGTGATTTTGACGTTTGTCAGATCATTCCTTCCTGGTGTTGCAATTTTAATGGCCAGCAGTGTAATTAGAATCTAACGTGTTAATCAAAATAGAGTTCATTGCGATAACCCTCCCTCTAAACCGCTATTGATAGAAAATTCCTTCCAATTACAAAATGTATACAAATAAAATAGAGCTTTTAGATATTTCCTTTACTTTCGAAGAAACTCTTTACATATTATGATAAGAACTGCGTTACACTTTTATTGTGTTATACTATTTTCCGTGGGTCGTATAAGTTACACTGAAAAAGAATTTCTAGAAATAGTAAAAGTTCCAGTCATCTACAAAGGTAAGGCTGATAAGTAATGCACACATACTTGCAGAGCGCGAACGAAATGGCCTTCAGAAGCGCAGCTGGTGACATGCGGAAATAGCATTCCCCTTCTATACGTGTCGCTATATACTTCGCTTCTATACGTATTTGAAGTCACTGAATTCATCCAATGTGTTTTGAGAAGCGGAAGTATGGAGACATGTTCTAGTGCTATGTTAACGCGAGTTAAACAGCGTGCTGTTATCGAATTTTTAACTGCGTATAAATTGATGATGAGATTTATCGACGTTTAAAGATGACGATGCTGTTGATAAGACTACTCTAAATCGATCGGCAGTAAAATTTGTGATTGCGAGTCTAGAAAATTACAATTGTTGATGAAAAACGCAGCGGACGTCCGACCACTGCCCAGACAATAAACATTGCAAACTTGTCGACTATTTGATTGGAACATCCACGGAACGTGTCGGCTTCATTATTGAAAAATTGGGATACCGTAAAATCCGCAACTGCAGAAGCTCTGCAAAACCTGAGGTCTGAAACGATTCCACACCCTTCTTACTTCCCCGATCTTGAAGCTTGCAATTTTAATTTTTTCCCTCTACTCAAGAGAGATCTCAAGGGAAATCACTTCACTTCAGACGATAAGGCGAAGGCAGCTGTGAAGTCCTGGATTCGAGAAAAGTCGGACGAAATTTCCAGTGACGGAATAAAAAAACTTGTTACAGGTGGGGAGAAATTTGTTAGCCTTAACGATGACTATGTTGAAAAAAATATATACGATTTTGAAGCTTAAGAATTGTACTTAAATGTACTTTTTGTCCGAAATTGCTGATCGTTTTTATTCGTGTTCTACAAGCATGTGTCCATTTCTTTTCTGCCTACCCCGTACAACCAAAATTGAATGTATTATGTTGTGCAGGAAAGCTGCAATAATTGAAAGTAATATAACTTGGCGAAATTCGGTAGTCGAAAAATAGAATTTTTACGGTATTAGTCATTATAGTATGAGGGAAAATGTTTCTCATATTGTAACATTATTAAGGACCCACAACAGTGTAATAAAATAAATTTCACAATTCGATATGCATACAATCCCTTACCAAAATAAATGCCTATCTAAAAGGTGTATTTCATTTTTGATTTTACTGTACTTTTTGTAACTGGAAGTAGTATATTACGCCCATCCACGTTTTAAGAGGTAATCGCCATAACCCTTACTTCGCACCTGTCATGCTTTGCTATGCAATAAAAATTGTAAATATTTTAATAAACTAACAGGCATCAACTATTACCATAAAAGAAATGCTATGTAGAGTGAAATTATATTAGAATACCGACTCCTTATGTTGTCTGGGCCTGATATAAAGAAATCAAATAAATTATTAAAAAGATAGCAGAAAAATAAATTTACAATATTGAAAGGATTTAATAAAAAAACTGACTAAATTTTTTTTTAAAAAGCCTCGCCGGTGACTTTTAATGTTTTTAACAGACTTTCTTTAGCTAAAATTGCCTTTTCTTATGAAAATAAACTTTTATACAGTAAAGGATTTCTATTATGAGCTTCACATTAGTTTGAAATATAATTAATTTAGTCAATTTAATAAATAAAGTAATTTTTAGATACTTATGACATTAACAGTGTAATAGCAGATAGATTGAGCTGCTACCGATTTGTAGTCAAAATGCCAAATATGTCAGCTAATTGTTGAATGAATTAAAAATATTTTACAAAATTCTACAGAAATCGTAATTTTGGGCCTTTTCTGGTTATCTCACTGTTTTAAAAAATTTTTTAGAAACGCTTAAAAAAAAAAAAAAAAAAATGTGTATATTACTCACCATACCAAATTTTAGTTTCTAGTCTCTTCAGTACAACAAGAAACCTAAGTTTATATATATATATATATATATAGATATTTTTACCTGAGGTGTTTAAAATTTTGATTTAAAAACACCTGTTCTGCGGGTGCATTTTAATCTTAAAAGTAGCCGATGAGTCAAATTTCAAATTTCTATTGTTAACAATTATGTAGAAATAGTAATTTAGGAAGGTCTTAAAACTTCTATTGCTACTTTCGCACTGTTAAATTTCGATGTTTTTATAAATCATTTTTAGCGAGCATTTGTATCTTAAAAGTGAACACCATGCCAAATTTCAAGTTTCTAGTCCCTTCAGTATCACAAAAATCGCAATCTTAGAACTTTTTTACCCGCTGCAACCTTTTCAATTTTAGTTTTTGCTTTGAAAAATATGTTTTAAGCCTGAATTAGTATAAATAAAAGACATGTTTTTTTATGATTCTATTCTTAACAATATAATAAAAAATGTAATTTAGAACGTTTTTAGAGCGCTTTAATTGCATTTCACCGTTTTAAATTTCGATTAAAAAACTGTTCTGTACAATTATTTACGCCTTATAGGTAATAGACATGTCACATTTCCAGTTCCTATCCCTAATAATTCCACATAAATCGTAATTTAGAACGTTTTTAGAACGCTTTCTTCTCAATTTACCATTTAAAATTTTTGCATCAATGACATACAGTAGAATAATTTATCCATCAAGATTTTATTCGACATCCATTATCCGAGAATCAATAGAGATCTTCTTACGCAGTGAGAATGTATGCAATGATTAAGCCTCCATGTAGCTTCCTACAATTAGGAAAGAGATGCTCAACAGAATAATGAAACAATCATATAAAATAATTCACGTTCACAAGTATCCATTTTTAATATTGCAGTTAATTTCATTATGCGCGAGTTCACGTGATTTTGTTGATACCAGTTTTGAATTTAAAATTTTGTGCGAAAATATTTGTATTATTTTAGTTCTTTAGAACGTTACCGTCAGAGCAATGAGACATGTCAAATATAGACACATAAAGGTATTTTTTTGCCTTATAAATGTATATTTATCACTTTCAGCAATTATTAAGTTAATATAATATAATTTTCAACGAGACATTTTTTATTGCTAAATAGTTTTTACTTGTTTTGTATTATTTTTAAAGGCTATTACATCAAATTTGCCACCTTGAACTTAATAGCTCCTCATTCATGCAGCATTGTGAAAAAAAATTAAGGAGTTTCTATTAAAAAAATAATATTTACTCTTTATGTTACTCCAAGAAAAATTTAATTCAACTGTCTTTGTTTTCTCACATAATTCCAAAGCATTATAATATAGGTTATTGTAAAATTATAATTCAATTTATACTCGGCAGTTTTTATGTTTACAAAAAACTGTCTACTGTATGCATGATAGTCTAAATTTAAGTTATCTTGTAACTAAAAATATTAGACTTCACCAAATGGTAGTAGTCTAAAAAAATATACTGATTTACATTATTTTCGGAACACATACATCAATGAATGAATATAACTTATTTTTAATGATGAAAAAGAAAATATTATTAGAAAAGCTAATTAAACCACGTGTTCTAGTTATATAATTATATTTTTTAATTATTTTTAAAGATATCTATTATGTTATTTTTGGCATATAGTTGAAGCGATATGTTATCTTTGATAAGAAAAAAACGGTGAATCATCCACACGCCACCAATAAAGAAATAGTTATCCACTCTACATTAACCCGAGATTGCACGCGCAGGGTATTCATACCCAGGCTGGGCACGGTTATTACATTTCTCACCATTAATTTTCGAAAAGTAGTCGTCAAATTATTTTTGTGAGCAATGTCAACGATTAAATAAAATGGCGATTTTTGTTTGACTTTATTGGTGGCAAAGTGTTAATCGTTCATATTCTGGATATGCGCGAGCATTCCCGGGTTAATGCATAAAACATTAACCAATGAGCTAAACTCGCAGACCGTGTCTGAAGTTACGCACATTGAGTGTGAAGCATTGGTGGATGTGGTTTTGTGTGTGGTAATGTGTGTTAAATTATGGGAAATCAGGAAATGTTTTTTACGTCTTCTAGTTACACGAGTTTAATTCATTTCATTTTGTATAATTTTATTTACCAAATACGTTTATCATATTAAAAGCTTTACAGGCTTTGAGCAATTTTTGTAGATTCAAGATTATATTACACGATCTGAAATGTAATATAGAAAACAAAATCTAACAATTTTGTTATTTCAGCAACTGCATTAATAAATGGAATGAATACAAATTACATATGTAAGCATCACAAAATTTGCCACTGCAGTATGTGTTTAAAATAACGTATAAATAATTCTACGTAAGAGATGAATACGGTATATGATCCAATAAATTAACAAAATCAAATTTGACTAATTACTGTTACAACACTTCCCCATTAAATTTCCATTTTAAAGAAAAATATAATAATTTCCTTACTTTCAAATAACAAATCTGTAATCAATCATGTCGTTGCTGTCATAATAAAAAAAAGATGTTCTTAATTGTTAGCTGTCACAAAGTTTGTGTAGAATCACAGCGTGAAATTGAACTGTCAGATGTAATTCCACATGATATATTTTTCTACAGAGTTTCCAATCAGTGCAATTCATAAACTAGAAAATGTTTCTTTTTCACGGATCAAATATTTTACATTGTTGAAATGAATAAAATTAAAAATTTCATATAAGTGAGATGTTAGATATTGTAAAAATGACTTATCTAATTACTGTTATATTTTAGCATGATGACATTTTATATATGTTTATTTTTGTTGTTTAATGTTAAAAATATTATCTAAAACTTTTTTTTAATGTATTTACACTGTAAAATAAAAGACAAATGTGCCTTACTGTACTAAAATACAACATACCCTCGAACGAAAATTTACAATAACCACTGTCGAGATACCCATGTCTCTGAAAAGCGTTCTTTATAATTACAAACTACACTGTAAAACAAATACTGCCAGTTTTCCGGTAGGAATCGGAAAAATAGTTGCCCTTATCGTACCGGAATAATTTCTGGCCCAGCTCGGAATAAAATCCGTAAAAATAAGGAAATAGTCAGTAAAACGGTATTTTACGGATTTTATTCCGATTTTACGGATTTTATTCCAAGCTGGGTTGGAAATTATTCCGGTAGGATAAGGGCAACTATTTTTCCGATTCCTACCGGAAAACTGGCATTAATTTTTTTACAGTGTACGGAAACCAATAAATATTTTAAGATTTAGTGAATGATTTATAAAAACAAAGCTTATTTTGATGCCACAAATATTTAGAAACGTTTATAAGTGGTTTTTAAATTATATCAACCAATTTTCTGTATATCCGAATACGATTTTTAATATGCTGTTAAGTAGTTCTCAGTTAAACATTTTGAACTACATAATTGAATATATACATAGAAAGGAAACTAAGTAATATAAATTTTAACGATTATGTTAATTCGGCTGTTTTTGTTTGTTTATTAATATATTGAACATGAAAAGATTTATCTGAGATTTCTTAAAATCAAAATTATGTATATTCTGAGTTTTTAAAACTGATTAATAGTACACTATAAAAATTACTCGGAAAGGTTCTGAAAAACAGTATCAGTATAAAAAAATAGCATCAATTAAAAGTCATATAAATAGTTTTTTTTTTTTCATAGTCAAAAATATATTTGTAATTTTTTTTTTTTTTTTGTAAAGGTAAAGAGCGTTTCTCGGAATTATTAGTAAATTGGTAAAAACTTAAACTACGTTTTCGTTGCGAAACAGCACCGGAAGCCGGCGATATGAAACTATTAAAATGATAAAGCTTTGTATAAAAAACTCTACCTTTCAGTTCATTTTTTACCTTGTCCCCTTTCGGACACGTGTTTACCGTAGCCGATGACGAGCTGTTAATATTTTTAGCTCGAAACGCATCCTATGTTTTGTTTTATTTTATGGGGATTTTTTACAAAGCTTTATTATTTTAATATGTTTTCGTTGATTGTTATATTATACATGATGTACAAAATTAAAGTTTACATACTCAGAAGTGTCTCTGACAATATATTCATCAGGAAAATATGAAATTTAGAATGCGTCAGAATGAAGGGATTTTAAAGATATTTAGCAGGAAAAAAATTTATTTAAAAAATGGCCACTGGAGGGTGTTTTCTGATATAATTGCGGCATATATATGCAATATTTAACAACCGCGTGATGTATCTGATCTTGCACAACTAAAATATAAAATAGAAAGAAGTATTGAATCTCTTGTCAGCCTCATGCGTTTTCCACTGGAAATATTATACAGTTTACGGTATCGTGGTTACAGGTGAAGCATTTTTATGAAAATGGTTATTCCGCATCATAAACTTTGCAGAAATTTCGAGCTCTTGAAAAAGAGTCACAGAGGTGGAATAACTGTAAACAGAACATTGCGAGAACTAAATTATAGTACTTCTATTCACGCCCTCAAGATTTTGAAGAAGTTGCTTTGCCTGACTGTTAACATGCTATTTTGCGATTTCAAATTGTGGTTGGCAATAATAGTCACCAAATTGAACGATATTTTTGATCCACAGTTTTTAAAAAAAAAGTTAATTTTTCTTGATCTAAGGAACTAGCTTGTAACCACAAACGAAGATATACAACGACATTTTCCCACGGCTCCGAAAAGCGTTCCTTAAAATTACGAACACCAGAAACCAACAGACTATGAAAATTTAAAGAAAAATATATAAAAACGAAGTCTCTTTTGCTGCCACTCGCTTTCGGAAACTTTTCCGATTTCATTTTTATCAATCACTTTAACCCATTTGAGCCTGAATTTTTGTTTGCTCCAATTTTTTGGTAAAATGACTTTAAAACGTTGCAAAATGAACTGGAAAAATACTAAAAAAAATTAAGCTTAACTTTTTTGTATTTATTTGATAAAATGTAAAAGAACTAAATATGAGTATTTCTAGTAGAATAATATGCATAATTATATATTTTGCCTATATTTATATTTAAAATGTTTTTAAATTGCATATTATGTACTATAATTAGTATTTTAATGAACTACAAAAAATATATTTTTTTATTTGCAGAGACTAATAATATATTATTAATAAGTTATTAATAATAAAATATTAATAACATATTATTATTAATAAAATATTAATACGTTATAAGTATTAATAATAATAAAATAAGAATAATCGTATTTCAGACTTAATAACAATTTATTTCATAAATAGCTTCGAAAGGAGATTGCATAAATAACTGTCTCCTAAATTTCTAACAAAAATATGTCCCCATTTGTGCCTGGAACCCTATATTTTGTACATTACAAAAATGCAATCTAAAAAATACGCAATACTTTCGCAATTTAAAAAAATACGTATTTCAAAAAAGTCCACAAGCTAAGATTATAACTTGCGATTTTGGATCCTTCATAGAAAAAATACAAATAAACTTACTTTTTACATTTCACCCTCTTGAAAAATTAAAAATCTATAAACGCCGAAAAAAGCCTTAATTTAAGCAAATAAATATCCACCTTGTGCTGTCTTCTCTCGGTTATAGTTAAAGACATTTATAAATAATGATTTCATGCAATTTTCATGTTATAAAGAAGAAGAAAATTATACAAATGCATTAAAATTTGAAACGTCCCAAAAATGGGATGCTAGGCATAAATGGGTTAATCAGTGTTCTGAATCTAGAATATAAGTTTTCCTACTTCTATGCATTCTCAAAAATACTATTTCATGTCCATCAAACATGTTTTACAGGCAAACACCATAAATTAACTGCATTACCATTACCATTAAAATTAATATCATTTTGTTATTCTTGCTTAAATTCGCAGCTGAAAATCTTTATGCAGCTAAATCTTTAATTGAGATTTGAAAGTATGAAAAACTGTTATTCCGGTTTTTGAAAACGTATCAATGCACTATAGAAACTTCTCAGAAACGTTTATGAAAATCATTGGCAGTACAAGAAATCTTATTTTTATATATGTTTCCTTTAATCTGAAAATTATATTGTTTTCAAAGGTATCTAATGATAATGAAAGCTTTTCGAAATAATGGGTATCTCGGAAAAGATTATTACATTATTTTGTTCGTGGTTATACTAATATTTTCATATATAAAGAAACACTTGTCTTCTTTTATAGTGTGCCTTTTCAATGTATTAACTTTTAGGGGTTATGCATATATAAAGTTATCATTTTAGGGGAAGGGGGGTCTGACACATGATATCGTAAGATGTCTCGGGGGGGAGGGGATTGTCTTTTGATATCGTTATCATTTTTGATCAATTTTTATTTTTAATTTGATCTTTACACCAAAATAGTATGTTACCCTTTTTTTAGTTTGTTATCTAATTTTATGAAAGTACAAATATATTATTAAATCATTAAGTGATTATAAAATTATTCAATTTCAAAATATGGAACATCCCAACGTTTGTCATTCCTATTCTTATGTCATACGTGTATGGACATATAATCTGTTCGACAAACCATATGCGAATTATGTTTGAAATTATACTTGTGTTTGCTAGTATATAAAAGAGAAATAATATTGTCCACCTGTCTTGTTGATAAGAAGTTCTGTCTATTCCACCCCGTGCAGCTAGCAAGTGCAAAAATACATTATTATTGTTGAATGCATTATACAACAAAAATCTATTATTAAATGCTTTTAAATAGCAACTATTTATTTAAGTGTTATTTAATATATAAACTGATATTTTATTGACTTCTCTTCATTTGAATCAATAAAGTATGCGAAAAATAGATGTAAACATATTTGTACATCAATCAAACAAAAGAAAAAACAATCCAAAAATCTAAAGTATTTTTACACATTGATAAAGTACCATTACCGGAGGGTGGGTGGGTCGAGAGATGATAACGTACGATACCGTAAAGAGGGAGGGGGTAAAAAATTACCAATAAGTTGCTAATATTATGTATGCACAGCACCTTAGATTGGCTCTATTAGAGTCCAATATGGCACAATACTTGCATTTTAGGAAATACTTCCATCGATACAAAAATATTGGTTAGATATTGAGTTTTCAATGAAATTACAAATGTTAATTTTATACTTCAATTTTTTTCTGTAAAAAACCAATATTGTAGAAATAGTTTTTTTATAATTATAATATTAGAAATTAAAGATTGAATTATTTCTTGCGCAATTTCGTGAAATTTTAAAGACCTGAATATTATTGCATATTCCATACCAATAGCAGCGATATTATTGCGAAAACAAATATTATTGTTCCTCTATTTCGTAAATCAGAGAAAAATATTACGCATATACAAAATGAATAAACACTTTTAAACGTATATTTTGTTACAATTTATCCATTACAGTGCATATTAAAACCATTTTAATGTGATATACAATGTTTGTTGCAGCTACTTGAATATATTTTCAAATTAATTTACAGGCTCTTTGCTTCATATAGTCAAAGAGATATTATGTTACATTGTGTTAAGGAAATTGGTACTTCAACAAAAGAACAGTCCGTGATTTAATTGAATGAACTAGCATAATTCCAAATTTCTGCAGTTTATTTTGGTGTTTAACATATTAGGCTTAATGAGTAATCAAATTTATAATAATTTTGCAATGTTATAGTTTGTATATTAATATGTGCAGGTCTATAATTTCTTTCATTTGTTTTTATTAAGTTTTCTGCTCTGAGGCTGTTCACATTTTCAGAAATTTAACATTTTGAATATATTTGTAAATTGGTAGATAAGTTGTAGATGCGAGGAAAAGTCAGTAAGTAGGTTACAAACTGATATGAGAGGTCGGAAATAAGTAGTAAATTGTTTCCAAATATGCCAATAGGTGGCAGCATAATCCAATTATAACATGCTAATTTAGAATTTATGAGACAGCAGTTGTACCAGATCAGCAGGGTCGTTCAAAAATTGTTGACGAAGAGCGAAGTGGTCGTCCAGTTGAGATTGTGACAGAAGAACCAGTGCGAAAGGTTGAGAAAATTTTTAGATCTGACATGCGAACAACAATAGACAGCATAGCAGCCATTTCCTCAACCATCCGCATTGATTCTTCTGTCGCAATATCAGCTGGATGACCACTTCGCTCTTCGTCAACAATTTTTAAACGACCCTGCTCATCTTGTACAACTTGGAAACAATTTACTTCTAATTTCCGACATCTCATATCAGTTTGTGACGTACTTACTGATTTTTCCTCGTAGTTTGAAATTAAGGATGATAATAAGCATAATGATTTTAGTATAAATTACTTTTAACGACGATTAATATGTTTTAATGAATTAAGCACATATTATACATTATAAAATAGGGAAGCAACAGCAACAATTCAAAATTAGGGCTTCTATAATGCATATCAGGTATTTATAATACAATATAGTTCAATGTATTGAGTCATACAAGGCGTCCTGAAATTGTATAACTAAAACTAAACTCTGTGACTATAAAATCCATAAAGGATCTGTGCCGATAGTGCCCATCTCTGTTTTCATGACCCAGAACCGCCGCGGCGAGCAGCCTCTTTTCGTCCGCAGCCCTTTATTCTTCCATTATTCCGACTCTTTTGCGGAAGATAGGTTCTTGGGTGCCCGTCCACGTCCCGAGTAAAAGACACTCTAGTGAAAACTTGGTTGAAAAAAAAATTCAAAAATTGAAACCGGACAAATTTAAAATGGAAATTACACAAATTAAAGACACCGAAAACCGGTAAGGGAGGTCTCGGGACGATGAAATTATCGTAGGACTCCTGCTTCTTCGAGCCTATTATTATTACCCCGAGGCGCTCTTGCACCATGCGCCCCGGCCAGGTGATCAGCCTAACGCGAGACGATCGGTGTTTAGTTCCCGAGCAAGCAGGTACTCATTAATCGACCCCGAAGTGATGAAAGGCCGAGTCAACCTTGCCCAGTCGGGAGTCGAACTCTCGACCTTCGGAGCGGCAGTCAGATGCTCTGACCATTACGCCACTGGGCTTCCCTGAAATTGAATAAAGATTTATTATTTTCCCAGTCAGCCATTTCTGTCCGTTAATGGAAATGTATCTTAGATATTTTGAGTAGCCCAGCATAGGAGGTATAGAATCTAAACACACCCAGATATAGGCACAAAGATAGTTAAATTTCAAAACGCGTACCACAGCTTAAAACGCACTTCAAGCGATTATTCTTCGAGGGCAATCCTGTAGCCAAATATATATATATATATATATTTTTATCCCTGCCGATGCGGATTTCTTATAGGCGCACCAGATTCTTTCAGAAACGTTTTGTAGTACACCTCAGTGATATACATAAATTTCAATATGTTTAAAATAATGTATTATCATTAAAATGCACTGTAAACGATAAATAAAAAATTTGGGCTTCAATAATTCAAATCAGGTATCTATCATTCCATATATTTCAATGTACTGAATCATGGAATGCGTCCTGAAATTGACTAAAGATTGATTCATTTCCCAGTCAGCCATCTCTGTCCATTAATGGAAATGTACTTCCTATATTTTGAGTATCCCTGCATAAAATCGAGGGTAAAGTGCCCATATTCCGTCCCCTCTCCTAATTTCGTCCCCCTTAACTTCTCCGGTTCTGCGAAAGTGGCGCCACTTATGACGCAAGGCACAGGGAACAGAAGGTAAAAGAGGTCAGTGTTGAAAGTTTCGTTCGCCAAGACGCATACATAAATTAAAGAATGAGAATTTCCTATTTTTAGCAGACCTGAGTTCTTATGACGTCGTTTGTAGAACGTTATTTACTGTGCTGTAAGTAATTATTTCTTACTCATTGCATGTATTTTACGTTGGTAAGATGCTGACAGTAGCATAGAGTGAATTTTAGGACGCTCAGTTCATCTTACGGGAACTGAAGATCCGCAATATTGGGAAATAGCGTCGTCCTAATTTCGTCCCCTTGCGGTTCTTATTTTCGTCCGGGGTGCGAAATTAGGAATGCCTTTTCATGGCAATTTTTTCAATTTTTTTCCTCATGTTTGGATGGCTAATGTAATGTTTCGTTAAGTTATTTTCCATTGATAATTAGTACATTTCATTGTGCCTTACTTTAATGTAAATTAAATTACTTGCTCATTTATTAAAAAAATGATTTAGTTATAAGTTAAGCCTCGGCATATTGGATTTTTTGGGAGGACGAAATTGGAAGCATTTTTTTCTTTTGCATTTGTTAGATACTTTTTAAGAAACAATTTTTCGCATTGTTAAATTTTTTTTTGTACAATAGCTGCCTATGTTTCTATATGCGTGGGTAGTTAGTCTATGTAAAATCCAAATTTAGTAGATTTTCACTGAAAATTACAAATTTCAAAGGCCTAAAAGTGACTGGGGGACGATAAGGCACCTTTTCCTATAGAATTTATACACACCCAATTATAGGCACAAATATAGTTAAATTTTAAAACGTGCACCACAACTGAAAACGGACTTCAAGCGATTATTCTTATGGGCAGCCCTGCAGCCAAATAGTTTTTTGTATCCCTGTCAAGGAACGATTCCTTATAAGCAGATCAGATTCTACGAGAAACGTTTTGTAGTACACCTCAATGATATACATACTTTTCAATATGTTTAAAATAATGTCTTAACATTAAAATACACCGTAAATGATATTTCCTCATAGGCCGACCTGTAGCGGAACTCTTTTGAGCGTCTCTGTCAATGAAATATGAACCGAATCATTTAATACCAAACAAACCATTATAAACCCCAACAGCATATATCAATTGTCAATCTATGTGTTTAAATGAGTTAGATAAAGACAGTCAAACCAAATTTATAAACACTTTTCAACTATGTTGGGAAGGGTTAGAAACACGTTTGGCAGATTGGCATGATAAATTAAGAGAAATAACATGTCATGGTAAACCCAGTAGAAAATCAATTGGTAATCTGTCTATACATCCCTCTTTCCCTCTAAGTGTTTGGGGCGTAATATTCCGTTCACTAAGCTCCAAGTTTCACAGCAATACAAACAATATTTAAGATAATATAATTCTATAGATTTAATGAATTTTAAATACATTGAAGAATGATTAATACTCTCAAGGATTACATTCATATTTGTAATTGGGTTTTTTTTTATAATGTTGAACGAATCATATTTTCTTAGCATTTAAAACATCATGCAAAGATAACACCATTACAATTTTACCCTTTTGCAAGACGCTCGGAGGGTTAAAATTTCAAATTTTTTTTCTTTAAATCATCCTTAACGAGCATTTATATATTAAAGTAACAACCAACTATTCATTCCAGGATTCTATGCCAGCTGTATCACAAAAATCCAAATTTTAGAACGTTTTTTAATCGTGCAACCTGTTAAATTTTGAAATTTTGGTGAAAAGTTCACGTCTCTAAATTGAGAGTGAAGCCGAATTTCAAGTTTTAAGCCCTAACAATTCCAAAAAATTGCAATTTAGAACGTTTCTAGAACATTTTCTGCTCAATTCATCCTTTTAAATTTTGAATACTTTAGAAACTGATTGTAGGTATTTGCATCTGAAAAGTTATCACTACAACAAATGTCAAATTTCTGGCCACAACAAAATCACAGATTTTAAAAGGCTTTTTGCGCCTGCACCCCTTTGAGAATAGTTGTGCGGACATAAAATATAGTCTACGTTGGAACAGAGATGGTCACTAGCGTTTTGCCGCCATTACATTTGATATCGGTTAAGTAGTTCCACAGATTACACAGTAGAAATAAACAAACAAACGTTACTTCTTTATAATATTAGTTGAGATATATGTTTTGCTTTTAGAAATACTAAACATACTTAATATATAATAATCTCAATAACTCCAACGTAAGAAGAATTCCTAAAATAAACATCTCAGTTTTTCAATATATATTATATTTTAAAAATCTATTATATAGTTAAATTTGTAAAAAAAATATGTTACAATAATATACTTTGAAACAACAACAGATGGCGCAATAAATGCGAATGAGATTTATGCAAGTGTATTTGCTCATAAATACTTACAGTTGTAAAATATGCGTAAATGACTTAAAAAAGTAATTCTAATAAACAGCAGATTACTAATATCGCCTCCAGCGTATATTATTTTAAATTGAAAATATAGCTATAAAAAAACAGATAATAATCACATCTTAAGTTCTAAGCGATTATTATTTTCAGGTCGGCGGCATTTCCCTTTCCTGGGCTGTCGCGTCCGAAAATTCAGATTAAAACTCCAAGTTTGGCACCATTTTCTGAAAGTTTATTTACGTGTACGGGAAAACATAAAGATTAGGTTCATTACATAATTTCTTAACAAGATCACCTGCAAGTTGGATAAGTTAGTAAACAAAAAGTGAATTAAAAAATGCGTCACAAAACAGACAGTTTTGATTGAATGAAAACAGTACGGAATGTGAATGTAGACAGATAGCTATTTTCTTTCTTTTCGGTGACGTTCTGGATAATCATGCATTAATTTTTAATCGTTATCAATAAATGCATTTACATTATACCGTAAAAAAGGACGCGGTATCCTAATTTTCCTGAGCATAATTTTGTATCACTTGTCGATATAGATTTTCAGTAGAGAAACTAGTTTAAAAAAAAACTTATTTTTGCTTTGTAGTTCTACCATTTCAGATCATTAATATTAAAAATCGTTAGCGAATGTCTAACATGCTGTAAGATATATAAATAACCCAAACTAACCAGAGATAATGTATAGAAATCCTATGACATAAACTGTCTATATATTTCGAGTTCACTGAAGCTTTTATCAAGACAAATGATAATATCGTATAGATGCATTTTTACATATAAGCTGTCTTCATGTTTCGGCTTCAACCAAACCTTTATATAAAAAAAGAAAAATAGAGATAGAATATCCTACAGTACAACTCTTTACTATAATAGTAGAATACTACAGCACTCGGTAGATAGTTCTCACCGGCCTTGACAAAGATATAGATGAAGCCGATACATGTAGGCAGTTTATAAAAACAGAAACTTTTCACCGTTTTAATGTTTTTCATTAACACCTTTTAGCAATTCATGCAATAACTTTAATAATAAAACTGTCAAAATCCGATAGAGGAATTTATTGTTATAAAGCATGAATGATCTAACTCTAATATTTGATGGAAAACAGTTCGTACTTTTTTCCCAAAATATATTTTTTGCAATTTATTTTGAAACATATATTATAAATCACCATATTGAAAATACATTTGTTCTAAGTATGTTAAAACAGATACGATATCCTGTAATAAATGACAAGTAATAAAATTAGAATTCCAGAATTCCCTTTATTAGCTTCAATTTATCGCAGATTTGCAAACTAAAATTCTAATGATATAAAATTAAGCATTGTATCACAAAGGACATTCGACAAATATTCGTTCTGCAAAGCAATTACCAGAACAGAGATCTATCTGTTTCAATCTCATTTATATCCGCTTTATCAAAGTACATGAGAGATATATTTGAATAAGCCTGAATGTGGAACAATTTATATTGATTTCCTTTTACTGGAAATACGAATTTATAAAGTGTCAGTTAAAAATAGAAATAAGAAGTAATTTTTCATTCATTTTAACTCAAGCTTCTATATTAAAGTATAAAGTTCTAACCGACAATTTTAAAGTCGTTAATAAATGAGATACAGAACTGCGCTTTAGCTATACTGCTTATTAAATTTTGATGCTATGACGTGAAGGCAAATTATTACTCAAAAAGAAGAATGCATTTTGAATTATGAAATTAATACGAAACAAGGTTTCTATTGCTTTATTCAAAATTTAATGTATAATTTGTTAGTCCAATCTTTTGAATAATTTTTCAGACTATGTACCAAATGTAAAACATTATAATATAAACTGAAATAAAGCAAAATGTACATTATTAACTCTTAAATGCGCGATTTTTTATTTTGTTTCGAAAAAATTATATACGATTCTCTGAAAGGTTTATTACAACCGAAAAATAGTGAATAAATATGAGATACATTTCTCATATAATACGTAAATTTTTTCTTCCGTTGCACAGCTGCAACATAAGTAAAAACTACTGTCGTGTGGCTGTTTTACGCTGAAATGTTGCAAATTAGTGAACATTTTAATAAGTATTTCTCCAAATACTTTAATTTGTGTAATTATTTATTTTATAAAACTTAACCTTTAATCCTTTAATTCACATGATAGAATACGTTCTAGAAATTACGTAGTTCAGAGAATCTGACGTTACGCCAGAAAGTTTCAATGGTTAATTTCTCTTTGTTTAAATACGGAATGTCTATTATTAATTGAATTAGATATTGCTATTTTAATTTTCTGGTGTGTCGTGAATTCGGTATGTACGAATTAAAAAAAATCTATTAAATTCAAAAGACTGTTCTTTGCATATATGTAAAGCTGCGCACTAAAGGGTTAACGTACTGTTATATAATAAATAAATAATATTTTTACAAATATATATATATATATATCAATGCTTGAAATTAGTTTGTAAAATGCACTCTTAAAATAATTCAATACTTCAGAGGAGATCTAGCAAAGGGATATATTGCTACAGACAATAATAATTTTATTTGATTATACAGGATGTCCACACTCAACGTGTCCAATGGCTAATTCCTAAACCATAATTCATAGGCATATATTTCTAATTACAAAAATGTTTTAACTGAACTAAACAAGTAGTTTAAAAGCGACTTGGGTCAATAAAAATATTTTTTTAATAAATTACGAAATTTAAATTTTTATACTGTCCATTGGCCCTATAAGCTGTATTTATTAAATTTTTCCTATTACACTGACAAGTAAAACAAAAAAAGTCTCATTTTTGTTCGATTAAAACCGACAGAGTAATAACTGTTTAAAATTGGAGTATATTTTTTGCTGCGAAATACGGATCATTCACAAATTTAGTAGAAATATAAATAATCGTCAGATATATTGAAAAAAAAATTGTTGAGAGCAAAATTAACATTGTAATATAAATCTATAATCTATTTTCATTCTGAAATATTAATGTAAAATATACATTTGTACTAAACATATAAAAGGAAAAAAAATAACAGACTTTTGTTAAATAAAATGATGGAAAGCAACAGTCTCAATTCTTTACAAAATGATACATATTTTAAAATGTTATTAGATTACAATGGCATGGGACATGCTGACATGGGATGAGGACATTGTGTCATGTTTTTTAGCTTTTGGTAATTGATTATTATGCATTCTGCACCGCTGAATCCGAAATTGTCCTTCATTTTTTACTATCACGTAAAAATGTTGTGAAAATCGTCAATTTTAAAGTTAAAAAAACAATTATTATCGAAAATCTGATAGTATAAAATCGTTGTGGATTTTGTGTTTTTAGCTTGGATAAGTGATTTTTATGTATTTTTTACCGCTGAATGCGAAAATGACCTTTATTTTCAACCATCATGTCAGGATTTTTCGCAGATCGCAAATCTCAAAGTTCAAAATTTCAAAGTTAAAATTGAACCCCCCCCCCCTTTCCACCTCATCGGAACCCTTGGATGTTTTACTCTAAAAATCCCAGTATAAGCCAAAAAGTGGATACATTACTGAATTAAATAAAATTAAATTAAATTAAAAAAGTTTTACATATGTTTCATAGTATCAGATTTTCGCTGTATTTTAACTTTTAACTTTACCATTAGCAAAAATTCTAACGTGATGGTTAAGAACGAAGGTTATTTTCAGATTGGGTGCTAAAAAGTACATAAAGATCAATCATAAAAGTTAAAATTACAACTATCACAGTCTTGTGTTAACTAATCTAAAACCTTTTCTTAAATTTCTTGGCGGTAATATATCCTATTTTTTGTGTTATCCTGTAAAATATTTACAAATGTTAACCACCGAAAATCATAATAGTATTAGATTTGCATGCAATTTATCCATTTAGTATGTAAAATTTAACCTTAATCGAATATTTGAAAGTGAGTTAAAGTTCGAGTGCAATTTTTTAACTGGAAAATATACATACGATCATTGCAAGTTTAAAAAGAATTTATAAAAAGAATGTAATTTTTGTTAAAAGAAAGCCTCAAATCCTCACAAAATAAAACACGTGTCAAAATACAATTATTTAGCCAATCTGAAACTCAATTAATAAAAGTTAGCTCAATTTTGAATTAATAATATGTCTGCTATTTTTTTTCCTTTTATATGTTTAGTACAAATTGTATATTTTGCATTAATATGTCAGAATGAAAAAAAAATTGAGTTACTTGTACGATTTCTTTCAAAGCGCAGATACAGGTGAAATAAGTTCTTCAAATACTTTAAGTACTTGTTGTACGACCCCTCAAAGCATTGCCGAACACATCTGTGTTCAGAAGCAGAAAAGTGGTATAAGTCATGAATTTCAAATTTCAACTCGGTCAATTTTAGTGTTAGATAACCGGGGCTTCTTTTGTATTTCTTTTCAATGTAACACGAATTTTTTTAATAAATATCACTTATACGACCGGGGGACAGTATAAAAAATAAATTTCGTATTTTTTAAGAAAATATTTTATTGACCAAAACGGCTTTTAAAATACTTCTTTACCTCATTTTTGTAATTGGAACTATATGTCTATAAGTAACTGTTTAGGAAATAGCCATTGGACATGGTTGAAAGTGGACACCCTGAATATGCCAATTTATTTTTTAAAAAAATACAAATTAGACTGCGTTAAAATTATAATTCTTAATGAAAATACGTTTTTTTACATATTTTCATCAGCAAAAGCAGAAGAAAATTTTAATATTACATACTGTATTTTATACACAAATGAAAGATTTATTTTAATATCTATCAAAAAATAATAAAAAATATCCTTATTAACAATGATTCATTTCTTCTATAATGCGTGAATGTTAATATGATTTCCTATAAAAAATTGTATGTTTATAATATTTCGTTATTCGAGTATTATCTTAAATCATTTTTTTTTTTTGTCATAGCAGGTTTTGAAATTTTTTTTAGTTTAACTATTTTATTTCCCTTCTTTAAGCATTTTTTGTAAGCTACTTTTCCAGTAAGCCACTGCTTTCTTAAAAAAAAAAATAAACAAAGGGCAAAATAAAATACCATAATAATATTTTTTCTCCAATAACTAAATTCGCGTCTACGTTTGTTCTCCGAAATAAGTTATTTTAAATTTATTTATTAACATCGTATTTTGTTTAATTTATTTAAAATGTGGCTATTACTTGTACAAATATATAAAGTATATTTATTATTTTATACCTAGAACAAAAACTATATTTTATTTTATTGGTTTCCTCAGTTCACGAATATTTTCAAAAAATTGCCTATATCGGATGAAGGTTGACCTTGCATCAGAAATGCTTGAACATTATGTAATTACTATAGAGAAAGGTTAAAATACAAACAACTTTGTAATAAAACACTATATTAATCTTTTGTAACAAACTTTTTGAATTTTATTTATTTCACGAAGTTTATGGATGCATTTTGCATCTGTTACAGAAATATTGGCTTTACAATTTAAACAGTGCCAATATAGAAAGCTATATGTTATCTATATTAATGTAGTATTGATAAAATGTAAACATTGAAATATAGAGACATTATATTTTGAATTTGCAATATTCAACGCTAATAGTAGCAAATACATTTGCAAATATCCTCAATCAATATTAGACATACACTTTATAATATTACCAACATGTTAAGTGGCCCCCTTTTAGTCGTTACATAAAACAGTCAAACGCAAGTACAATTAATATCTCTGCTGGCCAGTCTCTCCGTTAACAATTTCATTTTCTTAAACAGCTCTTAAATCGAAGAATTTTAAATTCGTTAATGGGATAGATTATAGTGTGTTTTCACCAATGCATCGATTAGAAACAGATTTGCATTGCGCGAGTCTCGAACTTTGCACACAAATGGTTCAGTGGACAAAGCACCCCCTATCCTAATAATGAATGTAGGAAATTTCTTGTAACAAGTGAAAAGCCTTATTTATAATGTTATGAAAATAACGTTTTAGTAGTGCGTAATTTCGGTGAAATTATAGTAACAGATTGCGGTTTATATATTAGGAGTACAATTTAGTTCGGCCCTTTTTTGTGCTCAAATGCGCATTTATTTCAAAACAAAATGAATGAATTGATAAATCAAACTATTGTCCATCGCTGGTTACTACTTTTTTCCATCTCCCGGATTCCATCTAAAAAAATAACTTTGTAATATATAGGTTTGGAGTTTGGTTAAAAATAATAGATTTGGAGCGAATTTTCGATTTCTGTGAAAGTAGTGTACCGGTGGCCTGCATCCGTCGGAACAAACAGTAATCAGAAGGAGCAATGTCCGTAGAATACGGCTGGTGTGGTAAAACATCCCATTTGAGCGTTTCCAAATATTTGTTTACGACTTTTGCAAAAAATAGCCTTTCAATGACTCTCGGTTTCAGTTCATAAGGCATCCAGTTTCCATGCTTTTGAATCCTTCCCATGGATTTCAAACGTACAGAAACAGTTTGTTGACTCACTCCCAATGATTCTGAGAGATTCTTTTGCGTTTGACTTGGATCTTCATACAATAATATCTCTAAATCAGAGGTTCCCAACGTATTATTGACCACGCCTCACCAAATCATCTGTAAAATCATTATCCTTCCCACACACACACACCTATAACTCAGTAAATGTTGTCTCTTATTATTTAAAAAGTGAATTCTATACAGTGGAAGCGTAATAGTGCCTTAAAAATAACTATTCATTCCACATTTTTTTAACTTATCAAAGAAATTAACCTTTTGTCATAAATGTATTTTCAGCATAATTCTATAAATGCAATGAGTACGCACCTTCTCGCCTTTGTTGAAAAAAGAGGTTTATTGTACTTTTCTATCTTGCGTCATTCTTAAAGAAAAGTGTTATGCGGTCTGCATTTTATCTTCACAAAATATCTTTAAGAGAGACGTACTTTCGGCATTAAAATTTATAACAATCACACATTTTATAATTCACTTTTGTAACTTATTAAGACTTGGTGGAAAAGCTTTGGGCACAAAAGTTTCTTTCCATCCATAATATAATACACAAGAAGCATTTCAAGATTCTCATCTTTATGAATTTTAAGTAGCCATTATTCCGCATCACATCAAATTTTTCTGTGTTTTCACTTTCAAACGTCGTTGTCTTCCATGTGTCATCGATTTTAAAATTTAAAATGTATATGTCATCATGTAAATTTATTTACTGTGTAAGATACCTGCACTAGAATCATAGATATTTACCATCTACTAAATTTATTTTCTAATGCTAATTAGGGTTTGCGAATTTTATAAAGTTGATAGTACCTCGTTTAGATATTTCATATATTTTTTAACTATGTTCAAGACTGTCGGTTTTAATTTCATAGTTTAACTTGAAAAAGATTCTTTGTGTAACATATAGCAGAGCGAATAGAAGAAGAATGATTAGTCAATTAACAATTGAAAATGTTACAAAGAGTTACAAATACAGTTACAACTGGAATATTTATTGAGATTTTCATAATAGATAAAGAACCAAAATATCTTAAAAGATTGCTCATATAATTATTCCGGCGTTTATCTTATTTTAATTTTTTTAACTTTTGATTTAAAACATTTTTTAAAATTCAATAAATAACCAATTTTCTAAGTTTTACTTATTTTTCATTTATTTTTAGTTTGAAGCGCTATTTTTTTAGGAAAAAAGAAACCGATAGTGAATGACTGAGTAACAAATTTAGAATTTCCAACTATAAAGTCAACTTACCCCCCGGTGGCTCGTAAGCCCCACGTTGGAAACTACTGCTCTAAATCTATGTTTTTGAATCTTTTGGACTATCCAGAGCGAGGGTTTCCTTCAACGCTGAAATAACCCTTCTTGAAACGATAAACTATTCCCTACATGGTTTATCAGTTGGAGAAGCGTCACCATATACTTCCGCAAGCACTCGATGGGCTTCAGCTGCACTTTTCTCCAAATTAAAGCAGAAAACTAAAAGATCCCGCAAATGCTGCTTAGTTAACATAAAATTTCCCATATTCAACACTATAGAAAACAAGGTTTTGCATGAAACTCAAAGAATTATAAACTGAATATTATTGACACTCTAGATGACCAAAGGTGACCGGTCACTTGGCGATTTTTGACGTTTCGTTAAATATCTAGAAAAATACATGAGGAATTAACCTGAAGTTGCAGGTGTGTAAACAGTATAGTATAGGTCATATATTTCCGCGAAGATTTTTTTTTCCGAAACCCCATAGGGGACCGCCAAAAAATTGAAAAATAACGAATATCTTTCGTATAACCCTGTAAAGACTAATGGAGCAAAAGCGCTTAAACGCGAGATTATTAATAAGTGGCTTATTGTAATATACTGTGTTTATTTTTATGAGGATTGCATGTATACTCGTAGAAAAATTAAGGTTTTTATAAAAACAGTCCCAAATTTCGCCAAGTTTTTAGCTTATAATTTGGCAGAGTTCTTAATATAAAAAAAAGTTCTTTTCAAAAAATATGATGAACAACATTGTACACAATACCCCGCAATTAGAATGAAAAAATAATAAAAATTGGATGAAAAATTAGCAGGTTTACTAAAAAATGTTTTACTTCGCATGCGCTAATACATTCAAAGTATAATGTACATAATGTGTTGGCTAAATGTATAGAGCAACTTTTGTAAAAGTCTCAAAAACATAGTTTGAAAAGTCTGATAATAATCGTTTATATAATAACTCAAAATCCGTTGTTCCCAAAATGAAGCAAAAAGATGAGGGATTGTATCCAAATACAGCATTACGTGCAATTTTGTGTATGCTAAATTGGCACTAATCAATGGATATATGGATAAAACCCCTTATGTTTCTGCTTCATTTTGGGAACAACGGATTTTGAGCTTATTCTATAAACGATTATTATCAGCCTTTTCAAACTATGTTTTTGAGACTTTTACAAAAGTTGCTCTATACACTAAGCTAACACATTATGCACATTATATTTTAATTGCATTCGCGAATGCGCAGTGAAACATTTTTTAGTAAACCTGCTCATTTTTCTTCCAATTTTTATTATTTTTTCATTCTAATTGCGGGGTATTGTGTACAATGTTGTTCGTCATATTTTCTGAAAAGAACTCTTTTTATATTAAGCAAAAAAATTGGCAAAATTTGGGACTGTTTTTATAAAAACCTTAATTTCTCTACGAGTATACATGCTATCCTCATAAAAATTAACACAGTATATTACAATAAGCCACCTATTAAAAATCTCGAGTTTAAACACTTTTTCTCCATTAGTTTTTACAGGGTTATCCAAAAGATATTCGTTCTTTTTAAATTTTTTGACGGTCCCCTATGGGGTTTCGGGAAAAAATCTTCTCGGCAATATATGACATATACAGTACTGTTTACACACCTGCAATTTCAGGTTAATTCCTCATGTATTTTTCTAGATATTTAACAAAACGTCAAAAATCGCAAGTCACCGGTCACCTTTGGCCATATAGTGTATGTCTAACCTCTCTGAAACTACCAAAATCCGCTGTCACTCTAAAATATTTAGAACAGACGGCGCCATGTTTTGAAAACGAACCGAAATAATTTTTAAACCCAATGTTAAATAATCGTTTTGTCTTACGGTGTTAGTGAAATAAAAATGAAAAATCTTTAGTGCACAGATACAAAAATGTCGCAGTTTTAGGAATGAAAATACATGTTTAGGCAGTATCATTTTTATCCGCTAATTTATTCTAGTTTTAGGGCCCGTCTACTTACGCTTCTCATAATTCTTTTCCTCCCAAAGAATGGGATGACTTAACTGCCATTACTAAAGAAATTTCTTTAAAAAAAAAAAAAGAATAATATAAAAGTAATATATTAGACTTTAATATAAATTTACAACTTTTGTGAACATTTATAGAGTCTTTGTTTTTTTTTTTTTTTGTTTTTTTTTTTTTGTGAAAATACGTTTCATACGTTTCAGCTTACAATGCGTCGTATTCTCTGAGAGTATTTGTAAAATACATACATAAATGCAGATTTTTATAAAAATATATAATTTAAATGAATAATATTTTACAGATGTAAATAAAAAGATTATATTGAGTAATGTGTTATCAGAAAGCGAATCTGTGAAATTATTCTGTTGACTAATTTTGATCCTCTGCAGAATTTTTAATTTCCTTAAAACTAACTTACTCTTTATTTGATAATATCCGAACACCTTTACAGTTTCAGAAAGTGCAAAGACAGTTTCCATTTACATCTAAACTTTATATTGAAGTTTAGCTAAATTCCATTCTCTCATCTTTATGTAAATCACGGTTATTTGTTTTTAGAAGTAAAGTACATAAAACCCTATTTTCCGTGAAAAGTTTTAAATTTCTAAATATTAGTTTATGATTCTTAGGATGCTTTCAATGTTTAGTTTTAGTTTTAGTTTAAGTAATATACGAAATTCTATCAATTAAACAACTTAAATTGTGTTTCTTTCGCCTGAGGGAATTCTTTAAGATAAATAGAAATTACTAAGAACTTAAAATTTAATTTAAACTCGACTTCCGAATATTTAATTTTATGAATATTTTGTAGCAGTTTGTATATTAAAATTGGGTGTTTTCTGCAGTACAATGTACCGGATGTCTCAAAATTTGGGTGCGAAAGAAAATCGCGATAAAAAAGATCTACGGGTAGGAGTGACATGCGATTTCCAGATAAAAATTCAGCGTGGAACGGGATTTTGTATGACACCAACAAAAAAAAAATTGTTCAAAATCTTGGCAGTAGAGGACGCTACTGCTGATAATTCTATGGAATAATTCCATATTGCTCACACAACGCAAGATTTGGATACAAAAATATTAGATGCATGTACACTTTTTTGTATAGAAATGTTGAGTTTTGTGAGCAATATGGATTTATTACATGTAATTATTTGCAGCAGTGCCCTCTGTTGGCGAGAGTTTGGACTATTTTTTTGTTGGTGTCATACAAAATCCCGTACCACGCTGAATATTTATCTGCAAACCACATGTCTCTCCGACCGATCGATCTTTTTGAATCGCGTTTTACTTCCGCACCGAACTTTTGAAACACCCGGTATATTGATCCTCATGTCGAGATCTCCTTTCCGTGCACATAGCAAACAGGTTTTTAAACAGGCTTTTCTCGTAGCACACTCACAGTTCGTTAAATCAGGTTGTTTACACAAAATTTTATGCTAACTTAAAATTATTGAAATGACGTACGCTGTTAAAAAAAGATAAATATTTCGCAGTCTACGAAAATATATTATAACGAAAATACTCGTACATCGAAATATACAATAATCTCTTACGAGATATCCATGATACTAAAATGCGTTCTTCTTATTATTATAAACTAACATATAATTGAGACTTAAAACAGAATTTATATTAAATTTAAAAAATCAAAAAACCCGACTGCGTAAAAAGCGAACTAATTATTTATTATTTTTCATCAATGTGAAACTATATTTTATATTACTTACCTATTTTCTTATTTACTTGTATTCAGGACTTTTAAGTTGTGTTTAATTGCTAGTTCATATCTATAAACACTGTTTCTGATGAGGGCTATAGGTGTCTATGAAGATTAGAGTTACAGTGAAGCTAGAGATCCTACCTACACAACTTCCAGCTTGTGTAATATTTAAACGGTACTAATTAAACGGTGTAATATTTAAAAATAATCAATGAAACATCGTCTTCATTTTGAAAGACCTATCCAGGAATATGCCACTCAATATGGTGCGTAAAAAAATCGTCTGTCCCGCCATTTTGAATTTTACGGCAGCCGTTTTTAATTTATAAAACAAAACCTAGCCTATAACCATCGGATGGTTAAGACGAATCGATAGAGACCTCATTCATTAAAATCCATCCAGCCGTTGGGATGTTTCGAGTGTATAAAGAAATACACTTACCCAGGTACGCCTGAAACACATAACCCTTCTTGGCAGTCGGGTAAAAAAGAAAGTTTTTTGTCTGTCACTGATGATGATTACTTTAAATTCAAACTCACTTCTAAAGCATACAAAATTTCAACGTAACAATATAGAAATAAATACAAACTAGCAATTCATTTCAGATACTAAACAATCAACTAACTTGTCACATTAAACAACCAAACGCAATTTAAATGCAATTAATCCCTCTGCCGGCCAGTCTGCCCTATAGGAATTTCAACTTCTTAAAATATTCTTAAAACGAAGAACTTTACATTCGTTACTGTGGTTGATTATAATGCGTTTTCCACCAATGTATGAATTAGGAACAAGTTTGCAACGTTCGAGTTTTTGAGATTTCGCACTAAGGGCTCATGGGTTAATGTCCCCTAGCATAATTATAATTTTAGGAACTTTCTTGTAGAAAGAGAAAAATCGCATTTTAGATGAGAAAAATTTCATTTTAGATGTGCTATATTTTGATGCATTTATAGCAAAACATTACAGTTTATTTAATCAAAAACGGTTTCATCTTGTGGTGTTAGTGAAATAAAAATACGGAATCTTTAATGCACAGAAGCAAGAATGTCTCTGTTTTTCGAATGAAAATACTTGTTTAGGTGATACCATTTTTACCCGCTAAATTATTCTATTTGTATTTCCCATCTACATGTCTTTAACGTCATTTCTCATATTGAAGATATTTTTATTTTCAAATTTAATGATTAACTGCATTTAAGAAATCACATGGCAACAAATCAGATATCTCCCTTATTTTTGCCATTCTTATCATTATTTTTTTTTTCTTTTTTGTAATTACTTAATTGCCACTAATGAATAAATTTCTTTAAAAATATAAAAAAAGGTAATAGCCTAGAATTAAATTTAAACTTACAACATTTGCGAGCACGTGTAGCACATGTGGATACTTGTGAAGAATTCATGCTTGTTTCAGCCCATATTTCGTCATATTCTCTGACAGTATTTTTTAAAAATATGCATGAAAATATATGATTTAAATGAATAATATTCTACAGATGTAAATAAAAACATTGTATTCAATAATGTATTATCAGCAAATGAATCTATAAAATTATTCTATTGGTTAATTTTGATCCTCTGAAGATTTCTAAATTTCTCTAAAACTAATTTACACTTTATTTCATAATATTCGAACACCTTTGTAATTTAAGAAAGTACAAACACAGTTTTGAATGTACATCTAAACTTTGCATTAAAGTTTTCCTAAATGCAATTCTCTCATCTAATTAAGTACCTCATGGTTATTTGCTTTTCGAAGTAAAATGCATAAAACCTTATTTTCCGTGAAAAGTTTTAAATTTCTAAATATAATTTTACGATTCTTAGCATGCTTTAAATGTTTAGTTTCAGTTTTTGCTTAAATAATATACGAAATGTTTTCAATTCAACTAATTATAATGCGCTTGTTTCACCTGAGGAAATTCTTTAAGATAAATAGAAATTACTAGCAACTTAAAATTTAATTTATACTCGACATTCGAATATTTAATTTTGTCCCATTTCTGAATATTTTGTAGCAATTTGTAAATTAAGATTGTTTATTTTGTGTTGATACAACGTATATTTATTCGGATGTCGACATCACTTTTCAGTTCAGATATACGAAAAGGGTTTTTAAACAGTAAAAGCAGCTCCTCAAATCACGTTATATGTACAAAATCTACAGCTAATTTAAAATTACTAAAAATTCAAAATTTAATTTAAAAATTCAAAAAACCCGACTGCGTAAAAAGCGAATTAATTAATTATTTCTCATCAATGTGAAACTATTTTTTATTTTACTTACCTATTTTTATTTCACTTGTATTGATGACTTTTATGTTGTGTTTAATTTTTTAGTTCCTATCTATAAACACTGTTTCTATGAGGCCTGTAGATGTCTATGATGCTTAGAGTTGCAGCAAAGCTAGAGATCCTACCTACACAACTTCCAGGTTGTGTAACATTTAAACGGAGCTTCTGACCGTAAAATAGTCAATGTAACATCATCTTCATTTTGAAAGACCTATCCAGTGATATGCCACTCAATATGGCGCGTAATTTTTTTTCGTCTGTACCGCCATTTTGTATTTTACGGACGCCATTTTGAATTTATAAAAACAAAACCTAGCTTATAACCATCGGAAGGTTAAGACGAATCGATAGAGACCTCAATTATTAACCCCTTGGGGACGACCGGCACGTATACGTGCCGCATGAAGCACTCAGAATCCTTGTTTTTCCTCACCAGTAAAATTTTACTGTAAAATTTGCCTTATTTAATCAGCACATTTTCTCGATTCAAGAAGACTCAAATTTCTGTTTTTAAAACACGGTGACAAAAGATTAAATATTTCGTAAAAGGCTCCCGTCCCGAAGGGGTTAAAATCCATCCAGCCGTTGGGATTTTTCAAGGGTATAAAAAATCCACATCCCCAGATACGCATGAAACACATAACCCTTCTTGGCAGTCGGGTAAAAATACAAACACTTCGAAATCTACGAATATATTCTGTAACCATGTATGGAAATATACAATAACTATTCAGGGATATCCATAATTCTAAAATGCGTTCTTTGTCTTATTAGAAACTTGTATATTATCGAGATTTAAAAATAAATTCTAAAAACAAAGTTCTTTTTTACTGTCATTGATTTTGGAAAACGTTTTCGAGCAGCTTTTATAGCGTATTAATCCGTTTAA
Source organism: Maratus speciosus (assembly GCA_963932465.1). Lineage (NCBI taxonomy): Eukaryota > Metazoa > Arthropoda > Arachnida > Araneae > Salticidae > Maratus > Maratus speciosus. The sequence continues at coordinate 78,914,201 of OZ010791.1, read as the reverse complement.
GCAATCTCGGAATATCGATTTTTAGGATGCTATCAAATCTCAATTAAACATTTTCAGCTGTGTAACTGAATTTATACATGAAAGACTGACAGAATAAAATTAATTTTAATGTTAATGTAATTATCTTATCATGTTTGCCTGTAATGTATATTTGTTGGAGATGAAAATGTTTGTTCGAGAATCGATAGGAAGGGGAAAATGTTAACTTGCGAATCGATTGTTTGTAAAAAACCTATATGTCATTTTGAGAAAACTAATTATTTCTGTATAACAAGCAAGAAAAATCATGCGTTTAGCATAGATTATGAAACACTTTCCAATACTTCCTGAATGCTTTAACAAAACTTCGTTATTTAGAGAAATAAGGTACATAAGAGAAATAAGTAAACATTTTAGAAAACGCATGAAACATTTGAAAAACTGATTTATGCAGTTACCGTATATAGCCAAATATGTATTTTATTCCAATTCTTTTGAACAGCCCTGTGTTTGATCTGTAGGTTGATATATATACTATATAATGGGAAAATTTAGTTTAGGAAGAAAACTCATAACAGGTTGAAATTTCTCTTTCAGCAAACATACTTGTATCAAAACCTACTTGTATACATTTGTACAGCCGTGTAGTTAACCTAGTACCTTTATTACACGCCACTATTTAGCTAAAGTTTAATTCAAAGTAAATACTCTTAAAACTACTGAAATCACATTTCCAGAAATTATCATTTAAAGACGGCCATGTATCCAATTCTTTGCGTGACCCTGTATATCCTTTTATCAATGTTCTACAAGCATTTCTTAGTAAACCAAATGCAGTTCCGTGTAAAAATGCATAACTCATTTAAAAACCACCTTTAAGCAATTTCCAATCATACCCAGTAACCATTACGAATTATTTTGTGTAGCCCTGTATATGAATTACAACATTTATACACACCATATACTATGCATAAATATAGTGAAACATAAAAGCACATAACATATATAAAAATGCATTTCCAGCAATCATCGCTACTGTACAGTACTTCGGCCACAATATAGTACCTGAAATCTTTTGTGTGTCCCTGTAAATGCTATGCACTTCGTATTATACATGAAATAAGTTATAGTAAACCTCAGCGACGTATATCAATTTCATTATACATGAAATAATTTAACATAATTAAAATACGCCGCAAACAATTCCCTCCATCCCCATATCGTTCTGTAACGGAATTATTTTGTGTGGCTTTGTAAATGAATAATAACTATTCTTTGCATCGTATATTCTACAGAATGCATATATTAGTGCACTTGATAAATGCATATGAATTTTATTATGTTTGAAAGCATGCAACATCATTAAAAACCATTTTAAACGATTTTTTCCCGTAGGCCATAATGTAACGGAAAACTTTTGACTGTCCCTGTAAATGAACTAAGCATGCTAGAAACTTTATTTGATTAAGGAATCGTGCTATGGTAGAGGTTACTAACATCCAAAATTTTCAGAACGATCTGACTATATTTACGAGAGTTAGAGCGCGACAGACGGACAGACAAACCGAAGTAATAAACACTTTTCAACTTTGTTGGAAAGTGTTAAAAACGAACGTTATTGAAAATTAGTGGCAGCAAAAGAAAATTTGTTTTTATGAATGCTCCTTTAAATCCATGAAATATATAAGTTTCTGTGATTTCAAAAGATAAAATTGCATTTCGGAATAGAGTGTATCTAGGAAAATGTTATTTTATAAACATTTGTATATTTTACACAGTATTAGCAAAGAACCTCAACGATTATTTCTGAGCGAAAACCAAGCACAGAGCCACTTGTTAGCATATTATTTAAATCAAATATCACGAATCTTCACTGTATTAAGATGATAGTTACTTTTTATAAACTTCTATTAAAATCAACAAAATTAATACTAGTAATACTCTCCCATTTTCAATTTAGCAATTCAATGGTTTTCTTCTAAAAAATAAATATAATTTACCTATAGTAAATCGTCAAAATATTGTTAAGTATCCGAAAGAATATGTCTTATTTTAACTTAAAATATTTAACGTAGAAAACAAAATGAAAAAAAAATGCAAAACACAGCGTGATTGACAACGTTGACTCTTAGTTTCTCAGGCTAAATTGCCTTAATACAAAAGAGCGGAATAATTATGCTGAAAGAGGCCTCAATTTCATTGAAATTAAATTGAGCTTTGATATTTGTGATAATTTGTGATACATTTGAAACATCTGTAATAAACATTTGAAAAGAGTATGTTGGGTGCAATTGAATTGATTAGGAAGCGAATTTAGGATTTAGATCTTCTGTTTGTTAACAGACGGCAGCACTATGCATTCTGTGTTGTGTTGTAAAGTCATAATTATGACATCATTAGTTAGTTGGCTTTTGGATTCTGTGAGTGCTGCTAGGAGCATGGCGCTCCTGTTGTATTATTGTTTTTGATTCTGCTTAATTTTATATGAATATATAGGCAGATGATATATATTTTACAATGTAATTTAAAGCTTTCATGTGATGAAAGTATACTAATTAGAGTGTTATTTTTAATAAGTGAAATTGGATTCTGAAACCAGATCTTTTGCAACTGTATATTTCATTGTGCGTGAAGTGTTTGTAAATGTCAAGATCTGTTTTTTTTTTTTTTTTTTTTGTGTGTGTGTGTGTGTTTAATAACTGTGTTTAATAAATAAGAAAAAATCAAGAAAGATTCATTTCTTTAAAAATTCTCTACAGAGTAATTAAAGAAAACACTTTGGCGTAAACGATGACATGCGCCTGATTTAACGCGCCCATTGAACTGTTATGCCATAGAACGCGTATACATGTAATCTATATAGTTATATGGTGTTTCCTCATGAACATTAACTCTTTATTGATAAAGAAATGCCATTGAATCCACTTTAGAATCTTATTTCATAATTGTACTCCAAAGGTTAACATTTACATGCCATAATTAGACAGAAATGCTATACATAACATAAAATCAAGCGTTGGATCAGAAATGTGATTTTCTAACAAAATGACTGCCATCCCTTAATTTTATAGCATATAGATGGCGCTGTTCAACTTTCGACAAAATATCCTGAGATATTTTGACAAACATGAAGTGAAGAGAATTTAAGTAATTATGATTACGCGGGTTTGTAAACTTTCGGTGTGCGTTCGGGATGTATATGATCTAGAGATGCTGTAATATTTGTATTTTACAGAAGTTATGACTGTTCAATTGTTTGTGTGTAAATGTAGTGTTTTACGCTGTCACATTAAAATAGAACTTGTCTAACTGCTATCCGATCTTTGAGATGATCAGCACCCTTATGATTTCATTCTTTTTGCTACTTTACTTTTGCAAACAATTTGGTTTTATTTGAAAGTCTTTAAAAAGAATTGTGTACGAAGAACGAAAAAGAATAAGCAACAGTAGTATTTATTTTAATTTAGCAATTTTTAATGTTTTCTTTTTAAAGACATGTACAGATACACCGTTCGAAACAACCAGGGTACATTAGGATTTTGGATATAAACTGCGGATGAGGCAATGTTTTGTTCACTGTTATGTGATATGTATGAATTGTTAGATGTACCAAAAGAAAACTAAGCACTGAACATGGGATAGTCCAATGCTTATTTGTCGATAAACAAAAAATGCAAAATTCGTGCATATCATACGAACAAACAAAAAATGCTATTTTTTTAGATACAAATCTGTTTCACTAAGGGTTATGTTTTACCCTGACTCAAAGCAATGTCACACAACTATGGGACATGAAATCATTGAGGTTATAAATGAGGAATTGGGTATTTTCTCCAACTACTGTAGAAGAGAGCATTCCAACGGCAGAATCATTTGTAGGAGTGATAAGTGATCCTTCTCCGTAAAGTGTCCCAAATATTTTCTATGGAGATCATGTCTGAGGAATATGTTGACCAATTCATTCGGAAGACTCCTTCGTCGAAAAAAAAAAATTTTCACTATTCGAGCATGATGTGGCTGAGCGTTATCGATTCTGAAAACGAATTCCTCCCTGATTTCTATAGCGTAAAGCACCACAATAGGTCTGATCTCATCCCTATATCGCGAAGCCGCCCGTGCTGCATAATATACATGTCGGTGCAGCAATTGAACCCCAATTACCACTCTTATTCTGCCAAATCGGGTGTGCAAATGCAGGATTATTCCATGTGCCACGGTATCTCCAAATCGTAATCCGCCTATTTTCAGATTGTATGGTAAAGCGGGACTCATCAATAAAGAGCACGTTGAACCACTCATCAGGTTCCCATCTGAGATGCTGTGGTGCCACCTTCTGCGGACAGCAGTTGAAATAAACACAAAACATAGGTGTGAGAGCATACGATCCAACATGATATAATCGATTTCGAACAATTTGAATAGCATCTGTGCTACCATTAGTCCTATGAAAGATCAATTGCAATACAGTGGTGTTCAGTCCTTAGTTTCTTCTGGCCGTTTTCCAGAAATCGATTCCATACTTATTCGATGACACTTTTTGAAGCTACGAACGTTTCGGTTACAACGAATTGTTTTTGACCGGTCTCAAAACGACTGATGGCCCCCAAAATTACTGATTACGCTAAATTCTGTTGTTGTGACGTCCTATTCGATATTACAAAATATCCGTGAAAATTGATTTTAATATCCTTCTTTTAAGGCATGCTACAGGTCGCTATTCGCTTCATATCTAAAAAGTGGTATTTTCTACGTCACAGAAAAAAATTGCATATACCCAACTTTGTAAACTTTGATCTTTTCGTAATTTTTGTACACATTGACATCATTCAAATGATGCGAATGACAATGATTGCTCGCTTTTGTATTGGTTTATATTTTTTAACGTTACCTGAACCTAAATGTACAAATATATATATATATATGAACCAGTTAAGCAGAAAGCAATTAGTTCAGAGACTAAATTTAAATACTTTAATAAGAATATTTTGATAATCTCTTAAATAGGCGTAAATGGGGTAAAGGAAGCATGGAAATAAAATAGAGAGATTTAATTTCACTACTTTTGAAATAAGTATTGCGTTTTCCAATGACATGAATAGCTCTAATCTATCTAGGCGAAGACAATAGACAATCTGAATGGCAACATATTAAAAGATTTAAAGGGCAGATATAAAATTCCATTGACGAAAATTGTAAAAAAACTATTTAAAAGACTGTATATTTGTTTATATTAATCAATTGGTTGAATGGTGTTATAGAACATAACTTTTCTTGTTCTTTTGTTTATAAATATTATATTCAAATTTTAGTATTATTGCATTTGTATTATTGATATAGCTGTTTATTTTAATAAGCTTGCATTTTCTATTATTGAGATTGAATTTGTATTATTGCATTTTTCCAACAGTCAATGCCGTGGGTTAGTCAGGGTTAATCACCAGTGGAAGTGAGATCTGTAAAAATCTTTCGATAACTTTCAGAGATCTGTCGAGAGACTGACCAGATATTGCTAAAATCTGCAGCAAACTGTCCAGTCATTCCACTGTTTGTTATTATTCACATTTGTTAGAATATATGTAAATTACGGTTATATAACCGTTTTCTATGAAGGCGATAGATTGACTGGACAGTTTCCTTTTAACATGTTAAAACTCCGTAACTGTCTGACCAGTCATACATCCTTTTTTATAGTAAAAGGTTACATAATCGTCATTTATCTCTTACCTGACCCATGAGAACACTTCAAATTGTGGTGAAGCATAAGTTTTAAATAAAACTCTAGAATGAGTGGGCATTTAGCTATAGATTTTTATCACACTGTTAAAGCATGCTGTCAGCGTGCTTTGTCAGCATGCTATTCAGTCATTTGACAGTTGTTATATAATATTGTAACCATTCCCCCGACCTGAATAATGATATGGTAGCACTAAGACAAGAAATCAGTCATGATTAAATTTTAGCCAATTTTATTCTTTTTTAACTAATAGCAAAATAATTATACAACTACATAACTGGGTTCGCAGTCAATTCTAATATGAAAGTCCAACTACCACTAAGTCCAGGACAATTACAGTTTCCAGTTTATAGACGAGACTGATGTCTTTTCGAAAAAAAGTAATCGCTAGCTACTAGCTGTCTGCGAAAACCAATTAGTCCAGTCAAAATATTGAGTTCAATATATTCACGAGACAGGATGTCTCTTTTAGGAATGGAAATCGCCAGCTGATGCTGTTTGCGAAATCCAACCACACTCTCCGAGTCCAACACGCTTCTCCCCATTCTTCTCTATCCTCTCCTCTGCATAAAAAATGGCTCGGGGGGCTCGCCCATCTTACCACACTTCCAATTCGGGAGTTCCCTGTGTGCTGACTGGAGCTCTTTGTTTTCCTCTCGGTGCCGGTGTTGCTAGCCGACATCTGTGAGATGCTAAAACTCTGACCAGCGAAGGTCAACCAAGGGAGAAATCCATCTATAATAACTGTGCCGTGACGAATTTTTTATGTCACTGGGCATAAAAAATAAATTACCTAGCGAAGCGTGCTTATTTTCCATGTAAGACTAATTGTTTCCTGCCCGTGGGAAACTGTAGTCTGTTGTAAAGTCTGAATACAGGCACAGTTCTGTTAAATTAATTCAGTAACTACTTCAAGACTTTACAATATAGTTACATAACCATACTTTTTCTCTTTTCATTATTCTGATCATAATGTGCACAGTAATATGGTCAGAATGGAGTTAAATTACGGTTATGCAACAGTTTTTTATAAAAACTGTCTAATGTCAGTTTGAAGCCAATTTTTAAAATTGTAGTGAAAGTTATGTGTTTAAACTCAGCTCTCGACAAAGCAACAGTGATCATGAAATAAATTAGTGAAATACACTCCGCGTAATATCACTTTGGTTGTGCGAAATTAATAATTAAACTAACATGTGCTTCAGGTATAAATGATAATAAAAATATACATCTGCATGCTGAAAAAAAAATCCGAACAAGTCTCCTGTAGGAGACGGAAAAATGCACTGGTTTCCAAAAATTAAGGAAAAACAACAAAAGTAGCGATTACTCAAAATGTTACAAGTGGATTTTAGTAAGCTGAGCCACAATGTACAACACATAGTAAGGTATAAAATAACATTAAAAGAAATTGTCAGACGATTGTGGTGTTTCAGAAATTCACACAATTATAAAATAAACAAAAAAAAATGTGTCAGTTTGATATAGAAAAAGTACCTTTAATATGGAGTATCATCACCCCTAGAAGCAATACAGAACATACGGCGAAGTGTGATACTGTCAATTATGCGATCGATAAGTTTGTTGGGAAGTGCGAGCCATTTCTCTTGTAAAGCAGTTGTAAGCGTAGCAAGGGTCTGAGGAGGGAGATTGAGAGCAGAAACACATCTTCCTAAAGCATCCGAAAGATGCTCAATGGGATTGAAGTTCAGTGACCGCGCTGGCCATTCCATGTGCTGAATTGTTTGGTGCTGAAAATAATCTTCTACGACATGAACCCTGTGCGGTCTAGCGTTATCGTCCTGTAATAGGAAATCTTTACATATTGCACCGGCATAAGGGTGCCCATAAGCATCAAGAATGTCATCTCTATAGACGTGAGCATTCACAGTTCCACGTGGACAGACATGGGGGTCTGTACGTCTGCCCAAACAGATACCATCCCAAACACAGACACTGCCTCCTCCATACGAATATCTTTTACGAATGTTTGATGGATGATAGCGTGTTCCCTGTTCTCTCCAAATCAAAAAATGCCTACTATCGCTTTGGAGGCAAAACTGGAGGAACTCATTTGTGTCGAGAACACGCCTCCATTGATCAGCCGTCCAGTGGACATGTTGACGTGCCCAGCGTAAACGTTCCCTCCGGAGATACTAGGTGAGCGGCACACAAATATCAGGTCGAATCGCGTAAAGACCACCTTCATGAAGCTTTCTACGCACAGTAGACGTTCATACTAATCTTCCAGTGACTGCAGCAAGAACGGATTTAAGATGAGAAGGGGTTGCTGTTCTATTCTTTCGTACACATAACCGCAAATATCTGTCATCGGTGCTTGTGGTAGCTCTAGCTTGTCCTTCGCTGAACCTTCTGGAGGCCGGACCAGTTGTTTGAAAGTGTTGCCAAAGCCTATGAGCAACAGAAAGACTCACATTTAGCCATCTGGACACCTCTTTCTGACTTTGGCCTACATCAAATCTTCCAATAGCTCTATATCACAGTTATGCGGACAAATGATACCTCGAGGTCATACTAATGAATTGGCTATGTCAGTTTTCTTATCTCATAATCACAGTGTCACCAGCAGCCGTACTCTATAGCATGCATTTTTATGCTCCGCACAGATGACGCAATCCGATTGCAGCGCCACTAATTTGCATCAACATCTTTTAGTTAACAACATATCCAAATTTCATACGGATCGGTTAATTTTTGAACGAGTTATCGTTCTATTTGCCCTTCTCGGGACGGAAAGTTTTCTCACCCGCCACAGAATACAATCCGAAAAATACCAATTTAATTATTACTTAGGGGTTTTTTTTCGGATATCATTCCGAGCTGAGTCGGAAAATTTTCCGTCTCGAGAAGGGCAATTATTTTTCCACCTCCTACAGGAAACTTGTACGGTTTTTTTTTCAGTGCATTCCATATACATAGCTTTTACATGCAAATAACAATTTTTCTCTCGTTTAAATATTACATCTTCTTATTTTCCTTGAAAAAGATCAGGAAGTAATACTTTCATAAAATGCTTAGAAAAACTAGATTCTTTGCAGTTGAAAAGAAATTCAATCAAGACTTCTTTAATTAACTTAAAAAAACCCATTCTTTAAAAATATCAAAGCAACTTAATTACGGAGATTTTTTATGCGTATCTTTAATTATGTTGTTAAGAATTGTGTTCAAGGTTATAGTGTAATTAAGATTTTGTGTGCTCACCTAATATTTGAATATATTTTTACTCTTACATAAGGCTGTAATTAAATATTGTTTTGAGAAAAAATTAGTGTACATCAGAGAATTAAATTTCCCCGAAAACTTGTATAAGAGTGAATACATTGATACTGAAGATCCGTTCACAAAATTTTAGAAAGGTATTTACGTTAAATAATGTGCACGATATTAAAAAATGTAAAATGAATGAATTTTGAATATTTAGAAGAATTTAGTTAATGTAAAGAGGATTTATTTAAATCACATTACATGATGTTCTAAATGATAGAAAGAATATCTTATGACATCGCCAATAAAATCGATTTGCTCAATCGCCATCGATGGATAATTGAATCCCCTAACTCTGCTCTCTAAAATGGCTGAATTAACAAATTAAAAATTTGTGTATAAGTAGATTATAACCGATAAAATATATTGGCTGTTTTGAAGCATTTTGAATATGTGGATATCTAATATTTATAAAATTTTATTAATTGCAGAAAAAAATAATATTGAATAAAAAAAATATATCTTTTTGCAACAATAAGTGACCAAGTAAAAATTATTTTTTGAACAGTCGATTAATTTTTTAATCATTAAAATAATGATTTGAAATGCAAAAGTGGCATCATATTTATTTATAAAACTTTTTATTTATTTATCCTCTTCGTTCCCACAGCTAAAATAATACTACAAATACTCATTCATTGGTTTTAAACAAACAAAATGACATCAAAGATGACATAAAAAAGAACTTTTCGGAAATTGATACTTTCGGGGACTAGTAATTTAGATTTACAAATAGGGGTCTAAAATTACAAATTCCGTTAAAATATCAATTTAATTATCATTAACCCAAATTCACACAATCACAAATTTAAGGCATTAAATCAAGTGAATACAAATCCTCAATACATTTTATTGTAAAGGACTTAAGTTAAATAAGTATAAATAAGTATGAAAATTTCTCAATTTCTTGGCCACATCCTCTTGAAGGCGTTTTGCAAACTCAGATGAAAATTAAATCTATTTTATGAGAAAATCACCATAGATTTTGACATTTATTAGTTTGCTTTTAAAGCAAAAAACATTCAACTACTAAGAAATTAAGTCAAAATGTAAAAAAGTCAAACAGTTTAGTTTTTATGGGGAAAAGAATAGAGGACCCAGGTAACGAAGAGGTTATAATTGTAATCATTTTACGAAATTTATTTATAACTAATATTTTCTATTGATTAATTGGTGTTGCATTATATTTCTATTCTTGTGCTTTTGCTTATAAAGGTAATATTCTATTTTTAGTATTATTACATTTGCGTGTTATTCAGAGAACATTTGTGTTAGTGAGAATGCATTTTGTATCATTCAGACTGTATTTTGTAATATTGAATGTTTACAAAAGTCAATGCGGGGGTTTGTTCGCCGGTGGAATTGGGTTCTGTAAAAATGTTGCTAAAACTTTCCGAGTTCTGGCGAGATGTTGATCAGTTACTGTTAAAAACTGCAGCAAATTGTACAGTCATTAAGTCAATTTTTTTTATTCTCATTGGTTAGAGTATATGTAAAAAAGGTTATGGAATCGTTTTGTATAGTTATATTTCACAGATAGGACAGTTTTCATTTAACGTTAAAAATCTGTAGCAAATTGTCCAGTCATCCAGCATTTTTTATAAAAATGTTAACATAATCGTAATTTATCTTTATTCTGACGAATGGGAGCACTTCAACTTAGTGTCAAGCCTTAAAACTCTTAAATGACTGGATATTTAGCTGCATATTTTTAACACACTGTTAACCCTTTGCAGTCCAACGTAGAGTCTGACTCAAGATCATCTGTGCAAAGTTTTTTTTTTTTTTTTTTTTTTTTTAAATTTTTTTTAAATTTTTTTTACACCACTGATAAAGAAAAATAATATTCGACTTATATAATTAGAGTATTTTTGAAATTACCTAACTGTAGGTAAATTTTAAAAAAAGTCATGTCAAACGAATTAAATTTCTGTAGTATACGCCGACCCCGAAATGGTTAAAACTTTGCAGCAAAGTGTCCAGACATTCGTGTCTTTATATATAGTAGGGCAATTCCACAGAAAAGTATCATTTTGACGAAAAAAAAAAATAAATAATACATTTAATTTAAGGGTATGATTAGAAAGCTTGAAACTATATTTTTATATTCTAAAAAATTCCTGATAATACCCAAAGTGCTGCCCTCTATACACCATGCAGATTACAACAAGTTGTCTGGCAATACAAGCATAAAAATTGTACATATTCGCAGGTGCAAGCAGCAACTCCAAGACAACAATAAGATGATTTTTTTTTTCTTTTGCAAGAAAATAAATAGGTAAGAGATTATTTCAAATATTTTTTGTAACTTTATAAAATTATATCTTGGAATAAATTGCCTTTTAAAAGTGAATTTTTATTGTTACGTCAGTTACAAATTTTAGTGAAAAGTTAAGCCTACTCTGAATATTTTATTTTAAGAAAACTTTTAATCCATAAACCTTCTGAAGCATTCAAAATCCTTTCAAATAATGTGCAAATTCTTAATTTCATTTGAAGAAAAGATTGTCTAAAATGTATAACTGACGTAACCATAAAAATGTAACTGACATAACAAAGCATTGGTTACGTCAGTTACACATTTTCTTTTTACTTTCTTCTATCTTTACAAGAAGAAAGTATTGGATTCGTGAAAAATTTCGACTTCCTGTTTTCGACGGATTTATACGTTTTACTATGCCTAGAACACGATTTGATGGTTTTTAGAAAATGTCTGTCTCTGAGACTGTCTGTCGCTCTGTCACTCTGTATGTGACAAAAATTTTGTGGGCGCTCTATCTAAAGAACTAATGCACGGAATTTCACAAAACTTCATATTTAGTTAGACCTTGGTATAAACTGGACCTGATTAGTATTTGGTGAAAATCGCCCAACAGATGGCGCTACTATGCGGCATTTTTCACGATTTCTGCAATAGCTATATCTCAAGAACTACTGCACGGATTTTTATAAAACTTCAGATTCAGTTAGTCCAGGATATAGTTTGGTGCTGATTACTTTTTTGTGAAAATCGCCCAACAGGTGGCGCTGCTATAGCGGATTATTCATGATTATCGCAATAGCTCTAGCTCAAGAAAAATGCACGAATTTTCATCAAACTTCAGATTTAGTTAGTTCCTGATATAAATTAGTGCTGTTTAAGTTTTGGTATAAATCGCCCGACAGGTGGCACTGCTATGCTGTATTTTTTTTAGATTTTCGCAATAGCTTTATCTCAAGAACTAACGCTTAGATTTTCAACAAACTTCAGATTCAGGTATACCTTGATATCATTTAGTGCTGTTTATTTTCTGTGTAAATCGTTCAACAGGTGGCGCTGCTATTCTACATCTTTCAGAATTTCCGCTATAGCCCCATCTCAAGAACAAATGCACGAATTTTCATCCAATTTCAAATTCAGATATACTTTGATATGAATTGGTGCTAAATTCATGTAATTTCTTGTACTATTTAAATGATTTAATTGACGTGATTTATATAGAAGAAAGTTTTGTGATGGCCACAACATACTAGTTTGTTTATACATATGAATATTCAGATGAAAATAAATTTATATCTGTGGCGACTCGTTGCAAAAGGCGCTCTGGTTGTAGCTCTATGGACAAAGCTGGAGAATGGACAATGTAAGGCTACTCACAAATATAAGTGCACTTTACAAAGTATTCGACACCTCCTTCGATATCGTGGGCATCTATGCGAACTTTCAAGATTGTGTTGTGCTGTATACGGAGACTTTCAGATAAGCAAGATCTTGACACGGCAGTACAGTTTTTTATTTCGCCGGTAAATGGTAACGGTTATAAGCATTGTATTTAAGCTCTATTTTTTGAGTATGGAGACAGAGCGAAAGCGAATGTGTGTTCATAGTAACTTTACTAACTGTTCAATTTACAGATTTTAAGCAACTGTTTTCTTAGTTTAATAAAAGTTGTTTGTTTCACATTTACAGAGTTTTAACCTTGACAAGAAATGTTTTAGTTCACCACTAAGCACAAGTTAGATATTAAATTGCACAGGAAATCTCTTTTAAGAGATAACTTTCTTCACGTCACACGCTTGCCTTGACCCCCCCTGCAAATCTATGATGTATGCATTTATTTTTAATTTATAGTATATTTATATAAAGAAATATCATTAAGCATTTAATATAACTCATCACAGCAATGTTTATATATATTTATAATTGTTTTTCTTTTTAGAAATTAGACAATGGCTCCAGCCAAATCTGCTGTTGAAAAAATGAGAGAATATAGGCAAAGAATGACTTTTCAAAAAAAAAATAGAAATGCAGCAGAGGAATGCTGCACAACAATGAAAGATAAGAGCATATTTTAGCCTTTGTAAGAAAAAAGCTGATTCTTTAGACTCCAAGATAAGAATATAGAAAATGAGGTAAAAAGAAAAGCACAAACTGAACACTCTCAATGTACACCTACTGAGGTTTTTTTCCAATGTGCAGTCATTTGGCTGAGCAATGTCAAGAGCAAATAAATCACTTCCTCGTAGTTCTAGAAAAAACGAGCTGTAGTTGTAAAATTTGCGAAAAGTTTGGCATTAGCCTTCCGACCTCATCAAAACCTAATAAGGAAGAATCTAATGCTTTATCAGAAGACACTACTGAAGCAATAACATCCCACTATAATAGGGACTTTATATCAATACAATTACCCGGGAAAAAGATTTCAAAAAAGTAAAACATGAGAATGCAATTGAACGAAAGCAAAAGAGAGTATTAATGATGACAGTCATGGAAGCATATCAGCTCTTTAAAGAAGAGAAATCGTCCATAAAAGTTGGAAAATCTAAATTTTCTGCGCTTAGACCCCTATCAGTAACACTTAGTTCTGAGAAAGGTCAATTCGTATGTTGTTGCCGTTATCACGAGAATGGAGATCTATTAATAACTGGTATTAGTAAAGTCGTGCAGAACCGGCCAGTTGACACTAATGCGTTAGTTGTCAAATCAGAATGTAAATGGGAAAAAAATTGCTTACCTGGGTTGTGTGCAGCGTGCGGTGATATCTGTAATTTTCTTGATGATCTAATTCCAACATCAGACGCAGAAATTTCAGTATCCTTTTACCAATGGAGTACTGATAATAAAAAGATTTTAACTGAAACCACACTTTGAAAGGCAAAACAAGAAGTTTTAAATCAGCTGCCAATGTTAAGGAGACACTGTTTCGTTGCAAAAACTCAACTTCAAGAAATAGAGAATCTTTCAGAAGATGAAGCTATTCTCCATGAAGATTTTTCTGAAAATTTTAATGTTCTGCAGCAAAATGAATTCATGTCAGCTCATTGGATTTCAGAAAGTGTTACCCTTTTCACAGCAATAGTGTACCGCAAACATCTTAATGTTTCTTATGTAGTGTCAGTGACGAGTTGTCACATCACAAATTTACAGTTCTCTGCTTTAAATCATGATATGAATACAGATGGACCTTTTGAAAACATACATTTTTTTTCTGATGGAGCTGGAAGACAGTTTAAGAATAGATATATTCTTTCTTCAATTTTGAAACTCCATGAGATCCACCCATCCCTTAAATTTGCTGATTGGAGTTTCTTTGGTACAGCCCATGGGAAAGGTGCTATTGGCGGTATCGGAGGCACAGTCAAGAGAGCAGTGGGGAGTCGAACATTTCACAATCGTGTCGTTACAAACACTGCTCATGAATTCATTGAATTAGCCAAAAAAATTTGTCCTAAGATAAATTTTATTTACACGTTTCAAAAGCGAAAGTTAAAAAAACAAAAGAAAAATTCGAAAAAGAATTTAGTTTATATCCTCCTAAAAAAATTCCTGATACTCACAGAATTCATTATGTGAGACCAGTCAGTTATCATGAAGTCGAAACTTCTATTGTTAGTCCCTTTTCAAAGCGTTTTGATTTTTATTTTAAGAAATTGGAAATCTATCCAAAGGAAGCTAATAAAGAACATGATTCCCAGAATAAAAATTTTAATCAATTTAAAATTGGAGATTATCTGCTTGTGAATTATGATACCAAACAATTCCCAGGTAGATTACACAATTCCCAGAAATTCAAATGTGTGAACTTAAAATAAATGTGATGGATCATTGCCGCCGTAGTTGGCATTGGCCATCTTGTCCTGACTGTTGTTCGTACAACATTGATGACATTCAGAAAAAACTTCCAGTACTGCAGCCAATTAATTCCAGGGGTACATTTAAGTTTTCAGAAGGCGTTATTTAAATTACTGTTAGCGAACTAAATTAAGTGACTAGTACTGCCTTTGCAAAACGATAGTGTTACGCCAGTTACATATTGAAGTTACGTCAGTTACATGTGTAAATGTCATTTTTTCTTTTTTTTATTGTTCAAAAATTAATTTAAAAAGTTATAATTCGCATTTGTCATTTCTTAGTGTTATTAAAAACATAAAATATTTTTAATTGGATAGTTTTGATAATTTTTACACTTCAATAAAGGCAGAAAATACGCTTGTCTGTTTTATGTTACATCAGTTACAAAATTTTGAAATGTAATTTTAAGGACTTAAATAGAGATTGAAAAAAAATTCAAGTTCTCGGGTATTGAGACCTTAATAAGAAATATTTTAAATTATAAAAATTTGTTCTAGCCTTATTAGTAAATTTTATACAGAGCTTTGAAAACAATAATTGATCATCAAATGTTACGTCAGTTACGATGGCATTGACCAGTATGGTTACGAAACCATAAATTACTCGTATGTATTATTGTGCCCATACTATGTACAGTCATTGGGGGAAAATATAAATACCCTACTAACTCTGCAACTAATTTTAACAGAAAAAAATTTCAGGTCCAAACGATTGGAAATAAAACCTACTTTTAAATGATGCATATTAAATTTGCTTAGGAGGGCATCAGGAAAAAAAAACGAGACCAAACTGTTTTTTTTTCAATGGTTTTCTCACAATTTTGACAATATATTTTAAATCTTCGCTTCAAACTATGGCGAGAAATTTCTTGTAACTTGGATGATAAGTTTTTGAATTGTAAACATTCAAAATTTAGAGCTTCTAATGCTAAATTACGTTTTCATATTTTTATTAATATCTCTTGAAATTACAAAACTAAATTTAAATACATCAAATTTCTAATTTGAAAATTTTTATAATATGAAATAGGAAGTTAATATTAAAAAAAAATATGAATTGCAACTTACAATTTTTTGATAGACTTTTATTTATTATGTCCTGCTTTATACAAAATTTTCAATTTCAAATTTTTCCTTTCAAATAGTTTTATAATTACGAATAAAAAATGTCAAATGACTATTTATTCAAAATGATGACAAATGATTATTCTATGATGGCCAAATATATTTAACGCATTTTAATGAAACATTTGGGCAGGCAATACTCGAAACATATTAAGCGAGTGAGATGTTTATATTGGCAAGAAATAATACATTAATAGAAGTAACATAGTCATTCCGTAGCATTCTCACAATTGTCTACCAAAGTTCAATTTGGATACAGCACATAAAATATGCTCTTTTTAAAATAATTAAATTCTCGGAAACTAATCATACGTGAATTTCACGAAAATTTGGATTTCGACTAATCGAAAGGTGTAGAATATTCTTCTGGTATCAAACTCGGGTATTGCTATTGAAACAAAATTGCTATTGGGTTCGTTTTGATATGTAGATGCGCTCCCCCACCCTATAAGCACATTTTACATACATCATGTAAAAGTAGACTTTATTTGCAATCATTTGCACCTAGAATTTTATTCTTCAATAATTTGTTGCAGAGATAGTAGGGGTGTTTAGTTTTTCCTCCACGACTGTACAATAATATGATCTGTATAGAGTTAAATTACGGTTATGTAACCATTTTCTATAAAACCGGTCTAATGTCAGTTTGGAGCAAATTTTTTTTTAATGTAGTGAAGGAGATGTGTTTAAACTCAATTCTCGACAAAATATTAGTGATTGTGAAATAAACTAGTGAAATATACTCCGTGTAATAATTAAACTGGCCTGTGCATCGGGCACAAATAAAATCATACATTCGTATTCCATATTACATCGTTTTTACATGCAAATAACCTTTTTTCTCTCGTTTAACTATTACTTCTTTTCATTTTCCTTAAAAAAGATCGGGAAGTAATATTTTCCTAAAATGCTTTCAAAAACTAGATTCTTTCCAGTTCAAAAGAAATTCAATTAAAAGTTCTTTAATTAACTTAAAAAACTCATTCTATAAAAAGATCAAAGCAACTTAATTACCGAGATTTTTTATGTGTATTTTTATGTTGTTAAGACTTGCGTTCAAGGTTAAGGTGTAATTAAGACTTTGTATGCTCAGCTAATATTTGAATATATTTTTACTCTTACATAAGACAGTAATTAAACATTAAAAAAAATATATATATGTGTACACCAGAGAATTAATTTTCCCCGAAAACTTGTATAAAAGTGAAGACGTTGATACTGAAGATCTGTTCTCAAAATTTTACACAGTTACGTTAAATAACGTACACGACATTAAAAAATGTGAAATGAATAAATTTTAGGTATACAGAAGAATTAAGATAGTTTAAAAAGGTAGCGTTTAAAACATATTGCATAATATCATAATGAAAATTGTAAAAAAAATAAATAAATAAATAAATAATGTAATGACGTTTAATACGGTCGATTTGCTCGACCGACGTCGGTACATATTTAAATCCCGCAACTCTTCTCTCTGAATTAAAACAAATTGAACTTTGTACATAAGTTGAAATACAAAAATTAATATCATATATATTTATTTATAATTGTAATCGTTGTATAATAAGTATTATCTAAAGTTTTATTTCAATGTTTTTAAATAATAAAACGAAGTGGGAATTTGAATCAATAGAATTTTATTATGTTATTATCATGATAAATGTATATACTTTCTGCTGATTTTCCGATGATTGGTAATAATTACAGGGGATGCAAACATTTGCGTACAAACGACACTGAACTAGATGTTTTATAATATGAAATGTAGCTCACAATATATACGAAACTGTACGAATTACAGTACACTTCCTGCAGTTCTTACATTTCCCTTAAAATTTTCTATAAAATACTTTCATTAGCCTTAAAGTTATGAATGAAAATATATGATTCGACTAAGAGTAGAAAGTAATGAAAATTAAAAATCATATAATTACTTACAATATCCTTTGCAACCAACATTTCTGACCAGATCAAGTTCTTATTGTAAGGAAAACACGGAATCTTACGAACATCCAAGATTGACACGTGATTCGAACCTGAAACCTTTTGATCCGTACCCAGTGTTGTAATTAAAATACACACAGGCGTCAAGTCTCAAACTCTGAAGCACTAGGGTGAATAGAGGTAACAGTTTCGATCGGTTTTGGGAATAGCTCAATTTTACATGAAATTTAAAATCATTTTCTGGATTCAACCATAAAAGAAGGTTATTTTAAGGAACAACATTCACGTGGAACTAATTATTCTACTTAATTGAATTGTTTACCTTAATTTTAACATCATTTTTCACAGTGGGACAAAGGAAAATCCTTGTAGGTTGAAAAAAAATTTCCACTGAGTTCTGATTCATCCAGTCTAACCTAAGTAAAGATTTCGAGAAAAACATTTAAAGAATATTTACAGTTTTTTTATTGAAAATTTTTCTTTGACATTTTTGAAACATATGTTGAACATGTATAGATAAAGGCTTAGTCATTTGTTTGTTGGTCAAAAATGAATAAAATTTGGCATTTTCAGTGCTGTCTACCAACATAAAGTTTGGGTTACAGCCATATTGTAATGTTTAATCTTTGGTCCTTCTATAACGATAATAACACTCTTTGCGCTCCTGATTCTGTTTACAAAAACAGTATGTATAAAATTTTGTTTACTTTTGCAAGATTATTAATTTCAAATGTTATATAAAGAGGAACATGCAGGGAAATAAAGCATATTTTGTTGTACATGCAGGAAAATAAAGAATATTTTGTTGTACATACAGGAAAATAAAGAATATTTTTCTTTAACTTTCTTATTATTGTTTACACCATATGTCCTTGTCTTATTAAAATTATTTATTAAAATCGTTTATATTAGTTTCTGCTTAAAATTTACAGTTTTAAATTTAAATTTTTTAAATATTAGAGATACGTGAATTTATATTTAAAAAATCATTATTAAATTTCTAGACGCTCATATAAAATGTTGTTCTACGACGGTAGGTTGATAAGAAGTGCACGCGTGCTTGTAGAGCGCGACCGAAATGACCTTAAGAAGCGCATCCGGTGGCATATGGGAGTATTATGCCCCCTCCATACGCATGTGTGAATTTGAGCTCGTTGAATTTATCCAGTGTATTTTGATAAGCTGAAGTATGGAGATGCGTTCTAGTGCTATGTCAACTCGATGTCAACAACGTGCTGTTATTGTATTTTTAACCACTGAAAAAGTAACTCCTACTGAGTAGAGATGGGCAACATCGTTCCTTTTAAGGAATCGTTCCAGCCGGAATCGTTCACCGAAAGGAACGAGTTCATTGGAGTCGTTCCTTTCGGAATCGTTCCGAAAAAAAGGAACGAATCCGAGAAAAAGGAACGATTCCGAGAAAAAAGGAACGATTCCGAGAAAAAAAGAACGATTTTGAAAAATAAAGGATTCCAAGGGGAAAAAAACACTTCCGAGATAAAGAGAACCACATGCAATCCATAATATTTTTTACTAATTTATTTTCTTATGTACCCATCCATTTTCTTAGGCATCCAGTCACTTTAATTTTGTAATGTTTTGGACAGATGATTTTGTTTTTAAGAGTTCATTTCATTGATCAGTGTGTGCAATTAATTTGCAGTTATTTCTAACTTTATGATTTATGGTATAAAGCATAATTCCTCTTGGAAATTTAAGGGCGGTGCAAGGTCTATTCGATTTTCAGTGTAATCATTGGTTTCTCTTGAAAATATGTCGTCAAATGACCGTCCATTTATATTATTATTTTATACAGTGTGTCTTTACTCTCAACGATGTTCAGTGGCTAAGTCCTAAACCGTTAGTCATAGACCTATAGTTCCAATTACAAAAATGTTTTGAATAAGGTAAAAAATTATTCTGAAAGTCGTTTGGATCAATAAAAATATTTCTAAAAAAGTTACGAAATTTAATTTTTTATACGGTCCTCCGCCCTATAAGAGATATTTAGTAAAAATTTCCTGTTCTCTTAAAAGAAAGACGAAAAAAGTCCCATTCATCTAACACTAAAATTCATGAAGTTATACGAAACTTTGAAATGCAAGACTTATGCCACTTTTCTGCATCCGAATACACATGAGTTTAGCCATGCTTCTAGGGGTCGTAAACAAAGTGCTTAAAGTATTTGAAGGATTTATTTCATGTGTAGCTGCGCTTTGAAAGGAATCGTATTACGACAGATTTTTGTAAGGATTTGAAGCTGTTTCTTTTCATGATTTTTTTTAACAAAAACTATGCTATTTTTATAAGCTTTTATTTAACCTATTAACCGCCAAAACTATAAGTAGGAATTTTCAAATTTCTTGTT
Source organism: Maratus speciosus (assembly GCA_963932465.1). Classification (NCBI taxonomy): domain Eukaryota; kingdom Metazoa; phylum Arthropoda; class Arachnida; order Araneae; family Salticidae; genus Maratus; species Maratus speciosus. The sequence goes on along the minus strand of OZ010791.1, from coordinate 78,893,655 downwards.
GAAAGTCGCTTGTCACTACAAATTCAGAAAGGTAATTTCCGCTTTATTAAAATATCAAAATTTCTGCCAATAAATAAGGCAATTTTTTTTAATTGTAAAATAGTGGTGACAAAGTAATTAATGTAAGCATGAGCAATTATTTTGACCGTTGCGTGAACGCAACACCAGCGGGTAACGGGTTAACTTGAAACGATCGTATGTATGTCTTTCCAGTTCAAAATTTGTACTCGAAATTCAACTCACTTTAAAATATGCGATCGAGGTTAAATTTTACATATTGACGTAAATCAGATGACAATGTAATATTATTATGATTTTCAGTGCTTACCATTATGTACTTATTTTACAGGATAACACAAAAAATTTCGGATAGATTACTGCCAACAAGTTTTCTAAAAAGTTTTAGATTAGATAACACAAGACTGCGATGGTTGTGTTTTTTTATTTTTAAAATTATGTATTTTTAAAATTATGATTTGTATGTATTTTTTAGCGCTGAATCCGAATATTATCTTCATTTTTAACCATCATGTCAGAATTTTTCGCAAATAGTAAATTTCAAAATTGAAAAAAATAGCTAATACTATAAAATAGAGTCGATGGTTGTATTTTTTAACTTTTACGACTGTTTTGTATGTGCTTTTTAGCACTGAATGTAAAAATTACCTTCATATTTAACCATCATGTTAGACTTTTTTGTAAATGGTAAATTTCAAAGTTAAAAAATAGCGAAAATCTGATACTATAAAATGGATGTAAAACTTCTTTTATTCAATTTAATTTTATTTAATTCAAGAATTTACTCAATTTTTGGCTTTTACTGGGATTCTTACAGCTAAACAGCTCGAGGATCCGATGATGTGGGAAGGGAAGAGGTTCAATTAAAACTTTGAAATTTACGATTTGCGAAAAATCCTGACGTGATGGTTAAAAATGAAGGTCATTTTCGGATTCAATAGTAAAAAATACATAAAAATCAATTATCAAAAGTTAAAGAAATAACAATCACATCTATTTTATACTATCAGAATCAGATTTCCGAAAATTTTTCACTTTTTAGCTTTCAAATTTACGATTTGCAAAAAATCTGTACTTTGTGATAAAAAATGAAGGCCATTTTTGGATTCAGTGTGTAAAGAATCGAGGCTGTTGCTTTTAAACATTTTATTTAACGAAAATTCTATGATTTTTTTCCTGTTATATGTTTAGTACAAGCTGTATATTTTGCATTAATATTTCAGAATGATTATAGATTTCAAATTTATAATGCAATGTTAATTTCACTATCAACTATATTTTTTATATATCTGAAGATTATTTATATTTCTAGTAAATTTGTAAATGACCCCTATTTCGCAGCAAAAAATATGCTCCAAGTTGAAACAGCCATTACTTCGGTCAGTTTTAGTCGTAGAATAATAGGACTTTTATTTGTCTTACTTGTAAGTGTAATAGGAAAGTTTTACTAACTATAACTTGAAGGACCGGGGCATCGTATAAAAAATTAAATTTCATAATTTTTCAAGAAATGATTCTATTGAGCCAAATCACTTTTTAAATACTTCTTTACCCCCATTTAAAACATTTTTGTAATCGGAACTATATGGCTATGACTAACGGTTTAGGAATTAGCTATTGGACATCGTTGAGAGTGGACATCCTGTATAGGAAATTTTATTATTGCTCTGATATTTGTCACCAGGGTCTAGGAATTTTTAGTCTCATAGATTCCTCTTCAAAATCTACCTCTAGGTAATCTTAATTTCATTTTTCATTCTGAATCTCATTTTTCATTTGGATGGCCCTACTGGTTTGGATATGTAACTAGTTAAAGTAGATTACATTTTTATTCCAGTGTCCGTACTTTCAATAACTTTATGCCCTTTATCGTCTTTCTCCTCAGCTCCCTAACTTTACGCACACAGGATATTTCGCATAATTCATCAACATTATTATCACCGCCTTCAGGATCTGGTTCAGAAGTGAAACACCCTATTCTATAGCAATCATCTTGTAGTGCAATTCAGTGACATATATCAATTTTAATGCATTTGAAATAGCTTAATGTCATTAAAATGCGCTGAAAACGATTTTTTCCCGTTGACCATAATGTAACGAAATACTTTTGAGTGCCCCTGTAAATAAACTATTAATGCTACACTCTTCATATTGAATACCAAACATCCCATGGTAAACATCATTAACATATATCAATTGCATGGGAATCCGAGTATATTTACGGGAGTTAGGTATATTACACACTGAGACCACAGAACGACACAAAGCGCAACATGAAGTGCAAAAACCGGTCGAAACAAAGAACGAAGTTGTTGCAAACTTGTTTTAAACCAGTTTTTCTAGCGAATTCAAGCGACATGTCTTATGTGTCGCCTTAGTGTGTGACTTGCCTTAGAGCGTGAACAGACGGTCTGACGGACAGACAAACCGCATTCATAAACACTAACTTTATTGGAAAGAGTTAAAAAGTAAAGCACGTTTTTGCACACTGTCTTTCCTGAGTGACTGATGTGTCTTGTCTTTTACCCTAACATCGCTATTTGTGAACTGCTGTTAACTACGTAGAATTTCAATAAACTTACAACTCTTTTTGAATCTCCAATTTCACGAGAACCTACAGGAATTTCTCTAATTTCACACCCTCATCCGCCGTCACCCTCTCTCCACTTATGTCATACAGAACCTCAGTTCGGTGTGAGTGAATTGCAATGCTAATATGTTTGTTTGGATTGGGATCTTTGGAGCTTCATAACTCATGAAGTCATGGAACACTTGTGTTACATGAAAGGGTAGAAGTTCCTTCAGATGATTTGTAAACAGATTTATTAGCAGGGCTATGGCTAGTGATATTTATAAGATAATATTATATGCATTAATATTATAATATATATATATATAGTAATATATATGATTTTAGTCATATATAGTACATATTATCTCCGCCAAAAGATATAGTGATTCACTAAACTTCAAAGTTCTATTTCTTTAAATTTGAAATTTGCTAACATTTTAACTGAAAAACGGTTTATTGGTTTAATTAAATTAAACAAATTAAAAGTATGTCCATTATTATTACAGAGTGTAGTACTATATAAAGAACTATCCTTTTGACGATGTTTCGGCCGTTGAATGAAAGATATCTGTTGCAAACGTGTTATAGATAATACCAACCTTAATTTTTTGAGAATTTGGCTATTTTTTATTCGGAGTTAAACTTTTTACTGTCAAAACTATTTAAAATAGATAAAACATTTTGTTAAATTCGAACTTTTCAGAAAACTTTATGTAATTTAAGAAAAAAAAGAAAATAAATAAATAAATCTTCTAAGTGAAAAGAATAACAATAAGAAAGGAAAATACATAAAATTTAGTATCGTATTTGCAGTAAGTTTTACCTCAATAAAAACGGAAATTTGGTATTAGGCTTGAAACATTAAATTTAGTTTAGCATGAAGGGAGCCTCGATTTCATCGAAATTAAACTCAGATATGTATTATCCATCACCACAGTAACAGGCATTAATCGTGGCATTGATTTCGGGATTTACGAGTATCAATAACGATCAAGAAATCTGAATTATTATAAGAAATTATTACGATAAACGATTTTTTTTTTGCTTTTATTTTACGTTGAATTAAAACAAAGTCATAGTTATTTAAATTCTAATTATTTAGCAAGGAATAGAAGTAAAATAACAATTGAAAAAACTGTACAAAATCACAACGTGCATTCTTTGGAAACCAATAATTAAATTCGTATATTGTAAAACTTTTTAAATGCAATATTAACCTTCCGCATACCAGACCGGTGCAACAGACCCGATAGATACATTCAAATTGATTTTTCACATTTTAAAAAATGAAAATTTTGTAAATATGTGACTTTTTCTGGAATGTTCTACTCAAAAGAATAGAACATCCCAGAAAAAACCCATATTTACAGAAATTTCAGTTTTTAAAATAAATTAGAAATATCATTATAAATGTACCTGTCGGGGCCATTGAACCCCTCTGGTAGGCGGAGGGTTAACATAAATCTATTAAACCGAAACAAGCATAAAATATGCAGCTTTATATATGTCGCAGTGTTGGAGAAAGTCCGATAATCTATACGTAGCACGTGATTTTTCTTTCCCGTTTTTATACTCAAAACGGCCATTAAGAGAGCGAACCGCGGTTAAATTATTTCAATCCCACCCACCACTGTTACTGTTATCTTATTATTATTATTAGACATTATGCTTTTTGAAATATTCATTATCTTAAGAAAGAAAGAAACGTTTTACAAAAATTCCTTGTTCTAACAGATTTTACTCTACGTAATAAACCTCAATGTAAGTTGATTAAAACAACAATCTTAGGGAGTTTCGAGATTTTTTTAATCATCTTCTTCAGGAGAGAAAAACAAGATGCCAAACTGTGGAAATAAAGTGGTACTCGAGCGCTCGTAGCTGGTCATATATTTATTTTGACAAAGAGGATTCTCAAATTGAAATTATGTTTGAGGAAAAAACATGAAATAGTGAAATATGCATGAAAGTGCGTAACTCTACAATTATTAAAATAATTGAAAATCAGTTATTATTATCCTATTAAAATGCAATTTTTATGGCCTAGTGATATATTTCTTACATTATTCAAAACTGTTTCCAGTCAGATTTAAAAAAATATTTTTCATTAGTAATTAAACAAGCATTTTCTTTGTTTTTCTTAAGGCTGTTCTTAAGTGATCTGCTCAACAAGCGTAAAACGTTTTGACACATTTACAAATTCATTTTTCAACCGAAAGATATAAAATTGGAATGTTTGACCATGGAAGCGATTTGGAATCGAACTGTGTTTTCCATCTTTTGATCAGTAAATTACCTATTGAGTTATAATCGATTTTGATCACGTGACAAACATGTTTTTCACCCATTTTTGAGAAATTATGCCTCTTTCGCGCGGAAATTCGGTTCAAAACGCCCACTTTGACACTATTTTCTGAAAGGCCTATTGCGTTTGCAAAAAAACGGAAAAAACAGCTCGATTACATAGTTTCTGAACAACAACACCTGTTCGTTTCATGCATTTCCGAATAAAAATAAATTATAACTTTTGTCACAAATTTATCCTTTTGGATTTGAGAACAGCCTTAAGAATTCATTTAGAAAAAATTCATTTCGTATGATACATTTACCAATTAGAAAATGTATTAGTGTATTAAAGTACACATGGTGTTCCATTACCCTCGGGGTCCAGGTACTCAATCGGTAAAGCACGTAAAGTTTCTGGGTTCGAATCCCATCTCGGGCACTTTTTCTCTCAGGTGTAAAAAATCCAATTCGTATAAAATATTTTTTTTAATTATTTCTTTCAGATTAATTTAGCACAAGAAGATGAAATAGTAATGTTTATTAAACGCCCTACTCCGCCCCGCACTTCAATTTCTTTTTTCTTTCTTTCTTTACTTTTCTTTTTTTTTGAGGAGGGGGGGGGGGGGTGAGGGGCACACACATTAGAAGGATATTTTGGCAATAAAGTCAGCTTTAATAGAATCAAAATCTGTTATTTTGAAATAAAATAGCGTATTTTAATTTATTAAAACTGGCCAGTCTACAAGAAAAAAACCGATTCCCGAGGAATCGGTCCTTTTCGGAACGGTTCCTCGGATTCGGTCCTTTTTGGAACGGTTCCTCGGATTCGGTCCTTTTTGGAACGGTTCCTCGGATTCGGTCCTTTTTGGAACGATTCCGAAATGGACCGACTCCGAGGAATCGGTCCTTTTCGGAACGACTCCGAGGAATCGGTCCTTTTCGGAGTCGGTACATTTTGGACCGATTCCGAGGAGTCGTTCCGAAAAGGACCGATTCCGAGGAATCGTTCCGAAAAGGACCGATTCCGAGGAGTCGTTCCAAAAAGGACCGAATCCGAGGAACCGTTCCAAAAAGGAACGAATCCGAGGAACCGTTCCAAAAAGGACCGAATCCGAGGAGTCGTTCCTTTTCGGACTCGTTCCGAAAAGGACCGATTCCTTTTTACAGAATGGAATCGTTCCTTCAGTTTCACTGCCGGAATCGTTCCTTTGGAGTCGTTCCTCAACAAATGACACATCTCTACTACTGAGATTCATCGTCATGTAAAGGCTGTTTATAGTAACGATGCCGTTCACAGGTCTATTGTAAATCGATGGGAAATAAAATTTCGTGATTGCGAGCTTGAAAAAGCCGTAATTGTTGTTGAAAAACGCAGCGGACATCCGATCACTGCCACAGACGATAAACATCGCAAACTCCGCGACTATTTAATTCAAATTGATCAGCGAATCACTCAAAAACATACTGAATATCCAAGGGACGTGTCGGTTTCATTATTGAACAAGTGGGAGATCACAAATTTCGTCCACGATGGGGCAATGCGAAGCCTCAAGATTGAACTGATTGCACAACCTCCTTTCTCCCTCGATTTTGCGCCTTGCGATTTTTATTTTTTCCCCCACTCAAGAGGGCCTCAAGATTATTGCACCTCGGATAATGAGTTGAAGGCAGCTGTCAAGTCCTTGATTCTAGAAAATTTGGAAAAATTTTTCAGTGATGGGATAAAAAAAAAATAACTTGTTACACGTTGGGAGAAATGTGTTAGCCTTACTGGTGAATATGTTGAAAAATAAATAAAGTATTTTAATGCTTAAGTACTGTACTTTAATGTAATTTTTGCATGATTTGGCTAATTTGTATTCGTATAGTACAATCATGTGTGCATTTATTTTTAGCCTACACTCGTATGCAATTTACAAAATATTTATTGTATTGTAAGTTTCAACAGACAGGAGCAGAAAAATTACCTTTAATTTGCATATGTGAAAATATGCTATTTTTATCATGTCGTTATTTTTTTTTTATCATGTTTTCAATATTCATGTATCGATATTTTTAAATTCATTACGATCCTTTACTTGTGTTATGCAAAGACACTTAAAAGTCCTCTTTCAAATAATCTTTTGAATTCATAACAGAAATAGATGGAATTTGCTCAAACTAAATGTAACTCTTAGGTTTTGTTTTTGTTTTACATGCTTTTTTAAAATATATATAGAGAAAGAATGTTTTAAGTTAGATTGAATTCTGGAGTAATACATTTCTGAAACGCCTTCTAAATGAATTCATAATATCGACAAATCTCTTTTTTATGGCATCTGTGAAGAATCACTTTACGAAGTTATATATTCTATTTAACATCTGTATTAAAAGAACTTGACAGTTAAATTATTATAAGTATTAGAAATTTCATTTATGTGTATTAATAACCTATACTTAATGTAGACAGCGAGATTGAATAAAATGGAGAGTTGCATAAAGAAAGTAAAAGTAGATAAAACAAATATTTTCATTTTATAATGTGTAATCGAAGCTATTGCATTATGTCATCAGAGTTTCTTTTTTCCAATATACAGATAATTTATGACCAATCTGTACAAAACGTAACAATCACATAGATATTTTTTTCGTAGAATACTATAACTTGAACATCGGTAGACAATTTGACCAGGAATATGTTGAATGCTACGGAAAAAATATTATAACATTCTTTAACATTGCATATTAAATGCATAAATTTGTAGCATACAAATAAAATTATAAGACGAAATGCCTTGACGCAAATATAAACTAAATAATGTGAACTTTAAAAAAGTTCTGCATCTTACATAAAAGCCGACTAAAATCATGAAAAAGATGTTACATGCTAAAAATATAAATTTTATTTAAAACTTCTTAGTACTTTCAAGCTTTTCCGAGCTCATCATCGGAGAATATTTTAATTTAAAATAATTATATAATAATAATAATAATAATAATAAAATAATAATAAAAATATTCTCTGATGATGAGTTTGGAAATTCTTGAAAGGACTAAGAAGTTTGAAATAAAACGTATATTTTTAACTTGTAACATCTTTTTTATTATTTTGGTCGCCTTTTAAGTAAGACACTGAACTACTTAAAGTTCAAATTATATAGTTTATGTTTTTATAGCATACATTTTTTCAATTTAATAAAGTCTATTAAATGCACAATTTTATGTAATCGGATGATTTAAATGAACGTTCAATGTTTAATTTTTATAAAGTAAATTATTATATTACATTTATTGTTTATAGTGCAATATAATAACTATATAAAAATGTATGTACATTTCTTTTACTTGAATAAAAGTTAGCCACGGGGAACAATATAGCAGTTCATACTTAAATTTCTTAAACTCCACCGACCGACGTCTGTACAATTTGTCATGGAGTAATTAGTTTCTTTAATGACCTGACAGCCGAACACATGATTAAGGCGGATATTTTTTTGACAATGGTGATTAACTTAGTTCAATAAATCTTATTTAGAAATGTTTGCCTTAAAAAAAATATTGAATGTTCAATGAATACTCCACGGAAATGTAATTATTAAAGCGTAAATAGTAGATAAAAATGAGCAATTTAATAAAATCATAAAAAATGCAATATTTCATCTTGATTCAATCATAAAATACACAATATGAACAATAAAAAAATTTTACTGTTTTACTTAAAATTAGATGTTAAAAGTTAAAAATATATATTTTATTAAAAGTTTCTTAGTATTTTCGGCTTGCATTTCCTACGTCCATCGTCAGAGAATATCTTAATAATTAATTGCCGATCATTTATACAAATACGTCAATTTGTTTTGAAATGCAAGAGCCAATAATAAAAACATACTGCCAACGACATGTGATATGTTTTTCACGTTTATCGCTCCTATATTTATTTCTATATAGCACTATTTCCAATTGTACATCGTCTAATAAGGAGAAAAACGTTTGTTCAAATCTTGATAAAAACTGTATTCCAATTTACTGAGTTTTTATATAAACTTTTAAATAAATTTAAAGCATGTTTTTTTAATATTTAAATTGGTTTATTTTTCCGTAATTGTGTCGCGTTCTAAGCTTTGATACCATGTCTACAATGTCCTTTAGAGTGAATATCATTATCAATAAATTTTAAAAAAGCATTCATGCGCCATAAAGTATTTTCTCATGTACGCCATGTAGCCTGATTACGGACAATTAACAAAAACATCAGATTTATATACAGATTATCATAAAATACAGCATGCTGGTGCTACTATGACATATGTAAAAGAAAAGACAGATTCTTTTTTTTTTTTTTTTTTTTTTTTTTTTTTTTTTGAACATAAAATTAATTTGAGATGAAGGTTAATTGAATAAAAGTAACTTTGTATCAGAATATCTAGATAATAATTTAAAAATAGTATATGCATTTTTTTATTTTATTTTATTTTGGTATTATATTTAAAAGACGACATTACACGGCAGAGAATAGAATAGTACAAATGCAGTTGATTCAAAATAACGTGGCCAAAAGGAAAGGTCATAGCAAGCATATAGAAAAATAATAAAAAATCACATAGGAACATGGGGTTGCAAATGCCATCCAGGTCCGCTAGAGGGCTTTTCCGTGAAAACACGAGCTGAGCAACATGAGACGACTTCGTTAGATTTTTTCTCATGTGTTTTGTTAAAGGACTTAATTACAAAATACCTGTTTCATCTCATGAAGAATTAGTAGGAAGAATTGTTGCGGCAGCAGGATGTGTTCGAGATACACGTGATATGGCTCACCCGTAAGAAAAGTGACACATCTCGCAAAAATTCATTTTGCGTTTTATTCCACTAATAGTTCTGTCATACGTAGGTCTGTCACATCTTGCTACACAAAATGTTTCATAAGTGTAGTTACACGGAAAATCCCTTTATTACTCTATATGTCCATTTGGGACCACAGAAGAAGCGTGGATTGTGTGGGGAGGTAAAATTACCCAATCCATTAAACCTCATCCAACGTCTTCATTCTTAAAAGTTTTATGCGTTTATGCACCTTTTTTATTCCTGCATGCAGAGCTGAGTACTACAATTTCAGGTTACAGTAAAATCCTACAAATTTTCTTTTCCCTCTCCTGTAAAATTTACTTTTCTCGAGATGTATCACTTTTTTGCCGGTTATCGATATGTTTCAGGAAGTACGCTAGACCAAGTAGTGCGTCGATGTCTCCAGGCGTCTGGCAAAAACTTTGAGCAACTCCTCTATCAGATTTGGTCTCAAATGTGTAGCAGGTGTAGAAATACAGTATAAATAAAATGATGAAGAATTACTTTTGTTTATTTTTCTTCTATTACATATAATTTGAAATCCGCTCTAGTCGCCCCAGATGATGTTTGTGATCCCATGTTCCTACGAGATTTTTTATCCCCTATGTATGCTTTCTTTGCCCTTTCATTTTGGCCACTTTGTTTTGAACCACTCTGTATATTAGGGTGTTTTGAAATATCTTGCGGCAAAAAGTTTATAATAATTTAATAGTCATCTGATATCAAATTAAATAAAAGTATTTATGTTATAAATGAAGTAATAGTTCAACTTCATTTCAGTACTAAACATGATAGAGAGTTCGTGACATTTACGTAATTCTCCTGTTGATGTTTTAATTTGGAGTATTCATGAGCATAATTTTAATTTAATCATGAGTAGAAGAAAATTTAACAAAAGTACATTATTTTAGGATATCTCTGGAGGTGCTTGATAAAAAAATAATTGAATTATGTAACAAAATTAAAAATTAAACTGAAGGTAGATAGTAATTCATTTTTTCCTCTGTGGAATCAAAGAAAGAGAACATAATAATAAACACACATACTACAATATACATTAAAACACACATTCACACATAAATAACGCCTGCATTCAACAGTTAAAGGTATATATAAATATTTTACAGACATACATACAATAAATACAATAAACCCAACTGGAGTGAAAAATTAGCCAGAGCCAGGAATCGAACCCGGGGCCAGCCCGGAATCGAAGCCGGAGTAGCTCAGTGGTTAGAGCGACTGCCTGGAATGCAGTGGTCCCGGGTTCGATTCCTGGCTCTGGCTAATTTTTCACTCCAGTTGGGTTTATTGTATTTATTGTATGTATGTCTGTAAAATATTTATATATACCTTTAAAGAGAACATACCCTGTTATTTTTTAATTCATCAAATATTGAAGCTACTATAATTTGCATAGTTAATTTGAGTTTCAAAATTGACTTAAATATTTGAATAATCTATCTGACAAAATTCCGTTTTGAGTTTGAAAAATTTTGAACGTTTAGAAACTACTTGACATCGATAATTAGTTTTACTTAACAGTGACTAAATATTTTATCTAATTTCATGCTTACCTCGATTAAATACATTTTTATTTTTGTTTGAAATACTTTATAGATGGATGAAGAAATACGCATTATGTTCACAATTTGAAATAAAATATTATTGCAATTATACAGAGAAAAATAAAGACTTAATACAAACTATGTAATTGCAGAAAATCAAACTTTCTGGCATGATATTTTTTTTCCATTTCTACGCTACAATGGTTCGAAAATGCCACACGAATCTCGTACCAGTACATATTTAAGTGAGTCGCATATACAGTGGCAGTCAAAAGTTTCCGGCCAGTTAGTTTTTTTGATTTGTTTGACAGAACATTTTAGCGAAGAAGAAGTTTAATTGCTCCAAAAGTTAGGAATAAGCAAATTACCTCTGACCACGTGATCATTTTGAATGGTTACTTAAGATACTTGATGCAAAGGGGAGGAATTAAAAATTCGCGCGTGCAAAAGTTTCCGGCCATTCGTCTTTCATTAGTTTTTGCTATAGCTAAAGTATTTTTGGGCCATGTTTGTTAATTAATCAAGGTGAATAATGCATTTGAAATTCAAAAATGAAAAGTTTAACAATTTATTATTCCTAAATGAGTGATTTCTTTGTCGCTAAAGGGACAATCCTCTCGTGAGATTGCGGCAAAGTTGTCGATCAAAAAATTTGCTGTAAACAATATTTTAAAAAATATATAAAGATAGTCATGGCCACCGGAACTTGCCACGGTCCGGGGGATCATGGAAAAAGAATATTCTTGTGAACAGAGTTATCAAAAGAAAAGCAGTTGATGACCGCCTAAAAATGCCGCTGCAATTCCAAGCCATTTATGGTGTTAAAAGTGACTTATGGTGTTAAAAGCGATTTATGGTGTTATGGTTATTGCTGAAACAAGTCTATCTACAATGTCAAGACTCTTATGTTACGTAGAACTTTATGGAACAGTCGGTGTTAAAAAACCTTTCATAAGTAAAAAAATTCAGAGGGCCCGACTGGCATTTGCCAAGAAATACAAAGGCGGGACAAGTGAAAACTGGAAAAAAGTACTATTTTCAGATGAATCGACGTTCAATCTTTTTGTGAGTGATAAAAACCATTACAACCGACGACCTAAAAACAAATGATAAGGTGCGAGATATAATATTCCTACAATGAAGCACGGCGGAGGACACGTTATGCTGTGGGGAGCATTTTCTGGAAAATTCACCTGTCCGTTATTTGAAATCCGCGGCAAGATGAATGGTGCAATTCATAATGATATCTTGCAAGATCATTTGCTGCCTTATTGGAGGAAAAATCGTGGTCGCAACTATTTGTTTCATCATGATAACGACCAAAAGCATACATCCAAGCTCGTCAAGCAGTGGCTTTCGCACAAAAAAACTTTGCTTTTGAAATGAACATCCCAATCATCCGATCTGAATATAATAGAAAATGTTTGAAAGTAACTAAAAAATGTGTGTGGAATTATAAATATTCCAATTTAGCAGCATTTTTACAAAAATTGCAAGAACCGTGGACAAAACTTAACATTGATGATCTACAACTGTTCATTGAATCGATGCCACGTTGCTGCGCCGCAGAACTTATTACTAAATGTATGAATATAAATTACTAATTGTAAATGTTGTTGATCACTGTTATTTTCTTTTGTAACACCAATTTTTTCAAAACTTGCGAAGGTGACCGGAAACTTTTGAGAACATGCGTTTTCTTTTGCAATTAATTTTGTCAATTAAATTTATCAATATTTATTTTTTATTCCATAAATAAGTTCTTAACTGTTATGTCAAGAAAGTGTATAAGTATCACTTTGAGATTCCACATCATATGGGTATACTTATAAATTAACTAAAAAATTTATGCTGGCCGGAAACTTTTGACCGCCACTGTAAATATGTATTGATAAAAAATGTCAATAGAAATTTAAAAGAGTACGCACAAAGAGTTACTAAGAGCAATGCGAAGAGCAGCACTAGAAGTTTATGTTTTTATACTTAAATTAAACACCTTAATTACTTTTATAAGAAGCTTACAGTAATACACTTTTTCAGTAAATTTCCAAAAACAATTCTCTACCATGTGCAGAAGATAAAACGTTTCTATGTTTGATTTTTTGATTTATTATTTTTGAGCACCATCATGGAAGAAATCTACAGGATAAAATAAAGAATGTGTAAAAGTTTTGATAGAGAAGATAACTTTCAAAAATAGAATTATGAAACATAATATTTATGAATAACAACGAAAGCATGTTCAGAAATTCATATGCATTTTTGTTCAAAAAGACTTTTCTGATCATATAATTGCTGAGAACATTTTGTTTTTAAATATACATGTTAATATCTAAAGCATTCTTGTACGAGGTTCACATGGAAACTTTTGAGACAGCGCCAGAAAATTTATTAGTTAGATACTTAAATTTGAACAAATTTATGCCCTAGGAGATAATTTGTAGTAACGATTGTAATTGAGAAAATGCAGAATTTCATTTACAGATAAAATTGACATGAGGAGATAATATTATCGATATATTATTTTCTATTATTTTAAAATTGGACTAAATCAAGAAGATTACCTCCATAAATGTATAATTAAGGTATGAAAATGAAGACCCTTTTTTGCCAGTATGGTTTAAAAAAACATATATGTATATGTTTAAAAAATATAGGTAAAAAAACATAGTCTAAGGTTTAAAAAATATAGTGGCATAAAATATAATGACAATTAAAAAATATAGGGGCATAAAATGTATAAGCCGTACGAAAAATATAAATCGATAACAATCGCTGTACTTACCGAATGGTATAGAAGAAACATAGCATCCGATCCCAGAGTATAAATAAAATTATTCATAAAGAATCAATATAAAAATATTAGATTGTAGTTGGGTTCCCCACAATTTAACAGACAACCAAAAATCGAAGCGTGTGTGAATTGGTGAAGAAAAACTAAAATTACTTAATGATGGTAGACACCGCACTATTTCTAAAATATTAACTCATTTTCAGACGTATAGTGCCTTTTTTTACGTTTGAACAGTGAGATAAGTAAAGCATATTTCTTTAAAGATGACACCAAGACAATAATAGTGAAAGACAACAGATAGCAGAACAGCTACTTATACTGTGATTTTCAGCAAGACACGGCTGGTCAAAGCTATAAAACTTGCAGAGAGAATACAGTTACAGCTAAATGGTGCAACACTAAGTGTCTTCTAGAAATTCTTCAAGACGTGAACGTTAGAGGGCTGGAACTCAGGCTTTACCATAACAATGCGTCTTCTCATTGTCTAAGGATTACAGTATCATACGAAAAAAAAAAGTGATAGAATATTCATCCTATACTCCTGTTCCTGATACGTGTGATTTTTGGCAATTTGTTAAACTATAAAAAATATGTGGACTTCGTTTTCCTACCGATGAGGCTGTAAAAGCTAAAACGAAAACCCATCCAATTTCATGAAATGGATGAATTGTGGCATTAATCTTTGGGAAATTCGGTTAAAAAGTATATTGATCTTCCAAGGAACAGCTTTGGTCACTGCTAACAGCAGGTAAGTTTAAATTGTATTTTTTACCTTTATCTCAAAAATACCAGCATGTGCTTGGTATTGATTGATATTTAAAAGGGCGTGTTTCTTATCATTAATAAATTGTCGTTTAACAATGTGTGTGGTGATATCCTCCATAAAAAAGAGCTATGAGAAAAAAAAAATGAATAAATATTTAAAATAATATAATTGATATTATAAAATGCTTCATTTACGTAGAAATGTTATTTTGAAAAGGTCGAATCAAGAAGATGATAGAGTTGAAGCAAGTTATAATGATATGTATGAGAATGCAAGTTATATGGGAATAAGCAGTTTTTGCCCATATTTAGATAATAAAGACCGATTTGTCACAGCGGTTAGGCTCCGTCACACTAAGATCCTTTTTAATATATTTTCTTTCGCATTCTTTGTAAAAGTTCCTTATTGTTCTTTATAGCCATGTTAAAAACTTATTTTTCAGCAGAAAACAAAAACAAAAACGATCATGGAACGATCAATCTTGACACAAATTCTAAAACACATACTTTCCGAAATAAAACACAAATAGAAATTCTAAGACTATTTTATTTTTTACACGTCAAAACGATGTAATTTAAACATCTTAAAATCAAGTAATATAATTTTAAACAGTATTCTGTAATGTCGTTAAAAAGGAACTCTATATTGCATCTCAGATTGAAATTTCACTTCTGTGAGTTTATGGCATTGATTAGGGACAGTTTGTTATGCAAGTATTTCCAGACGCTTTCTCTCGATAAATTTATTGAGCGCGAAAGCATCAAAATGTCTCTTTTTAATTTCAATTATGTAACGAATCACACTAGTAGATTAACACTCTAAGATACCGAGATCCTTTTAAAATGTCAAAATGCATTTTATAAAAACTAACGCGTTCATTTTTTACAAATTTATGTTATTCTCTTTTCATATATTTAATTGTTCATTATTACAATGTAAAAAAAAAAAAATCTGTAAAGTTACTAAAGTTTTTCTAGGAAACTGGGATTCCTAGAACTTTTTATGTAACGGCAACAACGAAAATTCCTGTAACAGCGTCTGTTACAGGAATTTCTGTTATTGCCGTTACATAAAAAGTTCTAGGAATCCCAGTTTCCTAGAAAAAAAATTTAGTAACTTTACAGATTTTTTTTTTTTTTTTTTTTTTTTTTTTTTTACAGTGTAGTGAGGAATGCTGTATAAAAATTAACAACGGACTAAATTGCTTCGTACATAAATACCAGGTAAGTGAAACGCTGATTAATATTTTTTTTTTTTTTTTTTTTTTTTTTTTTTTATAAAATACAACATTGCAACTTATTGTGATCCGTTATTCAAATAAATGAACAAACAAATATACAAAGAATTGATGATTAGTTTTCTTAAAACAATCGTAATGTGAGTTAAATATGTTTTTAAATAATATGAAAAATGAAAATATTTATTATATTGTAAATAAACATTATTTACAGAACTTCGAAAAAAGAAAAAAATTGAATGTTTCAATTACTATGATTTTTTCCGATTTCTTAAGTTAATATGATTTATCTTGCGTAAAAAGAAAAAAAATATTTTGCATATGTTTGTAAAAAAAAAAAAAAAAAAAAAAAAAAAGGTTTTCAGAAAGATTTTTAAATGCAATGATGTGTAGAAGCAATTTTAAAAGGAATTTTGTAGAATAACTGTAAATAAATATCTGTATTCTTAAAGTTCGATATTTATTTTATAAAGCCATTTTTAAGTATATAGATGAAAACATTCATTATTATTTCACATTAGCTCCAAATTGCAACGCAGTTATTCTACTATTCTCCCATGAGACTGAAAATAGGTAACATACTGTTATAAAATTATAATTTTTGCATTCTCAATCATAAATAAAGTATAAATGTTTTTATTAAAATGATAATAATCATGCTTTATAACTAACTGAAATGTATTCATTTCTTCTTATGTAAAGGATAATTTTTAATTAAAACGATAACTGTATTTATGCACTAGGTTATATAATTCTTTAATATCATGCTTATGATTTCTAGATTTAAAAAAGTACACTGAGTTAAAAGTTTAACTAAGAGAAACAATGTAATTACTGATATTCATAAAATCATATATATTCAATATTGAACAAATTAAGCATGTAAAGTTAATGAAATGGAATAAAAATTAAGAAAACATTTTTAGCTTTTGATAAATAACTGATAATTTGCCATGATATCGTAAAGATAATTTATAAAAAATCTAATGTTAGAGAAAAATTGAAATATATTGATAGTCTTCATTCTATTAAACCAAATTTACATCGGATCCAAACGTTAGGTAACTCGGAGCCTAAAACCGCAATTATTAATTTTCTATTTTTTTTTTTTTTTTTTTTTTTTTTTTTTTTTTTTTTTTGTTTAAGATGAATTTAGCATCAGTAGTACTATCGGAGATTTGCCCACTTCGCTGATTCAGTTTTCAAATGGAACCTGGAGGGCTGCTGTGGAGACACTGACTCTTCCAGAGTAGACCAGGATGGGCTACACCCACTTTCCAACGAGACGAATCTTAGAACAGAAGTTGAGGCTGCTGCTGACTCTGCTCCTCTAAAGATTGCTATGCGATCCGATTTCTTATATTTCCAACTTTGATTTAACGCATATATGCCTGAATTTTTGTTTTCTCAAATTTGTTTGTAAAATCACTTCAAAATGTTGCAAAATGAACTGGAAAAATACTAAAAAAATTACGCTATTTATTTATTTATTTATTTTTTTATTATTTATTTATTTTTTTTTGTATTTAATTGATAAAATATAAACTTACTAAATATGGGAATATCCATATGTGGAAAAATGCATAATTATACATTTTGTCTAAATTTATATAAATTAAGCTTTGAAATTGCATATTATATACTATAATTAGTATTTTTATGAACTATTAAAAAATATATTTATTTCTTTGCAGAGATTAATAACATTATAAGTATTATTAATAATAAATTAAGAATAATCGTATTTGAGGTTAAAAAATATTTATTTTAAATCATCTCTAAAAGGACTTTACACAAACAACTGTCCCCTAAATAGCTAACAGATATATGTACCCATTTGCGTCGCTCGCCCTTTTTTTTCTGTACACTGTAAAAAAAAAATCTGTAAAGTTACTAAAGTTTTTCTAGGAAACTGGGATTCCAAGAACTTTTTATGTAACGGCAACAAGAAAAATTCCTGTAACAGACGCTGTTACAGGATTTTTTGTTGCTACCGTTACATGAAAATTTCTAGGAATCCCAGTTTCCTAGAAAAACTTTAGTAACTTTACGGATTTTTTTTACAGTGTACTGTACAAAAATGCATAAAAAAAGGCTTGAACAATTTTTTAAAAATGCGTATTTCAAAGAAGTGTGCAAGCTAAGATTATGACTTATTTATTTGGATCCTTGATGCAAAAATTATAAATAAACTTACTTTTTTCATTTCACTATCTTGAAAAATTAAAATCATACACTGTAAAAAAAAAAATCTGTGAAGTTACTAAAGTTTTTCTAGGAAACTGGGATTCCTAGAACTTTTCATGTAACGTCAACAACAAAATTTCATGTAACAGACACACTTTTGCGCCGAAAATCAAAAAATCTGTAAGGTTACTAAGAATTTTTTTGGAAACTGGGATTCCGAGAACTTTTCATGTAACTGCAGCCAGGGTTACAAATAAAAGTTTAGTAAGATTACTGAAATTTTAGCAGATTCATTTGTAAAGTTACAGATTTTTGTAGCTTTACAAAAACTAGTTTTGTAGATTTGCAGCTTTTTTCGTACAGTTACAGGTGAAAGTTTAGTAAGCATGTATTTTTACATGTGTAGAACTACAGATTTTTTTTTACAGTGTATGAACACCAAAAAAGGCCTTCATTTAAGGAAATACATATCAATCTTATGCTGTCATCTCTAGGTAATAGATAAAGACATTTATAGGCAATTACTTCATAAAATTTTCATGTTGTAAAGAAGAAGAAAATTATAAACTTTTTTTTTTTAATTTGAAACGTTCCATAAATGGGACGCTAGGCATAAATGGGTCAAGCATGGGAGTAGCAAAATTTACAGGCGAGTTCTTCATTCCGTTTTAGAATTAAGGTATGAGCTTTTTTCATAAATTATTGAAAAAACATTTTTTTTTTTTTTAAGGGAAAGTTCCGGTTTTAGGCGAAATCAGGACTTAAAAAACTTAAAAATCATTTTTATTGAAAATATGACAAAGATTACTGTTTTAATCTAAAAGTTTGAAACTGGTTAAATTTGCAAACATAAACAAATCGCCACAAAACCTGAATAAACTTTTTTATTTGAATAAAAATTGTATATAAAAAATCTAGAAAAATTGAAAAATCGCTTTACGAATTCTAAAAATATAACTTTCTTTTACAGTAAAGAAATTGAACTATATTGGGATCAAAGAATGAAAACGGAATCTATTTAGTAATGTAGAAAAATTACCACGAAACACGAGAAAGCTCTAATAAAAAAAAAAAATACAAAAAATCTAATCTGAAATCGTAAAACTATCCTGGGTTTCTTTTACGAGCATCTAAAAATGCGGCGAAACGCAAAAGAGCAATTATAATCGCATAAAATATTAATTATATTCTCGAATTACAATATACAAAAATCATTGCTCGAAAAAAATTAATATAATGAGCTAAAAGATTGAAGCCAGATCCATTTTACAAATGTGAAAATATCGCCGCAACACACAATAAATCACAAAAATTTTTTTAATTAAATAATCCAATTTAAAAATCAAAAGAGAAACCTTCGAAGTGCATAATTTCATACTTATGGGTTCTTCCTTGACAAATCATGTAGCTCTGTGTGCAGCAGTCACTTTAAAAATTTGCATATTGTAATAGAGCACACTTTTATGAAAAAATATAAAGTTGAATCATCTTAAAAAAATGAAATTTGTTTTAATTCTCTTGTATAAAATATTATTTTACTTAAATTCGAATTATTTCATTTAAATTGGCATTATTTTATTTAAATAAGATTAATTGGTTCTTTTTCCTTTTCTCAGCTAACTTATCTGCCTTCATATTTTTATAAAAGACTATAAGTGCTTTCAACAATAGATATACTTCAATACTTTCCGAATATCTATTTCCAAACATAGGAAACTAAAAAAATCCATAAAATATTCCAACCAGTTTCCTGGCTTTTATTCCAGTTACGTATTTCGTTATGGAGAAATATTGTTTACTAATAAAAGAATATATTAGATTTTCCCAGTGTTCGATTTCATTTATTATGATATTTGATTTCTAAAAATAACATTTTTCTAAAGGAAAGCTACAGATAATTCTTCCAAAGTAAACATCAGTGAGCAAGCATAATGCATTTCTAAACGATTTTTTATAGCTTAAACTCCTTTCAAAGAAAGACAGCATATGTGTGGAAAATTGTACTTTTAGGAAATTTGTGAAAGAAGGAGTGGAATTAACCGGTTTTTGTTTACAAAATTTGTATAAAATATAATATACATAAGCTTACAAAAATTAAACAGTTAAAAAAAATGGAAGTGTCTCTTGAAAAAGATGGATAACAGATCAATAAATGCCACAATTTTGAAAACTTGTTTCATTTTTTGGTATGTGTATCGTTAGATGAAGAAAATAAGATGATGAAATAACTTGTATAATGTAGAATATGAAATTACATCCAACATAGTGTAATTTTTGTTCGTGGACTTTATTGTCCATGTAGTGCAAGTTTTCATAGACATCTATGGAGGTTTCACTGAAACGCGGTGTATTTTAAATGTATCCAGCTATGTTCAAATAGTAATTTTTTGGGAAATATTACAGAATTATTTTATTTCTGTATTTGAAAGACTGCACATTTAGCAATACCAAACGATTTTTTGCTTGAACATTAGAAGTGTAATTATGTATGCCTATTTTATTAGTTTTCAAAACCGATGCAACCGGAATCTTATTAAGCAACCGGAAATATGTATTTAAATAACATTAAGTAGAAAATATACTATGTTTTTTTTATACGATACATCTTGATTGAATATCGTAATATAGTGATTGAAGTGAACTATCTAATTAAGTGTATGAGAGTTTTCTGAAATTTTCCAGTTTTTAGGTAGATTTCGTATGAAATACTACCTATTGGGATCGTTCCTATGTTGGAATTTCTGAAAAATTTTTGCAGATCTACACCGATCATGACCCCTAGAACCCAAAACCACCCTCAGTAAAAAACTTTATATATATATATATATCTATCTATCTATCTATCTATCTATATATATACATCACTTTCTTCTGGACACGATAACTTTCGCAATTCTGCACCAATCTCTTCCAAACTGATACATAAAATCAATGGGCATAAAATCTCGGTCAAGTTCGTTAATGGGCAAAATCGAACCAAGGGGAGGGAAATGAGGAGGGGTTTTGTGAAAACAGAAAACCCCCCATAACTTCTTAATTTTTGTACATATCAAATCGGTTTAAAGTTTTTATTACTTCTAAAAATAGGCCCAAAAATTTATGTATCACAGATTTTTGATAAAGTTAAAAATGGGCTCAAGGGGTGCAAAAAATAGGGTTTTTGGGAGAAAAAAAATTCATAACTTCGTCAATTCTCAAGATATCAAATTCAATTAATTTTATTATAAATCTCCTTAACATTATCTAAAACTTTTATATTCACAAGTTTTTGATAGGAGCAATTCGTATCGCAAAAACAAATTAAAAACGAAAACAAAAAGGGCGTTTGAAGAAGAAAAAATTCCATAACTTCGTCAATTCTCAAGATATCAAATCCGATTAATTTTATCATGAATCTCCTTAACATTATCTACAACTTTTATATTCACAAGTTTTTGATAGGACCAATTCGTACCGCAAAACAAAATTAAAAACGAAAACAAAAAGAGGGTTTGAAGAAGAAAAAAATCCATAACTCCGTCAATTCAAAAGATATAAAATCCCCATGAATTTATCATATATCTTCTTAATATTGTCTACAACATCTATATAGACAAGTTTTGGATAGTACCAATTCTTAGAGCAAAAACAAATTAAAAATACATACCGGTTGAAGTAAAAAATGATCTTAGTAAGGGTGTATTCAAATCCAAACTGCTTATTTTCTGACTCATTTTACAATTCATTTTTGCTCTCAAAGGCTTCCAATTGGTACGTTTTCTTACTCAGAAACTATATAATGTACCGTAATGGTCAATTCTCTGATAGGGGCAGAATACATTTTTTTTAATGCTGTTAAAAAGGGCATTTTGAACCGAATTTACCGAAGCGGATTGTGTTGGAAAAATTATTGTGGATGCGCTTAAATCCAAACTGCTTATTTTCTGACTGGTTTTTAAATTCATTTTTGCTCTCAAACGCATTTAATTCGTAGATTCGCTTATTCAGAAACTATATAATGTACCGTAATAATCGATTTTTAGATAGAGACAGAATATATTTCAAAAAATGATGTTAAAGTGGGCATTTTGAACGGAATTTCCCGAAGCGATTGTGTTAGAAACGAAAAATATTGTCCTTCTGAGAAAATAATTGTTTATATATCAAGTTTTAATTAATTGAACAAAAAATAAAAACACAGATCGCTTATAAATCTCTTCAAAAATCACGCCAGCAAGTTTCATATTTTTTTTTAATTAAAAATGAATCTGGAATTATGCCAGAAAATTTCGAGTTGTTGAGCATGGAAAAGTATTTTTTTTAATACCGCCCTAACATGATTCTGATAAAACCAGCTATTATATGAAAATGAAATAAAAACTCGTCAAGAGCGGCCAGATAAAATTGTTAAAGTGGATTTATCTATAATCATGATTTAGTTTTTGTTTGTGAAATTAGTATATTTGACTTCGAAATCTACCTCTGCCTGTAGGCCGGGCCGGCAGGGATTTTTTTTTTATAAATTAACATACAATAAATACATAAAAGTCAATAAAATGATCATTTGATTGGTTTACTCTGAAAGTCTTCTTTATGCTTTATATATTAATTAATTACTATATTAATGACTCAATTTGTATATTTATAGAAATACAGTAGTCACTTATCATTAATTTTGTAGAAAGGCATTTTATGAAAGTATCAAAAAATGAATTTTTCGGTCCATAAAATTGTCAAAATAAAAAGAAATTACTTCCAATTTTTAGCATTCTATATAAAAAATTAATTGAAATAATAACTGTTAATAACTGTTTTTTATATGTTTAAAAAAAGTACAAATCGTAGCGTCGTACCTCAACGAAGCTATCTGTGTTCGAGTTACAACAGTGTACGTACTGCATTCTTCAGAGACTAGTAATATATTTGCTATAAATGATTTCCGATTGCTTTTTTATTTTATTTTTATTTTTTTTTCTAGTAGTAGTAGTAAAATGTGTAGTAAAAGTGTAGTAAAATGTGACGGATGTTTTGGATAGAAGAACAGGATTGAAAAAATTCTAATTTGATTTTTTTTATTTCTGAATTTTTATTCAACTTGCTTAAGAGGTGTAAAATCAGCAGTCTGAAAACATGTCCAAAGTGTTGCAAGGCTGTGGCCTTGCGAACAAATACAGGGTGATCGAAAAGCCGAGTAACACTTGAAAAATATATTGTTTACTAAAATACAAACATTATTCAAATTACAAACATAAACTAAATTGAACGATACACAACACTGAGCGAAAATTAACATAGTTACAGAAGATATTGAAAATGTGATCCTTTTCTCGGATACGAAGACGTGTGCGGTTTTACAAGATTGAAGCCACTCTTGTCAATGTGGGGATACTTATTTTTTTTTTTTTTTACCTCATGTTCACTGTTTATTTTCAGGTCAACGATGGAGTTGTGATTGTGCAGAAACCTTTCTCAAACTCTCCTGCGGTGACTGCAACATCTTATTCTTCATTTCCCCCATTGTGTCTGATTTAAGAGCAGATGGGCGGCCATTTCGTTTTTTATCATGAATGCTTCAAGTTTCTTGAAATCGCTTTACCAAACGGTAAATCTCTGTCTTATTAGGCGCAGGAACATTTCGATATGTGTCTTTAAACGCTTCAATAACTTTAACGAAAGACGTTGTTGTGAAATAACGTTTAACCATAAAGATTGTTTTTGCTTTGGAAAATTTCACTTCCATCATCGCCATCTTTCATAAAACAAATGTCTCTTACACGTTAAAACATCAACTGCAACTGAAATTTCTGCTGGTAAATGAATTTCAAATGCATAGTGCTGCCATCTAACGAAAACTAATCTCATTATTACTTATTTCGAATTTTATACATTTTTTGAAAATATGGGCTGCGCGACATTTCGATAACTATGTACGAGTGAGAAGTCATAGTCCTTGAATCATCAGGGAGCTTAGTGTCAGGGCACTGGCATAACGAGCCAAGCATGCCTTTAATTTAGTAATTTGAAATTTTAACTAGCTGAATTTTTACTCAACTTGCTTAAAAGGCGTAAATGTAACAGAGCAAAAAAGGTCCAAGCCCTCGATCGAATTCGATCCCGACCATGGACACTTTTATTTAATTAAATTACTACACTGCTCAAAACAATTAAAGGATATTTGAAGTTTTATATAAAATAAAGATATAAACGAAATTTTTTGCCGAAAATAGAAGATAATCACAAATGCAAATTTTTCTGGTTTTTAAACTGTGGAGTATGCAAATTTTGAGTTCGACGTCAAAAACGTCGCTTCAGCGGCAGCGAATGAAATTTGACTTTCAACTGGATAAAAGAGAATGAAGACAAGGATGATCGGCATTCAGTGATTGCTTTGTTTCGATGAGTACGATGTCTCAGCGAAGTCATTTGACGGATTCAGAAGCTTTGAGAATTGTTGGTAGGTTAGAAGGTGGCCAAACTCAAGCCGAAGTAGCGCAAGCCATTGGAGTGTCACAAAGTGTCATTTCCAGGATCTGGAACCGTTTTTTGGAGAGTGGATGTGCAGGCCGAAGACCAGGGCAAGGTCGTAGACGGGCAACAACGCCCAATGAAGATAGGTATTTAGCGTTAACAGCTCGGAGACACCGAACCATGAACGCTACTCTTCTCCAACAACACCTTCGCTCGGCTACAGGCACCACGATTTCAACTCAGACTGTCCGAAACCGGCTCCATGCTGTAGGTCTGTATGCTCGCCGACCGATGGTATGTGTTAGATTAACATCAAGGCATCGTCGCGACCGCAGGGAGTGGGCAGCCGAGCATGTCAACTGGAGGAGAAATGAATGGAGCAATATTCTGTTTTCTGACGAGTCCCGTTTTTCTGTGCATCCTGATAATAGGCGTATTTTCATCTGGAGGGACCGTGGCAGTAGGAATAATCCTGCGTTCGTGCACGAAAGTGTCAGATTTGGCGGTGGAGGAGTGTTGGTGTATGGTGGCATCTCCATTGACGGGCGCACTGACCTCTACATCATTCGAGATGGAGCTCTGACTGGTCGCCGATATAGGGATGAGATCCTCAGATCTATTGTAGTCCCTTACGCTGCAGCAATCGGAGATAACTTCATTTTAATGGACGATAACTGCAGGCCGCATCGTGCAAACCTGGTGGAGGATTTCCTTTTCGAGGAAGGAATCGTTCGAATGGAATGGCCAGC
Organism: Maratus speciosus; assembly: GCA_963932465.1. Classification (NCBI taxonomy): domain Eukaryota; kingdom Metazoa; phylum Arthropoda; class Arachnida; order Araneae; family Salticidae; genus Maratus; species Maratus speciosus. The sequence goes on along the minus strand of OZ010791.1, from coordinate 78,868,213 downwards.
GTGTTCGCCAGACATGAATCCAATCGAGCACGTTTGGGACGCTCTAGGAAGACGAGTTTCTGGCCGCCAACAACCCCCACAAACTCTCCAAGAACTGGAAAGAACTCTTCTGGAAGAGTGGGGCAGAATACCCCAACTCGTCATTAATAGCCTCATTGAGTCCATGCCTCAAAGGTGTTCAACGTTGCTGGCCGCCCGTGGAAACCATACCCCCTACTGAAAATGATTTTCTTTGAAGAAAACACCTTTTCTTATTCTTTTTTCTTATATGCACAAATTGTGTTTTTTTCCTTTAGTACACAAATGCGCAATAAAATGCATTTTTTTCTGCCAAACATGTGTAATTTATTCTCATATAACCTACTATGTCTGTCGACCATGTATCAATCAGCTAAACAGTTTACCAGATACAAAATCCACCTAAAACTGCAATATCCTTTAATTGTTTTGAGCAGTGTAAATTAAAGACAAGTGAAAAATTCTATAAAAAATCCAAAATTATATATAGGTTTATTGATTTTTACTATTATTATTTTTATTAACATAGTAGACGGTGAAAATCTGGATTTAATAAACAAACTTTATGTTCATGTGGTATAAAATGCATCTCTATTGAAAAAAAGTATTCAGCTATAACTGACTAATTTAAGAAGATAATGAATTCTTAAACTCTTCTATTTTATGTTATACAGTACTATTACTATATTAATGTATTACACAAAAATAGTAAAGTAATAGCTTACTCGTATTTGAGATTTATTTAAAGTTTTTCTGAAGAAATTTTCAAAATAAAAAACAACTATGTTTTCATAAATAATTCTATGAATGAACCTATGAGTTTACTTTGTTCTATTTATATACGTTTAGAATACTAATCTATGCATAACTTAAAGCCAATTTATTTATTCAGTGAATATAAGTTTTATATTCATACATTTGTATTAAGAAAGCATTATAATGAAAAGTAAATAATTATCTGTTAACACTTGAAAGTGTTGAGTTAACACTTGAAAGTGTTGAGTGTGTAAAAGCCGCATTTTATTTGAGTGGCTCACAACCATAGTAGACCAATTTAAAAAAATTCAATAGTCCATTTAGATGGAGCATAAAATCTGTTTCATCCACTCCTACAATGAACCAAGTCTGTATTCACATACTTTTCATATATGTCATCTGTTTACAGACTTAGTTTACTCTAGGTGTGGATAAAACAGATTTTTATGCCCCTTCTAAATGGACAATCTTTTTTTTTAATGAACTTGGTCTACTATGGTTGTGAGCAACTCATTTATAGTTGCTTCTTAAAAACAACAGAATTTAATTTTAGCTCTGCGAATACTCTGCACATACCTTGTACTCTATTATCAACAATAACACATGATTTTTCAGCCCATTTCTATTAATGAATGATTATTTATAAAAAGTCAAATCAACCCGTGTAACCCCAACGGTAAGGTAAAACAGCATAGATATATACAATTTACAGGATATGATAAAATTCAGACTTTCTTTTAAAAATGTACAATATATATTTTTTACATCTTTAATGGGGAAACTAAACTAATAGTAAGAACTAAAAGATCTTCTGAGAACACCATCACAAACACCACCAATACTATCTCTGAATTGGATTTTCCTGAAAATTTAGCTATTTACCTTAATCGTGAAGTTATTGTTAATGATAAATCTGATTCTACAATAGTCTCTGCAGCTGAGAAAAACCGTTTCAGTACTACCATATAATTAATTTGTGTATTAATTAATATTAGTCTGTTTTTTTTTTTATTTTATTCATTTACTTATATATGTATGTGTGTTTATTTTAATATATGTGGGTGTTTTCACTTTATTATAATTTATTTTTAATTTTATTTAATATTGTTTTCATGTATTTTTTTTTATTTGCTTCCTTTTTCCCCTTTTACTCTGTGTTCTTTTGTTTTGGTGATACTGTGATTAGCTGTTATCTTCTGTTGTTCTATTGGATGTTGATTTCTACTTTCCTATTGGCTGTTTCTTCAGCTTGTTCCATTTCCCTTATCTCTCATTTCAGTCTTGCTGCGGCTTTCATAGTAGAAGCACGCCTTCTTTGCGCCTGACGAAGAAAGATTCAGATCTTTCGAAAGGCCTAGCGTATTTAAAAGTTTTTTATGTTGTTTTTAGAAGATCTGTTAGTTCTTATTGTTTTACACCAGTTTTAACTTATTTTCTAATCTAGTCGTTTTTCAACAATATATCTAATGATTTAATAGTGACACTGGTATATCTAATAATTCTGACAATTTGAGAAATTTCAGCAAAAACGTTCACCTGTTTATCAGATTTATGAAAATCATAATCACTAAATCATTGCAGCATTGACCACCTCTTCTACAAACAGTTTTTAAGGGCTCTTAAATTATTGTTTTCCAATATCCTGTTTTAATCCATGAGAATAGTGATCGGAAGGAAAGTTGTAAAAATGCTTCTTTAAATAATAGCTACGTATCTATTTTGTGAAATATAAACTAAATGTGCTACACATGACAACATAAAAAATTCCAGCAACTTATTTAACTATTTATTTAGTTTGAAAACTAAATAAAAATATTACAAACTAGTCGGATGTGCTAATCCCAAATTTTTTTGTTTTGTTTTTCAATCTCATACATGTTGATATTTCAAAAGCTAGTTACACATATTAATACTTCGATGTTATAACTTCAAAACTACACTAAGTTTGATTTACATCTTAAACTTTGCTTCATGTTATTAATCGAAGTAAAAAAGAGTTAATATTGATCATGATACATAAACAAAATCAATATTATCGTTAATCTGTTGTAGGCCAGCTACTTGCGAAACGGTGCTTCCGAATCTGATGGCAGAATCGATTCAGTTTCCAAATCGGTGGAAGCGCACGGCGCTGCACGAGCAGCCGGTGTACAATACTGCTACGAAAAAATGAAAAAAATTATACCAAAATTACTACAACATCGGCCTCCTCCGAGGGAGTATCTCCATTTTCATCTGTGATTGCCATATTGAAAACATATATAAAATTTGGTTCAATTCTATGTATAACTTCGTGTATTTTCTGATAATTTTGTAATGAAAATGGCACAAAAATCGCAATTACCGCACTCCTTTCAGGCACAATATCCCTAATTCATCCTGGACTTACTGGCCATATCTGAAAGTTGCGCAAAATGTCCGCTACAGCCCCCCCCTTCTGGTGGAATATTTCCAAATTCAAGTGGGACCTGCTGACCATGGGCAAAAACATATATATGAAATTTGGTGCAATTCTAGGTATAACGACATACACTTTTGTATTATACAAAGAAGACTTACACACACACGGAGAAAATGACTGACATATCATATAAACTTGTTTTTCGGATCTCTGACACCTACACCGTATAAAACCGTCAAATTCCGGGAGTCGAAAAACTTTCTATTTCAATGCTTTAAAGAAGAAAGCAAACAATATTAAATAAAATTTTAATCCATCAATTCCAGAATATAGATAACTTAACGCCCCTCTTCAACTTCTAAAGTATTTCAACCTCTAAACGTTAGAGGTTGCTCAAATTCAGTCAAAACTGAAATATCCGGTTTAAACCGACTATTTATTATTTTGCGTTACTTTGCCCTATAGTCTTTACTGTTTGGTTAGAGAATAATTTGTTTGATTTGTTTTCTTTTTCAATGGATCATACCTGTGTTAAAGAAGAACTATACAATTATAAATATTTATAAATAGATGCATCAATACTTGAAAATCCTTTTATATAAGAAACACACGTTCTCTATACAAAGTGAAGCTTCTACCAAAGAACGCGATTTTAAAATGTTCTTTGAATCGAAATCTTTTTGATGTTGATAAGGATCTTTTTCTCTTTTTCTCTTAGCGTAAGATATATTTTATACAGCTGAAACTTGTCACAAAAGATTCTTTCATGTACATCGATTTTTATTCTCAGATATGAAAAAGAATCTTGGAATAAATTCAAAATCCGTGACAAACAGTATACTTGTTATTGAAAATGACATTCTGCGCCACTGAATTTATCTTTTTGAGATGAAAAAAAGGTAATCTGACAGCAGCTTTGATGTAGAATTTTTCCTCTTCTTTTTGGTTTTAGACTTTTTCTTCTTTCTTCCTTTTTTTAGAATTAATAATTATAAATTTCTATAATATGAGAAAAAATATGCAGTTCAAAAAATCATATTATATAAATTATAATTTATTTTTAAAATTCCCAAAGGACTCCCCAATTAGGAAATTTACACAACTTAAGAAAAGTATATTATTAAAATAATTATCTGTATCATTTATGTATAAATTAACTTCATTCCATAATGGATTATAGTACATAAAGACAATACCAAAACGGACACCAAAACTGCAAAATTAATTAAAAAAAAAAAAAAAAACTAACTGCAAAACGAAAAAGAATAATATTTTAGTATGGTAGAATGAGCAGTGAAATGGCATTGAATCTGGACATATTTACAGAAAGTTTTAAGATACCGGAACTAACTACAAAACGCAAAATAATAATATTTTGGTATGACTAGAATGAACAGCAAAACGGCAATGAATTTGGACATATTTACAGAACTGAGTTTTTTAAGATACCGGAACTAACTACAAAGCGCAAAAGAATAATATTTTAGTATAGCTAGAATGAACAGAAAAACGGCAATGAATTTGGACATATTTACAGAACTGAGTTTTTTAAGATGCCGGAACTAACTACAAAACGCAAAAGAATAATATTTTAGTACGGCTAGAATGAACAGCGAAACGGCAATGAATTTGACCATATTTACAGAACTGAGTTTTTTAAGATACCGGAACTAACTACAAAACGCAAAATAATATTTTAGTATGGCTAGAATGAAAAGCGAAACGGCAATGAATTTGGACATATTTACAGAACTGAGTTTTTTAAGATGCCGGAAGCGAGCAATAGCATCATCTTTCGTAAATTTGAACGACTTTCTAATTTACAGCATTGAAAGATTGTGAAGATATATGAATATTTGCTGGTTTGTTATATTCACTGGGATGGAAATTGACAAAATTTAGTTTTATTTTATAAACTAACCATTTACTTTTTTTAAAAATTATTTTTAATCACTGAACGCAGTTTTCATTTATAATGGCATGATTTCCGTTTTCAAAAAGTGCCATTTTAATTGTCAGTTTTTGGTTTCAAACTATCAACTAATATCTTTATTTCTTTTTTTAATATATTCGGCTGACTTGCTTTACTTTTTGTGTTTTGTAAATACACATATTACATGACTAATATTCGTTTCCATAAATAAAATTTAACATCGCTACTGTAAAACGCATTAAAAAAATTGCTTCACCCAATAGGTATTTTAATAAAATCCTAAAGTATATGCTTATGAAAAAAAGGAATTAACTATATAGTTTTAAAAACGCGTATTTTCAGATATGTTGAAAATATTACTAATTCAGAGATATAAAATAATACTTCTAATGTCACTAATATAAACGTGGTAAGTACGATCAGTCTATACTAAGAGATGCCAGTAGCAGACATACTGACAAAAAGCATAATGCAGAAGGTTTGTTAATATTGTTGACAGCATTTCTAGAATAAAAATGCAATTTTGGTTTCGAAAGATTTTAAATAAGTTATCAACTACAAAGACAGAACATATTCTTGTAAAATAAAGCACTGCTACATTAAAAAATGTAATATTTAGTATTAAGTCTTTGTGACACGTTTTGAAAAATACGTCAAATAATTAAATAATGTTTTAACGCTTTAATAATGCAAAGGATTAAGCATGCTATACTTTCTCAACTTGTAACGACACTATTTCCCAAAAAACAAATCTTTGTACCATACAAGACTTTTCAGTTTTGACCGAAATCGTTATGTTTTTAAGGATGATAGGGTATATTTATCTATAAATAAGATTTGTAAAGCTAAATCCTCCACAGTTGTGACGTGAAGAAAGGTGCTTCACTCTAAATGAAGTGTAAAAAAGCACATAAATATTTCGAAAACTGTTAAGCAGAATTTCTAGTATTTAAGGAAGGAAACTGCAACAATTTAAAATTTTTAAATTTTTAATAAAAGGAAAATTGGAATTGCTGTTTTGTGTCATTTTTTTAATATTATGTTTTATGAATGCCATTAAACTTTTAATTTTGATGATAGGATTCATATTGAATTATTAAGTATTATTTATTTAAATAATTGTACAAGGTATCACATCATATTATCCATCATTAGGTAATACCTAAACTGTTAGATTTGGGAGTGTAATTCACAATGCAAAGATGTTTCAAATGTTCTTCTTCATCATAACATAATCTATTTAGACCAAAATAATCCTTTTATAATAATAAAAAAATTTCATTTCCACCAGGCTCTTAAGTCGCCTAAGCTATACTTTTGAAAATTGTTGTACATGTTCTACAAAGTAAAACAGTACATATTCTATTTTTCTACAATCAAGTCTTTCCAGTTATTGTATTTGATGTACTTTGGAAACAAAATCACATTTTTTCCTTCTGACTAAGTCGGTTTTAATCCGATGAAGGGCAACATTTAAAACATATTTTGAGACTAGAACTATACCTCTGATACTAGCGGTTTAGGTATTAGCTGTTTGCCGCCGATAAGTACGACTCCCCTGCATTGCCCTTTAATAGAACTTATGTTAATAAAACATTTATAAACGTTTAAATTTATCTAGTTAAAATAATTTAAATGCAATTTACTTTTTAAGTAGATTGTTTGTTTTTTTTTAAACAAGAACATAAATTGTTGCAAAACTTAATTTTATAAATAATTTTATTAAACTATATTCTTATAAGTTATTCCTTATAAATAAATTAACCCTTTAAGACCGGGCAGCTGTTTGAGTTTTTTTTAAACAATGATATAACTAAAATCTGTAACTGATAATTCACTATCTGTTGATAAAATTCATATAATATAGTTTCTGTTAACCAGTACAATCGTTCGATTCCGGCATTTATGGAATAGATAACCCAGAAAGATAGAATTTTCGTTATTGCCTGACCCGCAAGATCATGCGAGTCCGGTCTTAAAGGGTTAATGTTTATTTTAAATAACATTGGGATTGCTAAGTATTGAAAGTGCCAAAAAAGAATTGAAAAAAAAAGTGCAAAAAAAGCAATTGAAAGTGCATGCGGCGCGCTTGCCTGTAAATTGTTGTTATTGATTAAGCAATCAATAACAATTAATTGCCCGCCCTCCTCATACCGAACTATGCACAATACATATACATACTTATATACAGAGGTGTCGGTTACAATAACAGTATCACGAGTTCAATGGTTTTTCCCATCTCAAAAAATGCCAAACGCGCCCAAAGAAGCTTTCACTTCAATAATGAAAGTATCAAGTATTTGTCTTTAACAATAAACACAACAGCGTACTGCAACGAAAATGTAAATTTTGTGTGTGTTCCTGTGTGAACGCAGGGAGAAAAAGTGAGTTTTAGCTTCGTTCTTCTTTTGCGGATTGAGCTGAAGAGGGAAAAGTTCCTGTCATTCACCGCTTGGCGCGCTAGTGTCAATGTGCCAAAATGCTAGCATGTCGGTTACGTAACAGTGTCTCTAAATCAGTGGTTTTTCTCCATCTCAAAAAAAGCTCAAAGCGCCTAAAGAAGTTTTCACCTCAAAAATAAATTGCGAATTAAGCAAATTGAAATTGGACGCAGAGATCAAATTAATTGGTGGGCCAGTTCCCCGCAGGCTCATATACGTTGGCGCCACAGTATCATAGCATGTATAATTGCAATAAATTATGTGTTTTTCTGTGCAAAATCTCTTGCGTATAAAATACGCATTGTGATATTTATTATCATATTTGTGTAAAAATTTAAGAAGATATACTTTAAAGAGGTTGTATTATATTATCATCTAATGATTAATCGAATTATCATCTAATGATTATAACGCGGCGAATGTCCTTTAGAAAATTTTAATTTTTTATCACCGGTTATTTGGTTTAATTTATGTTTTACTTTTTTTAAATCTGAAAAATTCTATGATAAAGTAAAAGAAAAATTTTTAAATAAAGACACACAACCTTGCGTAATAATCAAATAAATCAAATTCTATTTATTTGGACTCGTTTCATTAATAAGTATTTATATTTACAGAATGGCGCCACTAAATGTTTCTTTTCATATCTTTAGTCAATGTCGACAAGCTGTCTCTTCATCTCTGAGCTTTTAGCCATTTAACCATAATATTTCCTAAAGATGGCTGTAGAAACAGCTCGAAATGTAGAATTTATCTTTTAGCTTATTAAAGTTCCTGTTTTGTGTACACATTAAGCAAGGTTGTGTGTCTTTATTTATTATATTTTATGGTGCAATTGTCCAGTATATGTTATGCGAAAATTTCTTTTCAATATTACTGGTACGTTTAATGAAGGATCTAAGCAAAATATACTTCAGGTATACCCATCACTTGTGGTCAAGGCGTTTATGCTAAAATTGTATAGTATTTAGAAAGCAATGATTTTTGAAATTGTAAATAAGTAATCTTCGCCCTAGCGACTTTATACAGATAATAGCGGTCAAAACTACAGAGGACAGTTAAATCATAAATCATTTTGTATCACATGTGTCAGAATTTTTTTAATGAATTTTAAAAGGTGAAAAACATGTGTTCCACACACGAGCAAAAATAATAATTTTTCGAAAGTTCTAAATAAAAATCTCTACTATTCTCTGTACAAAATAATATATATATATATATATATATATATATATATATATAAATTTTATCATTGTTAGAAAAATTTGATTTTCCATAAACACAAAAGTCATTCAAATGTACAATAAACTACTTCGTTATTTAAATTACATTTAATCAAATAATTAAAAAAAAAATACGATTCCCATTTTAAACACATTATGAATGAACATTTTCTATTACTTTCCTTTAAGAATCTAATAAAAACCATTCTTTGAAATGAACTTTTACAGTCAAGACAATAATAAAACATCTTTGAATTTAATTAAAACAATTTTGACGTCTTTCTTCATAAAAAATGACATTTTTGCTTTGCTCTATTTGCATGTCCTTGGGGCATTAATTGCTGATATAAAAAGATTTCCAGCAACAAAATTTTTACACTGAATTGTATTTTTAAGAAAACACAAGAATTTAAAAATATAATGATGATGTTTTGTAAAACATATATATGCAAAAAATAATATCCAAGAAAAGATTCAATTAATAGATAAATAACAAATAAGGCTAACTGAATAAATAAAATCTATCAAGTTTATTGGTATTAATTAAACTTTGTATCATATATTTTTTTCCATTGTATGTAAATTTACGTTTTTAAAAACGGATACTTAGAAAAATAAAAATAATTTTGTTTGAGAAAAATTATTCGATGTATAATTAGAGAAATTTTGTATAAAAAATAAAAACATTGTTGTAATTCCGTATAATATTATTTTTTCATTTTTATGTTGATGTCAGAATTTCACTAATTGCACTTTTGAAACAGAAAAAAAATATGGTAGGAATAAGAAATGTTTTAAAAATCCAGCAGAACAAATGACGCTGAAAAACAAAATTTTAATCAAATTTTCAAGCAAACGACCTTATCAAAATAAGAAAGTAATTGTGAATAAATTTGTTCACTAAAATATACATTATTAGTAAAATATTTTTGCATGTTAAAAATGTATTTTATTAAAGAATATAAAAATAAATATGTGTCTAACTCATGAACTTGAATGTTCTTTGTTACGTTAAAAAAAAAAAAAATATTATAAATTTTCAAACTAAACACAGATTTAAATAATTAAATTCATATACCATACATGATGCAATTACTGTGTTTTATTATTATTGCAGTTGTTTATATTATGTATAATGTTCTTCTCTGAAATATGTTTGCAAAGTGGTCGACACATTTTGATTTTGACGTTTTTAAATATACAGAAACTACAATACATCAATTTGTCTTTTACCTTACGTATTTATTACATGTTTTGAAAACAATAGAGGGGTATATATATACATTTTAATTTAATTTATTTTTTTAGAGTTGTTCTTAATTGTGCAAGAACATTTTTATTAACATATTTTCGGACATACTATATGACTATCGGACTACGTGATGACTGATATTTCATGAAATTATTTTAATTTCCATACTGCTGATAAAACCTACTGCGTTTTTACAGTACTAACACACGTATTAATTTATCTGTTAAATCTTGAATTATTGTTCATTTGCAAAAATATAATTAGCGGATATTTTCTCGAGTTGATTACATTTATATCTTTGTATTTTCCATTAAATATTTCAGAAACCATGGTAAATGCACAACAGTCATAGATTATATGGATTACTATCAAGTAATTTCCATATCATATTATTAAAATATTTATTTGCTTAAAAAACGTTATAAAAACACATTAGAAGTAAATTAAAAAATCTTTATTTACATGTTTCAACTCATTTTCTGAGTCGTCGTCAGAATGTATAATAGAAAATTACAAATGCATAATGAAAAATGAAAAACAAATCATCGAAAATAAATAAGTAATCATGTAATGCGCCCTATATTTTCGCGATTGCTCGTGTTCTATCTATGTCGCGATGCCGTAATTTATCCAACCATTCAACCCATAAATTCGGGATGCGAAAAGATAATGTATCGTTACAAACTCCTGAACCTCTTAAATAAATTTCAATAGAATCTCTTATGAATAATTGTAAAGAATAATTAGACCTGTAGATGATTTTACTCTCGTTAAAAAGTATGCTAATGATTTGATTTAATGCTATTTGATTTAGAGATCTCTATTTATTATTAAAGTAAATATTTTAATATTATGATATGATTAGAAATGGGCGTAATTTTCACTTACTACTCGCACTTATTTACAAGTAATTTCCATTCATCATACAAGTTATTATTATACAAGTATTTCTATTAATAAAACACGGAATACGAAAACTTTGAACTGTTTCCCTTTTCAATGAAAAATGATCCGAATGTATAATTTCATGTTGGACAATCCCTAAAATCCTTACTCAATCCTATCACTTTAACGAATTACAAGACGTCATACAAGGTGTCATGATTACTTTTAAGGCGCCAGACACGCAAAGGTGCCTAATAATGGTTAGGTAACAATTTTGTCACTATAAAAAGCTGTGTCAGCTTGAATATTATCGTCCATTTAGAAGATAGTTAGAAAAGCTGGAATGCGTGTAATTTTTATATTTTAGTAGCCATATTTGTTAGATTATATGTGTTGGTATCAACAAAATATAAAAGTGTGAACTTCAGAGAAATAGACTTATTATGCAATACAATGCACATTTGCTACTTAAGTCATTAGTAGTATTGTTTTCACCTAAAAATAAGCTATTTCTATTTTACAGTGTGTTTGTTTATATACTTTTTTTTTCACGTACAGAAATAGTATATTCATACAAGCAAAAAATAACCAAAGCACTAAAAGGGTGCTGTTTTCATTAAGGTAGATATTGTAATATATTTTCAACAAAAACTTTTCACATAGCGATATTTTTTTTTACATTCATATTTAAATTTATAGTTTTACGTTATTAAATAAAAGTATTTACTTCCAATCTTTATTTTATCACTTTGATTAAAATGATATTTAATATTTCACGGTAGCCTAAGAAAAATAGCAACATAAAAATTTTGAAAATATTTGAAGAAGTAAATACTTGATGTATAATAAAACATTTTTCTTTATTAATGTGATGAAATGAAATTAAAATTTATGTAAAAAATAGATCTTTCAGTAATCTAATTAGACAAATATTTAATAGTGTTCTGTTATATAGCTCGTTTGTTTTAAAAGGATTTATAATCTTCAAATACTATATGTACATTCGAATCATACATGTTCTATATGTAGAAAGTACCATGCATTAGATATCTTTATTAACACCTTTTCGCTCTAGCACTATTAGCGGATATATGTCACTAGCAACTAGTATTGCCGCATCTATCAAGATTTTTTTTTTCTTGAAATTTTGAATTCACACCACAAAAATTTAATTGGTAATTTTCATTTACTTTATTTATAGAAAATCAGCCATCTTTTAAAGTAAGAAAAAAGAGTTAAAACTTCCTGGTGTGAACTCGGAATATCTAATTAAAAAATCAGCCAGATAGCATGACGTACGCTACGTACGTCATTGTCGCAAATTACCAAAAATAGCATTAAGTACTCTGTGTACGTCACGGAGTTCAAGAGGTTAATATGTCTTCATCACATTATGTTTCAAATTACATATTATATATTATTTTTCTGCCACTGTTCAGCATACACGCATGTTGAAAGTATGCCTTGAAAAAATACGATTCAACAAAAAAATCCGCTATTTGAATTAAACGTTAGGAAAAAAATAATCAAACTTTGAAGTAGATGCTAAGTACTTCACGCAGCACGAAATCAGTTTCCCAGATTTTCTTATTCTTTAAATAAAAATAAAATAAGTGAAAATGAACAAGTTGAGTAAAATAAGTAATTACATTTACGTATTTAATTTTATTTTACGTTTCGAAAATAGGCATTGTCTTTGTTGTACAATGACAACATTGTTTGGTAGAGTTAAGTTAAACAAAAAATATTTCTCTGAAATATATAATAAGTTTATCGGAAAACTTCCGTTATATTTAAGATTTTCTATAATTTATTATTTGAATAATCCAATAAAAATAATTTAAAACTTCTTCGAATCCTTGGCATGCGATTAAATAAATCAAAATACGTTTGAATGCTTTCAATTCTTAAATAAATTCAATGACATAAAAAAGTAAATAATCCACATTTTTAGTTTGTTTTGTTTTAAAATATACAATAATGTGTGATAACTGGTATAAAAATATTAAAAATAAATTTTAAAAAATACGATATCATTTTTCAGTAATGGAAAATCGCATTGCATGATAATGATGTTTTTAGTATCGACATTCGAATCAATGCAACTAACAACAGGAAAGATTTTTTTTTTTTTTTAGTGATCATAAGTTCTTATGTGTAAGAAAATTAAAATATGCTTGATCACTTATTTTATATTTTTAAATGCACAAATGTAATATTTATTTACAAAAATGAAATGATACTTGCAGTTGAAGAATATAATAAATAACAGAACTTTTTGAACATCAAAATATCGCAGAGTAGTTTCGATATATTTCAGCTTACAGGCATCAATACAAAGAATGATGAAAATTTGCTTATACATTTAGGGCAGAAGCATATTAGTGAAATAAGTACCAAAAAATACACTGAAAACCAAAAAATACACTGAAACACAATGCGTTGGTGTTGTTTATGACGGCCGATTATCTGCACGAGGGATTTAGGCCCGAGAGGGGGGATGCCCTCTGTGGGTGTCTTTCTAAGGGAATGTAACCCTTATTTACGCAAGGATATCCAAGGTTCGAAGAAAACTACGGAAAACTCCGAACGATTATTCTGACGGGCGCGATTGGGTTCGTGACCAGCACTTCCCGTCTACCAGCTTTGAGAGCAGAACCTTTAGGTCAGGTCCTTCACAAGGAGAACCTAATATGAATATATACATAACTAGTAATATATCCTTTTCCGAATTTCTACTCACTTTTTTCGTATTAGCAGTTCCTTTTCCTATGCGTGTTCTTAGTTGCTAACCAAAGCTTCTATGCAATAGTATGGGTTAATATATCTATCCTTACATGTCGCTTCCAGATTTTATACATCAGTAAAACAACTTCACTCTTTTCACTGATGCCAATATGCAAAACGCTAGGAAAACTAGTACGCAATAACTTTTGCCGCTCTAACCATTTATTCTTAAGTCAATGATATATATTCTGTTTTTCTTTAGTAGTCTGCATTAATTTTACATGAAACAAAAAGAAGATTGATGCTGCTTTATTTTTAAATGTACGTGTTATGATGCGAATTTATTCTTTATTATCGACATATATATACATATATATATATATATATATATATATATATATATATATATATATATCTGTACTATATATATCTGCAAAATTGATTATTTCATCGGTAAATCCAATATGAATCGTTTTATTTCTAGGCGTTTTTTTTTTTAATTTTCTATTTGAATGTGTAGTGATCCTGGCATACAGTTAAATCCTAGTTCTAAATAGTAAATTATCTCAAGAATTAAAACACGTCTGAAATTTAGTTTGATGTATCTAGTAGTATCAGAAATAACTTGTGATTATTAGCACTCAGTATATTTGTTTACAGTGAATAATTCATAGACAAGACGTTTCTATCGTCTATAGGTCTTCAAACGAGAAGGACATAAAATATTTCTTGAAATTTTTATTTTTATTAATCTCTTTGCATAAATATTGTATCAATTTAACCCCGTCTATGATGGAATATATAAAATGTTTCCTTTAAACAGAATCCAAAATTTCTTTCTCACACGCCACTTTTTACTATTGCCTGTTTCTTTATAATACGAAAGACCTCATTACATGTATCTATCTCATATATTTTTTTTCTGATTAAATGGCAGTGGAGAACGCAAGTACCCGAATCGTCCTTTTTACTAAGCTTAAGTGTTATATCTTTAGATTACATCATTTTTTTACTATGCTCAAGATTTATATCTTTTGATTCAAATTTATAAAAAAAGGGAAAGAAATATTCCAAACCAGAAATGAGCAGGAACAAACAAGTTGGACCTTGTTATTGGAGTCCACGTACCATACTTATGACCAATAAAGGTAGGACAAGAATATAGTCATGATTTGCCTATTTTCAGGAAGCGAAATGCTGTGTCAAAATCATTAATGTCGCATCTGGAAAATTCTTATAATGTAAATAAAAACATTAAATTTGTAATAAGCAGATATTTTAATCTCGCGAACTTATCAGAATAATTTCAATTATTAGTACTTTTCACATAATATTACTGGCTATAGAATTCAGTTGGAGAACTGTAGAATGAAGTTTTCAAGATTTTAGGATTTAAAATGACAGATGACCAGGGCTCAAAGTCTTCCTAACAGTTTTCCCATTTGCTGCTGCTATTTCAAAACAAAAATCCTCCTAGTAGATGCCTCTAACATCTGAAATAGGAATATACAACAAACTTTCATCTTTCGAACGAGTAGTATCAAGGTAGGAAATTTTGGAAACTCAGAGAACACTAAGTACACCGTGTCCCAAAAGTTTAGAGAATCAATGAAATTTGCATTAACATAAAAAAATAATAAGGTACAATTAAAATTCGTGAGATAGGTAATAACGAAAAGCAGTTTAGCTGATATATACATATAAATTATGATCAAAGAATTGAAATTATAAAATATATATTAAATTATATAAAAATGTGCTGTCCCAAAAGTATAGACACATGTAATTTTTTTTTGTTTTACATTTATAAAAGTAACTAAAAACTTACTTTTAATATTTAATTGTATTGCCACGACACTTTATAACATCAAATACACGTTGTTCCATAGAATTAACTAAGCATTGCATCACAGAAGGAGGTATTTCAAACCGCGCTTTGTCAATTGCAATTTTTAAGTCATTTACACATGTATTTTACTTTCCATTTTATATATTTTACGAGATTCCCCCATATGTTCTCCATTGGATTCTAATCTGGACTAAATGCTGGCCAGTCTAATAGTGTGATACTGTTTTGCCTAAACCATGTTTTCGATGATGTGGAGGTATGGATGGATGCCCCATCTTGTTGGAAAACACAGTCTGCTCCTGCTAGCAAATCCATAATTGGCTGTAAATTCGTACGAAAAATATCCTGATAATCCTCTGATTTCATTTTTCTGTTCATAAATCTAGATATGTTTTACCGGTGAAAGAAAACCCTCCCCAGGTCATTACGGATCCTCAGTCTTTTTGCCTGATGAAACAATTCTTGTGTACTTTTCTTAGGTCATGCCAGTAAAATTTATGACCATCAGGGCCGTCTAAATCCCATTTCTTTTCATCACTGAAGATCATAGAAATTCATTTTTCAGAATAATACATATGCTTTTTGGCTCACTTTAGACGTGCATCTTTATGTCTCTACTTTAAGCAATGTTTTGTTTCATTCTCCTGTAAACAATATTTGTTGAAGCTTTAATTTCTCTGTGTACGGTACTTTTTGAAATTCTGGAATTTGATGCAATTGCAGGCACAGATAAATTATCAACTGAAGCCATTTTTAATACATTCTATCACCACGTAACATTGTTTTCTTTGGTCTTCCGAGTCGCTTTCTAGTATTCCATGTTCCACCTGATCTCAAAACTCTATAAATACTGCTCAAGGATCTCTTTATTCTTCACGATATTTGTACAGTATTTGTCCTTGCACTTTTAAATGTAAAATCTTAATAATTTCATCTTTAGACATTTCTTTAGAACTTGACATTTTTATCACAATACGCAGTAAATGACTTTTCCGAATCATAAACAAAAGAATACATTGAACTCATCTGATTTCACAAAATTTCAATAAATTATTATGCTAAAATACATCAGGGGATATTTCAATTAAAGGGAAACATTATTCTGCATTTATAAAAGCAGACAAAAATAAAAATATTTTATTTTGTGAACAAAAATGTAAAAGAAAGCATATAAAGTTGTAATGTGTCTATACTTTTGGGACAGCAAATTTTTGTATAATTTAATGCATACTTTATAATTTCAAAATTTTGATCATAATTAATATGTGTATATCAGCAAAATTGATTGTCTAAACTTTTGGGACACGGTGTATCATTTAGTTAATATGCTAAATTCAGTCTTTGCAATTTGTAGTGCATAAGTGATAAGGTATGGTCTGTTATTGTTGTTTTTCTAAAATTTATTTTATAGTTCAAGTGCTTTTAAAATTGGCATGCAAGAATATCACTAAAATCTTCTCTTTTGCATAGATAATTGAATGGTTGACAAAAATAGTAGATCAAGTCCATTAAAAAAAATGAGATACTCGA
Source organism: Maratus speciosus (assembly GCA_963932465.1). Taxonomy (NCBI): domain Eukaryota; kingdom Metazoa; phylum Arthropoda; class Arachnida; order Araneae; family Salticidae; genus Maratus; species Maratus speciosus. The sequence continues at coordinate 78,851,198 of OZ010791.1, read as the reverse complement.
TTTAGAATGTGCATAAAATCTGTTTTATACACTCCCACGGTGAAACAAATCTGTTTTTACATACTTTATCATATATGCCATTTTTTAATAGACTTGGTTTACTGTGGGAGTGAATAAAATACATTTTATGCGCATTCTAAGTGTACTATCTCATTTTTTTTTAATGGACTTGTTCTACTATGGTTGTGAGCCCCTCAATTAAACACTCACGAAATTTCATTGTTAGAAAGAAAACTAATAAACAAAAACTGCAAAATATACATATTATAGCAAATTCAAAATTACAATAAAAAAGGACTGAGGCTTGCGCTGGAAAAATCTTTAGAATCTGCTTACAAACATTTCTGTACGTTTTATCGTGGTAATTTTAAGTATTACAATATCCCCAATAACAAAACTCCATCAGTTTATGACCTAATATTAGTATAAAAAGAAAATTTTACGATGAAAGCTGTTGAAAGTGAAAGGGAATTAAGAATATGTTTGTTCGGAACTTTGCTTTGTAAGTAAGATATTTAAAAATGGCAAATCTAACAAAAGGTAAATTGAATGTTTAACAATTTATAAATCAAAAATGAACAACCGTAGAAGAAATTTAACGAAATTTAATTATTCTCTATTTAATTATATATCGTAGTAAATTATTTTATTTTAATTTTCGTTAAAGATAATAATCTATACTAATAAAAGAAAGTTTCGATATGTCTGCCTGTCTGTATGTACGTCTGTGCGACTAGCGAAATCTACGGCACGTACGAGACTGTGAAGATAGTGCAAGGCCACTACTAATGCACTTAGCTGGAATAATAATTAAAAACGCATCAACCAGCCCAATTAAAAAAAGTATTTTCTTTCCTCATAACTACACGCTGACTAGATTTGAACCCTGATACGAGGCTCGTGGACTACTGTCCAATCAGAACACTACCCTTGAAATCTCACTAGCTCCGAAACGAGGCTTGTGTTTTGCAGAAGGAAAACGAGGGTTTATTATGTCTGCTTTGAAAAACATCTGTTTTCAGTTTGGAGTGTGGACAAAACCACCGCGTAAAATTTAAATGTAAGCTTAAATTTAAAAATCTATTCGAAGTAGTGAATTCAAATTTTTGATGTATACATAAAACAACATTTTATTTCATATTTTTAAAAAGTGGAGAAAATCGATAAATACGTTTTTATTTTATCAAAATTTAAAAGAAGGCCTTCCTACGCGAAATTACTTAAATCTTAGCCTTTCTTCACTAATTTTCCTTTTTTAAGTCCAATTTTATTTATGGAACGTCTTTTAAAAAAGGGGGAGGTGATTTCGTGTATGATAGAGAGTAGCAGGCTTTCTCCGCATATCATGCTTTCTTGGCTGCAGTGTATTGAAGACATTTTGCAAACTCAGATGGAAATACCATTTATGTCATGAGAAAATAAGTGGTGGTACTGTTCAATTATTGGTTTCGTTTTAAAGCTAAAACATTCAGCTATGTAAAAGTGGAATCAAAACGAAAAAAAAAAAGAACTTTATATTTTAGAAGGCAAAGAAACAAGATACCCATTCAGGTACTCAGGACCTAAATGGTTAAAAGTATTGTATTAACCTTGTGTTTAATGAAATTGCAGATTCCTATGTAGAGCACGGAATCTTCATTCTTGTTGATTAGATTAAAAAGTGAAGTAAAAATAACCAAAATACTAAAAATTAAAAAAAAAATAGTTAAAACAATTTTTATAGAAAAAAATGAATTATGAAATTATGACATTTGAGAATTTTTAATAATGAAAAAATTGAATTAAGTCATATGAAGCCAAAGTTACTTTGGTGATTTTTTAAAAATTATTTTATATAATTACAGCTTTTGAATATTATATTATTTGTATAATATATAATGAAGCGTGCTATAAGGTTTTTAAAATTTTACATAATTAAAGTACCCTCTGACAGACGAGCAAAAGGCCAAATTGTAATGTTGTTTTCGATGTATTTTTTTATCTTAAAAAAAGATGATTTTTCCAACATGATATAAAAAACGTATTTACGTAATATGAATATAATCCATGAGAATTCTAATCATTACTCCATGTTTTAAAACAGCATTATATCTGTACAATTATATTAATTTAAATAATGCTTTTATAGCAGTGACATTTACAGCTCAGTAAACGGATCTATGAGTTCATGGCACTGAGAAGGTTTTAAAGTATAAATAATTGTTATCATAGTCCGTCTCCAAAGTAGTTTATGCACTCTCGAATATAGTTTGAAATAATTGAAGACGAAAATATACCAGGCGAATTTACAATAACTACTCGACATTTAATCAAAATCAAATCAAATAATTAGTGTTTTTTGGTTAAAATAAAAATTACAATAATTTTTATTTACTTTACTTTATTTCTTTAAGAAACGCTGTCTCAAACGTTTAAGCACTTTATGCAATTTTTTTTAGAAACATGGGATTGGACGGGTGTAATGAGATTGTATTAAGTTTTTTTCCGATTTTATAAAAATATAAAAGTAAAAAAAATCATTTTCGCTTGTTTTTAAAATGTCGAACGGTGTAAAAGTGACAAAATGTGAGATTTTAAATGTTTTTAAATTGAAATCACAAAATAAAACTGTTTCTGAAATTGCAAGAATTTTAAATTGATCAAAACGATGTATCTATATCAAGTACTCTCTGGAAATGATAATTTCAACTGGAAACCAGGATGTGGACGACTACGTATGACGTTTGTTGAGACGGATCGGAGGATATGTAGGTTTGTGTTTAGATAAAATATGACCATACAGTAAATTAAAAATAATCTCGCGGTGCTGGTGTCCAAAGATACTGTATATAACAGCCTGACCTCTCTGGATTTTCTAAAAGGAAGACAAAATTTCCAAAAATACCAAGTGACGCTGAACCAGCCTTTCCTTCCATTCAGCGACATTTTTTGGTGTGGGGTGAGTGGGGATTCCTGAATGGATCTTTGCACAAGGTAATGCCTCAATTGACATGCGGCATACTACATAAACGTGGCTTTCACAGAAATTTTTTTAAATTGTTGACTCGCCTCTTTATATCCTGGCATAAACCCAACTGTGAATGTCTATGGCATTTTAAACCGTCAAGTTTACAGCAATGGAAAACAATATTCTTGACAGTATTCTCAGACTCTCTTGAAGAATCCAATGAGACCATACAGAAAGTATGGTACTTTCTGCCAGCAAGCTGATAATTTCGATAGACCCTCGTTTATTTGAACTAATCCGAAACCACGGAAAAATAATTTGTATGTAAGCGTTTAGTAAAAATGATAAATGTAGTGGTTTTTGCCATTGTGCATAAACTTTTGAGACAGTTTTGTCTGAACTTATTTTAAATAATATTTTTTTTCCGACTGAAAAGAAGGGTTATGTGTTTCACACGTATGCGGATTTCTTTATACACTAAAAACATACCAACGGCTCGATGGATTTTAATAAATTAGGTCTCTATCAATTCGTCTTAACGCCCTGATGGTTATAGGCTAGGTTTTGTTTTTATAAATTTAAAATGTCGACCTTAAAATACAAAATAGCGGTAGAGACGAAAAAAATTACGAGTCCTATTGAGTGGCATATCATTGGATATGTCTTTCAAAATGAAGACGATGTTTCATTGACTATTTCACAGCCAGAAGCTCCGTTAAAATATTATATAACCTTAAAGTTGTGTAGGTAGGATCTCTACCTTTTCTGCAATTCGAACCATCATAGACATCTATAGACCTCATCAAAACGGTGTTTATAGATAGGAACTAACAATTAAACACAACTTAAAAGTCATCAATACAAGTAAATAAAAAATAGGTAAGTAATATAAACAAGTAATATTAAAAAAATATTTTAAGTCAATTCCTACTTAGGTTAATAAGAGAATTTTTTTTTCTCCCATTCTTCTTGCTTCTTGAGTGGTGCTTAAAATGCCTTGATCAAGAAGAGGGCTCTCTCGGTCTAAAAATACATTGATCAAGAAGAGGGCTCTCTTGATTATTGAAAATTAATTAATTAAATTTAATTAATTAATTAATATTTGAAAAAAAATCTACTGGATTAACATCAAGTGTCATCCACTAGAAATTTAAAAAAATTTATTTGAGCTTGATTGGATGAATAATAAGTATTTTATTAACGATTGAAAATTTGAACAAGATATATATATAGCGAGAGTGTGAGCTAATAGTAGGAATTGAAAAAAAAATAGTTTCACATTGATGAGAAATAATTAATTAGTTCGCTTTTTACGCAGTCGGGTTTTTTGATTTTTTTAATTTAATTGTTTATTTCAAATATGTAATATATATTTTTTATATTTTTGATATCATTTATATAAATGAAATTGTGAAATCCACAAATAAAAAAATGCTCTTTATTTTAACTTTTTATTATTTCTTAAATATCAACATTTTATGCATGCGCTTAAATTTTTGAGACGGACTATATAATGTAGCAACGCATGATATGGAAGTGCTCTTCATTTCACTAAATTATTGTTTATGATAAGAAACATATGAATCACTTTTTGCTGTTTCAACTTTTTTATTTAAATTTCCTTTTTCTAACTACTACTAAAATTTCATTGTTAAATAATTTTTTATGCACATTTTAAACAATTATTTTATATTTTAATATAAGTACAACGTCAAGTTTAAATAACCTCTCAAAGCAACAGAATAAAAAAAGAAGTTAATTTAGCTTTTCTACAAGAATCTTAACTGGATATCTTAGCGAAGTATTTGCAACATCTGGCACTGAAGCAGTTTTTAATTACAGTTATTTGTCATGATTTAAGAAAGATTATGTTTTTTTCTTTGCTATCATTATATCATCCCATGCTTGAAACATAAAGTTATTATCATTAAAAATAATATCAAGTCATTTTGTTATTTTTTTAAACTTGCAATTTATTTCGATGCACAATATATGTTTTACAACAGTTTATTTAAAATAAAATGGATAATGTATTGTTTTACTATACATGTTTATAATTCATATTAATTAAAACAATGAAAATTGTAGATTTGTCACAAATATCAAACATCAGTGCCATTTAAATTAATAATTAAATAGCAAATTTAAGTACCTGGCGGGGTCATATGTAGGGCATCTTTGAAAGAATAAATATTACGAAAGTCTTGTAGAATTTCGTGTGATTATTGAGTAACCTATAACAGATATTTTAACAAAACATTAAATTAAGTCGTAAGTAATATGAATTTTTTAGTATACAAACCCTAAATAGAAGATGATACTTATCTATAACGAAAAAAAAAAACATAAATCCAACATCTTTAAATTTAGACGAATATATAAACTGGGTACGGATCAATACCTTTATATAATATTATGTTTTTCATAAATTGGCAAATTTACAGCACAAATGAGGGACGTTAGACATTAGCGATGGTATTCAGATATTTCTTGGCACATACATGTAATAGGTAAGGAATCTCTTCCAGATTTTGATAGTGAATTAAACTATTAACAATACAAATTTTAACGGTACGATATTTATTTACTTATTTATTTTTTAACGTGGGCATATAATGCAGAAACCGGAGCAATAAAGTTAACGAGTGAAATAAGAAAAAAATATAATGTTAATTTTTAAATTTTCTAACATTTTCTAAGCACATAACGTAAAGTAGTGAAATGTCCGGTTTTAAATGCAGTAGAACCTCTTTTAACCGAAACTCTTGGTTAACCGAAATCCATTTTTAAAGCTTTTTTTTTTTTTTTTTTTTTTACTATCATATTCCTTGTGTGCAAGCTGTCCTTTTCGAACCACGAGTACAAATAAGTATTTGAGATCCCTTCTCTTAGGATTCCTTTGAATTTAACTTGAGCTTCCGTGAGCGGCGGAGTTGACTAAAACACAGTAGGAGGAGGGAGAACCGGAATGTGTGATATGTGTGATATTGTGGGGGAATAAGTAGTGAGAAAAGAATTCGAGAATATTCCAGGCAATTGTTCTGCTTCTCGCTGGTATTAGTCAGCGACAAATTTGAAAGATAATTGTTGAAGTTATTCATCCAAGAATCGTGATAGAGCTGCAAAGCAAAGACAATCAAAACTGCGACAAAAAACTTTGTTTCAAACTCTTGTGAAATATATAAGATGTACTTAATTTCATAATTAAAATTCAGGTAATTTATTCTGATTTCTATTTTGCTATTGCTTTATTTTTATTAAGCACTTGTTGCCATAATAAGAAATGCTAATATATTTGTCCGTAATATTAAAACTGGAGCATTCTGCATTATCCGAGAATTTCGATTTTAAGAAAGATGGTCGGTCCCATTTACTTCGGATAATCGGGGTATGCTGTATTACTAAATTCTCCTCATATGAAACCAAGCATGATATTCACCGGCGAACAAAATGATAGGAACAACAATTTAATTGTCGTATAAACCGAACAAATTGAATTTAGTAAGGCAATATAAGAAAAAGAAGCATTGAAAATTATTTGTTATTACTACAATATAATAATTTGTATTTTAGTTTGATTTGCAATAAGTGAAAAGTGATAAGAACGGACTTTTTCTTCTTTTTTATAAGAATATCACATGTCAATTGTACTTTCTTTGTGTTTAATAATTTCAAGCACTGTTGCGTAGAGTGTACAACGTTTCGATATTTCCGATGTGACAAAACATATCATGTTTCATAAGAGACAGATTTTAATTCTGCTTTTCAGTTATACTGGGTACGATTTTTTCGGAATATATTGGGCGCTATAAATCCTCAGATGTTCTGCATGGTATTTAGACTCGGACTACTGGCAGACAATCAAATGTAGTAATATTTGTATATTTAAACCACTTATTTGAGTTTTGTCAGAGTGAATTGAGTTAAAGTCTTGTTAAGAAGTATAGTTAATACCGCCCATTTTTTCTCCTTGGTTTAACAAATGGCGTTTATGCATGTGAATGTATGTATGTCTATCTTGTCGTCATTCTAGAAACGCTATTCTAACTTTACCTCTTACGCAATAGCAGCCCAAACCATTAGCGACCTTCCTTTTGTAGATGCGTGGAAAAGGGGTTCTTTACCATTCAAGAGTCATTCCAATTACCATCCGGACCATCGGATTTAAATTTCTCTTCAACATGGAAAATAATTTCAGAATAATTCCTTTGTTTTTTCAGGGGTTTCTCTAGTTAAATGCAGCCTTTTTCTATGGCAGACGTTAAACGCGGAGTCCAATGTTGTTTTACATATTAGAGGATTCATAACCTTTTATTCTTTTTCTTTTAGTTGATACTGATTCTTTATCCGGCTAGGATATAAAAATAATTGTCTTTTAACGTTTAATTTTATAAATATTCTTTGAGGTTTCATCCCAATATTGTTCTAATCTGGAAGTTGGCACCAGTATTTTTCTCTTTTCCATTGTCATAAAGTTTTGAGAATTAAGAAATGAACTCAAAATATCCTTTGAATGCTGTTGTTAAATTATATACAAAAGTAACCACCAATAACGAGCTACGGGTTCGAAACTTTTATTGCGTTCTCATAATTTTTCTCCAGTGTAACTTTAGCAAAATACTTATTTTAAAATAGATTTTAAAAACATTTAAAGCCATTTGCTTTTTAAGGGAATGCTTTAATATTAATTGGATTATAAATCGTTGCGTTACTATTTGTGCAATGGTTCTTTTTGCTTCATTTCCATCATTTTGCACACAGCTGGTATTATTTCTCTGTAGCTTATTCTTATGTTGTTTATGAAAGAAACATATGAACCACTTTTGCATGTTTAATTATATTTCCCTTTACAAAAATGTTAAAAATACATGTTTCGATACTTCTTCGTACCCTTACGGAGGCAGAATTATCTCACCCGTTTATTAAACGTGGAATCGGAGAGCATTCCACAACTAGTCTTATTCAAAGAATATATTGGTCCACGCTGTGTCTGTCTATTTCGCCTAATAATAGACCAATTCCTTAGGGATAACTCTCAGGATTTATTTTCGCAAAGTATTTTGTATTTTTCTACATATATTATTAGGGAAAGTTTTTTACCTTTTACATAATAGTGTGTTATAACGTCGCATGCTGACAAAAATTCCCAAAATGGTAGCCAGAACGCAGAAATAAAAGTTACATTCTTTCTATGAACAGCTTTGCTTAATTTCAGATTAATGTGCGTAGAATATGTTTATTTCATTCCTATGACATGACGATGCGAAAATGCAAGTCAGTTTATTTTCAGGCGCAGGTTGATGGAGCTAAATATTTACAAAATGAAATACCTTCGTAGTTTTAAGTAATACGCTGAAATTTTACATTTTTAAAGATATTCTTTTAGTACTTTGAGTTTAATTGCGTTTTAGAATGTCTGGATCTGTAGACTTTTAAGGGCTTTACTTTTAAGTGCAACTTTACTTTTAAGTGCAGATTTTTCCCAAAAAGTGTTTTAAATATCAATTTCCTGAACATTAAGGACTGCGTCAAAAAATGCAAACGGTGCAAAATTACCAATTTTAAATGTTTTATGTGCAATTATTAAACATAATACAGTTTTGCATATATTTTTTTAGTTTAATAAATCGCAAAACTAAGGACTGTTTCCTAGAAATCCGTACAATTTTTTCTTGTTTGAAAGCTATGAAAAACGAAAGAAAGAACACATCCGCTTTTTAAATATAAACAGAATCAATAGACATTTTTTTTATCCAGGTTTGCGCCTCGGTTTCATGTTATTAACAATTAATGAACTCAGGCCTATTTATGGGCAAATGTTTCAACATAAAAAAATAATAATAATTGTTACTAAATGCATCAGCTGGTTTATAAAATGTGTCTTACTCCAATTTTATGCTTTCCTATACACGCGTAAAAAACAAAGTCCTGGAAATTAATTTTTGATGAATTTATACGTTCCGAGATGTCTTAGATGGACTTTGTTTATTTTTGTAAAATGGTTGTATGCATGTCCGTATGTTTAAATCATTCAAATTTTATATCCACTTTAACTAAAAAAAAAATAAAATGCATAGAACTTCGTAAAACTGCAAATGCAGGTGGATCTTGAAAGTTTGATTACGCGTTGATGCATATCGCATAAAAAAATCACTACTATGCAGGTTTTGTGCTATTTTCGTGATAGCTGGATCTCGGAAACTTTTTAATCTGATACAGGAATTTCACCAGGTTTCTTTTTCAGTTTGATCATGAATTAGCATTTATGTAGATTACGTTTTTAGGTATATAGTTTAAGAAATGGCTGATAAACTGCGTTTTTTACAATTTTCTTTTTAAATATATCCGAAGAAATAAAGAAAGAAATTTCAACAAACTGCATATAATGCATTCATACCAAATGGTTCTGATAATATTTTGCTTTATATCGCCCTACTAAAGATCCCTTTATTCTATGCTTTTCACGATTTTTGTGATAACTATACCTCACGAACTTATTCACAGACATTTTTTAACTTCATATTCAGATATAATTTAACATAAATGCGCTGAATAGATTTAGCGCATATAACCTGTCTACGCGTATAACGCATATAACCATTGGTGGCATTGCTATGTTGGGATTTTTACGATTTCCCTGCTAGTTATACCTGGTTGTCAGTTTGGCCTCCGATTTAATCCGAAACTTCCAATTCGCACCATAAATTTCGAAATTAGAATTTTTAATTCACGTAGTCACAAAATGTCTATTTTTTAAATAAAATATTAAATACTATTATTTCTTTCTGGTATGAACATTAAGTATCAGAATAAAATTGGAGGCCAAACTGGCAGCCCTGTAATTGTATCTTGGCATCCATTGCATGCAAATGCTGTATCATAGATTCTGTAGGGTTGGCTTACATTAAATTTCACTATAATTTTAATCAAAATATACTATCTTATTAAACCTTTGGGTTTATGTAGCATAAATTTCCGATAATTATGTAAATATTTCACTATTTACATTAACTATTTTTAAGGCTTAAGTTTGATAAACAGTCTTTAAACGTTTATTGTAGTATGTCATCTTATAGCTCTGAAACGATTTATAAGCCTTGCTATATCATTATTATCCTAATGATGTTTCATGTCGGCAAACTTAACTGTAGCAGGAATAAGCGTGAAATTCTTTAATTTAATTTTTCTTTAAAAAATGCTTAATCTTTGAAATGATGTGCATTTTGATGATGTTAAGTTTTTTAATATAATAGTTTCTGTCGCTTTAAGAAGTACATATTTTTATTGTTTCGTTTACACGCATAATTTTAATAATAAAAAAAGCTTTTAAAGCAAAGTTTTATAATTTGTAATTATGCAAAATCCTCTTTTAAATGAAAACAAAAGTTAGGTAACAGATGTCTCTCAGCTTCTTATAAAAAGTACAGGCCTGAAGATAGTAACAGTTATAAAAGATTGAAAAAAGGACCAGGATTTTCATAAGAAAATTCTTAAATGTCACATGTTAATATTATGCAAAAAAGCTTTCTAGGCAACAGATGTTTCTTCTTACGAAACAATATTTCTTTTTCTACCAAAGTTGAAAAATAATAAAATATGTTAAAACGGTTTCCTTCTGTAGAAAAACTTATATTACTTGGAAAAGCATCTAAAAAACTTTTAGAACATTTAGATTTTTTTTATAATATTTTAGATGGAACAATATATTTAAACTAATTTGCATTTGCTAGAATAGACCTTTTTGTTTACAATTATTTTATGTGTTTAATTTTTGGTAGAATGCTTTCATTAATAAATATATTATAATGTAGTATTAATTATATAATTATTATGAAACTTTTTTGGCAATTTCCTTTCCTTCAATTATAGAACGTATATAAAATTCAAACAACCTTATTAGTGTGTTGTTATTGCAATACTGGTAAGGACATTTTCATATTATTCTCTAAATAATGGAATACTTTCAAATAAATTGTTTCGGTAAATTTCTGTATTATAAAACATGAACATGACACAAATGCATAATTTAACACTTTCGGGTCCAATTATTATTATTATTTTTATTTTGAGAACAAAATTACTTAACCCTTATGTCAATGACCAAAATTTGCCCTTGTGTCCAATGACTTGGGTACCCGGATACCTGCTGCGATTTTAACATGCGCGAGCCATAAAACACCCCTATTTCATACATTGTAACTGCTTGCCATTAGAGAAGAGAAATTTGATGCATTTTTATAAATATTAAATACAGTTGAACCCCGCTAATCCGAACTAATTGGGACCGGTGCCTGTTCGGATTACAAAAAAATCGGATTATCCGGAATATCGATGAAAATAGAAAAGAAAAAAAGATGCGTGCTAAAGGAAATGTAAGTCAGTAAACATCCTCCAATCCTGCATCCTGAGGTCCGGCATGCTGGACGATCCGGCACGACTTTCGGAAAAAAATATTATTCCTTGTTTAATAACTCCTGATGTTTATAATAATCCAATGGAACTTCAGGATGAGGAATTACGTAACAACCCATTACAGACTGTTCAAAATCGCGAATCTGCAAATAGCTCAATCACCACGTTAACGAGGAGATGAAAGAAAATTTCTCTAGATAATTTGCGAAATCAAACTGTTGAAAGGGAAAATATTTTTTTTATTATCCGAATTAAATACTTTTTGCATTTTAAAAAATAATTTTATAGTACTGGCAAACAAACTGATATTCGAGATTTTTTTAAGATGGGATTCTGCCAGTAGGCTTACAGTGCACGTTTTCATTTTATATTTGTGTACATATGTTATACTTTTACATTATTGAGTATTTTGTTAATTCTATTCAAACTGCTTTAAAAAAAAATCATGCTTTACTGCCATTTTTTGTTTAAATCTATCTTCTACACGTTTTTCCCGACATTTATCCGTTAAATAAAATCGGTTCGCATTAACCGAAATTTCAGATTAGCGGAATTCTACTGTACTTCAGGTGTCAACAATTCAAACAAAGATCACACATTAGAGATGTGAAAAATTTATATCCGTTTTATCAAGCAAGTATGAGTGTAGACCGATTCTAGAATATTCTTAGATTTATTTGTTTTGACAACCAGAACACACGAGTGGATTGTCTTCAAAATGTTAAAGCTGGAGCAATTCGTGATTTATGGTCTATGCTAAATCCTAACCTATTGAAAAAAATACATACCGACGGAAGAGTTGATGAACAGTTATTTCCGCTTCGAGTAAGAAAAAGGTTTACCCCAATATATTCCGTCTAAACCGGATAAATATGGGATCAAAATATGGTGGGTATGTGATAAAATATTTATTAACCTCTTAACGGCCATTACACATCCGAAAAACAGGTACAGATCGTGAAATAAACCAAGGTGAAAGAGCTGTGAAAGATTTCTCTCTGATTCTGGACAAAATATCACCATGAACAACTTTTTTTCTTCTTTTTCTTTGGCCAAAGTTTTATTATAATGAAATCTCACAAAGGTTGGCACTTAGAATGAAACAAACCTTATATTCCTCAAGAAATAAGGCTATGTAAATCTCGCACGTTTTATCCACAGAATTTGGATTTCATGATGACATATTTGATCGTACGTTCCAAAACGGAACAAAGCTGTCATTCTAATGTCTACTATACATCATGATAAAGGCATCACAGTACCGAAAGAAAAACTCAAAATGATTCAGTTTTACAAGGAAACTGAAATATGGAGTGGACATAATGGATAAATTATTGAGTCAATTTACAATGCATTGGCGTACAATAACATGGCCGCTTGCATTATTTTTCTAGATTGTGGATATAGCAGTACTTGCTACTTACATTATACATACTGCAAATAATGATATGGTTATAAATAAAACAGACAAACGTCGCCTGTTATTGTGGGAATTAGGTGAGATCTTGAGGGTTCCAGCTATTCAATACCAATCGCAAAATGCACTGGATATGATATATTATTCGACCAAATCGGGAATTCGAAGTAAACTGAAAAAACCATCTTTCACACGTTCAGAACCCAGTCCAAAAAGCTTAAGGCGAGATGGAACAAGAAGGATAAAAGCAGTTTTTGTCAGATGTTCTTGTTAGAGCCTCAAAAAGGGCGCAGAAAAACCAGAAAATCATGTAAACAATGTGGAAAGCCAGTATGTGATGGACATTCCTGCTATTCTACAGCTTGTTCAGAAAATTTCATGTAAATGAAATATTTTTTACCTTAAAAAATATGTCAAACTCTTTTTTTCAAATTAAATTCAAGTTTTATTGATCAAAATTTAAATAATCTATCAATTTCCGTATTTTTCCACTGAAAATTCGCATGGGTACCCGGGTACCCTGGTCATTGATTACAGGTATAAAAAGGTTTAATGCCCCGAAAAAGTAATAAAAAAATCCAAATTTTAAAGCGATTATATTAATGGACAGTGAATAATACAAAAAATGGGGATCCAAATTCATTTTACTTTATTTTGATATTAACACCCTGAAAACGGGATGAAAAGAGAAAAAAGGTACCCGGTACCCGGTCATTGACATAAGGGTTAATGTAATCTTAGCGATTCAAATAGCTTTACTGATGATTAAAGATTATGTTATTGTCTGTAATCTAATGTACTTATTTTGTATACTATTTAATTCATATTTATGTGATAATAGGTTAATGAAGAGTTTTTGAAGACGTTTGGAAAATATCGTATTACAACAGGGTTAAACAAATATTACAACTTTCTAACGTTTTTTGCGTTTTATCATATATAATTTGTTCAGAAAAGTAACCGATATTTTACATTTAAAGAGTGAAATATATGTTTAAAATAAAGGAATCGCCAACGGTGCAATGAGAATTAAGCAAACTTTTATTATTATTGTTATTACTAAATTTCAAAAAAGAAATGAAGTCATAATAAGAAAGGAATAGCGATATACTATCATTTCTATATGTAGATAATAACAAAAGTAATTGTTAAAAGAAAATAATACTCGATAAAAATACATGTACTAGTACACCAGATCCGAAAGGGTTAATATGATATTGTTAATGAATGTCAAATACAAGCGCTGAATATGTTAATGACTGCTTCTTGCTTAAATACACGTTGTACTGATCTTTAATTTCAGTTCTTGAAATGTTCCTTTTTCAAAGTCTATTTTTAATTCTGAGATTACTTGCATTTGTGAAATATGAATATTAGAATTATTTTTAACAACGTCTTCGAGGGTATAATAAAAACGTTGGAAAATTAAAGAATATATAACTAAAAAAACTTATAGAAACAAAGAAAAGAAAAGTATAAAAGCAAAAAATATATTTATAAAAAAGAAATATCATTCATTTCTAAATTTTGTATTGTGTTTAATGTTTAAAAAAATCAGAAACGGTAATCAAACGCTTTAGCATTAAATATTTTATTTTTAAAAAATAGAAATATTCACATATGTTTATTGATATGAACAAGTTATAAATAATATTATTAAAACAATAATAATATTTTAGAAGTAAAGTATAATAAACAAAATCATAAAATTGTATGTTTTATGCGTGTTAATTGCTGGCATATGACAACATGCGATTTCATAAAATTTTTAAACACATTTTTCATTGCATCCTGTATAGTGAACTGCTAATGGCATAAAATATGTCGGTCGTCAATTAGCATAGTTTTGTCCATCGATGGTTCGGACAAATCGTTCAACGTTTTCATTGAATTTTAAAAAATATTATCATCAGTTGCATGCTCTATGGAATGCCTCTGTTCGTAGTATAACATTTTTTGGCATTAATATGAGCTTCTTAAAGAAAATGGAGTTTTTGTGTTTCATTTTCCATAATATTTTGAGTTTCATTACATTTGTATGTAAAAATAAATCCCGATTTACTAAGAGAAAATATATATTTCGTCGTTAAGTTCGCTTATTAACTGTGTTACAATGCTCAAGGAGAAGTATTTTCTGCAGTATTTATTTAAAAATCTTTATCTTTCTGTAAAACGATTGTTTACCTAAATCTTTTTCTCCGTAATATAGTAAACTTTCCCCATTACTATACTAAAGTGATTTTTTAGAGGTTATGGACAAATATCTTAAAATACCGTAACTTCGATTTAAGAGAGAGCTATCTGCACTGACTACTTTTAAAAAAAAAGTCCTACGTGTATATGTTACTAGTTTGTGTTGTTACTTCTAGAGCAGGCATGTTAAAAACTGTTTTTTCATCGATAGAAAAAAAGGCATTATATAAAAATCTGCAAATTACATGAATAAATTAGAATTAAAAAATTCTGTAATATTTTGTGTTTCATTACGCTTTTATATATTATATATATATATATATATATATATATATATATATATATACGAAGAGAAAAATATATCTCGTCTTTACGTTTACTAATTGAGTGAGTTGTAATGTTGAAAGAGAAGTAGTTGGGGCAATATTCATTTAAAAATCATGAGTTTTATATAAAAATAATTCCCCAATTCTTATTCTCTGTAATATAGTTTACTTTTCCGAGCACTGTACAAAACTGATTTTTTACAAGCTATAGCATAAAACATATAAAATAGAGTAACTCGGAAACAGGGGAGGGGTACTCGCCCTTTATCCCTAAAAAAAAGTTCTGGTTATATTATGTTACTTATTATGATACTAGTTTGTGCTATTACCAGTAGAGGAGATATATCACACTGATTTACTATCGATACAAAATTAAACATTACATAAAAAACAGCAAACACATTGCTGGACAGATAATTACACTTGTTTATTTCCTATTTAATTTACATCCAAAATTGTTAATTGGTCCAAATCATCCAAGCAACCTCATAGTAAATTGGTATATAATTTTATATACCTTAGATAAATTCAAATAACATAAGTGATCGTAATTACGTAATTCTAGTAGAAGAGCAACGCGAATAATTAATAAAATTAAATTATAATCCGCGTAAAACTGTAATTATTAAATTTAATTAATTACGAATAAAATTAAGAGTTTGCGTTGTGAATTATTTATACGAACTCTTCCACTTATGAATTAAACTAAAATTTAAGCTGTAAAAATAAGTTGACACACCTTAAACATTTATCAATTAAATAATTACAGAAACTTTTTAAAACTTGATTAAATATTTTATTTACATTGAACACAACTATATACATATACACATTATACTAATTCAAAAAAAAAGAAAGCAACACTTTTGTTCGCTGCTCATTATTACATGTATAGTTAATCTTTTTTTAAAAAAAAGAGAATGTTTTCATTCACTCTTATTATTATATATTTTCTTTCATTTTTTTAAAATACCTTAATTATATTTAATTATTGGTTTTGTTGGATCTCAGATTGCTCTCTACCATAAAATATCATAAAAGGATATTTATAATTTCTCATATAATTTAAAGTGGTAAAAGAAAAAGATTAAGGTAATACCTTGAATCATATACGGGATGGTGGCCTTTATTCATCAAATTCAGAGTTGTCGCGTTGCTAAGGATCATATCCAAATGTCATCTGGATTCAGCTTCTTATCAGAGCGGCAAAATCGGGATGGCAGGATGCATAGCTACGGACCGCAGAAGAACAATCCATTTTATTTCAACATCAGGAAGACATCCTCAATTAGGCTTGCTTAGGCTCACTCCGATATGTCCATCTCGCCTGGGCATTACTAGGGCTCTCTGGATTCATTGCATGGGCTTTCAGGATAGCTCCTGCGTCTTCGACATCTTTTTTTAGACTCCCTTTTTCAAACCTTTTTCTTCTGGCACACCAACTCTTGCAGTGGGTGGAGCTATTTGTCTAGTCCTCCCTTATTGGATATGAGAAGATATTGCATTATCCTTAGATAGACCTATTAGCTAACAGTCTGCAAATGGCCCCTTACATATACTTTAATATTATTATATGCATTAATTTTGGGTGGTCTGAAAAGCCATAAATTTATTCCAACACTTTTATTAAGGCCATAAATTTATTCCAACATTTTTATTATTTTACGATTTCTAATTATACACCACTTTCCACTGGCTTGTCATAAAACGACATCATGGCGTCTGGCTATTGTTGTTATCTGAGATCCGAACTATCTTCGACATTATACATTCATTTTACAATACAACAATTTTTTTAAAAAAATATATATATTTAATATTTAAAATCAACTTAATAATTTTTGTATGAACTTACACTCCTATTTTACTTAAATATATAAACATTATAATTTTACACTCATAATTATATTTTATATAAAAAAAAATATTTATACAAACAGAAATAACAAATTACGCAATTTTACTTTGATTTAACCAACATGGTGCGGGAACATATTATTGTTATATGTTGCCCAGCATCTCTCCAGGTAGTCAGAGAAAAGAAAAAAAAAACTGATTGCTGGTTTTATTTATTTATTTATTTTTTTTTTGTAAAGCATAAAAGAATTTTTACCTGTCCATATGACTGTGTATCTACACAGTTTTTGAGCAAAGTCTGTAATGTTCAATTATCAATGGTTCTGGTATATTTTATAAGAAGTTCTTCTATTTTTCATAACAGAAAGTTCAACACATGATAGCATAGTTGTCTGTTGACATTCACATTTATAGAAGACATCTGTACTGAAAATACGACATCTTCCTCGAAGCCTTTTTTCTTTACCACACACACGTTTAATAATTTTGTAACTTTACAGTTTAAGTGCCCAAAAATACATTCAAAGCTACAATTTTGTATGAAACTAATATGCCGAAATAAACCTAAATACAGGAAAAATAATGGCATACACATTTGACATATCATTTTATCACATATAATCTTATGACACAGTGTTTCATTTAAAACACATTTTATACTGAATAAAAGTAAATACAATGCTTATAGTATGACATGTTATATTTTCACATAATTAATCTGATGTATTCAAAGCATACTCAGCAAAATATTGTGTACAAACTGGTTACCTTATTTTATTTATTTATTTGTTACTTCTAACTTGTATGATACGTCAAAATATACAAGCTATTTCATCTCCTTTAATATATCATTACGTAATGCCTAGAAAACAGGGTAGAAAAAAAAGAAGGAAAAGAGAAGAAAACCAGTTTTTGACCTTCCCCCATCCTCCTAAAACGAGGGGTCGGTCAAGCTACTAATCACATTTTGCTGAGGTGATTTGGGCTTTGACAAAATTTTACGACTTCCAAAAGTATGTATTTAAAACCATTTCATGCTTGTAATTACCTTATTAATTAGTATAATTTCTTGATATACTTTCTTCTTAACTAACTGTGCATGCCTGTATGTAATTTTTAACATAATCTATGTATAAACAGTGTATGTATTTGTATCATATCTAATGTAAACCTTCTGCTTTTTTTTATTATTTTGCAGGGGAAAATGGCGACTCTAGCATTTGAATTCTCCTGCCTCGTACTGCAACTGAAGCGAGCGTGCATTTATGCTGTCCGGTTCAGATCTAAACAAATTGCCTTTCAGGATTTAAGAAAAAAATGCATATAATTTTCTTTAACTGATTACATTGTATATTTTTTAGACCTTTCTAACAAACACAAATTTTGATTCATGATATTGTTCACTATTAAAATGTAAACAACATGGAAATATGACTTCTACAGCCTCTCAAAATGCAAAATATGCATTACGCTGACCGTAAAAATGCACCTACATTTAATACTATTAAATTGTGTTGTCAGAAAATGCAATTGGCGAAGAAGAGAACAATTTTTGTCTTTAATAATTATTTATTTAGCCAACAATTCGATCTTAAAAGATTGTTAAATTTTCATATTTATTTTTTTACTGAATGAAATAAAAATTTATTTATTCAAAATTTTATTTATCATTAACCTTCCGTATGTGAATTCTACTGTCTTTTAATGATATGTTTAAAAATAAAAGATAATAAATTATTATTATTAATCAAACATTAATAATTATTATTTAATTATAAAAAAATGTTATTAATACACTTGTATAATTTTAAAAATACAAAAGCAAATGATAATTACTACGTAAAATCGTATGCAGCCATCTATGAGTACCCGGCCGGACCAAAGAAATTCTGCCAGCAGAAAAAATCTTTGTATACTCACAAACAACCACATCCATTTTTTTTTTTTTTTTTTTTTTTTTTAGATTAAGTTTTTAAAATAATTACTGTACGTACTATATAAAAAAAAATTAAGTAAATTAATTTATTAAGCCATACTACATATTTTAATAAAACTAAGGCCAATATATATAAATATATTTATTTATTTATTTTGTTTCCTTATGTTAAATTGGCCAAATTATATAAAAAAAAATTATGAACTCACACACTCAAATTTATCAATACTATGTATATTTATATGTGTTTAATTTAGAATTGCATTTAATTCTAAGGGAAAGAAAAGAGAAAAAGAATGCTTAAATGCTAAAATAACATAAATTTATAAAATATTTTATTAAAAAAAAAATCTAATTTCTAGCTGCTTTCAGCAAGATGTCATTTTATATTAAATAATTTTTCTAATACATTTTATTAATTATTAAATTCGCATATTTTTATATATGCAATAAAAATATAATAGTCTTACATAAAATTTTACACTACAACAATGTTATTAATTAATTTAACTTGGATTTAAGCCTACTTTAATTCTAATTGAATACCGTTAATAAAAGTAAATTAGCTTATCAAGTTAAATATAATATAAACTATGTTTGTCTAATGTTAATTTTGCTGAAAATTTCATAAATTTTAACTGTAAATGCTAATTGCTATACCTTTTGTTATTTATTTTGAAAACAACACCAACTTATATTTTTATTTATTATTTTTTTATTAAATCTAGGAACTATACACTGAGCTAGACACTCCATAAATGTGTAAAACCTAAAAATCAAAATTTTCCTAAATAAAACTCAAAATGCTGCTTTTTACAATATAATATTACTAATTTTATTGTTTCTGAGCATAACATCTAGTAATTATACCATACTTAATTTTTTCTTCGATTCCTTTTTCAGCCAAGAATCCTGAAGTTTATGACCAAGTGATGACTATATACTTTGATTTAGTGATGAATAAGTTTTCTACAAATATTTTGTTGGTGTTGGTGCATACCCAGCCGTTGGCCAAAATTGCACCCTATACAGAAAGCCTTTGGTGAGAAAATTTTAATTTTACTTCAATTAATGATTTGTGTATTTGTTTACTGTAATTTTGTGTGCAATCATATTGAAATAACTTGCCTTGTCCATTGTCATATATATATATATATGTTTTTTAAAAACCAATGTGCTACACCAAAATCCTTTTTTTTTATTTTTTTTATAACACTTTTGTTCATAAAACTTATCCCTGCTGTCTAAATTCTAGACTTTAGCATATAAGTTGTAATTGAACTACCGGAATAAATCTTAGCACTTTTTGTATATTTTATTATATTTAGGCTTATAGCTGACCGCTATCCTAATATAGAGTGCACTAATAATTTATTCCTTGTCAACCATATATTTATATAAGAAAATATATATATATATATGAGTATGCTATAAAGCTGTTCTAACTACCCTGAACCTAATAGCTTACACCTACTCATTTTAAAGAGTAATTCTGAAATTCTGTCATCTAAATTGTAAGGCTATTAGCAAAGGCTACCCTTATAGAAAACAAAAAAATTCTCTTTTTTTTTTTTTTACTCCAACATTATTCACTATTAAGTTAATTAAGTTTTAATGTTATTTGGCTTTGTTAAGATTTTACATTTTCTAATTCATATTCGAAAAAAATATATATATAACTTTTGCCTGGAGAGAAATATTTCACTGCTCCAGTGAAGTTTTGTGAAGCACATTTCATAATTTTATAAGTATGTTTTCGGGTGCGCCCTGCACATTTGCTCAATATTGTAACCCTGAGACAAATTGGCGTTCCCATCTTCCTATCCTTTCTTATTATTATTTTGAATTTTAAAAAGGCAAGTTATTAATTTTGTTTCAACCTGTTTTTTTTTTTTTTTTTTTTTTTTTTTTTTTTTTTTTTTTAGCTAAAAGAGAAAAATTTATTTTAAAATTTTGAAAATTTTGAAATTTTGAAATTCGATTAATTGTGTATTTTGTTTTATTTTTAATACCAATTCATATCCCATGGATAATACTGGGGAGGGGGGAAAAGGTAATGATCTTGTATAACATCCCCGTGTAAGTTTGTATATGGTGTATAACCATATAACGACCTATTTGTATTATGGTGGTCTTTTTTATCACTTAAATCTGGTTCTGCATTCTCAGAATATTTACTTTTGTTTTATAATACTTTTTCGTAACTTTGTCACCCTTTTGACTCGTATTTTTATTTAATTCAAACCAACAATTTTCAGCTGAGTGCGATTTTCTCTGACAAATGCCACATTTATTTTTGTAATTTTTATCACCCTTAATTTTTTTCTGAGACCCCTGTAAATTCGTAATTTCCGCCTCTGTATGACCTGTTGCATATTTCGGAGCGTACAATTGATCCATATGTCGTTTGATCGGCTCTATTGATTTATCTGGAACATATTGTAATAAATAATTAAAGTTTCTAAACTTTTTAGTAACTTCGTAGGGTCCTTGAAATTTTGGCTCTAATGCGCCTGGTTTTCCAATACATTTTAAATATACTGTTTGACCCAAATTTAAATCCTTTACTTTTTCGTATGCCTCTTCATCTATGTATTCTTGCATTATTTTCTCCTGGTTTGCAAGGGATTGAATTTTGATTTCCTTCATATGCTGTATTCTGCTTTTAACATAAGAGTGGGTATATATTTCCTCGGAAGGAATATGGGCTCTGAAGGGATTTTTTATTTCCCTTGCGAAAAATAGCAGTGAGGGACTATATCCCGTAGCGCGGTGTTTCGAGGAATTATACGCTAGTTTAAAAAAATCCAGTCTTATGTCCCATTCCGTAGTGCGTTTCGACATAGCTACAATTGATGTTTTTAATATTTTATTGGTAACTTCACAAAGTCCATTTCCTTGCGCACGGTATACACTCACAAATTTCCTTTGTATGTTTAAAGATTCCAAATATTCTTTCATAATTTCGCTTCTTAAATATTTTGCGTTATCAAAGATAATTTCTTTACAAATCCCATAATTTGCAAAATATTTATTTAGTACATTTAATATAGTCTGTGACTCTACGTTTCGTAGGGGAACAGCTTCCAGGAATCTCGATGTCGAATCAATTATAATTAAAATGTATCTGTTTTTCCTTAACGTGAGTTTTAAAGGTCCAATGACGTCAGCATGCAGGACTGTACCGACTTCGTGATCTTTCACCATTTTTTAACAGGGACTTTTATTGCCGTGTGTTGTTTAGATGTGAGGCACTGCACACAATTTGCACAATACTGTTTAATATCTTTGTACATTCCGTGCCAAAAAAGCCTTGTTTTCACATTATCATAAGTTTTTTGAAATCCGAAATGCGCTCTATGAGCTTCTTCTATGGCTGCAATTTTTAATGAATCCGGGGTAATTAAAAGCTCCTTTTTATCTGAACCAGGTTTTAAAATTAATAATTTATTTTGATTTAAAGTAAATCTCTTCGTGCTTCTATTATTTTTGTCTTTTTCGATTTTATTTATTATAATTTTTAATTTTTCGTCTGCGTATTGCTCCGATTTAATATTTTCGTCTGTAAGTGCTATGTTACTTGCAAACAAATTATTTTGGAGTTCTCTGTCTGTTGTAAGATTATCTAAATTCCTGCTCAAATAGTCTGCTGGATTGTTAATTCCTTCGACGAATTCGAAGTCGAAATTAAAGTCTTGTAAATCTGCTACCCATCTGTTTATAATTTCCGATTTATCTTGTAAATGTAAATGCTGAGTTAGTGCTTTCGAATCAGTTAACACGGTAAACCTTCTACCCGAAAGCATATATTTAAAATGCATAATTGCTTCATGCACTGCTAATAACTCAAATTTAATACTCGGATAATTTTTTCCGGTTCTCTAAGTTTTCTCCCGAAAAATTCAACAGGTAGCAAATGACCATCCTTTTCTTGAGCTAAAACACCTGAAATTGCAACTTTGCTCCCATCCGTGAATAAGAAAAATTCCTTGTTAAAATCGGGGGGTCTGAGTGTTGGTTTTTGTACAATTTCTTCCTGAATTATCAGAAAAGCTTTTTCTGCTTCTGGACTCCACTTGAATTTAACTTTATCTTTAGTCAGTTCTACTAATGGGTTAACTTTGTCTGAATAGTTGGGTATTAGTGTCCGAAAATAATTCGCTAAACCCAATAAAGATCTGACCCCCTTTTTCGATTTTGGTCTGACTAAATTTTTCACTTTTTCTATATTCTTTTGTGATGGAGAATATCCCATTTGATTCACCCTAAATCCTAGGAATTCTATTTCTGCTTTGCAAATTTGCATTTTTGAAGGTTCAATTGTCATGTTATTATTTATTAATACCTGTAAAACTTCTTCTAAGGTTTTCATCATCTCTGCTATTGTGTTTGCAGATATCAACACATCATCAATGTAGTATGATACTTTGCTTTTATCAAAATGTCCCAGAATTTTATCAATTACTTCTGCAAAAATTGCGCTAGAATTTCGTGTGCCAAAAGCTAAACGAAGCGGCATATGTTTGCCAAATTCCGTAATAAAAGCTAATTTTCTACAATCTTCTGGTTTTAAATTGATTTGAAAAAATGCACTATGTAAGTCTAGCACAGTATAATATTTCTTACCGCTTATTTTTTGTAATAAGTCTTTTACGTCCGGCATCGGATAAGTGTATGGTTGTAAAATTTGGTTCAATAGTCTTAGGTCCGTTGCCATTCTAAACTTGGGTTCTGCATTCGGGTTATTACTCGGATTTTTCTTTCTAATGAAAATAACTGGAAAAGCATACTCGGAGTCAGTCTTCTCTATAATTTTAGCCTATAACAATTGTTCAATTTCCCGTTTCGCATACTGTCTTACTGCCTGAGGCAATTTATATGGCTTAGCTTGTACCGGGAATTCATGATTCAATTGAAAACTTGGTGCGACAAACGCTGATTGCCCCAATGTTTGATAACGTTTTGAAAATGCATGAACATTGCCCATTAAAATTTCTCGAAATTTTTGTTGTACTTCCTCTGATAAATGGCTTAAATCGAAATCCGTCTCTTTAATTTCTGCTTCTCGCAATTTTCTTACATCTTCTATATTTAAATTATTTATTTCATAAAATGTCCCTTTCTCTATATTATCAGTTGAGTCATCTTGCTTGCACTCAAAGTTCTTTATAATTTCCCCCATTTTAGTTCCTTTCTGAATAATTAACTTTTCTAACAGTTTATTCTTTATTATAATATTTATGTTATTATTTTTTTTAACTTCGTGTAACGAAGTCTCGCATGAAAATTTACTATTTTCTTGAATGGGGTCAAAAATAATCACATCTGACAGATTTATATCCTCTGGGCATTTTAATTTTACAATTTTCGATTCTTCAGGTTGGAGAAAAATTCTATTTTTAGCAATGGCAAACATAATTTTATTTGAATGTTCCCCTGAATTACATGGCGTAATGTTATTCACTTCATAATTATTTACTTCACTTGCAACTTTTAAGTTAATTTGTTGATTTTTAAATTTTAAGGTTTTATTGCATAAATCCAAAATCATATGATTTTCTTTGAGATAATCGTACCCTAATAACATTTGGTACTGCCTATCAAAATCATCATTAGTGACATAAAATGTGCCTGTTGTGAATATACCTTTTAATCGAAAAGTTAATTTTACACATTGTTTAAAAAAAAATCTTTGAATTCGTCAAAGTTTTAATTTGGATCTGATTGCCCAAATATTTGATTTTGACGTTTGTATCTTTAATTTTTTTGAATAAAGAAGGTGATAAAAGGGAAACGGCAGCTCCAGTATCCAATAAAGCTTGTATTTCGACGCCCTGTATACTTAGTGATATAATTGGCAGACTATCTTTGTCTGCATTTGTTATATTTGCGATTGTTTTATTTATTTTATCGATTTCCGTCTCTGAAAATCCCGAATCTTGATCCGATTTCGCTGTTTTCTTTGCCCATTTTTTTTTCTTTTTGCGCTTTTCAAATTGATAACCATTTTGATCATAATTCTCAGAAATGTATCCAAAATCCCTATTTCCCGAATTCCAGTTAGGTTTTGGATAATCATACATCCCATAATGCGTCGGGTAATTAAAGGAATTGCAGTAATCATTATAATATCGTTCATAATCATTATAATGAAAATTGTTATTGAAATGGGGACCCTGATAATTATTGTGCTTATTACAGAGTTTCTTATTCCGCGGAACACTATCATCTCTAATTGCATGGTTTTTTTTCTTTGATTTTTTTAGTTTTTCAATCTCCCCTTTTAATTTCTCGATTAACTCTTTGTTTTGCTTACCTGATTCTATAATGTTCTCATAAAGATCTTTGTTTTCTTTATTTATTGCGCTAATTTCCTCAAACTTTGATTCATTATACGCACTTTCCATAAGTCTTGCTAACTCGCATGCCTCCTTGAAACACCTGGGCGCATTTTTACGAACATCTAGTGCAATATCCGGTCTAATTGCATTTAGAAAATTCGACATTTTTAAGATTTCGATAAAATTCTCTTCCTTATTATCCACATTTTCGCCTGCACTTTCGATATAAGATTTTACACCCTTTTTAAACTCCAAAATGAAATCCTCTATCGTTTGACTTGCGGCCTGTTTTAAATTTAGGAAATTGCTCTGAGCATTAAGGAAGCTTAGTTTAGTACCAAATAACTCCACCAAATTATTTTTAAATAAATTATAATTGGTCTCATTATATTTTTCAATCTGTTTACTTAAAATATGTTTTGCGTCCCCAGTAATTTTAGCCTTTAAAATTAATAATTTAGTTTCTTCCTGTATATCTTTCGAATTCAAAATATTATCAAATTCATCTAAGAAAAATATAATGTTTTTGTTCTTTTTATTGTCAAATGGTGACACTAACTTAATACGTGTATCTATATCCAGCGTCTGAGTCATTTTTAACAAATATTAGTAATCAATGTATACTTTTTCAAAATATCAATTCAAAATAGATCCTATACCTCTTAAAAGAATATTTTGCATCTCATACTATTTTCTCTATATTACAACATATGTATGAAAATATTCTAAATTGCATAAATACATAAAAACAACAGCACTAAAATTTAAAAAAATATTTCTTAGCAGATGAAGTTGTTTTGTAGATTATTCTTTTACACACATAAATACCCCTAAAATGTTTATAATACACGTATATATAAAAAACAACATAATTTCATTTAACAGAAGAATATCTGTCTTTTTCTACAGAAACAACAATCTTAATTTTTTTTTATAAATATTGTACCACTACTTCGTAGTACGACTCATAAATTTTCTTTTGTATCACCTTGATACAATTTCAAAAATCATGATCTATTGACATTTCAATCATTTTTATACCAGTCATATTATAAAATTTTACTCATTATTCTTATTATTATTATTTATACAGTATATAAAAAAAAATTATTTTTACAAATGTGTCATCCGTGATGTGAATGCCATTATTTCTCAATGGTAACTGAGATCCAACCAAAAGAGAAAAGAGAGGGAAAAAAATTGTAATTCCTAAATTTACCTATTATAAATCCCAGAATTATTTTTTTTATTTTTTTTTAATTGCTAACATATATTATTCATTTTATTTATTTAAATTATTATATGTGTGTCATTATTGTTACAATAATAAAATTAATTTTAATAAAATATTAATCAATTAAACTTACATACCTACAATATCTTTAAAATTGTGACATTAAAATAATACTTAAATTTATTTTCCTTTATTATTATTATTATTATAATTATTATTATTATTTCTAATGACCTCAGATGAACGTTCCTGAGTCATAGCACCATTTTACTTAATGAGGGGGGATACTGGACAGATAATTACACTTGTTTATTTCCTATTTAATTTACATCCAAAATTGTTAATTGGTCCAAATCATCCAAGCAACCTCATAGTAAATTGGTATATAATTTTATATACCTTAGATAAATTCAAATAACATAAGTGATCGTAATTACGTAATTCTAGTAGAAGAGCAACGCGAATAATTAATAAAATTAAATTATAATCCGCGTAAAACTGTAATTATTAAATTTAATTAATTACGATATAAAATTAAGAGTTTGCGTTGTGAATTATTTATACGAACTCTTCCACTTATGAATTAAACTAAAATTTAAGCTGTAAAAATAAGTTGACACACCTTAAACATTTATCAATTAAATAATTACAGAAACTTTTTAAAACTTGATTAAATATTTTATTTACATTGAACACAACTATATACATATACACATTATACTAATTCAAAAAAAAAGAAAGCAACACTTTTGTTCGCTGCTCATTATTACATGTATAGTTAATCTTTTTTAAAAAAAGAGAATGTTTTCATTCACTCTTATTATTATATATTTTCTTTCATTTTTTTAAAATACCTTAATTATATTTAATTATTGGTTTTGTTGGATCTCAGATTTCTCTCTACCATAAAATATCATAAAAGGATATTTATAATTTCTCATATAATTTAAAGTGGTAAAAGAAAAAGATTAAGGTAATACCTTGAATCATATACGGGATGGTGGCCTTTATTCATCAAATTCAGAGTTGTCGCGTTGCTAAGGATCATATCCAAATGTCATCTGGATTCAGCTTCTTATCAGAGCGGCAAAATCGGGATGGCAGGATGCATAGCTACGGACCGCAGAAGAACAATCCATTTTATTTCAACATCAGGAAGACATCCTCAATTAGGCTTGCTTAGGCTCACTCCGATATGTCCATCTCGCCTGGGCATTACTAGGGCTCTCTGGATTCATTGCATGGGCTTTCAGGATAGCTCCTGCGTCTTCGACATCTTTTTTTAGACTCCCTTTTTCAAACCTTTTTCTTCTGCCACACCAACTCTTGCAGTGGGTGGAGCTATTTGTCTAGTCCTCCCTTATTGGATATGAGAAGATATTGCATTATCCTTAGATAGACCTATTAGCTAACAGTCTGCAGATGGCCCCTTACATATACTTTAATATTATTATATGCCTTAAAGTTTGGGTGGTCTGAAAAGCCATAAATTTATTCCAACACTTTTATTAAGACCATAAATTTATTCCAACATTTTTATTATTTTACGATTTCTAATTATACACCACTTTCCACTGGCTTGTCATAAAACGACACCATGGCGTCTGGCTATTGTTGTTATCTGAGATCCGAACTATCTTCAACATTATACATTCATTTTACAATACAACAATTTTTTAAAAAATATATATATTTAATATTTAAAATCAAATTAATAATTTTTGTATGAACTTACACTCCTATTTTACTTAAATATATAGACATTATAATTTTACACTCATAATTATATTTTATAAAAAAAATATTTATACAAACAGAAATAACAAATTACGCAATTTTACTTTGATTTAACCAACATGGTGCGGGAACATATTATTGTTATATGTTGCCCAGCACACATATAGAAAGTAAAATAAAAATTAAATTTATTTTATGACTATTGCTCATGATAAAAAATGTTCACATAAAATTCAAGCATTGTAAAGAAATAATCCTGTAAAGCTTCAACGTCCGCATTATTTGCTATATTAATGATTTAAAAAAAAACAAACATAACAATAGTTTTTATCTGCGAAATCTACAATTTTTGGTTTTATCTACTATGTCGTAGTTATTAGGTAGCTTTCATTACAAAAAGCTACCTATTGCAGCCGTTCGGAGGAAAGCGATTTCAAAAAATTTTGGTATATTTTCATCGATCATGACCGCCGGACCCCGAAACCACCCTCCGTTCAAAATTGATATATATATATATATATATATATATATATATATATATATATATATATATATATATATATCCATATATATATATATATATATATATATATCCATATATATATATATATATATATATATATATATATATATATATATATATATATATATCTGACCTATGTCACACGGTAACTCTCGTATTTATGAACCGATTTGGATGTAATTCGGTGTGTACATAGTACACACCAATGTCTCGACCGAGTTCGTTGGCCAGCTTTATCCGCCATTTTGTTTAAAAATGGCGGCCATTTAAACTTTTTTTAAAAATTTAAAATTTGAAATGTGGTACCAAAAAATTGAAAATGGAAAAATATTTTTCTCTTATGTATTTGACCTTTATACAAAGACTCCGGAGCAATTTTTGTTTCGTCTATATCTTAAAAAATGGCTGAGTTATAGCATTTTGAATTTCTAGCGTGGCTGACATTTTGAAACGTCCTGAATTTTGTCACGCGATAAAAGGCGTATTTATGAACCGATTTGGATGTAACTTTGTTTATACATAGTACATACCAATGTCTCGACCGAGTTCGTTGGCCAGCATCATCCGCCATATTGTTTAAAAATGGCGGCCATTTAAATTTTTAAGAAAAATTTAAATTTGAAATGTGGTACCAAAAAATTGAAAATTGAAAAAATATTTTTTTCTTATGTATTTGACCTTGATAAAAAGATTCGGGAGCAGTTTTTGTTTCGTCTATATCTTAAAAAATGGCTGAGTTATAGCATTTTGAATTTCTAGCATGGCTGACATTTTGAAGTGTCCTGATTTTTGTCACCTGATAACAGATGTATTTATGAACCGATTTGGATGTAATTCGGTGTGTACATAGTACACACCAATGTCTCGACCGAGTTCGTTGGCCAGCTTCATCCACCATCTTGGTTCAAAATGGCGGCCATTTAAATAATTTAAAAAATTTAAAATTTAAAATGAGATACCAAAAAATTTGAAAATGAAAAAGATTTTCTTCGTATGTGTTTGACCTTAATATAGAGATTCCGGAACAGGTTTTGTTTCGTCTATATATAAAAAAATGGCTGAGTTATAGCATTTTGAATTTCTATTGTGGCTGACATTTTAAAAGGATCTGATTTTTGTCACGCGATAACAGGCGTATTTATGAACCGATTTGGATGTAACTTGGTCTGTGCATAGTACATACCAATGTCTCGACCGAGTTCGTTGGCCAGCTTCATTCGCCATCTTGTTTCAAAAGGGTTGCCATTTAAAAAAAAAGTAATTTAAAATTTAAAATAAAATATTAAAAAATTGGAAAACGAAAAAAAAAATTTTTTTTGTGTTTGGCCTTGATACAAATATTCTGGAGCAGTTTTTGTTTCTGAAAATTTGTTCTTTTGTTTATATCTTAAAAAATATTGAATTATAGCACTTTAAATTTCTAGCATGGCTAACACTTTGAAACGATTTTGTATTTGTCACGCGATAACACACGTATTCGCCTATTTCGATGGAAGAAGGCATGTGGATAGTATACATCAATATCTCAACCAAGTTCGCTGGCCAGCTTCATCAGCCATCTTGTTTGAAAATGGCGGCCATTAAATTAAAAAAAAATTATATTTAAAGTGAGGTGCAAAAAAAAAAAAAAAAAAAAAAAAAGTCCTTCCGGCCAGTGCCGGGAGGAAGAGGTAGCTTTCATTTTCCTTATTTTAAAAAAGCCAACTTATATTATTCAAACACACGAAGCTCAATTTAGTGGAAACCGAATATAAGAGATTCAATATTAATTTTTATCAATACTAAATCATTATGAATGAGAATTTCGCGAAATTAGTCAGCTTTATCCAAGCTGCTTTTATTTAAACTAACTTATATTTGGCTGCCAAATTCGGCGATTTCTTAAAGTTCCTGCCATTTTAAGACAACATGGTGGATGAGGCTAATCAGTGAACTTGGTCGAGACCTTAGTAATGGCTGTGCACATGCTCACTCACATCGGAATCGGTTGATATATATGAGTGCTGTCGCAGGCAAAAAATAAGTTTTTCAAAATGTCACCCACATTAGAAATTGAAACTGCTATATATGAGCCATTTTTTAAGATAAAGACAAACAAAAAATGCTCGTGAATGCTTATATCAAGGCCAAATACATATGAAAGAAACCTTTTTCAATTTCTATTTTAGGTAGCATTCTTTACAAAAATCTACCTATTGCAGCCGTTCGGAGGAAAGCGATTTCAAAAAATTTTGGTATATTTTCATTGATCATGACCCCCAGACCCCGAAACCACCCTCCGTTCAAAATTGATATATATATATATATATATATATATATATATATATATATCAATATGTATATATATATATATATATATATATATATATATATATATATATATATATATATCTGACCTATGTCACACTGTAACTCTCGTATTTATGAACCGATTTGGATGTAATTCGGTGTGTACATAGTACATACCAATGTCTCGACCGAGTTCGTTGGCCACCTTCATCCGCCATTTTGTTTCAAATGGCCGCCATTTAAAATTTTTAAAAAAATTTAAAATTTGAAATGTGGTACCAAAAAATTGAAAATGGAAAAATATTTTTTCTTATGTATTTGACATTTATACAAAGACTCCGTATCAGTTTTTGTTTCGTCTATATCTTAAAAAATGGCTGAGTTATAGCATTTTGAATTTCTAGCGACGCTGACATTTTGAAACGTCCTGAATTTTGTCACGCGATAAAAGGCGTATTTATGAACCGATTTGGATGTAACTTCGTTTATACATAGTACAGACCAATGTCTCGAACGAGTTCGTTTGCCAGCTTCATCCGGCATCTTGTTTAAAAATGGCGGCCATTTAAAATTTTAAGAAAAATTTAAATTTAAAATAAGATACCAAAAATTGGAAAATGAAAAAGATTTTTTTTGTATGTGTTTGACCTTAATACAAAGATTCCGGAACAGGTTTTGTTTCGTCTACATCTAAAAAAATGGCTGAGTTATAACATTTTGAATTTCTATTTAACTCTATCTAAAAATTTAAATTTGAAATGTGGTAGCAAAAAATTGAAAATTGAAAAAATATTTTTTTCTTATGTGTTTGACTTTGATAAAAAGATTCGGGAGCAGTTTTTGTTTCGTCTATATCTTAAAAAATGGCTGAGTTATAGCATTTTGAATTTCTAGCGTGGCTGACATTTTGAAACGTCCTGATTTTTGCCACGTGATAACAGACGTATTTATGAACCGATTTGGATGTACCTTGGTGTGTACATAGTACATACAAATAACTCAACCCAGTTCGTTGACCAGCTTCATTCGCCATCTTGTTTCAAAATGGTGGCCATTTAAAAAAATTTAAAAAAAATAAATTTAAATTGAGTTACCAAAAAATTGGAAAATGAAAAAGATTTTTTTTGTATGTGTTTGACCTTAATACAAAGATTCCGGAACAGGTTTTGTTTCGTCTACATCTAAAAAAATGGCTGAGTTATAACATTTTGAATTTCTATTGTGGCTGACATTTTAAAACGACCTGATTTTTGTCACGCGATAACAGGCGTATTTATGAACCGATTTGAATGTAACTTGGTCTGTACATAGTACATACCAATGTCTCGACCGAGTTCGTTGGCCAGCTTCATTCGCCATCTTGTTTCAAAAGGGTTGCCATTTTTAAAAAAAAATGTAATTCAAAATTTAAAATGAGGTATTAAAAAATTGGAAAATGAAAAAGATTTTTTTTATGTGTTTGGCCTTGATACAAAGATTCTGGAGCAGTTTTTGTTTCTGAAAATTTGTTCTTTTGTTTATATCTTAAAAAGTGGTTGAATTATAGCACTTTGAATTTCTATCATGGCTAACACTTTGAAACGATCTTGTATTATTTGTCACGCGATACCACACTTATTCGCCTATTTCGATGGAAGAAGGCATGTGGATAGTATACATCAATACCTCGACCAAGTTCGTTGGCCAGCTTCATCAGCCATCTTGTTTCAAAATGGCGGCCATTAAATTAAAAAAAAAATTATATTTAAAGTGAGGTGCAAAAAAATTAGAAAATTGAAAAAGGTTTCTTTCTTAAGTATTTGATCTTGATATAAGGATTCAGGAGCATTTTTTGTTTGTCTTTATCTTAAAAAATGGTTCAGATATAGCAGTTTCAATTTCTAAATTGAGTGACATTTTGAAAAATCTGAATTTTTGCCTGCGACAGCACTCATATATATCAACCGATTCCGATATGAGTGAGCATGTGCACAGCAATTACTAAGGTCTAGACCAAGTTCACTGGTTAGCCTCATCTACCATGTTGTCTTAAAATGGCAGGCACTTTAAGAAATCGCCGAATTTGGCAGCCAAATATAAGTGACTTTAAATAAAAGCAGCTTGGATAAAGCTGACTAATTTCGCGAAATTCTCATTCATAATGATTTAGTATTGATAAAAATTAGTATTGAATCTCCTACATTCGGTTTTCACTTAATTGAGCTTCGTGTGTTTGAATAATATAAGTTGGCTTTTTAAAAATAAGGAATATGAAAGCTACCTCTTCCTCCCGGCACTGGCCGGAAGGACTTTTTTTAAATATGCAGAAGTAAATGCGGAAATATATGCAATTTACAATATGCGAAAAGAAAAAAAAAAGAAGATAGTCATAACTTCAATTCTTAAAGTCGCAGTATCAGACTGTTTTAACCAAATTTTTCTGTTCATGATTTTCTAATGAAATGCATTCATTTAACCTAATCATTTTTCTTATGATATTTCCTTAACGGTCACATTTTTATAAGATCTTTTACAACCTCTACACGAATTTCTACTTTTCTCTGCTTCATTCGATTTATTATGCCGTATTTATCCAGATAACAAATTGGTATTGATCTAACTTCAAAAACATACGAACGTCAAATAATGTGTGTTTGGGGATTATGTCAATATTAAGAAACGTATTTTGAAAACACTGTGTTTTTGTGGCTAAATGTGCTAAACGAATGATATGACAGGGCGCTAATTTGTCAATGCTCATATTTATACTTATGCAAAAATACATAAAACCTTTCGTTGCGATACATAAAATTAGCGAACCTGGAAGAATAGAAATCTTTACTTTTAACATTGGTAAGGCTTTTAAAGTTTTAGATTTTAGATATTTAGTTATAATTTGGGAACTAATGGTTTAAAATGAACGAACTTTTACGTTGGGTTGGTGGTGGAAGGTGCCGGATGATGTGAATTTTTATGCTGTCAATAAAAATAGATCTTTTAATTTCTAAAATTTTAATAAACAATTAATTAATATTCAGTATTACATGAATATGCCCATTTATTGGGATGGCACACGGGAGTTATATTTGAACTTTAATAAAGTATCGTAACAAACCAAAAACATTCAAATGCATATTTTTTTCTAAATTATGCTGAAATCACGCAAGTTTAACTGTATCAATGATTTGTTCATTTTCCAAATAAATATATCTCAAAGTCGTAATGTTAAAAATTCTGATATTCTTTTCCCTATTTTTGGCATGTGTAATCTAAATATGCAATCACATTGTGGTTTTCTAATGGACATTTAAAAGTTTGGGTACAAATGCAGCATGTAGATGACCTCTTAACTCAAAAAAATGTGCGGCATGCAATTTTAAAGAGAAAATACAATACGAATTAAAACGGCCCTTTTCGTTTTTTCTTGCATTAATAAGCATTACAGCTACAACCATCACTTGTTTTTTATTTGTTTGTATTTTTCCTCACTTTAGATGTTGGTTTGTTAAGGGGTCTTGTACCTTTTAAATGCGTCGAAAATTAACGAAAAACTTCACTGTTTGAATTAGCCTATCTTCAAAACCTTTTTATGTATAAACATGAAATTTTGGATATTCATTAAACAGATCGTGCTTTGTAATATACTACCAACAGAAATTTATTAACCCTTTACAGAATTTGTGTATGGTTGAAATCTAAATAGTTCTTTTTTTTTACTCCATAAGTCATTGCGCTCATGATATCTTGAGAAAGTATGTAAGGATTGTCATGAAATTTGGTAAATAATACTAAACGAATATGTGTGTTTAAAATGATCTACTTTTAAGTATTTACAATGATAATATTTTTAGTTATGACTATTTTTATTCAATAAAAATACAATTTTTTTTTTTTTTTTTTTTTTTTTTTTTTACGAAAATATTTTTTTAAATAGTTAATGAAATAGTTTTAGCCTAAGAGTAGATCATTTTAAACACACATACATGTTTAGTATCTTTACGGAATTTCATGCCAATCCATACATACTTTCTCAAGATATCGTGCGCGCAATGACTTATGGGCTAAAAAAAGAGCTATTTTGATTTCAACAATACACAAATTCTGTAAAGGGTTAATAAATTTCTAATGGTACCATATTACAAAGCACAATCTGTTTAATAAATATCCAAAGTTTTATATTTATACATAAAAAGGTTTTGGGGATAGACTAATTTAAACTTTGAAGTTTTTCGTTAATTTTCGACGCGTTTAAAAGGTACAAGACCCCTTAAGCAATATTTTGTCATTTTATATATTCTGTAAATTAAAAAAAATCGTGTTACAAAATAGTGCTACCAAACATTGGTAAAATGTGCGCCTAATTTTACCTTATAATTTGGTATATCAGTAGATTGAGAAATAATTGCATACATTTGGAAAGTCACGAATTTATAGTTTCGTTCCATCATGCAATCACGCTGAATTTGGATTAACAGCAATAGCAAATACGAAACAACACTTCCATCGTCAATAAAGTAAAGGTTAAGTAAATAGATTAAATATATTTTCCATTTCTTTTCATTTACAAATCTTCTTTTGAATTCTTAAAAAAAAAAAAAAAGAAATTATTTTCATAATCAGAAAAATCAGGTACTATAACTCTTTATATAATGTCTGATAATTTTTAAAATAAAAATAAATCTACTCTTCAAAAAATTGTTTTAACAAAAATAACAAAATAATTTTGAGTCCATTAATGGTATGAAATCACATGGTATCGCAATGAAATTCGCCTTGAAGTTTATAATATGAGCTTAAAACTCCAAATACTTTGTCCATTGTGGTTGGTGGTCTATTCTATGGTGGTGGTTTCTATTTCACATCCTATATTACTGATTTGAAAAAAAAAAACAATACTCCGAAATAACAGATAATTTTAACAGCTAAACGTTATAAACAGAAAGCTATGAAATTTCTGTATAATATGAAATCTATACTAGTATGGTTAACTTCTTTACTACACTCTGCATTAACAATGATTAAAACCGTGACAGTGAGACTAATATAATTGACTATTCAAAATACATTTGAAGGGTTCGTACACTTCAAGGACTTTCAAGAACCTTTTACCAGAATTTTTGTAAAGGAATATTTGATTTATTTAATGAAAAATAAATCTATCTTCAGATACTTTGACCAGTACTTTACGACATTTCTGGTATTAAAACACTTAAAATCCCTTGAATCCATTGATGCGTACGAACCCTGATTTCTAATAAAACGTCTTCCATTTAAAAATTTAAAGCAGAATTAAAATAATAGAACTGTGTATTATTCGGATTATTATATTTTGTTCTTATTTTTACTTTTTATGTGAACTCATTATTAACCGTTTAGCGGGTGGTGTCCACAAAAAGGACACCTAATTTTAAGTATACGGGCACCAGGAATATTTAATTAAAATTTTCCTTTTATAAAGTACTCCCTTAGCTTCCTTATTCTAATAAGGAAGTATTATTTTCTAATAAATTCGTTTGTAAATTCCGGTGACAGTCCACCGTTTCATTATTTTACAAATAAAACTACTTCGCGCCCGAAAGGGTTACATAACGAACGTTATTCAATAAAAACTATCATAAAACAGTAAAAATATCAACTATGTAAGTTTTTTGGTGCATAGTACAAAGTTCCATAAGAGACTATAACTTCATTATCCGCATTATATTATTTCATCGTTTAGTTTAATAAAGTATCAATTTCAGATCGAACAGATTATATTTCCGAAGTTTGACTAGATATTTGAGTGTTTATTTTGCTTTGTGCTGTGGTGTCTTTAAATGTTATATTCTTTACAAAGTCTATGAGAATTTGTACATATCATATATAAAATTTCAATTATTTTATAAAAATAAAATTCTAGCTGCAACTCTTCAAATGTTTTACTATTACTATTTCCGAATAGAGCTATTAGCTTTATTTAATTATATAAATTTTCGGTTTAATTGAAACGAGAATTACTCTATTAAAATATGTTATTCACAAATCATGAGGTTTGCCAGCTATGTAAAAATATTGTAATTAGCTTCTTTTTTTTTTTTTTTACCAGCGAACTTAATCTTCAGTCAGTCATATTTATTTTTACTTTACAAAGCTTTAACATGGTTTTTATATATCTCAAGAAATATGTAATTTCGAATATACTAGTATTAAGAGAAATAAAAGAGAAAAAAAGGTTACACAAATTTTAATAACAATGGTAGATAAAATAACCGAAATGAAGAAAGTAATTAAAGTTCTTATTCAAAATCCACGTGTCTGAATAAGTAAACCCCGAATGAAGAGTTTTTGCAACCTGTTCGGGGGTTTTCTTTTACGAAAAGCAGATTTTATCTCGCTCAAGGCTATTAAGTTAAATCTTTTTTTTTTTTTTTTTTTGCATTTATCAAATTTCCAGTGTCATCAATTAGTGCAGTATTTTATTACTTTTTATAACATCATTCTCACTGTTTAATAAGTACTGTATATTAGACACTTCTAGTCAGCTATATTATCTCAAGGTCGTGGTGTCAAAAATTCACTTGGTGTCAACCAATAATGAGCGTCATTATTCACATGATTTAAAATGTGCAACTATAATGTCTCACTACAGTTTCAGAAGCGATATGTCGATTTCATGCACACACGTCTCACAATCATAAAGTTCTCATGATAAGGATAATATGCAAAGAGATACTCCAAAAATATCACAAAACACAGTTTATTTAGCATTACATTTTTATCTGAAGGCCAGTTACAATTTTTGCAGATAAAAGAGACAGAAATACTTTGGAACGTATGAGAAAAAACATGCAAATGTTCATAATTTTAAACAAACGTGTATTCCAAAATAGATTTTATTGTTTCCGTACATAAGAATTCTGACAATGGTTTTCCTGAACTTATAAAAATTTAAATTATATATATTTTTTAAAAATTCATTTCCCTGCTGTAAAAAAATTTCAAAATTGAAAAAGTAATCGCATAAGGGATAAAAACAAACACTTAGTAACAGCAATCATTACAAATAGCACATAACCCTGTTTAAAAGGTGCAATGGCGGACTAAAGCACTACGACAGACAGCACTTCTGTATATTATTTTTTTATCTGGCTTTAAATGAAAGAGATGAATAGAATAAAGTATTAGTTAAGCATAAAACAAATAATATAATGTAAGTAACGA
The DNA here is from genome assembly GCA_963932465.1 of Maratus speciosus. Classification (NCBI taxonomy): domain Eukaryota; kingdom Metazoa; phylum Arthropoda; class Arachnida; order Araneae; family Salticidae; genus Maratus; species Maratus speciosus. Next base: position 78,812,807 of record OZ010791.1, on the reverse strand, counting down.
TCTGTAATTATTTTATAAATCTTTAAATTTTAGAATTCAAGTTTTGGTGCTTTGTCGCGGTATTTACATATATCGTTGCATGCAGAATTTCTTGTTGCTAAAATTAAAAATGCTGTTACATCGCACTGTATACATGCGGTATGCTTTCTGGGGTCTTTAACTTTAAGATCAAGGTCAGTGCAAGTATGTTTGTCTAAATTGTATTTTTTGCATACAAATCGAACAACTGAATAAAACACAGATAAAATCCTAAAGATATGGCAGCCTAATATTCTCGGCTGTCAGAATGTGATCCGCGGGTCAGGTTTTTGATATATCTGCTGTGCAGTATAGGCGAATCACGCACAGACACACACGTACACACACACACACACACAAACGTGGATGGTTCAATAATTATTGTCCCTAGTGTATAAAATATTTGTACTGCGATGGTTGGTGTGGAATATCGAAGTCTAATGTCTAAAATGTGTAAATGCTCAACTTCAGAACTGTAGCTGCTATATTAATATAGTTTTTGGAGATATGGGTGAAGTTTTAAAGACCTGTTTTGGGAGGAGTTTTTAAGGAGGGGGGTGAGGATGAAATGCTGGTTTGGAGATATGAGGCTACATTTGTGACAGTGGATGTGATGTGGCTACATCACTGTAATCCCGAGTCCAAACGACAGTAGTTACGTCTCATCCACTGTCACAAATCTAGTCCAATAAGCAAAAAATCAGCCTTTAACCCCCACCCCCCCTTTCACTCCTCTCTCCAAAACTATGTGATTATAACAGTTACGGTTCTGAAATTGAGCATATAGGCATCTAAGACATGCGTGTATGTGTGTGTGTACATATGTATTGATATGTTATTTTACTTCAAAATGGCATGTTATAACCCACTCTGCAAAATATAAGGAAAGATATATTTAGGAAATATATTTTTCCTCAAAATGCGAAATTCTTGTAAATTCTTCTTTACATAATATTTCTTGAAATCACTTTGTTTTTAACTAAAGCAAAGTTTTATTTCACTTTTCAGATACAATTCTCCCCCAAATCACTAATAAAAAGTTTACTTTGTATAGTATTTTTTTTTATTCACGGCAATGTTTTAGCTTAAAAAAAAAAAAATCACAGAGAGAAAACTTCAATAAATGGCTAAATAAATTTGCTCAGAATAGTGGGTTGGTGAAACAGAATTGTGTTCTCAGAAAAGATTAGGTTTTCGTTTTTTACAATTCCTTTTTCATTCAATTCCTTTGAAATTCTGAAAAATGGTTTGGCATTTGTTAATGTACTTGGATAAGTTTACTTCAAATTTCTTGAAATACACTCTAAATTGATATATTTCAAATTTTAACTTCCAGTAATGAAAATGGATAACGCTATAGTCTCCCCCCCTCCCCCAACTAATTTTATTAAGCATTAAAACATAATTTTTGCATATATGAATGTTGGGAAAAGTATAATGCTTTTTATAATATAAGTTGCCGAAATATATTTTCTAGGTTTCAAATGCACTGTTTTTACAATAGCATACTTAAAGTAAAATATTTTTCCTTTTCACGCTATCAAGTAACTCATTTTAAAATCCTTCATCGATAACTTCGCTAAACATTACTTGGGTAGTTCGGCATTTGCTTTCATTTTATATATAATAATAATTTATAGAGTTTAAGCATGTTTTCTTAAAATTTGATTAATGCATTTTACGAATTTTAATAAATTTATGTAACATTCTTTAGATAATCGTTTAGGTATTTTTAGAAGATATTACACAGAATACTGTACGATCTTAGCACAGAATGTAATTCTTGAAAAGGCAACAATAATGTTTATAAATTTACATTATTTAATTTGCAACTTTTTGTTTTAAATATACAGTAATACCCTGACTTACGTCAGCAATTTGTACCAAGACTAGCGACGTAAGTCGAGGTACATTTAGATAATAAATGTACAAGGTACATTTAGGTGCATTTAGATAAGATACGTAAAGGTACATTATATTAATAAATATACAATAAATGCACAAAAAATAAGAGGATGAGCAATACAATTCCTCCAAAATCCAATGAACATATTCTATTGTATTTAGGGATTATGTTACGTACATTTAACATTAGCAAAGCAATGCGTTTGGAATACAAGAATTTGGAATAAACCAATAAGTTGTTAACTTACAATTTATTCTTCTTTTAGCTGCCCCGTTCGAGTCTTTGAGCCTGAGAAAAAATCTTGCAATGAAGTTTGAACATTTTTTTATTTACATTTCGAAGTTTTTTGTAACAGCAGAATTAATTTTCTAACCTTTTTCTAGAGACTTTTTTGTTTTTGTCTCCATCATTTGACTGTCGTGGAAAAGTTTCCCTTCATTGAACGGAAGACTTCAAAAAAGTTCAAAGTGTGCCTTAATTAAAGATTTTTTCAGGTCAGACGACGTAAATACGGGTACTACTCTACTGCATTAATATGTTTTAGAGTATATCGTCTAAAGTCAGAATTACTGATTTCTACAAGCCTGATTTCTTCTTCAGAATTACTGATTTCTTCTGTACTTTCACAGCAGGTCACTGTTTTACAGCTGATAATATTATACTTTTGAGTGATGATAACTACATTATTGAGATATTTAAGCGTATATTTAAACAAAAATCTTTTATAAATACAAATGAGCTCAAATGTTGTTTTACATTCATTGTTAACATTTATCTTATCAACATAGTATTTTTTATTTAATATTTCAGAGCCAAATTTTCTCAAATCATCAAAACTTTCTAATTTTAGTTAAATTAAACTAATTAAAGTTTCTAATTTTTTTTAAGTTCAACACAATTCTGTCACTTAAGTAAAAACTCGATGAAAAACTTGCTTTGAACTAAACAAAATTGCTTTGACTAGTGTTCCGGAGAAATTGAGTGCATTCTGCCAAAATTACATTTTGTAATTTAACAATTCTTCCATTGATTGTTACTGCGTTACATCTGATAACATTACAGTTTTGAGTGGTGTTAATTACAATATTGAGATATTTAAGTGTATAAGTTTATATAATAAAAATCATTTCATTTAAAAATAAAAATGAGCACTTATGTCGTTTCATTGTTAACCGTTATATTCTCAACATAGTGATTTTTTGTTAATCTTTCACAGCGAATTTTCGTCATGAAAATTTTCAGATTTTATATTTTTTTCAGTTCATCACAACTGTGTTCCTTTAAAAAAACCGCAATAAAAAAACTTAAATAATTGTTCAATAAAATTACTTTGGCTATTGTTCCGGTGAAATAAAAACGCGTATTCTGCCAAAATTACATTTAGTGCTTTTACAATTACACTTTTATTTCATTATTACTACATAAAATATTGAAAAGTGTTTTGGGTACAGGTGATTTCCAATCAACTTGGTCAAATTTACTTCAATTTTTTGGAACTATGTTTTTACTACCACTATTTTAAATTTTATCTTTATGTGATTGGTATAAATATGTGCTCAATTTTCGTTTCATTAAAAAATGTAATACCTTATTTTCAAATGTAATTCCTTTAAAACATCATAATCCAATCAAAACTTGTTTTTAAAGCGTATGAAATCCCATTTTTGATGCATTAACCGACTACTTAGCGAACCACTAATTTAACTTATCGCTGATAAAGAAGTTCTTTTTTTTTGTATTTTTTTTATTCATTACATACCATATGATTACTTTCGTTACAAGATAAAAATTTCTAATATTTAAAATGAATTATGTTTTGTTCATATGATGAAGCAAGAAAATTATTTCGAAAAAGAGCAATTAAAGATTCAAAACCAGAAAATAAATTACATCTCTTTAATGTTTGATGATTACTTCTGGTTCCAAATATTATTATTAAAAGAAGAATGTTTGTTCAAAAATAAGATTACTGATTAAAACTGTTTCACTGCGAGATGTTTGGAAATTTTAAATACAATTAAGTTGGTTAAAGAAAATCAAATTTTATTATATTTTTATTTTACATAAATTTATATTACATTTATACATATTAACTGCACTAATCATTGATGAACCTCCCGTATTTAATCAGTCAATATGATAACTTTTCCAAAAGATTTATACACTGTATTGCCAAAGGGGACCGGTAACTTCCGATTTTAGACGTTTTGTTAAATATCTAGAAAAATACATGAGGAATTAACCTGCAACTGCAGGTGTGTAAACAGTATAGTATAGGTCATATACTTCCGCGAAGAAATTTTCCCGAAACCCCATAGGGGACCGTCAACAAATAAAAAAATAGAATATCTTTTGGATAAGCATGTAAAAACTAATGTAGCAGAAGCGGACAAACTGGAGATTACTAATAAGTGGCTAATTGTAATACACTGTGTACATTTTTATGGGGATAGCATGTATACTCGTAGAGAAATTAAGGTTTTTATAAAAACAGTCCCAAATTTTGCCAAGTTTTTTGCTTATAACTTGCAGAGTTCTTAATAATATAAAAGACGTTCTTTTCAGAAAATATGACAAACAACACTCTACACAATACTCTGCAATCAGAATTAAAAAATACTAAACATTGGATGAAAAATGAGCAGGTTTACTAAAAAATGTTTCACTGCGCATGCGCGAATGCAATAAAAATATAATGTGCATAATGCATTAGTTAAGTATATAGAGCAAATTTTGTGATAGTCTCAAAACCATAGCTTAAAAATTCTGAAAATTATCGTCAATAGAATAAGCTCGAAATCCGTTGTTCCCAAAAGGAAACAAAAAAATGAGGGGTTGTATCCAAATATAGTAGTACGTGCAATATTGTATACGCTATCTTGGCACTAATCAACAGATATTTGATACAACCCTTCATATATTTGCTTCTTTTTGTGAACAACGGATTTCGAGCTTATTCTATCGACCATGATTTTCAGAATTTTCAAGTTATGATTTTGAGACATTCACAAAAGTTGCTCTATATACTTAGCTAATACATTAGGCACATTGTATTTTGATTGCATTCGCGCATGCGCTGTGAAACATTTTTTAGTAAACCTGTTCATTTTTCATCCAATTTTTAATATTTTTTAATTCTGATTGCAGAGTATTGTGTACAATGTTGTTTGTCATATTTTCTGAAAATAACTTTTTTTATATATTAAGAACTCTGCAAATTATAAGCAAAAAACTTGTCGAAATTTGGGAGTGTTTTTATAAAAACCTAAATTTCTCTACGAGTATACATGCTATCCTCATAAAAATGAACTCAGTATATTACAATAAGCCACTTATTAATAATCTCGAGATTGAACGCATTTGCTACATAAATTTATAGGGTTATCGAAAAGATATTCGTTCTTTTTCTATTTGTTGACTATCCCCTATGGGGTTTCGGGAAAATTTCTTCGCGGAAATATATGACCTATACTACACTGTTTACACATCTGCAGTTTCAGGATAATCCCTCAAGTATTTTTCTTGATATTTAACAAAACGTCCAAAATCGCAAGTGACCGGTCACCTTTGCCCATATAGTGTACATTTGTACTGTCCATACTACTGGACAAACTAAATATAACGGAACAACAAAGACGAATATGCTCTTAATATAAAACGTACTCTCTATAAAAAGTCCAATGCGCTCTTAATCGAAGAAAATTGAATATATCCACGAAAATATACAATAACTTCCTCCGAGTTATCCACGATTCAAAACAGCGTTCGTCATATTCAGAGATATGGAAAACCAATTTATTTTTGAAATTTAAAGAAAATTTCCTTTTTCCCGCCACTGCTTTTTGGAAACGTTTCCTACTAGTTTATATACTGCCGAGTCAGCCAGGACTGGGATGTTTAATGCACGTCAGATGACTGCGGCAGCTTCGAGTTTATCAATGGTAAACTTGAATGGAAATATAGGTTTAATAAAATACAATAATTTTCTTATTACTGTAAGGGAAGATCCATAGCAGTGAAGTTGGTAGTTTTAATTCATCCGATCCAGAATAAGGTCAAATTCAGAAAGACTGAGAGAGATGAGGGTAGTAATACTTTCCCAAAATTTGTTAAACTTTATCTCACATAACTCAGCTCGAAATGCTCTCAACGTTCATTATACAAAAATCGAAGAAATCCACTTTAGAAGTTAATGTAAACAATAAATTGAAATCCGTGGATCCGGAGATTTTATTTGGAATAGAAATCTCAACTTCTTACCAAACAGTCAAAACCTCATTGCCGCTGACTCTAATGCTGTTAGTCGGGAACTGCACTTGAAGTTAAAACGTGGCGTAAATCTATCGAGAGAACTAGATGACGGTGGCGAGAATCCCTTTACATGAATTCTTATACTACCGCACTATACAGGGTAGTTTAAAAAACGTTTACAAAATTATATGGCTAATCAGGCATACAGCAAAGATGAAAATTCACATAGGAACATAGGCTCACAAACCACTTATTTAGTCAAAAATACAGAGTGTTTCATCTTAACTCAATTTGGGTTCACGATAATATAACTTTCAGAAAACTGAAGAATATTATAATAAGACATTTTCACGTTTTTCGCAAATGTGATAACACGAAACAAAAATGGTAGAAGTTTGCATTATAAGCGCCAGTAGTATGCTCTCGACAACCCACATTTTGGTCTGCGATTATCAATTCATACGTTATCATCGATTGCTTGAGCAACATGTTTTACAAATCTTTTCGTGATGTTATCACGTTTCACACAAAAGAAAGAACATAAAGTTGCATTTTCGTCACAATGTTTTTATTTTTCTCGAAACTATTACCCTCAACCCGGGTTCAGATAGGATGATACACCCTGTATTTTCGAAACTATGTTGCTATGTGATTTTTTATTCTTTCTGTATGCCTGATTTGCCATGTCATTTTGTAAACGTTTTTTTTTTTTTTTTTTTTTTTTTTTTTTTTTTTTTTTTTTAATCACCATGTATATAGATCCTATACACAATTACCTAATTAAGATACCATTGTCAAACTAACCATGACAACGGGATTTACAGAGATACGTAGGTACTCGTCAAAACTAATTGAGAAATAGAATATATAGGTTATTCCCCTGCAAATGTTAGGGATTCCGGACAACACGATCGCACGCAAAAACTTCAAGACAAATTCTTAAAACAGAGCACCTAAAGAAGAGTAGCTAGTCACTCTGTCACAACTTTACAATTTACAAATAAGATATTGATTTAAAAGTAAAAATAAAATCAATACAAATAATATATTGAATTAAAAGTAAAAATCCTTTTACACAAAGATTCCTGCAAAATTATACGTCGAAATAAAACTATTTTGAAGGAAAGCGTTTCTTAATTCATGATACATTAAAGGTCAAATATGATGTTACACAATGTAATGGTTGAAACGCATTCGGCAAAACTATTCTTTTTTTATGCAATATAAAATGATTGTAATTATATGAAATTAAGATGTTGAGAATTTTTATCATTTATCATTGCTTGAATATTTTTAGATTTGCCTATTTTTGAGGAAATAACATTTGAAATTTGTTGAAATTGTAGATGCGCATCGTACAAAATATATAACCCACTTTTAACTGCGGATTTGTTTTCCACTTAAATTTTCGTAAGTATCGATAGTCTTGTTTCAAATGCACATCTAAGATTTCATTGGGAAAGATACGGGATGGTCCACCCATTGTATTTCACCTCTGCCTTATAACACACTAAAGATTTCACGTAAGAGTCTTATTTACCTAGTTCATAAAACTGTATATTATTTATCGTATTCTAAGAAATTATGTATTTATATTAGAGATGTAACCCATAATGTACAGATGGGAATATTACAAATTTCTACAGATTTTTTTCGTAAAATTTTAGTGTAATAGTTCCCCTAATATGCCTTGGCTGTGTCATCTAAGCACGAGAGTCAAGCAATATTAAGTAATATTTTGTAAGTGTTTAATATATATTTAATGAGTTACATTCGGTGTTTGATGTTCTCTGATATCTACAATCCAAAAACTATGGTAGCAAGTCATCTATACAATGTGAATTCTGAGAAAAAGTCTTAGATTTCTTTCAATTACAATGTTTTTAAGAATATAGATAATTTTCATAAAAACAAGTTTCTTTAATTCCAAACTAAATTTTAAAAAATATATTCTAAAACTCTAATTGTCTATTTTCATACGCATAACAACAAGAAAAAATATTGATTTTGAGATTAAATACCATTGATTTATTACTACTAAATGCGGCTGTTGATTACACAGATATAAGAGGCACCGATGTTTATCATTTCAAATGCAATAAGAATTAAGCATAGAAATTTTATTTGCAAATTTGGAATTCAATTTATATATTTTTTACATGCTAGTGTATTTATATATTTTCAATTTTAAACTCGAACAATTACAACTGATTTCCATTGCATTAACGAAGATACTCTGTTTATTTTAAAAAGATTATCGAAAAAATTACCGAAAATGAATTCAAAAATTTACAAGTTTATTTTATCTAACGAAAATCGCATGATCTAAATATGTTTATGTCACATGAACGGAATATATATATATGTTGGAATGTATATAAAGCCTGTATATTCCGAATGTTTTGCTAGTGATTACATTTTTTAGAGTTACATATTAACTTAATATGTTAATACATCAATTCATTCTTTCTTAATGACACCTTGCTTTAGATATTTCTTATAATACTTTTATTTATTTAGTTATCTATATTATTCTTATTTATTCATTTATTCTTGCATTTAAATCTACATAAATTCTCAAAAATCGCTAATAAAACTAAGGGTTGAGAACTAAATATATAACTTTAAAAACGCAGAAAAAGTCTATATCATGCAAGACATAATCAAATATTGATGAAATTAGCGAAATTCAAACATATGCAGACAACATTACGTATTCTACAATTAAATACTTCGTCAAGAATTAAACTTAACTGAAACATATTTCCTACATGAAAGAATGATTTAACTACCAGATAGTTCAAATGACGTTTACATAAATTCATTTCCCCTCAGAGAATTTTCAAAATAGAATTATAATGACATAGATAAAATGTTTATATTTGAATAATCCAACAAGAGATTCGTCGTAAAATATTAAAGCATCATGAAGGAAAATGTCTAAAATTATTCATTTTGAATGTGTTTAAATTTCAATGTTGTATTCGAAAAAGTATATTTCATTATTTAGTGTGATACCTACATTTATCGAAGAATATGAACAATTCAGTCATTTTGATTTATGAATAAATGACATACATTCACATAGTGTTTTGAAAGGAAAAATAAAATGGCGATTCTCCTGACATTTCAAGCATTGTATTTCGTCTGAAGGGATTATTTTCTAATGTTATTCTTTTCATCATAGATATCACGTGCCTTTTTATCATAAGCATTTCTATGTATGACTTTGACAAAACATGTATAAAATAGCAAAGATTCTATGTAATAATCTTCACAAAAAGCATAGGCCTACCAACAGAGTGTACAGCAAATCTCATTTATCCTGCAAAATTTCCAACTGACGCAAAAGCTATTGCTATACAACTGTTAAAAAGCAAATATCAGAGGTTTCTAGGTAACAAGTGGATAGGAACAAGCCCCAAAGTATTTTAAACTTGCTTATATCAAAACCTTAGCTGACAAATCTGTGGAAATGTTTTGTTCTTGTTTTGAAAGATTAGTATAATCGTTGAAAACAGAGTGAATAGAGTGAAAACAGCCAGTTAATGACATTTTTTAATCTTAGACAGTAAAATTTTATGATATTAGTTGCATTGGGAATGTGAAACTTTCCGTTATAGAAAAGTAATTTATCACATGATTTACAGGTAATAAATTTTCTCATAAACAGACACAATTAGTATAGTACACGTCGATAGTTAAGTTTTAAATCTCCTCCTTTAATGATTACATAAGGGGTCGGACAGCATCTGTCCGATTATATATGCTAAAACCGGACGCATAAATTGAAATATTTTCCGCTTCACTTGACTTTCGATCAAAATTTGGTGGTGTTTCAAATTGAGTAGATATAATTTTTTGGTTTTTCCCGTAGGGACAGTAAACTTTTTTACATTTAAAACAACATTCATTTTTAAACAGTGTCCGCTTTCACATATTTTACAAAACAAAGTAAATCCTGTAAAAACAAATAAACTGAGAATAGAAAAAAATATTCTGTCATATTTTTGCCTATGTAATAGATATTCCTTTCGGTAGGGTAATAAACATTTTAAGTTTTAGGAAGTTTTTCTTTTAACAATCATTATTGAATTAAGTTCCACTCGCAAAAGAATAAAAAAATAGAGTGGTATCAAATGAAATTTAAAGGAATTGGTATGTTATGAAAATTTTCGTGATCAGTGTATTATCTTGTAACCATCTTAGATCTTCGTTAATTAAGTATGCAGGTATAATAATTTGTTTAAAAGGACACACAAAAACTAAGAACTTGAAAAAAAATGTCGTATAGATAATGTCCGAAATGAGTCAATTCGAATCTAATTGGAGCAGTGTACCGATCTAGTAAGTATCTTTGATCAGTTGATTAAACAAGATTGTAGATCTTAGTGTTAGTTTATACGGAAGATTCCATCGAAACACACGCAAAGTTTTTCATCATGATAACATCTGGAATTCTGAATCAAATCGATTCTAATTGATACTGCATATTGATATCTAAAGTACCTTGAATCAATTCGGAAATAAAGTAATTTGCTCTTATAGACAGTTTACAGAGACACACAAAGGTTTTCTATGAAAGGTTCCTACATCCTATATTACATCGTACGGGCTATGTTTAAACTCTTTATATTTCCGGCTATAGTTCGTTTACAGCGACAGACAATTTTTTTTCAGTACCACTCATTAACTCATTTATGTTATATTGTAGACTGAGATTTTTAAACATCGATTACAACATTTAAAAAAATGATGTAATTGCGTTATGCACATTCAAATACATTTGGTAAGCCTAGTTTAAAATTTCTCGGAAAATTACCTTTCTAGATCAATTAGCGAACTTTGAAATAGTGAGATCAATTTGTTAATTGAAATAGTGAGATCAATTTGTTAATTGAAATAGAGAGATCAATTTGTTAATTTGTATTTCATATAATGTACATACTTTAAAACTAGAAACATGAAAATCTAACGCTGCAGACTGATCCGGAAGGACATTTTTATATTAAAAACTACATTGATGCAGTTTTAAAAAAGGTAAAGCCTCAAGTAAATATCATGAAGATTTATTTCATAGAAAGTAATAATCAATATTTAAACTAAAAAAATAATTACAAATGTGATTTTCCTTTAATTCGCCAATTATTTCTCATACCTACAAAAATCGTTTACAGAAACCATTGAATGATTGCATGCTTACGCTTTTTCCAATTTCACATTCAAGTGAACCATTATTAGAGTAAAAAAATGATAAGATTTAGGTTAAAGAAAATTTGTTCTCTTATTTTAAAATTTAATAACTGCATGCTCGAATGTTTACCTTTCCATTTTAAAAATATCCAATCTATATCTGATGTACTCAGCAAATTCTGTCTCCTTTTCTTTTGTTTGAATATTTGAATTATAAAATGAAATGCTTTTATACATTAAATCCATACATTATGAAAACTAGGGGATCGTACCCGGGTTAAAGAATACAGACGAAAAATTTTTTTTTATTGAAAACTAATATTTTTTTAATATGCAATAAATTTTTTAGAATGCCCACTTACATTAAAAATACATTTTTCATATGGAAAATACGAATTATACAATCAAATAAATTTTTGAAGTTTATCAAAAGCGATATTTTCTTATTAGCCGAATGCTAAGAGTTACTTGCCAAGATTTTGCTACTTATGGCATCCTTTTATATTCTGGTAATTTCAGAGCTTATACATGTCTGGTAAATTTGTGTTTTATTTATATTATTTTATTTATTTATTCATAGGGAATTTTTTTTAAATGGATATTAGCCGTAAGAAAATGATGAACTCTTTATTTTCTTTTAAGGGCAATCGGATTAATCTTTCGTAATCGAGCTCCGCGCGATATAGATAAATTAAAAGATATTCCATGCTTTAAAATTGTTTTTAAAACCATAGACAATCAGTAAACTGAGATGAACTTTGCAAACAAATTCCATTTGAAAAAAAAAAATCCTGTTTGATGATCTAAAAATTTAAATTGTACGATTACAAATATGTTATATTTGTGTTTTTTTTTTCAATATTATTCATTTATTTGTTTATAAAAGAAGTATTAATTTCGTTAATTTGTCTTTCACAAATATGTTAGATTGGCGGTTTTTTTAATATTATTCTTTTATTTTTGTTTATAAAGGAAGTATTAATTTCGTTATGCAAAAATAGTCAGAAACAAATGCTGAAAAATGTTTGTTGCTTTATGTGCAAAATGTTTATTATTATTATGTATTGAAACCGGCACGTGATAAGATAAACTTAGAAAAAAACATGCTTAAAAATTATTTTAGAAAATATAATACATCATTCAATGAATGCAGTTTTTAAACAAATTGCATTTGAAAGTAATTTTTTTTTCCCTGTGCGACGAAAATTGAAAATGTACGTTGGTCAGAAGATTAAAAAATTGCAGTAGCGAAAATTTCAAGACCGAAATTTTATTGTAAAGTGTTGCCATTCGCAAAATGACTTCAGCGTTACGCACAGATACGTTTGTATTTTATAATATAGATACTTAATCAGTAAAATGTAATAAAGATCAGTTATTTGGATGTGGTTATCAATTGAGGCTCTTATGCTTGGATTTCCGGAATGAAAACAGCAATTTTCACTTTCTCAAGATTTGCATACGCACTTCTCATATCCATATTCATCATTTTTTTTTATTTGTATTTTGTTTGATCATTTAAAAATCATTTTAACTCAAAACTTGAAGTCACGATTGTCAGCATCATCAGACGCACTCTTTACTTGAGATTATAATCTCAATTCCGGAGAGTAAAAATTTCCATAATTTATGTTTTTAAACGCATTTGTGTTAAAATGTTTAGTTTTATCTAAGAAAGTGATCGTTTTCATTTAAATATGACTTCATATTCATTTAAATAAGCATTTCGCCTAGTGTCTGAAACTTAGTACACATGCAGAAGCAAAAACAATATAGAAAATTTATGTGGAAAAATGCGTGTTTTCAAAAGCAGTATGTCATTTTCCGTTAAATGCCTCTAATATAATATTCTGCTCGTAATAGGATTTTGCGCCACTAACCCTATACAACAATTTTTATCAACAATTTTGAATTTTTATCAGAAAATAGCATGAATAAAGTTAAAAATACCTCATTATTTCTCTCTTGTCTGCAATAATGAAAGCTATCTAAATTTCATCATTTTGAAGAAATTTCATAAAATGCATTTAAAATTAAAATATAAAAGCGCGGATTTATAAAAAAAAACAAAACAGATAGTGCGGTCACATCTGCAAAGGAAGAGCTTGCAGTTAAAAAAAAAAAAAAAAAAAAAAAAATTAGTAAAATTGGTTCAGCAGAAAGATCAGGGCAGATGACTAAAAAACACACTTGTGTTTTAAATATATAGATTATATAAAATTGGGAAAAATGAAATTAAGCAAATTATGTTATTTTGATAAAATTATAGTAGAATGCCCTAAAGAATAGCATTGAAATTAATTATTCTAGAGAATTTTCGACAATAAACTTCAGGAATACGATATTATTTTAAACCACGAATTATTTGTTCGCTTTTCTAACTCGGCAAAGCAAATCCATCCAGGCGAGAGTCATCAATTTCTGTAATATAAATCGCTATTATTTTTGCATGTCACCTCTCTTTTATAAAGACACTCTAAATTTTAGTAAAACATTGCGTTTTATCAGTATGTGATTTCGATTACATTATTTTTAAAAGTGAAGCAATTTCACCTGAGAAGAATTTCAAAGTAGCTGCACTGTGGAAATGACTCACTTCTACAAAACATAATTCAGGTTTAAGAATTAAAATACACGCGCGCTTTTTTTTTATAAAATGACGTCATTTGTCTCCGCTAAAGCAATCCACTTTTACAATCCAGTCTCAAACTTATGACATCATTATCGAGGAATAACAGACAATATTCTTGACATATCCCATATTTTAATTTCATTTTTTTTTTCAGGTTTTATGAGAAAATGGCAACAACAAAAAAAAAAATACAGTATCTCCTATTTTTGATTATTTTCCGTTTACTTTCAATGACTTTCAATAGAAATGAGGTGCTTTTGTTGCCACAATAAGAAAAATGGTATTAAAAACTACAAAAAAATTTATATCTCAAAAATAAATTGAGATACATCTTTCAAACAAAGTGCATTTAAAGAGCATTTTTTTACTTAACGACGGTGTAAAAATTTAAAATGTGCGATGTTTAGAAGTTTAAAAATTTGCAGTAGAGAGAATTGCAAAACCAAAATTTTATTTCAAATTTCAAAGTGTTGCCATTCGCAAAATGACGTATGCGTTACGCACAGATATGTTTGTCCTTTATAATATAGATACTGTTGTCGGCGATAGCTTCATTATGGACTGTAGAAAATACTTAAAAATACTAAATGAATTGTATGGCGTACTCAATGGATTGTCCACATTTACAAAACTTAACAAAAACATTTATTATTTACAAAAATATTCCAAAGGGACTGGCAGCGGTTGATGCACTGCACTTACGTCTAAGAACACATCATACTCAAGTGGCGGAGAATTCAAGCCCGCGCCCCTTTCAGTCCAGAGCGCTTGCAGCGCCCTCTGACTATCAATTATGATGCACGTAGGAAACACTCCTCCAGGGATTGAAATGCGTTTTCAATATACATTAACATATCAATTTGCAAAAATTATCATACAAGAAAAAACTATAAGAGATAACAACTTACATACGCAATAATAATACAAGAATAATTCACTGTAATACTAGATTAAATACAGAATAATATATATTATTTTAGAGTTTGCTTAAGGAAAAAAAGGAAATTTATTACTCAACTGTTAATATACAAATATCTGTGACGATTCTTTTAAAAATTCGCCCATCTGACAAGCGTAAATTCACCGTTCGAATTATATTATCCCTTCCCTTAAAAACTTCAACTATTCTACCTACCAACCATTTGGTGGAAGGTAAATATTCCTGCTTTATTAGTACCAAAGTTCCTTTCTGTACACCATCCTTTTTAAACTTCCATTTCCCTCTCTGTTGGAGATTATTCAAATAGTCGCGCTTCCACAGTTTCCAAATTTGTTGGCTAAATTTGGTGATTCTCTGCCATTTTGCTAATCGATTTTCATTAATCTCGTCTAGTTGAGATTCGGGGATCGAAGTGATTGGCCTACCGATGAGAAAATGTGATGGGTTCAAGGTTTCAAAATCTGGGGATATTGGGGTAAGGGGACGGGAGTTCGAAACTCCATCAATTTCCGTTAGTATGGTTAAAAATTCTTCTAAAGTTAATTTTTGATCACCTATTACCCTTTTCAAATGAAACTCGAATGATTTTACTGCTGCCTCCCAGATGCCATCAAAATTCAGAGATTTAGGGGGGATAAATTCCCATTTGATACCTTCCTTGGTTAAAAAGTTATACAACTCCTCATCTGGGAAACTAAACAGTTTATGCAATTTTTTCAACTCGATATCAGCTCCGATGAACTTTTTTGCATTACCCGACAGGATTTTTGCACAACATTTTAGACTAGCTATAAAAGCCTGAGTTGTGAGATCTGAAACAAAGTCCAGGTGTAATGCTTTGGTGCAGAAACATATATACACTATTACATAAACCTTATTCAATACGCCCTTCCTTTGATTTTTAAATTTAATAGAAAAGGGCCTACAGTAATCCAGGCCTGTCACCGAAAATCCAAATTTTGGTGTCACACGTTCCCTTGGCAGATCGGCCATCAACTGGGAGCTGACAACATGCTTATTTTTGAAACATGTTACACATTTGTGGGCAATTTTCCGGCAATTATTCCTGCCATTAAGGGGCCAAAACTTCTGTCTAACTTGGAAAAGCAAGGCTTGTGGGCCTAAATGAAAATACTTCAAATGGAAATAATTCAGGATAATATCTGTTAACTTAGGCAACACAATTGGAAATTTAGAGTTAAGCGGCAAATCGGCATGCGATAAACGGCCGCCAACTCTAATTAACCATTCATTTCCTAGGAATACATTTAAAGAAGATAATCTACTTTTGTGATGAACAGGCTTACCTTTTTCGAGACATTTTATTTCGTCCCGAAACTCACCTTTTTGTGCTGACCGAATTAAAAATAATTCGTTTTGCCTCACCTCGTCAAGGGTAAACGCTCCACTTCTTATTTTCTGGGGATTGCGACAATTATAAAAAAATCTAAAAATAAAACTAATTATGCGTATTAATTTCATGAAATTATTAGTTAATGAAAAAATGTGTTCAATTATAGAAAAGTCATTAGAAATAGATAAAGTGGTAAAGTCATGATTATTGTTCACTATGTCTCTTTTTAGTTCAGTTATATAGATCTCCTGATCTGGAACTACTAGTGATTGTTCATTGCAGCACATACCTAATGAGTCCTTCGGAAACTATAGACCAGTCTACCATTTGTGATTCTGAATAAGACTTTTCGATTTTATAACTTTAGTAAGTAAATCTGCAGGATTCTCGGACCCTGCACAGTGAAACCACATGGATGGGTCTGTCAGCGATTGGATCTCTTTTACACGGTTGGACACGAATGGTTTCCACCTATTTGCAGACCCCTTGATCCGATAAAGAGCAATCTGCGTGTCTGTCCATAGAAATATAGAATATGGTCCCTTGCGATCTAGCACCTTCTACACCTCACAAGTTAAACGCGCTGCTAGTAACGCACTTTTTCCCCAAATCTCTCCAGGATATCTTCATTTTTACATTATCTGGATCATCATTTATTCCTAATGTCTCTAAATCCCAAAAGACCTTCAAATTTAATTCACCTTGATTTTCTAATAAAGGCAATTATACTTAGTTTCATTTTTAACATGTATCATTCCACCTGCAATCCATCCTAAATGAGAGTTTTGTAAAATTATAGAAGTGTCAGGAATTTTTATTTGGCCAGCTAATAACAATTCATAATACAACATCTGCTAAGAGTTCTAGCCGGGGTAATGACACCTTTTTAAAGGGTGTCACTCTGCTTTTTGATGTAAGCAAATTAATGGAAGATTGGATCTTGGAATATGTTTGTAGATATATAGCAGCACCGCATGCCCTGGGACTGGCATCGGCAAAAGTGTGCAGTGCAGTATTAATTTATATTCAGAATCTTCAGGGAACTGAAACACATTTCTAGGAATCTTTAGTTGTGCTAATTGGGATAACTCGGAACACCATTGTTCCCACAGCTTTGAAATATCGGGGGGCAATTCTTCATCCCATGTTTAAATTCCTACTCCATAGTTCTTGAAACAAACATTTCATTCGTACAGTAAATGACGATATGAGACCCAAGGGGTCATAAATTCTGCCTGCTATTTGCAGAACGAACATCTTTGTATTTTTTGCCTTGCACAAAAATTCTAATAAATTATCGATTTCCATCATCAACATGTCCTGTTTAGGTTGCCACAACAGTCGTGATACCTTATGTGTTTTATTTTCCTCGAAGGCCTGGGGTAAAGTACTAAACCCGTTCATCTCCCACGATTCCATTACTAATTAGATGTTCGATATCCATTTTCGGAACGTCATATTAGCTTCCTTCATAATTCTGTGTGATTGATGTGAAATGTTCAGTGCATCTTGTACAGTGTCCGTACCGGCTATCAGATCGTCTACGTAAATACAACTGTTGAGGATTTCGGTTGCTACCGGATACTCCTTCTTAAATTTAGTAAGATGCTGTTTGATGGTGGCTGATAACAAAAATGGGCTTGAGTTCAAACCAAATGCTAGGCGTAATAATATGTACATAATAACTTTAAACTCATCACCGTTGACAGGATTGTCATCTATAAACAGGAATCTTAAAACGTCCCCGTCTTTTTTGTTGATCGAAATTTGTAAAAATGCCTTCTCTATGTCGGCCAAAACAGCAATATTATTTAATCTAAAAAAATCAATAAATGTTCGGATTTAGATTACTGCCTGCGTCCAAACAGTCATTTAGTGATAACTGTCACGCTTCATGGGAACTCGCATAAAAAACAATTTACATTTCGTGTATATACTGTCTTGTTTGAATACCGTATGGTGGGGTAAATAAAAATCGGGTTGTTAGAATTTTCTTCTGACTCAGGAACAATTTCAATAATTTTCATTTCTAAGTATTCATCTAAAATTTTGCGATAATTTTCATATAAACTTGTGTCGTGTTTCATTCTTTTTACGAGAGTAGCGAGCCGTGTTTCAGCATTCTTGTAATTATTGTCTAACTGTTCCCACTTCCGTTTCCGTGGGAGACAGATTTCATATCTGTTATTTGTAAACCGCACTTTTTCCCAAAATCCCTCTCAGATATCTACATTTTTTACATTATCTGGATCATCCTTTGTTCCTAGTGTCTCTAAATCCCAAAAGCCTTCAAATTTAATTCACCTTGATTTTCTAATATATGGCAATTATATTTAGTTTCATTTTTATCATGTATAATTCCACCTGCAATCCATCCTAAATGAGAGTTCTGTAAAATTATAGAAGTGTCAGGAATTTTTATTTGGCCAGAAAATAACAATTCATAATACAACATCTGCCCCCAATAACACCTGAATTCGCTGAGGTTCAAAACATATTGCGTTCGCACACATCAAATTCTGTGGTAGGTGCAGATTTGAAATCTCTGCGGTGCACGTAGGGATTAAATCTGTTATTTTAGGAACTAAAAACATGTTAGAGAATTTTTTAAATGTTCTATCTTTGTTTGAAATTTCGACATGTATTTTGTTTTTAATTTTACAGATTATACTGGTGTTTTATTGTAATGCACTTTGCCATAAAAATAACAAACAAGGCCTTTTAGATAATTTTTTTTTATTTCTTAAGGAAAACAAATTTGTGATCCTCATACAACTCTCCTTCGGGGGAATACGTATATTTCTTATACCCTGGAAATCTAAAGTACATAAAGCCATAGTAGTGAGCCTTCTGGTAAAAAGTGTCACATAGTTCAACTATCGGTTCGTATGAGAAGTGACCATCACAAACTGAAAACTTACAAAAATAAAATTTGAACTCTGCTTTCTTTGTGTCATTTTTTTCACACGTCATTCTTTTAACAATGCCTTCGTCCATCAATTTCATTCCGACGATCCACAGCCTGTCTGCTACTGTTAAACCATACTCCTCCTCTTCCATGCTACACCCTGTATATACGTGCAAATTAATCCGTGTATCCCATTCATTCCTTACGTCGAGAAACATTTTTCTGGTCTTGGAGGGCAGGGAATAAAGTTGAAACACATCTGAAATGAATAATAATATTATAAAAATAAAAATCTTCTAATAATGGATATGATGTGACAGTCGCATTCTATTCAACAAGTTTAATTTTTCTATTGATTTCAAATATCATTGGGATTAGCAGTTGTTGTTAGAGAAGATAACTTTGTTTCAACTATAAATATTATCTATTTTTTCAGCAAAATTTTCAAAGAATGAAATTGTTTTAGAGAGACATAAAATATATTTTTTTTATAAAGACTAGCTACAAGGAAAACCACATGGCTGTTTTCATTTTTCTTAAAGTTGCATTTCCTGAGACTCTGCTTAGAAGTTTTTTTTTCTTTTTTTTTTTTTTTTTTTTTTTTTTTACATTTGAAGTTGTCAAATATCTTATACAATATAAAAAATTAAGATATGCTTTGGTTATTTACTTGAGGGTTCAATATTGATAATTAAAATTAATGAATATTAACCATTGTGACAAAATAATTTCTGGGGCAAAATGGCTGACAATTGAATATATAAATATCACGGGGATGATTGGGACATTTACAAATGGGGATGAATGGGATCGTCTCATTCACCTCTAGAGGTATTAAAAAAATTATTTATTAAGTAAATAATATTATATAGGTTGAAATAATTAATAATTTATGTTAATTAATAGTATTAAACAGTTATCCTGTCATATAGGTTGTTTATTATTAAAAATTATATTGATTATTAAAAGTTATCTTAATTATTGTATGCTAATAAAGGTTAAATGTTTTATAAAAAAATTTCTATTTAAACTTTATCAAAATAGATAAAATTGTTAAAAGTAGTATATTTTATTGGTCAAATGTGGGGAAATTACATTGAATTTTGAACTTTTGCTTAATTAACCCCCCCCCCCCCTAACATAATTTCAGTTGTGCATGATAAATAAGATACATTTAATTAATGATTATTAATAAGTTGTCAATGAAAATTATTAGCTAAGCCGTATTTCAAAGAAAAGTTTCGCTTTCATTTCATATCTAAAATATCTCATAAGTCGGAAAAAGGAACAGATAGACAGCCAAAGTTTACATTACAAGTTAAAAGTGCAGTAAAAGAAGCGATTACCAAAGCTGAGGTATAACAACCATATTATAAGATCATATATAGCAAATATAATTCAATATAAGTTTATAATTTTAAATTTTTATCAAGTAGCGTTGAATACAGGAAGGTTATTTCCCATCCATCCCTGCTATAGAATGATTGGGACAAAGAGGAGATCTTTTTTTATTTTATAATATTTTACTGTATAATAATAACCTAAAATAAATATTGCGCATGAATGTAGTCAAATACCTTATGTATGAAATGTGCTAGATAATATTGATAATAAATTAAAAAAATTATTTAAAATAAATATTTTTGTGAAAATGTCCCATTCATCACTACCTCAGCTATTTCACTATTGGCATTTCTTGGAATGAATACAGCAACATTTGACGAACATATGTTTCAACTTATCAATAGTCTTGCATAATGTGCAATATGTCATAAAAATAGAATTTATTATTATTATTATTATTAAATAGGACAACCTGATATAGAGAAAAGCACTTTTAGTGTCAATTCCAAAACAACATTAATCAGAAACTCAAATTAAAAGAAAATTAATATTTTATTAGACAATTAAGATGAAATGACGAGTGCCACTCGCCATGGACGTTTTGTATGTAAAATGACGAGATACACCCATCATCCGACAAAAAATACTTAAAATGTTTCAAATACCAGAAAATTTTGACAATTCTAAATTAAACTAGTATGTTGTGGCCATCACAAAACTTTCTTCTATATAAATCACATCAATTAAATCATTTAAATTGTACAAGAAATTACATCAATTTAGCACCAATTCATATCAAAGTATATCTGAATTTAACTTTTGATGAAAATTCGTGCATTAGTTATTGAGATAGAGCTATAGGGGAAATTCTGAAAAAATCACCATAGCAGCGCCACCTATTGAGCGATTTTCACCAAAACACAAACAACACTAATTCATATCAAGGAATACCGTGATCTGAAAATTGTTGAAAATCCATGCATTAGTTCTTGAAATAGAGCTATTGCGGAAATCACAAAAATGCAGCATAGCAGCGCCACCTGTTGAGCGATTTACACCAAAATGTATAAAATATCAATTCATGTCAATGACTAACTGAATCTGAAGTTTGATGAAAATCCGTGCATTAGCTCTGGAGATTGGGGTATTGTGGTAATCGTGCAAAATGCTTCATAGCAGCGCCACCTGTTGAGCGATTTACACCAAAACATAAACAGCACTATTTTATATCCAGGTATACCTAAATCTGAAGTTTGTTGAAAACCCAAGCATTAGTTCTTGAGATAGAGCTATTAAAGAAATCACAAAAAATGCAGCATAGCTGTGCCACCTGTTGATAGATTTACGCAAAAAGGTAGAAAATGTCAACTCATGTTAAGGAATAACTTAATCTCAAGTTTTATGAAAATCCGTTCATTATTTCTTGAGATAGAGCTATTACGAAAATCGTGTAAATGCTGAAAAATGCACCATAGCAGCGCCATCTGTTGGGCGATTTACACCAAAACGTTACCAGCACCGATTCATATCAAGAAATAACTGAATATGAAGTTTGATGAAAATCCGTGCATTAGTTCTTGAAATAGAGCTATTGCAGAAATCGTGAAAACTGCAGCATTGCAGCCCCACCTGTTGGGCAATTTACAACAAAAACTAATCAGCACCAATCTATGTTAGGGACTACTTGAATATATTTTTTTATCAAATTCCGTGCATTAGGTCTTGAGATAGAGCGCCCACAATATTTGTGTCACATACAGACAGACAGACTCACAGACAGACATTTTGTAAAAACATGTTCTTCGGAATCTCTGACCTCTAAAACTTGTGTAAATCCGTCGAAAACCGGAAGTCTAAAATTTTTACGAATCCAATACTTTCTTCTTGTAAAGATAGAAGAAAGTAAAAATGATCCAATTATATTCAAGCCGATTTTGACCGTCAAAATGCATGAATCACAGAATCGAACATGTTTTCTTTTATTATAATAATAAAAAATACTCAAAAAAATCTCAAATATAGGGGAATTTAGATGTATTTTGTAAAATATTTCAAATAAAAAATAGAACAAAGATATAAAATATAAAACAAAGATACAAAGTATCAAAAAACATATCTTTATGGGTACTTTTGTTTCTTTCAATACTTTATTAACACATATCATAGGAAAAGATTGTGTACAATAATAGAAACTTTCTTTCCAGATTATAACAAATATTTACTACGCATGAGTAAAAACGTGCAGTTATACATTTTTAGAGGCTACAGGTACAAAAGAAAATGGGTCAGTTGACGCAAGACGCAAGTACAAGGGGTCGTGATTGACGAACCTAGAGTAGACATATGGTAACTGAATTAAAATTGCAAGCTGCTCATTTAATTTTTAATTTTAAGAAACGTTGTTCTGAACTGTCATACTTATAAATAAAATTAAACGAAAATAATTGTAGATAACAAATTTCGTATGTTACCTTTCTTTAGTTTTTCTGTTCTGTTTACAGAAATTGGAGGTCTTAGACGTTGATTGTCTAAATCGCTTTCCTGAAAAAAAAAAAAAAAAAAAAAAAAAAAAAAAAAAAAAAAAAGTAATAAATTTTGCGTATTTTATAAGAACATAAATCATATTTTATTTACAAAATTCATTTTTTTTTTGTTCTTCCAATTAAGGGCACAGCTTACTTTAAAGTTTGTCAAAAAGTCTATTTTTCTTTTTTTATATTAAATGAAAAAGCCTATTTAATTGTGAATATTTTGACACCTCATTTTTATCCACACTACAATTATAGCTCGAGATATTGTAAATTTTGTTATACACTCAGAGCAATTACTCATACAAATTACAAAATTAAATTACTTTTCCTCCATGTTCATATTTTTTTTCATTTTCATGTTTAAAAAATGCTAAAGCTCTTTTTGTATATAAAATAGAGATTTAAACATTTTTTGCAAATTTTCTTTATTGTACATGTGATAAAATCTGCGCATGGAATTACCATTAATATAACGTAAAGCGGGGAGAGTCTGCGCACATTTCAAAAGAATAATAATAAAAAATCTAAATATTAATATTTTTCTAAACTATGCATGAATAATTTTGACTTTATTTGTTTTTTATGCATTTCCATTGTTATTTTCTTGTTATACTGTAATTTAATAGAACAGCAGTAATTAAACCAAGAAAATTACTTTGCGCAATCTCTCCTTACAGGGTAGGAAAGAATGCGCACATGGGTAGGAGAGATTGCGCACATAAGTAGAAGAGATTGTTATTAATAATAACTGCAATTAAATTGTTAACAATAATAATTATACTTAATCGTCATTGTTGAAAGGTTTTTTGAGTAAATATTACTGTATTAGGAGTGAATATTTCAACCAAATGTTTAAATAATAAATAAAAGAAAGAATTTTAACAACAGTTAAAATTTTAAATTTAAATAAATTAAAATATCAGAAAAAGCAAGCCCTTAGCAAGATTACAAAATAACATTAATCTAGTTGATAACATGTTTAATTTGAAAATTACTTCATTTCCATTTCCACAGTTTCATTGTATTTTGTTTGCTAACCGAAGTTGTCGTCGTCCACAATCGATGCACTTATTGTTGTAAATCGTGCATCTTTCGTGCAATCACCTGCAACAAGCAATACATTGAATGGAGTCAGTTGTCGAAGTTGTCTCCCGGTACAGTTCCAGACATTCAGTGCACTCATCCTCATTGACTTTCGTTTTTTTTCCTTGAGTTTTTTTATTTCCACTTTTTGTGGAATCACCTTATTTTCAGCTGGTTTTTTTTTTTTTTTTTTTTTTTTTTTTTTTTTTTTTTTTTTTTTTTCTGTAGCGGCATCTTTCTTAAGTCTTTTTTCATGTATATTTTGTGGATCAGTAACATTAGTTGCACTCTGTGTTTCCTTTTGATTTCGATGGCATTACACTACTTGGAATGGGTGAAAGCTTTTCCAAAACATTGTATTATAAAATTTATTTTAGGTAACAAAATTAATTTATTAGCAAATTAATTGTTCATAAATTAAAAAAAATATATATAAATATTTATTTAAATTATTAACAAATATATTATTAATTTATTAAGAAAAATAATTATATAAAATTAATTTAGTAACAACTGTATTATTAATTTATTAATAAAATTTTTATCTGAAAAAGTATTTTTTTGCAAATTAATTTGTTTTCAAATTAGTTTTGATAATTATGTGTTTTTTCGAGATTATTTTAAAATTGATCCATTCATATGTTTTACACGTAATTTGCAATTCATACCAATTTATCAATAAGCTGCGTAATTTCTCCTAGCACTTAAACTTAAGGGGAAATGCGCCATCTGTCCTAACTAGCAAATGCGCAAACTCTCCTATTTTGGTAGGAGAGATTGTGCGGCCTTTTATTTAAATATGGCCACTTCTAAAATGAATTGTTGGTGTTCGCATACTTAGTCCAGGTTAGTGGTTTATAAGAAATCGTTAAAGTTCAAAATATTTTGTATTACTGACGTTCTATAACAATTCTTACGAACAGTTATGAAAATTCAAGCACTTACTTTGGAAAAACAAAACACAATAGCACTGCTTTATCCAAGAAGCTTGAACAATTAATATGAACATTCATGTAGACAACGCGCTAATGCTGCTGTACAACTACCTGGAGTCGCTGCACACGCACTCTACTCCTTCCCGTCGAATCTCTTTGTGCGCAATCTCTCCTACCGCGCGAACTCTCCTTGCTTTACTATATATATATATTTTTTTTCAATAAAAGTACATGATGATGTGTTACATTTAATCGTTTTACACTATATAGTATATCAGTGACAAATTATCTGTAATATTAGATTTATCTAAAAATCTATGCGCAGTCTGTTGTAATACACATTTGAAAATCTTTTAAAAAAATGGGCAAAAATATAAATTTTTAAAATAGTAGTAGGCATTTTGAAGAATTCAAATTTTTATAAGCATTTTAATTAAATATGCAGTTAATGTTATTTTTTTTCGAAATGTATCTTTAGTTGAACATTGAAATGCAGAGAGTTCACCATTTGAAATATATTTTTCAAAAATTGTTGAAAAGGTACTCTCCCCTTAACCAAACAATTACAAAAATATGGGATTTTTTTTTAATCGCTTTTATATTTTGAGTATTATTCCTTTATTTTACAGTTAGATAGAATGACTGCCAATGTAATAATTATTTTTAGCAATTACAAATCTTTTCATCAGAATTTTTTTAATCATATGGGTAGTCATTCTAATTGCAAAAATAATAGTTCCAGATTTAAAATAATAATAATAGTAATAAATTGAAAAGTTGTTAATTTAAAATATCATATATAGGGTAACTGTAGGATAGATGGCCATAGTTTTTAAAGATTGGAATAAAAATTCTTAGAAAGCAAATACAATAAATATTGATGCATATTTAACATTCTTATACATATATTCATAATAGTTTATAGAAAAAATAATTAAATATTGAAAACAAAATTGTAATTTAAATAGCAGAGGGCCATCTCTCCTTAAAGCCGAGGAGAGATGGCCATCTAATACAAGAAAGAAAAATTTGATTTAAATAGCAAAAAAATAACACATTTCATATAGTTAATCATGAATAACATATAGAAATTTGTAAAGATGCAGTTATATAGTGCGTCTCAAAAGTGTATGGACAGTCGTTTATTTATTTTTTTTAAGTAACAGTTAAAAAAATGAAGCCATGATCACGGAAAAAATAATAAGCGTATGGAATTCTAATACACGTTTATGACAACAAAGAAATACTGTATAGGTTTTACAGAATGTTTGTAAAAAAATAAAAATCAAAATACGCTGTCTCAAAAATATATGGACTTTTCAAGTTTTTTTTGCATTTAAATTCAAATTTTGGATCCATTCCTTCGAATTATCTTGAAAACCGTATCAAGTAAGCTTCAAACTAGTGTTCGGAGAATGTGTGTCTGTAAGGAGAACCAATTCTGCTCTACGTTTTGCTTTAATTCCCGAATAGTAGAAAACTGACGACCATGAGCATATACATCTCGTGCAAGTACCCCCAAAAGGTTATCAATTAGAATGAGGTCTGGGCTGATAGCTGACCAGTCTATAACAGTCACTTGATTCTGCGTAAACCAAACTTTTGTTGAATGACGGATGTGAATTGACGCATTGTCCTCTTGGAATTTTCAGTTATCCCTTTCAAAAATGTTTCCAAATGGAAGTAGATTGCTTTTAAGGACATTTTAATAATCTTCAGATAACTGCTGACCATGAAGAGAAGCAATATCCGTTGTTCCATTTAAACAAATCGCGCCCCACACTATGAGAGAATCTCCTCCGGCAGATCATGCCGATGGTATGCCCAGCCATCAGGGCCATCCAAATTGGTTTTGTTTTCGTCACTGAAGAAACACTTAACAACTCATCTTCCCAAGGCGTGTGTTTTTTAGTCCAAAGAACGCGTGCATTTCTATGGTGCACTTTCAGCATAGATTCCGCGCACATTCTGCGATATTTATGAATTTTACTTGCGTGTATGCAACGGTGAACAGTAGATCTCGTAACAGGAAACGCTAAATTCTTCGAAATTTCACGAACGAACTTCTTTTGGGCTGAAATACTCGAAAAATCTCTCTGTCTCGTCGCAGAGTTGATTTTTTTTGGTCGATCTGAACGTTGTTTTACAATCGCATTGTCACTTTTTGATAAAATTTTATAAATTCCGGATCTGTTACTCTTTATTTGTTTAGCAATATCAGAAATTTTAACATTTGAGTCTTTAAACGCCAAATTTTAGATGTCTCAGCAACAGAGAATTGAGCGTTGCGAAGCATTTTCCTACTGTTCGATAATTGAAGAATGAGCAGTGATTTTATATTTAGCAGTGGGTACTTCATATGCACAGAACGCAGAAAATGCTAATTTTTTTTATACGGTGGAAATAAATGCAATTCTCTTCATTTGTCCATATATTTTTGGGACAGCTTATTTTGAATTTTATTTTTTTTACAAACATTCTGTGAAACCGATACAGAATTTCGTTATTGTAACAAACATATATTATGATTCCATATTATTATTATTATTTTCGTGATTATGGCTTCATATTTTGAGCTGCTATTTCAAAAAATCGCTTGTCCATATACTTATGAGACGCACTGTATGATTGAAAATGAGTGAAGAAATCTCGAATAAACAAAATTTGAAGTATAATTTCAATACTTCACTTTTAGTAAAATCTTACCACATGTTTGACAAAGGTCTTGATAATTTGTACACATTTCATGGAATCACTTCTGGTAGCTTATGCATTGTATCCAGACATTCTTTTTGGATGTGATATTGTATTGTTTTGCACAACCAACACACCAACACAGTGATCCTGATGCAATTTTATTTACTCGGAATCTGTAGAACCTGATAATTTAAATGGATTTCGTTTTCTTCGCTACTGAAATTGTGTTTTTTTTTTTTCTCGCGTTAATTGTAGTTTTGTTACGTTAATTTAGTTTTTTAATCAAATTTATCAGTTTCTGTTGAAAAAGTTTCTGATGTTTTTCAGTATTTTCTGAAAGAAATAAATCGTTAGGCATTATATTATTATTATTATTATTAAAATATTTATATTAGTTAAAATTTAAATAATTATATCAATTAATATATTTATAAACATAAACGTTATATGTTTATTTTAAATTTAATTATATTTATTAAAATCATCACTAAGTATAATTTTGAAATATTGATTAAAAGTGGCAATCCTCTCCTCGATTTCATGTGGCCATCTCTCCTGAAATTGAAGGACTGATGGTCGCCCAATTTAAAGCATCAATAGCCATTATAAGTCTTTGTTTTAGTCTTAGAAGTAACGATTAGATTATATACGTGCCTTAAAAGTCCACATAGTAAAATATATACATGTCGTACGTACTGCAAAACATTCAGATACCTAAGTCAAAAATATTATTCAACCACCTATTTAATTTACATTAAAATTACACTTACTTTTTATAATCGAAAACCACAACTGCACGTCGCAATAAATAAACCCGTTGAACTATTTGATAGGAACAATGCTTTTATTGCTATTTATGATCACGTTTTGGAGATATTTAGACTACCCATCTCTCCTCTATGGTCATCTATCATAGAGTTACCCTGTATATATTTAATTATTAGGATAATAGAAACATTGCATTGTAGAATAATAATTAAAATAATGACCTTTAATTTTATAGGATGCATTTACTTTATTTAGCTGATGAAAATACAGTAGACTCCCGACTATCCGGTCTAATGTGGACAAAATTTTCCCAGTGTTAAAACGATTTACATACGCGCAAAAAGTATTTATTATTTTCGAAAATTTAAATTATTAAACATATTTCTTCAATTATGCTTCGAAAATAATTGATAAACATTTTCTCAGGAAAGAACACAAGTTAAGATATAAAAGTCCTTTAAAGGGGGTATTTGCTTTTTTCGGTTAAAAAAAATCGATTTTTTTTTTCTCTTATGCCCTATAGTCTGTAAATTATTCCCATAAAACAATTTGGCCGAATTCGAAGTCCTACGTAGTTATTAAGTATTCGTAGTAAGTGTTTTTTTTGGTTTTTTTTGTACAACGCGTCCTGAAGGCTTAAACTGTTTCGGAACAACTATACATTTTGCGCAAAATACCTTTTTCAAACTGTAAAAACTATTAAAACCATAGTATAAGTTTTATTTTAATTAATCCCTTGCCTGTGATGCCCGAACTTAGTTCGGTCAACGCTATGCACCCAGGTCCGTGGCTAGACGATTTTTCCAGGTCGGGCAAATGTTTCTCCAAGAGGGGCAAACTTACTTTTTCATTTTTTAGACTTTTACGCTCCCTTAAAAATATATATTATCCGTATTCAATATAAATTTATAGCTCTTCCTAAAGTATTTGAAAAGTGATATTCTTACATCCCGCTCTTTATCCATAAACTAATTTTTGTAAATATGGTTCAAATAGTATGGATTTCCACGAAAATGTTAGATATTGTTGAGGATTGCTGCAACAGCGTCACTAGCCTGTTGTCTGTGTACACCCCCTCTCCTTCCCCTGTAAGTAAGTAAGTAAGCACCCACCCTGGGAACCCGCTTTTGGCTTATGGTTAGGTGTAACCCCCAAGCCCAGGGCAGGGAAAAGTTTTACTACCTGCGGAAACAAGCCCAGAACCCCAGTTTCCGGGAAAGAAGACTTCGGAACGACCCGCCTGACACGCCGAAGAGAGCACAAGAGGCAAGTGCCGTGTCCCCGGACCGCCTGTGAAAATTTATTATTATTTAAGATGGCGATTCTTTACCAATCACAATTGGCTACCCTATTGTTTCAGGGCGAGCCTAGAAATATAATACGATTATGATTTATATGTTTTGGAATTTACGTACTATTTGAAAAAAATTTAAGTATTTACATCTTTTCATTTGATAAGAAATATTTTTTTCCCCTTTTTTTCACCCTTTTAAACAAAAATATTTATACATATTTACAATATTTCTAGTGGTATTTAAGTTCTTAAAAATAAAACAATCTCAAAAACACCCTTCCATACACCACGTGGACCCATGACATGTCCACCACAGGCAATCAGAAGAGGTAATTATTGAATGTATTTATATTGAATAAAAGAATAATGGCTATTGAGAATATCGTAGTTAGCATAAAGTTTTTTAAGTTGTGCCGGGTCATTAATTATTTTTAGGATGTCCTGAAGGATTGTCGTTTCTGTTCTGTGAAATTTAAACTTCATGAATTTGCAGTTGCCGAAAATGTAATGCATCGGGTCTCCTCGACCACCACATTTACAAAGGTCGTCATCTTTTTTGCCGATATTATAAAGGAAAGACGGGAAGCTGCCGCGGCCTGTTAAAAAGTAAATAGATACTTTATCTTTTGAAATTATTTGGTTCTGAACTTTTGGTACCAGCCCGTGCGTATATCTGCCACCCCCTGAGTGATCCCAGTTGTACTGCCACCTGTCCAGTAATTGGGTTCGAATACATTTTATAAGATAGGACCGAGGCAATTTAACTCCTCGATCCACTGGTAGGTCGCAGTACTGGGCGGCATCATTCGCCAGCTCATCCGCCAGTTCATTACCCGCTATGCCAATGTGGCCTTTTATCCAAGTAATGTAAAGAATTTTATTTTGATTTTGTTTAATTAAATTATGGATGTAATAAATTGAGGGGTTAGTTGGAAATAAATTGTCTAAGGCTTTAATAGTAGACTGACTGTCACTTAATATTTGGAATTTTGTATAAGGGGAGTTAATGGCCCAATTAATTGCCGAAATTATTGCGTGCAGCTCCGCCTGAAAGATTGAATTTTCTGCTCTCAGTTTGACTGTTTTTTCATAAATTTTAATGTTATGATTGTAGGCTACCATTGCATATGCTGTGCCAGAGTCCACCTTAGAACCATCTGTGTAAATCGAAATAAGATTAGTTTTTGTGATAATTTTGTCTGTAACTATTAAGTTATTTAAATGAATTTTGGATTTATTTCATATTTTAGGATTTTATTTTCTATATCATCTTTACATATTGATTTGGGTTCTTTAAGTAATAAGTTTTTATTGTGTAAAATATTGTATTTTAGATTTTTATATTCCAGTGTTATTAAAATTGGTGGTATTCCTAATAGGACCTGTAACGTATGTGTTGCAACATTTTTATATGTTTTGGTTATTGACGTGAGACAAGTTCTTTGGATGGATTGGAGAGCGCGTTTATCTTTTATCCTGAGGTCTCCAAACCACACCTCCGAACCATAATCTATAATTTTTTCTAGTACTGCTATGTACCAGGTTCTAAGATAGCCTCTGTCCACCCCCCAAGTAGCCGAGAAGACCCGTTTAATGGATGAGGTTAGCTGTAAAATTTTGTTTTTTATGCTAGTTATGTGCTTGTCCCATTTTAAAGTACTCTGGAAAATTATCCCTAAAATTTTTATTTCCTTTAATGGCTTGATGGTATAGTTACCCAATTTAAAGGTTGGTGGACGTTTATCCAAAGTGTTTTTCCCCAACATAATAAAAGTCGTTTTTTCCTTTGAAATCTGTAAATTTAAGTTATTGCAAATATTATTAAAAAGTTTTATTTTTTGGTTGGTTTCGGTCTCTAAGATGAGTCTGCTCCTCGCTTTGACAACCATATTGAAGTCATCGCAAAAAACATACAGGTCTTCGAATTTACTGTAAAAGTTTATTAAGATTATATTTGCTATGATTAGCCACAGAAGCGGCCCAAGGCACGACCCCTGTGGACAGCCTTGATAAGTTGGTCTTTTAATGTTATTTGATAAATAATTTGTTATTAGTTCTCGTTCGGATAAGAAGCTAAGAAGGATACATTTTAAATATTGCGGAATTGGTAATTCGTTAATTTGTTGACCCAAAGTGACCCAATCGATATTGTCAAACGCCCCTACAATGTCGAATGAGATAATGCTGCAGTATTTATATTTTTCAAGATACGTTTTTGCTTTATGTTTTAATTTGTTTAACAGTTGAATTGTGCTTCTGTTCTCACGGAAGCCATACTGGGCCTCGTGAAGAACATTTAATTTTTCTAAGTAGTGATTAATTCTTCGTTTTAGGATCCTCTCATAGATTTTTCCCAGCATGGGAAGGAGACAAATGGGTCTATAGGAGGAAGGTTGGCGTGGATTTTTATTACGTTTTGCGAAGAAGATCACATTTGCTATTTTCCATGATTTAGGAAAGTAGTTAAGAGTAAGACATTTGTTATATAAGTCACGTATTAGATGTTTAAAATTATTGTATATGTTTTTAATAATAAATGCATCAATTTTATCAAATCCAGGGGCTTTTAAATTATTTTGCTCATTAAGTGCTGATTTTATTTCTTTAAAAGATATTAGGGGGGGAGGGGGGGGGAAGATCTTCCTCTGCCGCTGGGTCCATGAGAGGTGGATGCGGGTTTTGATGTATTGGGAAATGGTGGTTAAGTAATATGTTGAAAGTGTCTAATTTTGTAGTATATGGGGTTGAACCCTGTAGTGTTGTGTGTATGAAATGATTATTTTTGAGTCTTTTATTCATTGCTATTTTAAAGGCTTGGCCAAATTTGTCTTTTGTTTTAGAGCAGAAACTCTGCCATGATTTAGTTTTTTGTTGTTTTATACGTTTTTTGTATATTGCTCTTTCTCTTTGTAGGAGGGTTCTCCACTTTGGGTCATTTGTTGATTTAAATCTTTTCCGTAATGCTGAGATTTTATTTCGCTGGACCTTCAGCTCTGCTGTCCACCAGTCAAATGTTGGATATAATTTGAAACTTTTTGTTTTTAGTGAGGATTTACAGGTGTCTAGAATTACTTGGTTAAAACCATCAAGCCATTCATCCAGTTCTAGTCGAGTTTTAGTATCAGATAAGGATTTAAGTAAATTATTAATTTTCGGTTTCAAGATGTAATTAAATTTTTTAAAATTTGAGTATCTTGTTTTAAATCTTTTAAGGTCTAGAATAACTGGTTTAAGATTTAATGAGAATCTGATATACCTGTGGTCCGACGTGCTCTCTACTGTGTCATCTACATACCATGAGTCCACGCAGTCCACCAGGTCTTGTGTACAAAGGGTTACATCTGGATTCCCCTTCATGGGACGATTCGGCTGTCCTATAAATGAATGAGGTGCCTCTATATCATTGATCAGAGTTAAGTTATTAGATAATAGTAAGTATGTCAAAATTTTTCCCCGTTCATCTTCTTTCTGATATCCTAAAAGTGACAAGTGGACATTGAGGTCTCCTCCCATTATGATGTGATTCAATGGTTCGAAGAAGTCCAGCCACTTCATATCACCTCTGAAATCACCTTTTGGTCTGGCATACACAGAGCCTATTGTGATCTTGCCGGATTCAGTAGTAAGATTGACGAATACTGCATTATCGTCTTTATATGTCTCTATCACTTCCACGTCCTTTCGAGTTACCACAACTGCCGCTGTTTTATTTTTTGAGATAAATGCTTGCCAATTTGACGGAATTGACCATATGGCTTCGTTAAAGTAGTAAAAGTCCTGTAATAGAAGAACTAGTATTTTATGCTGATTTGCAAATCCCATTAGGGTTGATGTTGCAGAACTTGATCCCTGTAGATTAATTTGAATAAAGGTTAGTTCATTTGGAATATATATTTTCTGTGGTTTTGCAGGGTTATTCAGAATTTCTGTTATTATTTGTTCTTGGTTTACTGTTAAATTTCCATTTTGAGTATTGGAGTTGTTTGAGTTTGTTGAGTTATTAGAATTATTTATTTCTTCATTTATCGGATTGAACTTTCTTGATTAATTTGTATATTTTTATTTCTCTGTGACAGGTAGTACTGTAGTGTTGGACAGTCTGATGAACTCGATCTATGCGGGAAGTCGCTATTTGTTCCAGCACAGTTTCTGCCTATATCGAATTTATTTTATTTATTTGTGCTAGATTGCTTCGCTGTAGTATTAAATATTGTAAAGTCGGACATTCACTAGAACTAGCTGCATGCGGGAAGTCACTCGCACTCCCCATGCAGTTTCTGCATCTGTGTTGTTGTGGTTTATTTCTGTAATAACAATATTTTTGATCATGGCGTCCTGCACAGTATTCACACGTTGGAGATTGTCGGCAATTCTGATCCACGTGTCCGAAAGATTGACAGTTCTTACATCTTAATATAGGTTGGTAAGGTGCAATCCTGACCGATGTAAATCCCATGACGATCTTTCGTTGTCTCAGTAGATGAATCGCAACTGGAGCTTCTGCTTCAAAAATTAGTTGGTATGTTGAAGCTTTTTCTCTTTGTTTTCTATTAATGTAGTTTATTGGAATATCTGAATCATAAAGATTTTTTTAGATTGGTTATTATTTCTTGTGGATCCATATATGTCGGGATCCCTAAAAGAATCAGTTTTCGGAGATCCGCAGCCTTATATTCTATATCCACAATGTCTTTTAGGGTTTCTATCTTCTCAATCGTCTCAAGCAGCTTATTCGTGTTTTCATCACTAAACGTTTTAATTATTAGTGTATTTTTGTTTTTGGCAAGTTCACAATATATTTGTTTATATTCAATTGTGTTTCTAGTTTCTCTTGTTAGCATGATTTTTATGTCATTGAGCGACATATTCGTGTTTTTCTGCCGAGTTATCAGGATAGCTGCTTTTGAATACTGTGCATGTACCGTTGGAATTGTTGTCTTCTTAGGTATTGCAGCCACCTCCGAATATAGTGAATTATCTGTATTTGCCTGTATGTTTTCTTCTATATTATTGCATTTTATGATTGGTTGTTGTTCCTCTACTGTTTCTATTTTTTCTCTTATCTTTTTAAGTTCTTCCAAGAGGATTCTAGTATAAGGTATCGTTTCTTCTGTATTTTGCTGTTGAATTAAGTCTTCTATTACTTTATTTTTGTTTCTTATTTCTTTTAATTGTTTTTCTATTTCTTCTTTGTATTTTAATTCTTTTTCTAGTAGTTCATTCAATTCTTTATTGCATTTTTCCAATTCATTTGTTAGAGTGGGCTGTTCTTGCAACTCCTTAATCGTTTCTAATTGATCTTTTATGATTTGTTCGTGTTCAAGGATTTTTTGACGTTGATCTAACGTCACCTTATTGACGGTGTTGAGATTCGCCGTTATTCTATTATTTTCTTCTCTTTGTATTTCAAGGTCTTTCACCATTTCACTTGCTTTAAAGATAATTTTGTCTAGGTATTTTTTAGCTTCTTCACAATCACCTCTTCTTCTACTTCTTGTAAGTGATTTATAAATCTCTATCATTTGAGTCATTGTCATCTTCTTTATAGCAAGTTCACCATACCTCGGCGTGGCTACTTCCTCCGGAGAATCTTGAGTCGACATTGAGGAATTTTGTGTGTTGTCTTCTCGTATAGATATTTGAGTTGCTCTTTCTTCTGTAGTTTTTAAGTCATGTCTGCCCGATTTTCCTGTCCCCGTTCTTCTACTCTTCTCCTTTAATTCTCTAATCATCTTTTCCTGCTGTTCCGCTCTTTTTTCCAGATTATTTTTGTTGTCATCTAATTCTCTTATTTTTTGTTTTATTTTGATGAGATATTTTTCTGCCATACTAGACGCTCCTTTAGCATGAGTGCTCTTCGTCTTGCTGTAGCTATCTATCAATTGTTCCAGCGACATTAATTTTGCCATGGGTTCTGAATATGTTGTCAGATTTTTTGGAAGGTCTTTAGTATTTAATCTTGGTGTTGAGTGTATTGATATACTGGAATCAAATGATCCTTCAGTTTCATGCTCCACAAGATCCTTTACTCTCTGTGGCTTTGGAGTCGCCTGGGCAGTTATTAACTGATTTTCTAATTCTTGGATTGTCTGATCCAGTTGTATCATCATTCTCTCTTTTTCCTCTACGATTTCTTTCAACTCCATTATTTCATGTTCTTTTTCCTTCAAGTTTTGCTCAATTTCGTCACTTTTCATCAGAGCACATTCTAATTTTTCTTTGTACTCTGCTATTTTAAGTTCGTTTTGTTCTTTATTTAATTTATTCTTCTTTTTATTTTTTAATTTCTGACTGTATTCGTGAAATATTTGTAGGAGCGTCGGTTCCGAGCTACTTATTTCATATGAATGTTCGCCTATTAAAGAGCTTTCTTCTTGTATTTGTGACTTATTCATTATTCCACTTTTATTTTGGACTTTTTATAATCTATTATTTCGTGAGAATTATTTATTTAGTATATTTATATCTGAAAGTTATATTGTAACTGGATCGGGGAGCCACTAGGCCCCTGCCACACATCTTTGAAGGAAAGGGAAATAGATAGTTAAAAGCAAAAACCAGTGGTCGTAACCACCGAAGATGACTTAGAATAAAATTAAATTGCCAAATGGGGGGTAATTTTGAATTAAAAAAAAAAAAAAAAAAAAAAAAAAAAAAGATAGTGATAGTAAAACCATTACTAATGGGAGAAAAGAGGGAAGTATGTGCTATTGCTCCCGTGCCACCAAGACCATACACTTAAATTATTAATTATCAGTTACTACTCTTTTACCAATAACATTGTTCCCCTGTGAAAAATGCATTACTGCATGTATACATTATCTCACTATTTTTCACAGGAGTTGTAGCGTTAAATTTTGATGAGGAATTCGTAATTATGTACAATATAAAGAATTATATAATATAGTATGTAATATAAAATGTAATTTAATTCAATTTTAAATAATAGACAAATTTACATATGTACATTTTTGATATTGATAATTTGTTATAAATCATTGAAAGTAATTTATTAGTACACAAATTTGCATTTAATCACTCGTAATGTTGATCTGTTATGTACAACTTCAGCAATATTGCTCTAGTATGAGTATTGCACGTCGAGTCTCGATTTCCCATAAACGAACCAAAAAAGGAGTAAAAAAGGAGTAAAGGGAGTAATGGTAGATTGGGTGGACCTGTCAGATGGAAAACATTTGGAAAATATTTCTTAATGTACTGCAGTAGGAAAGCAAACAATACTCATCCAACACTACAAGGGTCCCGCCGACTTGCCTGTAAGATAATGTAAAAGACAATATAACAGATTTAAACTTTAAGATTTAAATGTAAGTGCGCCAAAATCAGTGCAGGGACCTCCCAAGGACCAAGGAGGGTAAAATGAGACGGAGAGGATAATGCCAACAGCAATGTAGTGCTAAATGTAAAATAGTAAATGGGAACAAGAATGTAGGACATGGTATGACTCAAATTTAATAATCGTTTACATTAAACCCAGTAATAAAAAAAGTTGCTAATAATAAGGAAATGAGTGCTAATTGTAGTAGTGATTAGTGGGAAAGAATATATGACGTATGAGAAATCCCAATGAAAAACAGAAGAATAACTCAAATAAAAAAAAAAAAAAAAAAAAAAAAAAAAAAGTAGTCAATGCTAAGCCAAGAAATGTGTGCAAGGTCAAATAATTAAAATGAGAATAAAACTGTTGGCAACCTCCAGTACATTCAAGAAAAAACCAGAATAGTAATCCAGTAACAACAGAATGTATGTCATATGAGTAATCCCAATGATCAGTAGAATAACTCAAATAATAAAAAAGTAGTCAATGATAGGCAAAGAAATGTTTGTATGGTCAATTAATTATAATGGGAA
Source organism: Maratus speciosus (assembly GCA_963932465.1). Classification (NCBI taxonomy): domain Eukaryota; kingdom Metazoa; phylum Arthropoda; class Arachnida; order Araneae; family Salticidae; genus Maratus; species Maratus speciosus. The sequence continues at coordinate 78,775,081 of OZ010791.1, read as the reverse complement.
CAAAATTGTTGGCAACCTCCAGTACATTCCAGAAAGAACCAGAGAAATAACCCAATAAACAAAAAAGTTGCTATTGTTAAGGATAAAAAATATTAAATGTAAAAATGTATATTGGGATCAAGAAAATATGCCATATGAGTTATCCTAGTGAAAAAATCAGAAGAATAACTCAAATAATAAAAAAGTAGTCAATGTTAAGCTTAGAAATGAGTGCAAGGTCAAATAATTTTAGTGGGATCAATACTGTGTGCAACCCCTAGTACAATCAAGAAAAAACCAGAAAATATCTTAATAATTGTAAAAGTTGCCAATGTTAAGGAAAAACCTTAACAACTTATAAAAAGTGTAAAATGTGACTTGGGACTGTTATAACAGTCGAAAATGAATGTAAATTAGAAAAAACCATGTCTCTAGCCCAATTAGGAAAAAAGTAGCAACTGTTATAGATAAGGGAGGTAGGCAAAAAATGGTGCAAAAGATGGTGACAGTAGAAATGATAATGTAGTATGTAAAAAAGTGTCAAATATATGACAATAACAAAAATAAAAGCTATTATAATGAAGAGCCACATTTGACCCCTCCCCGGCAGGCCCCTAATTGTGCTAGAGGTAAACGGAATAGTGGAAAAGACGGGGGGAAAAGTTCACTTAGGCTGCAAGCAGCTGATTTTGGTGCAGCAGAATACCCCTACGACCAATACTTTTCGAGTTATTTAGCTTTTTATGCAATAATTCAAGTGTAAAATACATCCATCAGAAACAAAATGGCGTGTTTTAGTGATTAGATGGCAAACCTAGTAGTTAATTATTGTGCTAAAAGTTGGAGAAGACCTTCCTATACATGTTGCCATTGAAAAAAAAATAGTTAAGTGTTCATTATTAGTTTTTATTATAATTAATTTATGTATTATTTTAAAGCGTTGAGAAATTTTTTGAGAAGGCAACCTACTTGAGTTTTCAATTATTTTAAAGCATTAATATTGACTTGCCCTTACAGAACACGAATTGTGCGAGAGCAACCAGTGTCCACCCAACCGCTCCAAATCAAAAATTACCAATTTTAAAATTAAAATTAAAAATACTTCTAGGTATTCAGTATTAAAACAAATAGTACCGCTAAAAAGAGTAAAGATTCAACTTTCAGAATATTTAAATATGTAAAAGATCGGTACATAAATAGTAGTTAAAAAATTAAATTAAAAAAGTAAACAACCTAATACAATCCTATGGGAAATCGGAAAAGTTTCTTAAAAAAATGACACTTTTTCAAAAATCAATTAAAAAATATCAAATTGACCTAGAGAGACACGGGTGGAGGCGGAGAAAAGCTAAAAGTTCAAAATATCGAGATCTGGCGTTAGTTTTTCAAAATAATAAAGAGATCATAAAAATTAAGCTATGTTAAAAGTATAGAATATGCCTCCAAAAACCCATGTTTCTCTATAGGAATGAGGGTTACTTCAGGTATCAAAAATCACAAAAAAGAACACTTTTTAAAATAATCATTTGGCATAGTAAATATCAATATTTTTGGACATAATAGGTATCAAATTAAAGCTTATAGCCTTATCTAAGTGAAAAATACAATATATTACCATTTTGAAGAGTTTTAGGTAGTTTTTGGGACAATAGAATTCCATTGTTTAACCCATGTTAAGTCTATGGGGAAAATGTTCAAAAAATGCAGTTTTTGATGTAAAGTTTAAAGGGTTAAAACTAACCGTTAACTTAAAACCAATGGTACTAAAATAAACTACGTACTTTAGTTAAGGTGACTGAAACAATAGATTTTAGTTATCTGAAAGATTTAGTTGTTTTTGAAGGAACTGAAAAATGTCATTTTTGAAAATGGCTCCAAAATTTTGAAAGTAATTTATAGAATTTATGTTAAAATTAATAGAAAGAATGACTTAGAGATACAAGATAGGACTTAGAAGAGAGCTAAGAAGATGGTGAAGGGCAAATGAGCCATGAAAAAAAAAAAAACAATAGGTAACTTAACATGGTCAAAATTGCAATGGAATTCCATTGTTTTTTCCCATGTTATCTCTATGGGAGAAAAACATGAAAACTTCACTTTTTAAATTGGATATTTAAGGCTTAAAACTTCATGAAAACTCAATGAAAATAGTACCAAAATAATCTACAGAGTTTAATTGACACGAAATGTGCCATTTTATTGAGTTATCAAATAGTTATGTGTAACTTGTAAGCATATTTAAAACACTTTAATTTGAAAATGGCTCCCCTGTTGTCACAGAAAAAACCTGCACACTTTCTCTTTTATGTTTCTTTCTATTCTAAAAAAAAGTAACTACCGCTGTCACCGCCGCCGCCGCCGCCGCCGCCGCCGCCGCCGCCGCCGCCGCCGGTTTTGAATTTTTTGTGACCGGAGGTCTTTCTTCGTTAATATTAAAAAAACTGTTGCATACAAAAATATGAAAATCGGTAGTATTATAGAATAATGTCGATAAACACGCTGATGCAGACAGTTTTCAAATCGAAGAATTATTTTAAGAGATATTTAATGCCAAAGTTGGACAAAATCGTTCCATTAAAAAGTTTTATAGGAGCAAAACTGTACATAGGAATTTAATCATTTTTAGATCATTTTATGCGTCAGAATTTCCCGGTGTGCAGATTGCAGTTAGTTTTTTAATTTGAATATTTTTTCGAGGTTTTATTTCTATTTTAAATTCAAATTTTCAGCATTTCGAGAGATATTATTTACAAATTTTAGAAAACTGTATTAATTTAAACTGTTGCCAGCTGTATAAACAGCGCAAACAGTAATGTTTGCTTTAAATTAAAAATTTATTTTACACGTGACTATTATAAACAAAAAATATAAAAAGCAGGAACTCATTGAAAATTACGTCATAAAAACTATAGTTAGACGTGAATTTTAAATGAGAAAGAATATTGTAAAATAATAAATTCAGTAACATACGTTAGAAGTCCTAAATAGGAGAATTTAAGTCATATTACACTTATTACGTAAAATGAACAAAAAACAATATTGCAAAACAGTTTTAATTTAAAAATTGCGCGAGACATTTTAAGATGATCATAATATTTCATTTCTAACAAAAGTATTTTGACGTGAATATTAAAAAGAGAAAGAAAAGTTTGGTGAAAATTACGTCAGATTATAATTGTCAGATTCAAATTATAATTCAATCTTCCGAAATCTTTTTAAAGGCGATCAAATTAGCGTGCTGTTAGAGTCTGCGGTGTCTGAACGGGAGTTGACGAGCGTAGCTCGTAGGGGGCAGAGCCCCCTAATTATTAATAATAAACTAACAATGCCTTATTCCAAGAAATTCATTTAGAGTAAAATCAATAAAAATGAAATCGTTAGGGATATGGAAAAACATTCCGTTTTAAACAAGTTTCCATCTTATCAGGTATAACTGCAGTGTTGAATATAGGCACTTTTCTGCGGGAACGATTACTCGTGCCCCGGATTGGTCCACAGTCTGTAGCTTTTAGGCTAATGTCAGAAGAGCGTTTTCAGAAAGCGGCGATATGGACGGCCACTCTTGAGAGTATAGAAATCTTCTGGTCTGTTCAGACGTGCGTCGAGCAACCTTTGCCACAAAATATACGAAAAGCTTCTCCCTATAGTCTGGCGTTTCCCTCAGCATACTCTGCTGCTCTGCAGCAGGTGCGTTTTTGTGGCTGTTGCATCTTAGAGGCTGTCCAGACGAGTTTATTTTTGTGGTTCATTATTGAATCCTCTCTCTGGAGTTTTAAATAGATCTAATAGACGTGTAACTAGAGACGGACCGAAATTTCCAGGCTCGGCTCAGCCCAACCATAGAAAAAGAAATCAGGCCTGGTTGGACGAGTATAAAAGTTAAAAGCTCGGCCCAAGCCGTATGAAATTTTTTTTGGTCCGACTAGGAAGAAAGGTAAAATCTCGGCCCAATCCCATCCCGTCCCGATTGTAATTCTACAAAACGGGGATTTTTATGTCGATATGGTTAAAAATTGTTTCGTACGAGGAATTCTGACAAAAATACATATTTTAGCTTTTTTGTTTTTATTGTTTATAATCTTGAATTTTAAAGAAGTCCGCTAAGCTGCAATATTTATTTTTTTAATTAAATCTCTATTTGTATGTAAATCTTTCAGTTATTATTAATTTCATTAATCCTTAATTCATGTATTAGAGGCTTAAAAATCTGAAAAATGCTATACAGTAAAATCTTCTTTGACAGTATCGCATAGGAAAGAAAAAAATGCGTTATGTACAAGTTCCCTCTTTAGCAGGTGTCAATGTATTATATTCTTTTCTCAAGTATTTCCATTTTGCATGGATCAGCATATTTTCCGTATAAGACAGTTTTCCGTCGTAGACATGTTCTTTTTCAAAAGTTTTACTCTATTTTAATTTTAATGCTTACTTATTTAGTTTTTTTCATATATACAAAAAAATATATACATAATAATTATTGTAATGTTACAAATTATGTTTTATAAGAAATGTATTAAAATGGTAAAATATTATTATATGGAAAAAAAATTAATATAATCTTTATTAAGTAATAATAATGCAATATTTTCTCCTAATTTGTTACTTGAAAACTTTAAATTAAATTAAAATCATTACAAGTTAAATCTGGTGTTGAAAATCAGGGATAGGAAAACAAACATCAAAACGGATCCTCTGTGTTCATATTCGGCACCGGTTCTATTTAGTGCAAACATATATTTTTTAAAATGCTTTAATATTAATTTTTTGCATAAGTATGTATATAGTACTTTTTTTAAATGCTTTACATTGTAGGGAAATAACCGCCCCCCAAAAAAATCAACATTTTTGTAAAAATTGCGTCGGGTTATTTGGATTGGATTTTTGCTTCAGACTGTCTGTGAACTGCGTCAAAATAAATTGTATGAGTTAGACCCGGGACAAGCTTTAAGATTTTTTTTATACACCTGAGCTGAAAATTGTGGCCCGTGTAAATCTAAATTGGTGAACTATTTTAAGCAAAACATAGTAATTCAAGTTTTTTTTTCTTTCTTGTAGAGATTGGAGTTATTGAAACCTCGTTAAAAGGAAAGTTAGCTTCTTTGCTATTTTTGAAGCAAATAAAGTTGTTTCTTTTATTTTTTTTTCTTTGTAAAATTTTGTTATGACAGTAAAGTTAATTTCCCCTCTTAAAGTATACTGTTTGCATATGGTGTAAAATTTACTCAGTTACAGAGTAATGACATTTATCACAAAGATTCATAAATTTCAACTAGAAAAGTATCATTTTTCCATGTTATCAATAAATGACTTTTGAATCTTTTTTCGCTAACTACCATAAAAAGAAAATTCTTAGTTTCTCTTCCATCATCTATCCCTGTTTATCCGAAACGCAGATTAAGAACTCTCATTTGACCGATCCAGCGCTTGCCGAGGCAGCAGAGTCGGAAATTATCAGCGTGGAAAAAGTCGGTCGTCTGACATTAGCCTTAGGCTGGGAATTGCACTCCTACAACTTTAATAAGAACAAAATTAGAAAGCTTACGGGAGTGATATTTCGATGCTCAGGGGAGAACACTCCACCCGGGTTACCCCTGAATTCATTATTTATTGCATGGTATTCCTTTCAGCGGGACCATGAAAAGCCCTCATGTAAGACAGAATTTTTTTTTATAGGCATGTTCCATTTACACAGATTTTACAGTATTTATGGAATTTTACCTGATTTAAAATTTAATATAAAGAAGGCTCTGGTAATTACGTTGATAGTTACGTCATTTATTTACAAAACAGGTAACCCTCTCAATAATTAAATATTAAGATATTTTCATGAAATTTATACACATGCTTCAAAACCAAAATATGGGTTTATATCTAATAACATTTTCAAACAATTTGGACAATACAAAAAAGAAAGTCCCTGCTTTCTCGGCCTGCAAGCACAGGTAGATTTCGAGGTTAAGTAATAATTTCAACAACAAAAATTAAATCAAGGATAGAGATAAAACCAATTTAACTATTTTATCTGGCTGCTTTTGACGAATTTTTAATTTCATTTTTCTCTAAGAGTTAGTTTTATCAGAATCATGTTAATACAGTATTTTTTTCTTCACCCACCGATTTTTTTCATCCCTTGAGAATGTTTTTAGTAATATCATCTATTAGTAGAGTTCGCTTTATCAAAAACTTGTTACTACAAAAGTTATAGATAATATTAAGAAGATTTACATAATAAATTTAAACAGTGTGGCGATTGTTTTATTAAATGAACCACACACTGCATTTTAAATTCTGACAATGCTTTTGTTGAGTCACACGCGCGTTTCATAATTCAACCATATATAATACAGCAGCTCTAAGCGTTGTCAAAAATTTTCATCACTCCAATGATACTTTTTTTATTGCCTTAGTGGCGGATTAACGGAGATGTGAATTTTTTTCTTCTAAAACCCCTCCCTTTATTTTATTTTATTTTATTATTTTATTTATTTATTTATTTATGTATTTATTTCGTGTAAGAGTGGATCCTAACTATAGCACAAAATTAGCACTCGCCACTCGCCAGGCGTCGAGTAACACTTAAAACGTGGCGATTAACTTTATTGTCCTCACTCGCCAAACTCAATGTGCACCACTCGCCAAACGCGATGGTTAAAAGATCGATGCCAGGGATTAAAGGGGTGAATTTCGTTCCGAATTTATGGCATCCAGATCGGCGATTCCCCCGAACGTAAGAAAAGAAAGTAGCAGGGGTGATTCTGTCTCGAATTTTCCAAAAATTTAAGGCATTCGGTTCTGAAAAAGAAGAAGAAAAAAAAAACTCATCAATCCGAAAATTCGCACATAAAAATATCGCTAATTTCGATATGGTCGCCAAAAAAAATCAATTTCGTCAATCGTTCGCAGAAAAGAGTCACGAATTCCGTCAAAGAAAGTGTAAATTTCGCCGAAGAACCACGTAAAAAACCACGACGAAGAACCACGCGAATTTCGCCAAAAAACGCGGAAAAAGCGCAAATTTCGTGAAAACCTCGCGAAAACACGCAAATTTCGTGAAAAGATCGCGAAAAAACGCAAATTTCATGAAAAGATCGCTGAAAAAAATCAACTTTCGTGACAAGATTGTGGAAAAAACGCAAATTTCGTCAAAAGATCGCGGAAGAAACGCAAATTTCGTCAAAGAATCGCTGAAAAACCCAAATTTCGTGAAAAGATCGCGGAAAACGCAAATTTCGTGAAAAGATGGCGGATAAAACACAAATTTTGTGAAAAGATCGCGGGAAAAATGCAAATTTCGTGAAAAGATAGCGGAGAAAACGCAACTTTCGTGACAAGATCGTGGAAAAAACGCAAATTTCGTCAAAGAATTAAGAAAAATAATCACAAAATTCTTCAAAGTATCGCGGAAAAAACGCAAATTTCGTGAAAACCTCGCTAGAAAACATAAATTTCGTGAAAAGATCGCGAAAAAACGCAAATTTCGTGAAAAGATCGCGGAGAAAACGCAACTTTCGCGACAAGATAGCGGAGAAAACGCAACTTTCGTGACAAGATCGTGGAAAAAACGCAAATTTCGTCAAAAGATCGCGGAAGAAACGCAGATTTCGTCAAAGAATCGCTGAAAAACCCAAATTTCGTGAAAAGATCGCGGAAAAACGCAAATTTCGTGAAAAGATTGCGGAAAAAATGCAAATTTCGTAAAAAGATAGCGGAGAAAACGCAACTTTCGTTTCAAGATCGTAGAAAAAATGCAAATTTCGTCAAAAGATTGCGGAAAAAACACAAATTACATGAAATGATCGCGGATAAAACTCAAATTTCGTGACAAGATCGCGGGAAAAACGGAAAATTTCGTCAAAAGATCGAAGAAAAAACGCGAATTTCACGAAAAGATTGAGGAAAAAACATAAATTTTATCAAAAGACCGCGTTAAAAACGCAAATTTCGTTAAAAGATTAGAAAAAAAACGCAGATTTCGTCAAAAGATCACAAAAAAACGCAGGTTTTGCCAAAAGATTGCGAAAAGACGCAGATTTTGCAAAAGGTCACGAAAAAACGCGAATTTCGTCAAAAGATCGCGAAATTCGTTAAATGGTCGCAGAAAAATGCATATTACTTAGTGTCGTGGGGGGGGGGGGGATTCCCCTGTGCTGTAACCTTTCTGAAAATTTCCTGTGAATTTATTTCATTGCAATTAATAGTAAAAATAAAAATTTTCAGTTGAGTGTAATCATATCGAATGGTAAGTAATATATATATATATTAGTAAATTACAATGTTGATAGTTAGAAAAAACACAATTTTGTATGGAGCGTACATAACATCGTTACTGGCCAGTGGTTAAAAAAAACTGGCCAGTGAAAAAAATCAGTGCACTGGCCAGTGGCCAGTGGGTAAAAATGTTAATTTTGACCTATAATCCTAACAAACGCATGTCAATACAACAGTTGTAGATAATATTAAGAATATTTATAATAAATTTAAGCGGATTTGATACCTTGTGAATTGACGAAGTTGTGAATTTTTTTCTTCTTCAACGCCCCCCCCCCCCCCCCCTCCTTCTTTTTTTTTTTGACTATAAGAGTTGATCTTATCAAAAACTTGTCTATATAAAAATTGTAGATAGTATTAAGAAGATTTATAATAAGTTTAAGTGAATTTCATATCTTGCGAACTGACGATGTTTTTTCTTCTTAAAACACTATTTTTTTCGCCCCTTGAGGACATTTTTAAAGATATCAAAATTCTCTAATACATAAATTTTTAGCCCTTTTCCTAGAAGTAATAATAACTTTAAACTGATTTGATATGTAATATAATAGAGAAATTATGCAGTTTTTTTTTCAGTTTTCTCAAAACCCTTCCCTATTTCCATCCCCCAAAGTCCAATTTTGCTCATTAACGAACTTGGCCGTGGTTTTCTGCCCCTTGATTTTGTGTGTCAGTTTGGAAGAGATTTGTGCAGAATTTAGGAAGTTATCGTGTCCATAAAAAAGTGATATATATAGATAAAGTTTTTAACTGGGGGTTATTTTGGGTTCTAGGGGTCATGATCGGCATAGATCTGCAGAAAATTTTCAGAAATTCCAACATAGGGGAGAATGTAATAGGTAGTATTTCTTATGAAATCTACCTAAAACCACTCCCTTTAAAACTCCGAATCCGCTATTTTTTACTGAAATACGAAAAAATACATAAAATACTTTAAAGAGCGTACATTTTACTTTAAAGTGTTGCATTCCGTATAAATATCGCGGGGGGCTTCGATACGATGTTCGTTAGGAAATATTTTTGTTTAAAAGTATCAATTAAAAAAAAATCGGATTAAAGCTATATATAAACTAAAACAAATTTAAGGTTAATATCTTCACATCACGGGTGACGCCGGGGAGTCAACAAGTATCACACAAATAAAAACTATCTTGAAAATGTATGCCAATATAATTTACTATTATGGTCTCCATTCGATCGTTCTATTCTCTAACACAATCACAACACATTTTTATGCTTAAATGCCATAAAGTTGGAATTATTTTTTATTCTGATCTCACGATAACAAATAGCGTTTTCTGTTAATAAAAATTCTGTTATAAAGACTTGGGTTATTTCTGAAAAAAATGCAAAATAGATTTTATAAGCCAATTTTTGAAGCTAGGAAAGGTTATCTGAGATACTATCGTTTAAAGCTCAAGATTCGATGCTTTTGTAAAAAAAATGAAAAAAGGCTATTCGATTCTAAACCAATAATCTTGCTTGCGAGTGTCATGCCTTTACATTTGAAAATAAGCCCGCGATTGCATTATAAATTTTCGCAAAGTCGAGTGAACAAAAATATTTTTTACAAACAACCGTAAGTGATTATTGTTTGTAAACTATAGTTATAAATTAAAAAATACCAAAACAAAAATGAGTATTTCATAGCTTAAAATATTAATGCTCGTTTAGTACTTTTGTTAATTTTTCAATTTATATATCTGCTTCACAATCTTGTATTTATTTCCCCGTTTTCATACAGAAACTATGAGATATTTTGATATTTATATTGCATATAAAGGAAGAAAACAACAAAACAACTAAAAAAGAATAAATAAGGTGAAATATTTGTTAAAAATTAAGTGGGGGGGGGGGGAGAGAACATATTCTACTTTTGTTGAAAAGCCCCCAAAAGCAACATAGTGAAGTTAACAATGACAAAACCACATGATATTTGCCTGTTTTGTGGAACTTGTCCATGTTAAGCCATAAAATATGTAGGCAACTGCACCTGAAATCAAAGCCTTTGGTTTCAACCTTCCCTCATTTCAATAAATATCATGTATGGCAGTTGTACAAAGAAAATGATTTTCGCGGACATTAGAATCAGTTTGAGAAAAGGGGATAATCTCTAAACCCTATTACCCTCTAAAGTTTGCAGTTTGACTCTTTGGGGAGGCAGTAAGAAAAATTTCTACAAAGCAACAAAACGAAAGATAACCTACAGCTCTTGGAATGAAAGAAAAATAAAGTCTGTACAAAGGAATTTTTTGTTTAAACTGTTTTGTTTGAATTGTGAAGATTTAGGGATGAGTGTTTGTTAGGTTAGGGTCTATTCAAAAAAAAGTTTTTTTTTTAAATGAGGCAAAAAAAAAGTTTGGAAATTTAATGTGTCAATCAGGGTGCGCAGTCAATTGTGCTAGGTTGGGCCTTGCCCGACCTGGCCTCCACCTACAGTGGCGGTCAAAAGTTTCCGGCCAGTTAGTTTTTTTATTTGTTTGACAGAACGTTTTAGCGAAGAAGAGTTTGAATTGCTCCAAAAGTTAGGAATAAGCAAATTACCTCTGACCACGTGATCATTTTGATTGGCTACTTAAGATACTTGATGCAAAGGGGAGGAATTCAAAATTCACGCGTGCAAAAGTTTCCGGCCATTCGTCATTCATTAGTGTTTGCTATCGCTAAAGTGTATTTTTGGCCATGTTTGTTAATTAATCAAGGTGAATAATGTATTTGAAATTCAAAAATGAAAAGTTTAACAATTTATTGTTCCTAAATGAGTGATTTGTTTGTCGCTAAAGGGGCAATCCTCTCGTGAGATTGCGGCAAAGTTTTCGATCGGAAAATTTGCTGTAAACGATATTTTAAAAAATATATAAAGATGGTCATGGCCTTCGGAACTTGCCACGGTCCGGGGGACCCCGGAAAACGACTATTCTTGTGAACAGAATTATCATAAGAAAAGCAGTTGATGACCCGCGTAAAAATGCCGCTGCAATTCCACGCCATTTATGGTGTTAAAAGCGATTTATGGTGTTATGGTTATTGCTGAAACAAGTCTATCTACAGTGTCCAGATGCTTATGTGACGTAGAACTTTATAGAACAGTCGGTGTTAAAAAACCTTTCATAAGTAAAAAAATTCAGAGGGCCCGGCTGGCGTTTGCCACGGAATACAAAGACTGGACAACTGAAAACTGGAAAAAAGTACTATTTCCAGATGATACGACGTTCAATCTTTTTGTGGGTGATAAAAAACATCACAACCGATGACCTAAAAACAAAAGATAAGGTTCTAGATATATTATTCCTAGAATGAAGCACGGCGGCGGACACGTTATGCTGTGGGGAGCATTTTCTGGAAAATGCGCCTGTCCGTTATTTGAAATCCGCGGCAAGATGAATAGTGTAATGCATAAGGATATCTTGCAAGATCATTTGCTGCCTTACTGGAGAAAAATTGTGGTCGCAACTATTTGTGTCATCATGATAACGACCAAAAGCATACATGCAAGCTAGTCAAGCAGTGGCTTTCGCACAAAAAAAACTTCGCTTTTGAAATGAACAGCCCAATCATCCGATCTGAATATAATAGAAAATCTTTGAAACTAACTTGAAAACGTGTGTGGAATTATAAATATTCCAATTCAGCAGCATTTTCACAAAAATTGCCAGAACCGTGGACAAAATTTAACAATGATGATCTAAAACCGTTCACTGAATCACTGCCACGTTGCTGCGCCGCAGTACATATTGCTAAATGTATGAATACAAAATACTAATTGTAAATGTTGTTGATCACTGTTATTTTCTTTTATGACACCATTTTTCCCAACTTGCCAAAGTGGCCGGAAACTTTTGAGAATATGCGTTTTCTTTTGCAATTAATTTTGACACTTAAATTTATTAATATTTAATTTTTATTCCATAAATAAGTTCTTAACTGTCATGTCAATAAAATGTATAAGTATCACTTTGAGATTCCTCTTCATATGGGTATACTTACAAATTAACCAAAAAATTTATGCTGGCCGGAAACTTTTGACCGCCACTGTAGCTACGGGCATGTATGCACCAATTTTGGAATACCCGACCTGAGTTCGGACAAAATAAAAATCGGGGTTTACAATATGTAATCTACTATTTTTCAATAGATGGCGGTACTTTCCTGCGAAAAGTTCGGTAGTTTCGCGCCATTTGTCTGATTTTTTTGAAGAGTTCTTAATATAAAAAAAAAAACTTATTTTCATAAAATATGACGAACAACATTGTGCACAATACTCTGCAGTCAGAATTAAAAAATAATAAAAATTGGATGAAAAATGAGCAGGTTTACTAAAAAATCTTTCACCGCGCATGTGTGAATGCAATCAAAATATAATGTGCTTAATGTGTTAGACAAATGTATAGAGCAACTTTTGTAAAAGTCTCAAAAACATAGTTTGAAAAGTCTGATAATAATCGCTTATAGAATAAGCTCAAAATCCGTTGTTCCCAAAATGAAGCAAAAGCATGAGGGGTTGTATCCAAATACAGTAGGACGTGGAATATTGTGTATGCTAAATTAGCACTAATCAATGGATATATGGATACAACTCCTCATGTTTTTGCTTCATTTTGGGAACAACGGATTTTGAGCTTATTCTATAAACGATTATTATCAGACTTTTCAAGCTATGTTTTTGAGACTTTTACAAAAGTTGCTTTATACATTTAGCTAACGCATTATGCACATTATATTTTGATTGCATTCGCGCATGCGCAGTGAATTTTTTTTAGTAAACCTGCTCATTTTTCATCCAATTTTTATTATTTTTTAATTCTAACTGCAGAGTATTGTGTACAATGTTGTACATCATATTTTCTGAAAAGAACTTTTTTTTTAAATACTAAGAACGCTACTTGAAAAACTTGGCGAAATTTGGGACTGTTTTTATAAAAACCTTAATTTCTCTACGAGTATATATGCTATACTCATAAAAATGAACACAGTATATTACGAAAGGCAATAATAAATATTAATAAACTCGAGTTAAAATGCTTTTGCTCCATTAGTTTTTACAGGGTTATCCAAAAGATATTCTTTCGTTTTCAATTTTTTGACTGTCTCCTATGGGGTTTCCGGAAAAAAATCTTCGCGGAAATATATGACCCATACTATACTGTTTACACACCTGCTGTTTCAGGTTAATTCCTCATGTATTTTCATAGATATTTAACAAAACGTCAAAAGTCGCAAGTGGCCGGTCACCTTTGGCCATATAGTGTATATAACATACAAAAAAAAAATGGAGCTTAAATCTCCATTCTTATTTCAGAAACAAAGGCTGAAAAACACACTTTTTTGGCCTTCTTTAGGCTAATTTTACCTTAATAAACAAACCGACTAGTTTCGTACACACAGAATACCGGTGACATTTTCAAGATATGTAATGATGAAAATGAGCTACTTCATCACATCACCGTTACTATGTGTGCAGGAAACTAGCTGGTTTGTTTATTAAAATGTTTTTCAGCCTTTATGTCTACTGTAAATTTTGCTAACCAAATGTACATTAATTTCATGATAATAAATAGCTTTTTTTTCTTATAGAACTCTAGAATATCAGTTTGATCAGAAAAGTAAAAAAGGTCAAACGAACACAAACTCAGCACGCTTCTAATCTTTCAGCCCAGCATCTTATGACAATAGTAATTTAATTCGATTATAATTTGTAATGTACTCTTTCGGGATTGCTTCCTAAAGACCCTGCCCTTATACAATGAGGTCCTTTACGGTTTCTGTATGTTTATCACCTACCCCTGTAGCAGAATTTTGTTAAGCTTTCTGCGACAACACTGATTAACAGCAATTTTTTTCTAAAACGTGCCAACCTCAAACTAATCTTCAGTAATACGTGTGTTAATTTCACCCTGGGTTAATACGTTTCGAACCAGAATTTTTTTTTTTTTTTTTTTTTTTTTGAGAAATGAAATTAAGTATGTTCCACATAGAAGCCTTGAATTAAAGAAATAAAAATTCATGAAATAAATTTCTGGTTCGAAAGTGGGTCAAATACCATGGTTCGAAAGTGGGTACCTGGGTCAAATTAATCCAGATATTACGGAATATTAGTGGAAGGTTGGCTGCTATGAAACATGGTACTTTTTAACAGTAGAAATGAATGACAAATTTATGCGCAAACACAATTTAAAAAAAGACACTGCAGAACTAACATATCATAAACCAGGTATTATAGGTTTTTTTAAAAATATGTAATGGTGATAATATATTTAAATATGTAATAATGTTTTAAATATGTAATGTTTTTAACCTGCATGTAAAAAAAATGCCAAAACCTAAATTTAATGAATCTGCATTAGAGGAATTATTTAGCATATTTACAGTAATCTATAATAAATAAATTGCCCCATTACTTTCTTTAAGACAGTGGCTTGATTACGGGGTTAAATTGTTGCAATTTGTAGCAATGCACCACAGATTTGAAAACTATAATTAGATCAATTTATTAAGTGGGGAGGGGGAATGTACACATATGCTTAGTTATATGAAATAATTAAAATATAAATTATTATGTATGCATACATATTTAATTTTTGTTCCTACTAGATATTGAGAATAAAGTCATTCTTATTCTACGTATAAACAAAAATACAAAACTTACCTCTTTTCACCAAGTTAATTTAAAACCAATTTTTTAAAAACGCGATATTATATTTTCAAAACAACATTACATAGAAAAGGGAGGAGTTATCAAGTTGTATGAAAAATTTTTTTTCTTCTAGAAACTTCAAGCGGGACTTTACTGACTTTAATACTTTATACTTTAAATGAAAATAAACATGCTAAAAAATAATATTTCTATCAGCTACGTTTAGAGACTCGAGAATGAAAAGTTTCTGCAACGGGCAGTTCCCTTTCTACGACAATGTCGCCGTGTCGCCGCATTTCTGCCACGGGGTCACCTACTTATTAATTGACACATACAGACTCACAGCATATTTTGCTGGAGACCTCAGACCCCCCAATTAGTGAAACTTTTCTAGAATCAAAGGGTTTAATGTTTTCGACCGCTAAACTTTCAAATAATCCGTGTTGCAGAACAAGTAGCCAATAAATTTAATTTAATTTAAAAAATCAAAAAACCTGACTGCGTAAAAACCGAACTAATTAATTATTTCTCATCAATGTGAAACAATTTTTTCAATTCCTACTATTAGCTCACACTTTCGCTATATAGATCTTGTTCAAATTTTCAATCGTTAATAAAAAAATTATTATTCATCCAATCAAGCTCAAATAATTTTTCTTTAAACTTGTAGTAGATGACACTTGTGTTAATACAGATTTTTTTCAAATATTAATTCATTAATTTAATTAAATTAATCAGTTTTCAATAATCGAGAGAGCCCTCTTCTTGATCAAGGCATTTTAAGCGCCACTCATGAGGAAAGAAGAATGGGAGAAGAAAAAATTCTCTTATTGACCTAAGTAGGAATTGACTTAATTTCTTTTTTTATTATATTACTTACCAATTTTTTTTTTAATTTACTTGAATTAATGACTTTTAAGCTGTGTTTAATTGTTATTTCCTATCTATAAACACTGTTCTGATGAGGTCTATAGATGTCTATGATGGTTAGAGTTGTATTAAATCTAGAGATCCTACATACACAACTTCCAGGTTGTATAATATTTTAACGGAGCTTCTGACTGTAAAATAGTCAATGAAACATCTTCTTCATTTTGAAAGACCTATCCAATGACAGGACACTCAATAGGGTGCATAATTTTTTTTCGTCTGTACCGCCATTTTGTATTTCACGGCCGTCATTTTGAATTTATAAAAACAAAACCTAGCCTATAACCACCAGGCCGTTAAGACGAATTGATAGAGACTTCATTCATTAAAATCCATCCAGCCGTTGGGATGTTTAGAGGGTATAAAGAAATCCACATACACAGATACGCGTGAAACACATAACCCTTCTTTTCAGCCGGGTAAAAAGAAGTAACTTTTCTCATACTGATTTCAGTCTAATTTTATTTCGTTTAATATCATATGGAATCGTAAATACTATCATGTTTCAAAGCACTGCGCAGATTGCGAATAGATAAATGGGGGAGAAATAGCGCTACATTATCATAAAATATACAATATGAACTTTAAAAAGGTCACTGTTTTAATAAAACGGCAACTTAAATAATAAAATATATGTGACAAGTTAAAATTTAAAAATTATTAGTACATTCAGCTTGTATTTCTCGAGCGCTTCATCAGAGAATATTTTTATAACTATCTGCTGTTTATAATACAAATACGTCACTTCGTTTTGAAATGTGAGAGCCAATTAGAGATAGAGTTGAAAGTAGAAGTAGCAGTTCCTCGGATTAAACTTAAGTAGAGAGAGTATAGATTAACTGCAATTCCATTTCATTTATTACATCATGTTGTTTTTAAACGCCACTTTCATTTTATATGCGCGTGGACAGTCGAAGTAGAAGCGTTTCAGATTAAATTTGTGTAGAAGAAATCCCAATATATGGATAAATACAATAACCCGAACACATGGTTAAATAACATCAAAATAAACCCTGAAAACTTGAGCAATTAAAAAAAGTGAGGTATTAAAGTTTATAGTGCAGCAGTTAAATATTTTCTTCTACGCAAATCTAATCTGAAACACTGCTACTTCGACTGTACAGCTATGCACTTACAATGAAAGTAACGTATGAGAACAAAGTGATGTCATAAAATAAACGGAACTGCAGCTAATGTATATTCTCTCTACATAAGTTCAGTTCTAGGTACTGCTACTTCTATTTTTAAATATTCTCTCATGATGGGCTGTGGAAAAAAAGCCCGAAAGTACTAAGCAATTTTAAATAAAATGTATATTTTTAACTTGTAACATCGCTTTTATTATTTTTGTCGCTAGTTAAGTAAAACAGTGAGCTTTTTAAAGTTCATATTGTATATTTTATGTTTGTATCAATGTTGAATATATCGTGTTGTGTCTCATTACTTTAATCGCTACACGTTCTTTGTGAATACAGCAGAAGTTCGATTATCCGAAGTAACTGGGAGCGACCATCTTTCAGAAAATCGAAATTTTCGGATAATCGAGAATGCTTTAATTTTAAGATTAAGGAGAAATATATGCACTAATAAAAATAAAGCCATAGCAAAATAGAAACAAGAATAAATTACCTCAGCTTTGATTTTGAAATTAAGAAACTTTTACATGTTTCTCAAGTGTTTGAAACAATGTTTTGTTTGTCGCAGTTCCGATTGTCTTTGCTTTGAAGCTCTATAACGAAGTTTTTAAATATTATTAGTTCGCCAGTGAGTCTTTCTACTGCTAAAGCCAAGTCAAAACTTTTGCAAAACATTCAAAAGCTTCAGAATCGCTAATTTGTTCGTTTTCTTCGTTCGTTCCACTCCCAGCTTACGGAAGCTTAAATTAAATTCAGACGAATTAAAAAAAAAAAATTGAAAATATTTATATGTACTCGTGGTTCGAAAAGGACCGCTCACACGCAAGGAATATGATAGTTTAAAAAAAAAAAAAAAAAGCTTTCAAAATGCATTTTGCACACAAGGAATCTGATCGAAAAAAAAAATCTTTAAAAATGGATACGGTTAACCCAGAGTTTCGGATAAAAGTTTCTACTGTATTTACATCTTGCATCAGGAGCAAGTAACCTTTTAAACAAGAAAAAAGAGGATACTTTTCATCATCAAAAGATATAATTATAATTCTTATTAATCTTTTGAAGCGATTCTACTGTACAATTTATGTAACTTGAACATGTTAAACAAAAGAGAAAATGAGAAGAAATAGAAATATTTACCAATATCCAGCCTGCATTTTCATCTGCCTTGTACAGAAACCCTCTAAAACTATGCATGTAATTTGCTACCCTTCTATAGCCGCTTCTACGATCAATTCCACATTCTGTCATGCTGTTGATTTTATAATACATGCAACTTTCGTATTTCACAATTTTACGTATCTCTTCAGCAGCTCGTTTTATTTCATTTATTCCAGGTTTAGTGAAGCACATTACATTTCCAAGGAAATCTTCCATGGCGGCTGTAGATGCTTTTATTCTTATCAGGGTTCCGTCTTTCAATAAAACTTGGAGTTTTTTCCAAACCTCGTCAATCCATAATAAACTGCCGGTATGATTTGTTAGAATCCACTTTCCACACTTGCTATATTCCTCATCGCTCTCAATGAGCGTCGTTTGCAATGGCATGAACAAGAAATTCCGGTCTCTAACCTCAGAAGGTAGTTCAAGCGTCATAATGCAACAATCTGATAAAACAAACCAAACAAAAAATTACAAAAACAATAATACAAACACAAATATCTTATTTTGTATTAGGAGTATTTGAGTTTTGAAAAAGGCTGAATGGATCCAAATTAAAAATATTTTAATATCAGTTGTGATAATAGGAATTTTTTTAATTGGACCTTTTTTTTTCAAACAGAAATTGCTTAAGAGCAGTTGAATGTCAAATTCGTGAAAACAGACTTTTTATTTTAATTTGAAATATTTTGAATCCTTTATATTCTTCCTTTCGAATGTTATATTACTTTAGTTTTTACGACAACATGAAGTTAAAAAATGTTAAATAATTCAGTTTGTTTACATCATACGTAAACATTACATATACATAAACTTTAAACTCAATTTTCTCAAAATGTTGGTTTTCGAACTTCGATGTATCTTTTTATAGAAACTACTACATATTATTGATTGCAATATTGCTAGAATATTTCACTCGGGGAAGACGGGGTACAATGAAACAAAATTTACTAATTATTTTTCCCTATCCACAATTTTGCATGCACAAAAATATAATTAATGCATATTTTTAACCTTGTATTTTCCCCATCTAAATAAATTTTTATTAGGTTCTAAACAATATCTTTATGCTTGAAAAATAACAAAAAATAAATGTCTTACAGTGTTTCATTGTACCCCGTATGCCGGGGTACAATGAAACACATACTGGGGTACAATGAAACACTCTAAATGATGGAAGCAATTTTCACCCAGTATAGTTTATTTTATGAAAAATGAGATAAATACAGAAACAAAACTTGATTAATAAGAAACTTGATAAAAATATTATAGTCTAAGATGAAAAATAAGAAAATTCTATTAGTTTAAGAAATACCTTTCATTTTATATTAAATTGGCTCAAGTCAGTTTCAAAAATTAGCATTTCTGCTTATATTTCAGTTGCTCCTGAAGGAATATGGGATGGTAGTTTCAACACAATTGAGTTTTTTTTTTTAATGTAAGTTTCTTTAAAAAAAAAAAAACTTGGTTGGAGTTTTTTTTATATCAAGTACTTCACATTTGACTTCATTTATGTATGATTTCTCCAACGGTATATATTTCTTTATTTTTCCATTTATACGGATACTGCTTGTACCATACATGTTGTGTGGGGATATCTCATTCTTAGTACCTCGATGACCAGCTGGGACTGGAAAAAAAATCTGGATCATCATCAGAGTCTGTAGCAGGCAGAGTTTGTTTTCAAAACAATCCCTTCTTAGCCTTTTTTTTCTCTTTCTATTTTTTAATTGCTTAACAAGAGCATTTTTTACTGACCTGGTTAGAACAAAACTCTTTTATTTTCTGTTTTCCTACTCTTACTTCTAATATATTCTTACTATTTTTATTACTGTAATAAAACATGTTTCATTGTACCCCGTCTACAAGTGGTTCATTGTACCCCACACTGAGGTTACTAAATAAAAATTTATTTTCAAACTTCTAATATTTATTTATTTTTAGTTTGGTTTTGGAGGTATGAAGACAACAATCCAAAGATAACAATGTATAGAAAAAATAATTATTACATATAAAAACAAGGAAAAAGAAAAAAAATTACTTTTAGTAAAGAAAGTTACTTTCAATGGTGCAAAAGCAATAATCTTCTATTGCTACTGTTGTAGAAGTGTGAATGTATCCAAATCACATCAGCAATTGGAACATATAGTTGTATAACATATATATAAACTGCAACTCTGTATGACAAATTTGATTGATTTTACAAGTAATGTTTCATTGTACCCCTTGTTTCATTGTACACCGTCTTCCCCTATAGTAGAACCTGTTAAGACGGAATCGGTAAAGTCGGTGAAAATCCAGCTTCAGACAGATTTTCAGCAAGCTTAATTGTACGGCAATCCATAGCAGGGCCACGTAATACTTCCGTTTAATGCAAGATTCTATTCTAGATTTTTACAATTTTGACATGTTATACTGAAGTATATTTATATAAGTGCAGCAGAATTTGTACATGGGGAACCTGTCAAGAACGGAATGCTATCTTAAACGGACATATTATATAGCCCATCAAAAAGAATAACATACATTTAAAACTGCAAACACGAAAATATGTTTAAAACGAAAATTTTTACCACTTTTTCCGATTTCATCTTGACGTTTTACTATACATAAACTGGAGTAAATTTCTGGACACCCTCAGAATAAAATCCTGGCTACGCCACTGTGAACTAGTATAATATAAAACTACTTAAAACAAATCAAAACTAAAATTGTGCAATAATATTTTATCCCAGTCGAATTATGATTGTTTGCCATAAACATAAACTATGCATAAATTTACAAAGAATAAAATTACTAATTTTGAATACTTTGAGATAAAGCAGTAGAAAAGCATTTTTTTTTTTTTTTTTTGTAACGTACTCTTTCAAACATGCATAAATTAATAAAATGGAATTAAAAATTGACTCACTTTTCTAGCTTTGTAACTTGTTAATTGATATGTATTATAATACAAATTAAACGTATTTATATATTTAGAAGACACAACATTTAAAATTAACCTGTACAAAGTTATGTCAACTTTACACACAGAATTTTCATCAGTAGAAGCTGTTACATATACGAAATCGAAATAAAACAAACCGGGTGAGGGTGCAAAACGCAATCTTGTAGAAATACCCCAAACGCAATACTATCTGAAACTTGAACTTATTCTATGAATACAGTAACCAATCAGATTAGCTCCATGAAGGAGGGTGGGAAGAATAAAAGGGAAATTCTCAAAGTTTTAGTTTCGCTTCGTGACGATTTTACTAGAGAATGTTTTGCCCAAAAGATTAGAAGAGTTAAGTAAAAGAAAAAAAAACTATATATACAGTGAAACCTCCATGTGCGATCGCCTCCCTGAACGACCTTTTTTTTTTCATGGAACGAAATTTATTCCCATAGGCTCAATACAAATTTTACATCCATTCAAAGACCACTCCAGTTGAACTCCCTCCATGAGCGACCGATTTCTTTGAAGAAAATGAAACAAATTCCGTTTTTTCCTGGTCGTTTCAAGAAGGTTTTATTAGAAAAATAATTCCGGAGGGCGCATTATTCATGAAACTTGTAAATTAAGTTTAGAATATCTCTTATACCGGTAACTTTTAAGTGTTTAAACCCCTTTTTGCCTTTTTAGGTAATGAATTTAAGTCTGATAACAAATTAAGAATGACGTTTAATAAACTCCCCTGCCGTACTCTATCAGGAAACTTTCAAAGAAATAAATAAATAAACGAAATCGTCATTATTTGTTCTCGTCCAAAAAAATTGTATTTACTTACTGCTGGGCAACATATAACAATGATATGTTCCCGCACCATGTTGGTTAAATCAAAGTAAAATTGCGTAATTTGTTATTTCTGTTTGTATAAATATTTTTTTATAAAATATAATTATGAGTGTAAAATTATAATGTTTATATATTTAAGTAAAATAAGAGTGTAAGTTCATACAAAAATTATTAAGTTGATTTTAAATATTAAATATATATTTTTAAAAAATTGTTGTATTGTAAAATGAATGTATAATGTTGAATAGAGTTCGGATATCAGATAACAACAATAGCCAGACGCCATGGTGTCGTTTTATGACAAGCCAATGGAAAGTGGTGTATAATTAGAAATCGTAAAATAATAAAAATGTTGGAATAAATTTATGGCCTTAATAAAAGTGTTGGGATAAATTTATGGCTTTTCAGACCACCCAAACTTTAAGGCAGTTAATAATATTAAAGTATATGTAAGGGGCCATCTGCAGACTGTTAGCTAATAGGCCTATCGAAGGATAATGCAAAATCTTCTCACATCCAATAAGAGTGGACTAGACAAATAGTTCCACCCACTGCAGGAGTTGGTGTGCCAGAAGAATAAGGTTTGAAAAAGAGAGTCTAAAAAAAGATGTAGAGGACGCAGGAGCTCTCCTGAAAGCCCGTGCAATGAATCCAAAAAACCCTAGTAATGCTCAAGCGAGATGGACATATCGGAGTGAGCCTAAGCAAGCCTAATTGAGGATGTCTTCCTGATGTTAAAATAAAGTGGATTGTTCTACAGAGGTCCGTAGCTATGCATCCTGCCATCCCGATATCGCCGCTCTGATAAGAAGCGAATTCCTGATGACATATGGATATGATCCTTAACAACGCGACAACTCTGAATTTGATGAATAAAGGCCACCATCCCGTATATGAAAAAAGGTACTACCTTAAACTTTTTCTTTTACCACTTGAAATCATATGAGAAATTATAAATATCTTTTTCTGATATTTTATGGTAGAGAGCAATCTGAGATCCGACAAAACCAATAATTAAATATAATTAAGGTAATTTAAAAATGAAAGAGAATTATTCTTTTAGCAAAAAGAAAAATATATAATAATAAGAGTAAATGAAAATATTGTCTTTTTTCTAAAGATTAAATATACATAAAATAATGAGAAGCAAACAAAAGTGTTGCTTTCTTTTTTTTTTTTTTTTTTTTGAATTAATATTATGTATTTCTGTATATAGTTGTGTTCAATGTAAATAAAATATTTAATCAAGTTTTAAAAAGTTTCTGTAATTATTTAATTGATAATGTTTAAGGTGTGTCAATTTATTTTTACAGCTTAAATTTTAGTTTAATTCATAAGTGGAAGAGTTCGTCTAAATAATTCACAACGCAAACTCTTAATTTTATTCGTAATTATTTAAATTTAATAATTACATTTTGACGCGAATTATAATTTTATTTTATTAATGCTTCGCGTTGCTCTTCTACTAGAATTATGTAATTACGATCACTTATGTTATTTGAATTTATCTAAGGTATATAAGATTATATACCAATTTACTATGAGGTTGCTTGGATGATTTGGACCAATTAACAATTTTGGATGTAAATTAAATAGAAAATAAACAGGTGTAATTATCTGTCCAGCACTTACTGAACTTCGAAAGGACTTGGAAATAAAAGTTATAAAAGATAAAACCGTAAAATCAACGCAAACGTCAATGTATTCTTTTTTTAAACTCTGCAGTGATTAACTTATGTAATTAACTTTTGTTTTTGATACTTAAATTTTCATATTTTTCCTAATGTAAAAAATAAATTTTAGTAACATTAATTGTTTACTTTTTTTTTAAAACAATTAATATCTTCATTTAAACATGACCTCCATCAACAGACCACCTCTCGGAGCGACCAGTTTTTATTGGAACGGAAGCAAGTTTATTTATTCCCAGTGTTCTTTTTTAAGATATGGCAACAGGAAAGTAAAGAAGTGCACTTTTAAACTACTGCCTAATGTTAATTCACTGCATTATTGTAATTGTAAAAGAACAAATACGTATATATCGTTGATTCACGTGATAATAGATTGTTTTTAAAGTGAAGTTTGGAGTTTATTTAAAAATATTTATAAATTTTATGTTGTCTACTCAACGTATAATCAAAACTTAACTAACCCGTCCGCATACGCTCTTACTTTTTATAACGGTAGCCCACGCGTGGGATAAATCTCATCTCATTTTGTCTCCCATTATATTTTTAGCTAAATACGAAAACGAATTTACGAAAAACGAAACTACTGTTCTGTATTGTAAAATACATAAGTATTACTTCTTTTTAGGGCGGAAAAAACACTATTTTCATATTTATATTGAGGTTTTGTGGCAATTTCTGTAAAAATCACAGTTTTTTCTAGAAAGTATGCAAACGATTTGTTTTACTCATTAAAACATGATTCATTTCACAGAATGGATTTTAATTACATTTAATAACCTTTAATCAATATTTACAAGTATCTTACTCTTTCATTAAAATTATTTTAGTGTGTGTTATCCCGTAAGAAATGAACGTATCGAAATGAAACATTTGTATACCTGCGGGATTATTTTATCCCAAGAGTCATATTTCTCCCCTCCTAGTCAATAAAGAAAAGAAACTCCTTCATCCACCCCTTCTCGACTTAGACCTTGAAAAGTACAAGGCAGCTCATAAGCGTCCAAAAAAACTACCTTTTTTTCGAAGAAAAAATGTGATTGGGGTGAGATTTATCCCAGAGCGTTTGTCTATTGCTTAAAATTAATCTTTTAATTGATAATTAAATTATATAAAAAAAATGTTTTAATGTACATACTTAAGTCTTAAAACATCAGGAAATGAAAGAAAAATGAATTACAAAATTCAGTCTTTACATATATATGAACTAAGTTATGTTAAGTGTAAACAAACTATTATTTTAACATAATCAGCTTGATTCTGTTAAAATAATAGTTAATCTACGTATCCATCGTTTATATGGAGTTCCTTCGCCTGCGGTTTATTCTGTTGAGCTGTCTACATCACAGACCAGATGTTACTAGCAATAAGGTTATCTGAGCGAAATATGCTGCCTGGTTGTCGGTCGGCCCCGTTATCTCTGAATCCGGGTTCGATTCCCAGCCTGGTCATTTTTTCGCTCACTTGTAAATATTCAATTCGAAAGTATAAACAAGTCTATAATAAGAAAGAAAATTCATCTGGAAGATTTTTATGAGAGTCCTGTCACGAGTCAACCAGGATATTTTACCGAAACCCGAACCGGGTGGAGTTGGCGGTAATTTTTATCGTTTCCGGCCGATTTGTGTTGGTCTGACTCTAAGGGTGTGTTTATTTGCATGTATTTACTTTACACCCGGAAAACTCAAAATTTACTCTACCTGCCATTTTGTTCCAGCCGCTATGTGGTCGTCAACAAAAGAAAGCGAAATCTCAACAATGGAAAGTCGCGGAGTGGGATTCGTCTAACCGATTTGTATCCTACAAATATAATAAAACGTGAAAAGCACTGCATGACCAGAACAAAGACCCCGTAGTCGGTAGGATCGTCAGTTTGAAAGTTAGATGTGCATTTATATGCTTTACCTGACGAAAAGTAATTAATCTTTCACCTGGCCTTTCTTTTCCAAGCGTTCTGTAGCCATCAACAAAAGAAAGAGGAGGAGGAACTTGTCAACGACGTTCACTGGTAACCTATGACCTCTAGTTTTCCGACGAATGTCATAAAACATGAAAGGAAGCGCCTTATCACATCAAACATTTCCACGAAATTAAAAGTAGTCTGTTTGGAGGACCCTAATTGCTTTGGCTTCATATAGGATTCAAGTTGCATTTTTACTCTTGCGTGCCTGGGTTGGGTCAGGTTTACCTGATTTTTCAAAACAAACACCTTATATCGTTTCATATGAACATAACTTATATTTGAATACGGATTAATTTATATACACAGAGATAGATAGACCTACTTTTTTTTTCAGCATAAAATCTAAAATTTATTCAGTTATAATTGTACGCTATCTTTCCAAAATTGCATTAAAAATTATTCCTTTCTTTTGTTTCAGGTTTGGGGACAATTTCGCACTGTCAAAAATTATTTAGATGAATTCGAGTCAGGTTTCAAGTTGACGGAAAAAAAAAAAATATCGAGTTCAACTCACGCTTTCAGGTTGACTTCAAATGTAATTTTCTGGCTTAAATCGGGTTATACCCGACCCGAGCAGAATTCTAATTTACGGCTGAGCAATAAATATATGCCTATTTATAAGGTAAGTAAATTGGGACATACCCCTTTTCATACGACTTATCCCTTCATAGATCCACTTCCTTTTATCCGATTGGAGACAGCTTCCGGTGTAGGTAATTCACACTGTTTCCGTGGGGGGGGGGGGGGGGCAGGGATCGGAGCAAGGAGATGTCACCCCTGGAAATTTTGAGACTTTGTGTTTTCAATGGTCAAAAAGTGAAAATCCCTCCCTCTGAACTCTATAATGTCCCCTCCCTCCCCCCCGGAGCGATAGAAATCCCTCCCGGAGAAAAGTGTCTGAATTCAACACTGCGTTTCCCTTTTTTATTTTGGATGTATGATTTTACTCTACAATATATGGTTTTATCAGCACCTTTTAGAATGTGTAATATTTAAACACTGTATTTCTTATTGAAAAACGATGAACTAACATTTTCTCTTATTTAATAGGTACATATTAAAGTTATATAATGAGACATTCCACATGTCCTTTTTCACTGATAAATACATTTCACTGAATCAATAAACGTTTACATTATAATTAACATATATAAGATACACAAAATGTAAATATATTGCTTACAGGTGTCAAGTATGATAAAATCCTTTAAAACATTAAAGTAATTTTTAAAGGATTTTATCATACTTGACAGCTGTAAGCAATATATTTACATTTTGTGTATCTTATATATGTTAATTATAAATCAAGATGAATTGTGCACTAAAATTTTAACTTTCTATTGTTTACATTATAAAATAAATAAATAATAATAACAGAAGAGTTATCTTTAGTTTTTTGAGTTATTGAGTCTGATTCAATCATATAAAGTTGTTTCTTCATCCCGACATTTTCAAGGTTAAACCAATTATCATTTAAAAAGATTTATGGCAAATTTAAAATGTCAGAAAGTTAGCGTAACGGAAGAAATTAATGCATTTCCGCACGTTTATTTATCTTGATGACGATTTATGCCCATCAGTTGTTATGTATTTTATAGAGTTGAATCCGAAAATGACCTTCATTTTTAACCACCACTTCAGTGTTTCTCAAAAACAGTAAATTTCGAAGATAAAAAGTAAAAACACAGCGCAAATGTGATACTAAAAAATAGATGTGATGTATTTTTTAACTTTTGATAATTGATCTTTTGTAATTTTTACTGCTGAATCTGAAAATGACATCAATTTTAATCATATCAGGATTTTTTGCAAATTGTAAATTTCAAAGTTAAAAAGTCAAAAATAACGAAATTCTGATACTATAAAATTTGTAGTGGTTGTGCTTTTAACTTTTGGTAATTTATTTTGATTCACAGTGGTGACTTTACAGTAAGGTCTCTGTCACCATTTGACAAAGTCATGTGACAGAAGGTCATCATGTGACTTTAATGTGACATTATGTGGTGATTTATCAGAATGCAACGTGCACAATGACTTTGAACTTGAATCTCCAGATGAGAGTCACACGAGAGTCTCAATGAAACAACATTGCAAAGACACGTTGTGACTCGTCACAAAGCAGCAGTCACAGTGACCTGTCAGTGGAGTCACACATAGTAGTCATTTGAGACTCATAAAAGAGACGTATGGAATTTCCTATTTTTTGTTTCGCCGTAGTGACTGGGACTCTTGTGACCATATGTGACCTGAATGAGATGTTATATGGACTAGCGGTTCTGCAGAGATAGTAATTATTCAAATTATATTACTTCCTTTTGAGAATTCGCGTATTTAAAAATTAGCATTTTGTGACTTTTCCTTAATTTTTGATAACCAGTGTATTTTTTAGTAATAACTATTTTTTAGATTTTCGCTTTTTTTGGATTTTTACCTTTGAAATTTACAATATGCAAAAAATCTTTATATGATTGTAAATCATAAATGCCATTTTCGGATTCAGTGCTAAATAATACATAAGAATCAATTATCAAAAACTAAAAAAACATGACACATCCCACATTTTGCAGGCTGGTGTTATTTATGTACTTGTTTTGATCCTGAGAAGTTTCGTTTATATAAAAAGTGAAGTTTTTTCCTTTATCTATAATCAATAATCAAATGCTGCATCCGAATTATTATCACTTAAATTACCGCATTCTGCATTCCTATTACAGATAAAATTAAACAGGCTTATTTATTGAAATTCTTTAATTGCAAATCAACCAACTTTCTAAAAAAACTATTCATTATATGGTATAAATGTAAAGAATTATCAATACTTATGCATTATTTTACTTTTTTCTTTGTTCCCTTTTCCCAAAATAAAATTCTCTAATGTTTTTAAAAAAAATAAAGTATTAAAGACTAGTTTTAAGCCAGTGCATAAATTTCGGTCTCTTTACGTATAATTCGCAACTCAAACAAAAAATGTAGAAATCGAATACATTGTATAATTAGATTTCATAGTTAATTTCGTAATTAATTTATCAGAATTGAGAAATTGCAGATTGCAAATCAATAATACAGTAATAGCCTTCGAATTACAATATCAAAACATATGCAGAAAGGGATTACTTTACGGCACTTAATTTAATAATGAAACAGGCAATTAGTTAACCTAAATTTAATTTATTATTGTCTAATTACATAATATCCAGTCGAATGGCTTTTTCTGTTTCTTTTGGGGATAAAATATTTTTTGTGTTTTCTTGCCCGACTGTATATAATTGTTTAGAATGTGAACGATGTTTAGAATAAAAATATAAACTCAATTTTAAAATATTTTTCATTCCTAAATATCACGGGGGGGGGGGGAGATATTCATAATTACACCCTCTTAAACACGAATTACATATTTTTCAGTAATATTTCGTTTCATTACATAAATTTTGCAAGAAAACTAATTTTAGATGTTCATAAATTTCAGATACGATTTTTATTAAAAATTAAAAGTTTCATTAAATTTGAATAATTGTTTTAGTGTATTTATATTTATTTGATGGTACATTTTCCACAGTAATAAATACGATATTTCGGTCACAAAATACTATACGATATTACGCTCACAAAATACTAAAATGTTATTTTGTAACGCTGTGTTTCAACATATTTCACAGGAATATATCATAAGAAATCGCTTAGAAACTCATTACGTTGCTTCAGCTGTTGTTGATGTTTATTTTGAATGGCTGAGGATTTACTTTTTTTCCCTTGAAAAAAAAATACTTTTGTATATTTCAAGTCATGTATCGGATAAAATGTCGTTTAGATATAGGTTATTTTACCAATATTTCTGACACATTTTTAAAATCTGATTGCACATTTCCTTACATACATCTGCAGAAATAAAATATTATTTCCGACGCACGAAAATACTTATAAAACTTTATTTACCTATTTAAATACTTTTTTCAGAGATATGGAAACTGGAGAAGAAAATAGAAATATTTAAAAATTTAATATTATACTGGAAATATTATTCTAAACGCATAGTATTATTCTACATATTATTATTATTTTTTTATACATCTATCAGAAAAAATCACGACATTTTAAGTGAGCAAAATTGTACATAAATATGAAATAATTACACAGGTCAACAAATTTGAACTTTTGCTCTTTCCTAAAAAATTATTAATATATTTTTTGCGGTTTTTCGCGCTGATTCCGAATCTAGTTTTAGATTTACTCCAGCACGTCAAGATTTGGAGATATTTGCATATTTCAATTTATGCAAATTTAGTAAATTTTATACAAGTATTTGCAAATTTAAGGTATAAAGCAACATCAGACAGGGTTTTTGTTTTACGTTATGGTCACTACCTAATTGACTTCACAAAAACGTTGTTTCTGAGATTATACTGGCATGTGACTGTGAAATATTATACCTAATTTGCATATTTTTCATGTTTTTCTAATGTTTCTTGACGTTCAAATATTTCTGCCGCACGAGTACGCTAAAATGTTTCTAAACCACTTTTTTGAGCTGATTTCAAATCTTGTATCTATTTTCTTCTATCAAATTTAGTGTTTGAAAAAAGTGAAATTTATTTTTTGGTCAAAAAAGCCAGAAATAGCTTTTTATGATACTTTGTATGATAAACTTCAACTAGTTAGGATAGCTCCTACTACTTATTTTTTTTCGATTATATAAATTTTTGTTTATGTATCTGATATGAATCTGACCCTGTTCACCTTCTTGTTAATGAATTACACCCCCTAAAATGCATATAATATCAAACCTGTGTTAATGCCGTACAAAAGTAGAAATTCATCTTACTCACAACAGACATGACATAAGAAAACAGACTGCAGATTTGAAATCAGCATAGCAATATAGTCTAGAAAAACATTACGTCAATTCTGTGGCAACTATTTTAAAGTTGATACTGATGTAAACATTACACCATAGAAAACTATGCAAATTATGCTTAATAACTGATAAATAAATGTTAAGAATATGCAAATCGTGACATTTATCTGAAGCAAAATAGTCAAGTAGTCATTATCTAGAAAACGTAATTAGATGCGACATATATTGTATCTAAAATTTGCATAAAATAGCACAAAAAGGTTAAATTTGCATAAATTTAAATATGCAAATTTGTCAAACCCTGGACCACCTAGAGATAAACGGAAAGCATATTCGGAATCAGAGCCAAAAACTGATCTAGAATCAACTAATTTTAGTTCTAGGACAGAACCACTGTTGTCCAGTCTGTTATCATACTTTAAATCCATCAACGTTTAGAGGATTTCATTGATGAAAGAGATTTACTTAAGTAGGCAGTTTACCTCAAAATTGGTCAAAAAGATTTTTCTTTTTAATATTAAATGAAATCTTTTTTAATTGTGAATTTTTTGGCGCCTCAGATTTACCCGTACGGTTTTTATATCGCGAGATATTTTAAATTTTGTTGATACACCCAGCGCAATTACCCATGCAAATTAAAACTTCTTTTCTAAAAATGATTTTTCTCCATGTTCCTATTTTCTTCACTTTCCTGTTTTAAAAATACTAAGACTTTTTTTGTATTTCAAATAGATATTTGAAATTTTTTGTGTATGTTCTTTATTATATACAGTAAAACCTCCCTAAAGCGACCACGTTCCGTTCCAATAAAAATCGGTCTCTACTAGAGGTGGTCTCTTAATGGAGGTCATGTTTAAATCTAGATTTTAATTGTTGGGAAAAGGTAACAATTAATGTTACTAAAATTTATTTTTCACATTAGGAAAAAATATGAAAATTTAAGTATCAAAACAAAAGTTAATTACTTGAGTGAATTACTGCAGACTTTAAAAAATGAATACATTGATGCTTGCTTTTATTTTACGATTTTATCTTTTATAACTTTTATTTCCATGTCTTTTCGAAACTCAGTGAATAAATGCATTTTTTTTTCTTTTTTTTTTCTTTTTTTTTTTGGACGGGAACATATAATGACGATTTCATGAATTTATCTATTTCTTTGAGTGTATCCTGAGAGAATAGGGCTTATTTCACCGTCATTCTTAATTTGTCACCAGAGTTAAATTCATTGCCTAAAAAGACATAAAGGGGTTTAAACACTTAAAAGTTACCGGATTGAATTAAAAAAAAATCTACACTTAGTTCAGAAGTTTGATGAATAATGCGCTCTCCGGAATTATTTTTCTAATAAAACCTTCAAGCGAACAGGAAAAAACGGAATTTGTTTAATTTTCTTCAAAGAAATGGATCGGTCATGGAGGGAGTTCAACTGGAATAGTCTTTGAATGGAGGTAAAATTAGTATTGAGCCAATGGGAATAAATTCCGTTCCATGAAAAAATGATTGTTTATGGAGGTGGTCGCACAGGGAGGTTTCACTCTATGTGATAAATATGCGCATGGAATTACCGGCCATGTTATATATATATATATATTTAAATAAAAATATATGAAGATATGTATCAAATATATATTAGAAGTATCTAAAAGTCCATGTGCAGTCGTTTGTAATATAAATTTGAAAATCTTAAAAAAAAAAATAAATAAATAAAAATAAATAAAAAAAAACATTGGGCAAAAATATCACTACTTAAAAAAGTAGTAGGGATTTTAAAAAATGCAATTTAAAAAAAGTTAAATATTTAATTAAATATGCAGTTCATTTTTGTTTTTCAAAAACCGCTTTTAATTGAATATTGAAATGCAGTGAGTTACTTCACCCTTTGAACCATATAAAAAAAAAATGGTGTAAAGGTAAACTGTCCCTTTAACTAAGTTTTTCTGATAAATGGATGTCTGGAAGAAGGTCCTATGTTATAGAAGTAATTTTTTACTGAAATGAGGAAAAAACTAGTAATGTAAGCATCTAGTGCAACATACGCCCTTCTTCCAATCTTAAGTACGCTCTCCATGTTTTGTGTTCATGTTGAGCATTGACGAATAATAAATAAAAAGTGCGAGTATTGTTCGCGTCCAGAGGGTTCCATACAATAAATATATGAATTATTAACTGTATTATTAAAAGGAATCGCTGCTTAAAGAATAAGAAGACTTTTTAAAAAACTGTAGAACGTAGGGTTGGGTATAGCTGTACATACAAGAAAAGTATGAATGGGTATACCACAAAAGTTCAAAGACATATGAAGTCTAAATAATATCTATTCTGTATAATGTTTTTTTTTAAATTATTATTATAATCTGTTTATGATTAACTTAATTCGGTGCTGACAATAAAAGTAGTGGCTATTTAAATTTCATTTGGCATTTCATAAAACCAAATTCAGCATAGTAATAATCTTCTCTTTTTACAGTGTAGCTAAAACACGACCCTTGATCAAAGTTTAAACTTAGCATTGCGCTAAGCGCGTAGATGTATTTTTAATTAACATTTAAAGACATGGGATGCGTATTGAAAGTCAATGCAATGGAAACTAGTCGCGATTTCCAATTATGTTAATCTGTTTTTAACAATTTGACGTTTATTGCTTTCATACTGTTACTGGACATTGCATTACAAAAAAGTATCATTAAAAATTGTTATCTAGGCTTTAAAAGCCGATAGTACATAGAGTACGCCGTACCTGTCATTATATATGTCCAAATACAAACCATCGTATCTTTTATGGTTAACCCCTTCGAGACGAGTGTCTTTTACAGAATTTTTAATCTTTTATCACCGGTTTTTCAAAGCAGAAATTGTTATCTAATTGAATCGGGAAAATGCTCTCATTGAATAAGGCAAAATTTACAATAAAAAATTACTGGTGAGAATAATCAATGATTCCGAGCACCTTAAGCGGCACCTATACCGGTCGCTCGTCCACAAGGGGTTAAATACAGATTTCCATCTGCTCAACTTTTTTATTAGTACTTTTGCACTTCTTTTTACATTCGCTACCCGAACTAATTTAACAATTTAGACAGATTTACGGTTTGTAAATATAAAATTTCTTTGCGGTTTATTTTTCACTTTTCTCAAGTCAAGTAAACAGAGTTGGGCACTGTAGGTCTTCATGGATTCTACTGCCACAGGTTTAGTTTTTTTTTTAGAATCAGGAAAATGCTCAGATTAAATAAGGCAAAATGTACAATAAAAATTTACTGGTAAGAATAATCACGGATTCTGATCATCTTACACGGCACGTATAACCCTCGCTCGTCCCTAAGCTGTTAATATGTTGGCTAATAACTAACGATTAAAAAAAAAAAAATCATTATTAACAATGCTTTTATACTTCTGCTACGATAGGTACCTACAGCGCTCCTCAACCCCTTTGCTGAATGCCCGCAAATCGAAATTTGTGTGCAATGGATAAATGCGCTTTTCTCAAAAACTATGTGACCTAGGACAATCGCTATAGTTTTCCTGCAAAGTTTAAATTAACGTCTATTACCTGTAATTTTTTTCATAATTTTAGTTTCAATAGACTTGGAAATAGTTGAGGGTGGGAGGAAATATTTTTCCACTACATTTTCGACGATATCTCTGAAAATATAAAGCCCAAATTTAAAAGAAATGTATTTTTGAGTTCAGCGTCACAAAAGCTTTCACACGATATACAGAGAAAATATTCTTTTTTTTCAAGCAACTTAATTAGACCCTCTACATTTACCCTAAATGTACTTGTGAATGTTTAATAATCTGGAAATATGTGGGTCAATAGTCTTTATAACTTCCCCCAATTTGAACTTCCCACGTTCCATAGTTTACGAGTAAAATGGATGTCACAGACAGACAGACAGAGGTGTGATTTCATAAGGGTTCCGTTTTTACCTTTTAAGTACGGGACGATAAAGAAAATAGAAGCTGGAGAAGGGTAACAAAATTATTTTTAGGTTATTGGTTTAATTTTTTATTTAACGTACGCAAAACTCTATATAATGAAATTGCATTTTTTAACACTGGAAACCATTATTCATTCCGAAAACACTCAACTTTCCAAAATGTGTGACGTAATTCTTCTTGCAGAGAACCATTCAGATACTGTAGAAATCTTATAAAAAGTTTTAATGTTATTTTCATGGTCTTTTAGCAATAAATACCTTTAATTATTAAACACACTTGCAGAACAAGCCTTCATAGGCCTCAATCACACAAAACTCGACTTTAATTATTTGACTGGGTCTTATAAAAGTTTGTATTCATATAAAATATAATAAATACACAAGCCTGCGATTGTCGTGTTGTTTAACATTTGATAATTGATTTTTAAGTATTTTTTAGCGCTGAATCCGAAAATGACCTGCATTTTCAAACATCACGTCAGGATTTTTTGCCAAACGTAAATTCATAGGGTAAAAAGTAAAAAAATAGAGAATATCTGATATTGAAAGATACAGGAATGGTTGTGTTTCTTAACTTCTGATAACTGATTTTTATATTTTTTTTAGCGCTGAATTCGAAAATGACCTTCTTTTTTAGCCATCATGTGAGGAGTCTTTGCAAATCGTAAATTTCAAAGTCAAAAAATAGCAAAATTATGATATTATAAATTAGATGTGATGGTTGTGTTTTTTAAATTTTGATAATTGATTTTTATGTACTTTTTAGCACTAAATCAGAAAAAAACCTTCATTTTTACATAAACCAACCCGTCAAAATTTTTCGCAAATTGTAAATTTCAAAGTTAAAAAGTAAAATTTTTGCAAAAATGCTTGACGTGATGGTTAAAAATGAAGGGTATATTCGCATTCAGCGCTTAAAAATATGTAAGAATCAATTATCAAAAGCTAATCAATATGACACAACCCAAATTTTGCAGGCTTGTGATATCGATAATGAACAATTTTATTATTTAAAGAAACAGTATTTAAAGAAAATGCAAGCTTGCAGCTCGTTTTCTGGGTTCAGATTTCATTTGTTACAATTAAATTTTAAGAAAAGTTAGCCGTATTGATTTGTGATAATCCTCAGCTTGTTTTCCCCATTGATAATTAATACTTTTTCTAACCTTTAAAGGATCTCAAGACTCTTAAAATTGGAAAAAGAAAAAAAAAACATTTTCAACATTTAATATCTTAAAATGTATATGATTTTAAAACACAATTTTTATTTTGATGAAAGATATAAGTATATATTTATAGGGGCTCCAAACTACTGTCGGATATTTATCGAGCAGATAATTGCTGTAACAGCTTACGCGCAGGATTACAAAATAAATTTTGCAACTAGAATTAAACTTTTTGTGCCAAAGTATACTTCAGATTGTAATAACTACCATGAACCTAAATAAATTTGTATTTAAAGCATTTTTATTTTTTTAATAATAAGTTGTATTTAGCTAACACGAAATTTTGAAATTTTTAACAGTATAATTTATCTAAAAAAATCAACATCTAAAAAAGTTTTTTTTTTTTTTTTTTTTTTTTTTTTTTTTTTTTTTTTTTTTACAATAAAAAGAAATTTTAGGTTCAGTTTATACAGACTAACATAACATATGTTTTGAAAATTTCACGAAAAAATATTCAGATGTTTTTGAGATATTCTGCGTGTCATGCCCAAAAACGTCATTTGGAGATAAATTACTTCAAAGTTTCCGAAACGCAGCTTCAGCTGTTCAGAGTGTATAATTTTAAAAGCAATAAATTATGTTCTAATAATAATTTCAAAGAAGCAATTATATATTAAAATGTTCAGAAAAAATAGCAGTTTAAGTTCTAAAAAATTTCTAATTTCGAAAATTTTGAGCTTTCAGAGTCCTGAGACCAGTTAAGTTCCATTGCTTAGTATATACATAAAGATATAGCATGTGTAAAGAAAGTTATTAAGATGTAATTTATGAGTATTATACAAGGAAATAATTATAAACAAAATATTACCTCCAACAATATTACACTCTTCAACGTTGAAGTTCCTAAAGTAATAAGTAATAATATGAACATGTAAAAATGTGGAGTAACGATACCTAACATTGGTGAATAATCAAATTATCATGCTTTTATCTTCAGAGAGCGACGTGTGGAAATGGAAAACCTTGGACAAATATGAAAGCGTAATGGAAGTATTTTTTACGTTCTTGTGGACAAGATTAGTCAATGCGTGATTAATTGACTGTGTAATGACTTATGCTTATTTACATGCGAAATAGTATCAGTTATCGCAAACGTTTATCGAGTACGATTATCGCATGTTCATTGTAAGCTACAATTGTTTACATCTATGTACCAATAAATAAAAGATATCTGTTTAACGTAATCTCTGTAAAAGGCTGATTTCTTTTGTATCCTTCATCCCCAGGGCCTTGCGAAGTGGGGGGCGAAAGGGACGGTCGCTCTGGGCGCGGAAACTGAGGGGGCGCTAAATTTATACTACAAACACCGTTTTTTCTTCTTTTTCGTAAAGAAAATTACATACCGGAAATTTTTTCCTAATAAAAGTATGTTCTTTTCGTTTCAATTGTATATTCTGCATAGCATGGTCCTTTAATCAAATACAAATTCACTAATAAGGACTTCTTTCTGTTTAAAACTTGATTTAGGTTTTTGATTTAGTCTCTTTCGTTAACCTTCTCTTTTTTGAGTCTGTAATTTTCATTCTGTGCTTGTGACAAAAACATATGCTCTGAAACTAGCATGGGGTTTTCTTCTCGGAATATAAGATGATTGTAAACTGCTATACTGTACTGTTAGATACATTTTTCTACACTCATTTCACAGATACTTTTTGCCAAAATCTAAATGCAGTTTTCTCTTATATTATTTAGTTTTTTTGGAGTTTCTGAATTAAAATTAAAAATAAAGTTACAAAATAAATGAGAAATATGTATTCAATAGAATTTATTTCTATTTCTGCACTTTTGAATTTTGTGACACATGTCACAAAGAAAAAGTGTGTGTTTGAGTGTGTGTGTGTTTCTGGGGGGCGCCAAATTGAAACTTTGCCCCGGGCGTAGTTTTCTTATCGCACGGTGCTGTTCATTCCCCATGGATGTCCACTTTTATAAATTGAAAAATATCATATTTTACATTTAATATTTATTACACACAATATGGTGCACTTTTATACACACAATATAGAATGGTCAGAATAAAATATTATATCTTTTACGAATCTGTGTTTCTAGACATAATTTTGATATATATTTTATAATATTTTGTACATTATTTTTTATCATAATTATTTGATTATGTTCACAAAAATCTGCCCAAAGTTAATTCAATTTAAAACTGCTTGGGTGAAAATGATAAAAGTATTTTCTTTTAGTTTCAGATTCTGCATCACAGTATGTATTTTTTTAACTGTTCATTAAATATATATATATATATATATATACATATTTCTAATTTCCAAAATTAAAGGGCATTCTTTTTTATATTTTATTTTAAGCGTCTTTTGAAAATGTCTTCGGCCAAAGAATAAATCAAAACAAAAACATCTATCTCACTTGAAGTTACTTCTATCTTTATAAAAACATGTTTTTGTTTGATCCCTTAAAAAGTAATCTCTGATAAATGATTTATGTTTTAGAAGTTAAATGTAATAGCTTTTGTACAGAGAAAAAAAAAGTTCACTTAATCATAGCTTTTCAGAAACTGCTGCTTAAAAAGTACATAAAACAGCGATTTTCAGACGCTAGCAACACAAGCTACTAAAACATACATGTATGATCTAAAATAAGTTGCTTTAAGATATTAATACGTATATCTTTTTTAGTGTAAAGTTTGATATGTGATAATAAATGATGGCACATGCTCTATTTTCTAATAAGAAATAACGCGTGTCGTGTAAGATAACTTTTTTAAATCTTTCCATTTTCGTTTATCAAAATTTTAGAAAAGATATTTATGGCTATCAACATATTGTAAACCTTAATATTTTCCGATGAAATAATTTTTGCTACTTCCTTGAGATTATCTTTGAAATTCAGTTTATTTAAAAAAAAAACGAAATATATTTTTTAAAAGAATAACATCTATATTATAAAGAACAGACGTGTCCGTGCGTAACGTTAACTTCTTTTTAATCATTGCAACAGCAGATGTTTAATTTTAACTTTTATAAATTTTAA
The DNA here is from genome assembly GCA_963932465.1 of Maratus speciosus. Lineage (NCBI taxonomy): Eukaryota > Metazoa > Arthropoda > Arachnida > Araneae > Salticidae > Maratus > Maratus speciosus. The sequence goes on along the minus strand of OZ010791.1, from coordinate 78,736,528 downwards.
TACAAATTTTCACAGACGATTAAATTTAACTTTTATAAATTTTATTGCAACTTTTCACAGACGATGATTACATTTAACTTTTATAAATTTTATTCCAATTTTTCAAACTTTTGAATATCGCACATTTTTTATTTTTGCACTGTCAAATAAGGGATAAAAAGCAATATCGCAATTTATTTCAAAACTATATCTCAATTTACTCAAATTTTATTGTTTTTAAATTAATTTTCATACATGATTTTTTTTAAAAAAAAATATCTCTATCGCGTGCAGATGATTGTAAAAGATAAACCAGTTTGCATTTAAATTGATATAAATAGCTCATCACTTGATTCCAGCTTATATTTTATAATGAAATTAAAATATTTATCGATCAATAAATAAATAATTAAAGAAAAATTAAGACATGGAATTGAATTTCGCGTTTAATTCACTGAAATAAGCCGAATAAACAAGTTGGAAAATACACGTCAAATGTGGCAAATAAGATGCGTTCGTACTATAACTAGTTTTATAAACATTTTTTGCATCGCATATTATACTGAATGTATATTTTAGTGCACTTCATAAATGTATATCAATTTCATTCTGTTCGAAAGGCTGTAACATACCTAAAATCCACTTGAAATGTTTTTTCCCATTGGCCGTAATGTAACGGAAAACTTTTGACTGGTCATGTAATTAAACTATACATCCGATTTTCATAAAATTTTAAATGACTCGACAAAAGTTTGCAACAATTATGTATTCATAATTTCGGATCATTCGGTTGAGTATTTTTTAACCATTTGGAAAAATGGTTATTGTCCTCGGCCAGGGTGGGAAATCAAAAACATATCTGAAGAGTTTTATTAGTTGAATCCCGAACTTTATTCGTGTTCTGATTGGTCTTATGCAGTAATCTGTATTTTCCTTTTACTTTCAACAGAGATGTATACTTCTGTTGCCAGTATGAAAAAAAGTAATAAAAACAACAATAAACTACAAAAAACAAAATTAATAACTCAGAAACAAATTGAGATAGAACTTTCAAACAAATTGCATTTAAAAGTAAATTTTTTTCTCTATACGATGGAGTAAAAAGTAATATTGTGGGATGTGCAGAAGTTTAAAAATGAAATTTCATTTAAAATTGGTCCAACAATATTGATGTTTAATCCATGGCGCACGTAATGTAAGACCAGCTCCGTAGAAGTTTAAAAATTTACAGTACCGAAAATTGTAAAACTGAAATTTCTTTTAAAATTTGTTCATGATGGGTCCAGTGATGTTAATGTTTAATCCATGGCGTACGTAATGTATGATCAACTCCGTGCGATTTTTTATGTCTTAAATTTTAGTCTTTGAAAAAATCATTTTCCAAATGGTCGTTGTAATTCGTTAAATAGTTTTTTTTTGCTCTGTTATATGCAGACGGACAGACAGAATGACAACTATAGGTGCTATGGATTTATATAATTACGAACGCACCTAAAAAGGCTAAATGTAAATAACGATTTTTGGAGATTTCTTCGGGTGTTAAGTTGTGAAATTAGATCAGAATGAAACTATCGCTTTTAATATGTTTCACAACTTTATTTGACGCATTATTGCTATTTTTCATGTAAATATGATTTTTAGTACTGTTAGTGGATATTCTAAAAAGTATATTAAATGAAAAAATTAATTTGATTTATTTATAAAAACAGATAATAGAAACCAGGTATTCCCCGCGAGGCTTTCTCGCAGCAATCTTTAAGATTATTTGCAAGAGACTTTTTTTCATTAAATTTTAATTAACTGATTTTTTTAAAATCAAAAAACGTGTTTGAACTATATATAAGTTTACTATGTTAAAAGCTGCTTGCAGAACCTTTCGAAAAATATTTCATTCATCGCTGTGAGTAGAAGGAAAATGGGGGTTCTACCCCAGCAGGAGCCAAGAGCTGAGGTGGAGGTGGAGGGCGTGGCCAAAGATGAGTGACAGGTGGGCGGAGTCGAATGATTGACAGGTTACGGGAGATAAGAAAGTGATAGACAGGTGGGCGGAGTCGAGACAGACAGGCGCCCGCGCGTCATGCTATAGTAGAGGGGTTAAAACAAAGAAGCGATAATGAAAAGTGTACTGTAAGAGAGGGGTTAGAACAAAGGATAATGAATTAATAAAAGTCTACTGTAAGAGAGGGATTAGAACAAAGGAAAATGTTAATGAGGATGATTAATGAAGGAAAGTCTGTTGTAAGAGGAAGGTAGAACAAAGAAAAGATTAGGAATGATTAGAAAAGATCGCATGCAATTAAAAAATACTTACCACGGAGCGGTGTCGAAACACGTCCTACCTGTATGGCATCCACCGGGCTAATGAACGAAGAAGCGTGCAACAACCGGCTTCATCAAGATAAGGAGCTTGCTTCTGATTGGACGAGAGACGAACCTAGGGGGCAGCACCATCGATTCCGGCGACACCAGCGCCCTCTCTCGAGAGGATGATACACTCACCTGTGATGTCGTCATCCTATTTGAACTAACATAAAGAAGTGAATACATTTTTGAAAATGACGTATTTCATTGAATGTTCCCACATGGGATTCGAACTCACGTCAAAATAGTTTCGTGACTTGATAATTGGTTAGACGATTAACTGATCAAGCCATGAAACTATGTTTCATAGTTTAAAAGAAGTTTTCTCTATGAGTTTAATCATTTAACGAACACGTTTTTTAAATTATTTTTTTTTCCATTTAGTCATTTGCTAATAAACCTTTTTATTTAATAAGTTAATTTTGTTAATACATTATTTTTTCGAAACAATTTTACTAATCAAAAGAACGCAAATTAGTTAATTTTTTATTTAGTTATAATTTTTAGTCAGTTGTTAATTTTCAAAACATGTTTTTCATTTAGTCATTGTAATAAAGTTTTAAATAAATTAGTTAATTTTCAAAAGTAACATACTTTTGAATCGACCGATTTATGTTGGATTTATAATCTTAGAATTGCCTAAACTTCTAATGTATAAATTTCACTATGATTTTATTAAAAAGAGTATAAAGATGATGTAAAGCTAATTTTCAACGACACGAACTCATTGTGTTACCATATACACACTAAGAATGTTTTGGATGATATGGAACATCATGCAAGCTTATTCGATTTCTCTGAGTATCCAAAGAATCATATACACAAATTTCATTACGGTTTTATCAAGAAAACATACCTTTAGAATTACAGGTTTTGAACCCATACACTGCAACACACTCCCTTTCAAGAAAATAGATTGTATCAGTACATCCCGGAATTTTTTTTTCCTGGACAGGTGAAATACTTGATCATTATCAAATCTCGCTCGGAGAGGACACATTATTGCAACCCGTTGTTTCATCATATGAATATGCTTTCTACATTAGTTTTTTTTAACTACTTATTTTGAGATATATATATTTTATTTATAAGAATGCAAGTTAGTTTTAATCTTTTAACTAAGACATTTTCAGTGACTAAGGAAGTAAAGTTTTGGTTTTTAGAAAAAGTGGTATGATCTTTATATTTTTTTATTAGTTACTAATGAAAGATAATATATATATATATATTCAAGTTAACAGAAATTTAGATGAAAGCTTTTGAATTTTCTTAAGTGTTTTATCTAAAAGAATGCGAAGTAGTTGTAATCGCTAGTTTTCTCTCATGTCTCCTACGAGACAAGTGGTTTCTATATATATAGTGAAAGGTTATTCTGTATGCAACCATACGGTTGCGCATCAACGATGTTTCTTGCCGGTATTGTATCAATTAGTATTTTACTGAAAACAACTTATAACTAATCAATGATTGTCAACGCAAAGTTTTATTTTATTTTTAGAAAAAGTGGTTTATACTTTATTTATTTATTTTATTTATTATTAGTTACTTATGAAGGAATATATTTTTCAAGTTAACAGTAAATTGATGTGAAAGCTATGAATTTTCTTAAGTTTAATCTTATCCACTAATTTGGAGAAATAATTTTAAATGCGCGAGCTACTGAACTCTTTTCAAATGGAATGAACAAGTTCTTTCAATAGTTTGAATCTTATACCAAAAAAGGTTAATGATAATATATTTTATCAAATAGCAATGCAGACAATTAGATAATTGTTTTTTAACTAGTAAAATAAATATTTTAAAAACAGAAATTTTAATCTTTAATTCTTAGTAATATATGTTTTAAAACAAAATTTCTCAACATCTGTAAACAAAATCTTACTTCTTCAAATTGAAAATCCTCTTTTAATATCCTGATCTTGAAAACACACTAGCAAACAATTTAGAAGATAGCAGTCCGAATGAATGTTTTAAGTGTTGTCATATTATTTTGTTTTCAATGACATCATTTTTAGAACCTCTGATTTGCTGAAACTAACATTGCTTTGAACGAATGAGAGTCTTGGAAAATGACGTATAGTTTTCTGTTTACCTTATATATAAGTTTAAATAAGTAACTTTCTAAGAATTTCGATTGCACGCGCATTATCGAGTCACGAGATCTCCCTTGCGTTTCTTTTGCAAGACAATTTTTTCAAATAGGGGATCTTTATCTCACGGTTTCAGACACCCCTCCGATATGCATCTACCCTTAACTTAATTGGTTGGGGATAGATGTCGTACAATAAGCAAGCATTTCCTTATCGAAGTAAATATCTGTTATCTACCTCTCTTTCATACAATCTATATTGCAACTCAAGAAATGGGCAGCTGAAACAATTCATAACTTCTGTTTGCTTAAGGTTAAAAATATAATTTCATGTAATTTACCTAATTAGAGATTATTAATTTACTTTTTAATTAGGAAAAGGAATTTTCACAATTTATTTTATTTTTATAACTTAAAAACAGCTCATTTAATTTATTTTTAAACTAGCAATTTTTTATTTAAAGAGATATGTTTGGATAAACATTTATAAAAAATAGTTTCAATTTTTTAAGCAAAAATAGATATTGTTTACATTTATTTGTAATGCACGAGTACTGTATTCTTTTCAATTAGAATGAACAAGATCTTACGATAGTTTGAATATTAAACCAAAAAGATTAATAGTAATTTAGTTAAACAAATACCAATGAAGACAACTATATGAAACATAAACTCAGTTTACAAATAAGTTTTAATGTCAGAACTAATTGGACACTTTGTTTTCCTAATTTATCTTTTGCTAATAGGTAATAAACCCTTTATTATCAGTTGAAACTAATACACGTTCTTTGATTAGAAAAATTGATAAAACAATGCAACATAAATTATTTTTTAGTTAAATATAATTTTGAAACGAGATATGGAAAAAATATCCTAAATTAGTAAAGTTTTTTATCTTCAGTTCGAATCAATGTAAAAAAACTTTCCTAAGAAAGTTTTTTAACATCTACGATTAGGAAAACAAAGTGTCCAATTAGTTCTGACATTAAAACTTATTTGTAAACTGAGTTTATGTTTCATATAGTTGTCTTCATTGGTATTTGTTTAACTAAATTACTATTAATCTTTTTGGTTTAATATTCAAACTATCGTAAGATCTTGTTCATTCTAATTGAAAAGAATACAGTACTCGTGCATTACAAATAAATGTAAACAATATCTATTTTTGCTTAAAAAATTGAAACTATTTTTTATAAATGTTTATCCAAACATATCTCTTTAAATAAAAAATTGCTAGTTTAAAAATAAATTAAATGAGCTGTTTTTAAGTTATAAAAATAAAATAAATTGTGAAAATTCCTTTTCCTAATTAAAAAGTAAATTAATAATCTCTAATTAGGTAAATTACATGAAATTATATTTTTAACCTTAAGCAAACAGAAGTTATGAATTGTTTCAGCTGCCCATTTCTTGAGTTGCAATATAGATTGTATGAAAGAGAGGTAGATAACAGATATTTCCTTCGATAAGGAAATGCTTGCTTATTGTACGACATCTATCCCCAACCAATTAAGTTAAGGGTAGATGCATATCGGAGGGGTGTCTGAAACCGTGAGATAAAGATCCCCTATTTGAAAAAATTGTCTTGCAAAAGAAACGCAAGGGAGATCTCGTGACTCGATAATGCGCGTGCAATCGAAATTCTTAGAAAGTTACTTATTTAAACTTATATATAAGGTAAACAGAAAACTATACGTCATTTTCCAAGACTCTCATTCGTTCAAAGCAATGTTAGTTTCAGCAAATCAGAGGTTCTAAAAATGATGTCATTGAAAACAAAATAATATGACAACACTTAAAACATTCATTCGGACTGCTATCTTCTAAATTGTTTGCTAGTGTGTTTTCAAGATCAGGATATTAAAAGAGGATTTTCAATTTGAAGAAGTAAGATTTTGTTTACAGATGTTGAGAAATTTTGTTTTAAAACATATATTACTAAGAATTAAAGATTAAAATTTCTGTTTTTAAAATATTTATTTTACTAGTTAAAAAACAATTATCTAATTGTCTGCATTGCTATTTGATAAAATATATTATCATTAACCTTTTTTGGTATAAGATTCAAACTATTGAAAGAACTTGTTCATTCCATTTGAAAAGAGTTCAGTAGCTCGCGCATTTAAAATTATTTGCCAAATTAGTGGATAAGATTAAACTTAAGAAAATTCATAGCTTTCACATCAATTTACTGTTAACTTGAAAAATATATTCCTTCATAAGTAACTAATAATAAATAAAATAAATAAATAAAGTATAAACCACTTTTTCTAAAAATAAAATAAAACTTTGCGTTGACAATCATTGATTAGTTATAAGTTGTTTTCAGTAAAATACTAATTGATACAATACCGGCAAGAAACATCGTTGATGCGCAACCGTATGGTTGCATACAGAATAACCTTTCACTATATATATAGAAACCACTTGTCTCGTAGGAGACATGAGAGAAAACTAGCGATTACAACTACTTCGCATTCTTTTAGATAAAACACTTAAGAAAATTCAAAAGCTTTCATCTAAATTTCTGTTAACTTGAATATATATATATATATATTATCTTTCATTAGTAACTAATAAAAAAAATATAAAGATCATACCACTTTTTCTAAAAACCAAAACTTTACTTCCTTAGTCACTGAAAATGTCTTAGTTAAAAGATTAAAACTAACTTGCATTCTTATAAATAAAATATATATATCTCAAAATAAGTAGTTAAAAAAAACTAATGTAGAAAGCATATTCATATGATGAAACAACGGGTTGCAATAATGTGTCCTCTCCGAGCGAGATTTGATAATGATCAAGTATTTCACCTGTCCAGGAAAAAAAAAAATCCGGGATGTACTGATACAATCTATTTTCTTGAAAGGGAGTGTGTTGCAGTGTATGGGTTCAAAACCTGTAATTCTAAAGGTATGTTTTCTTGACAAAACCGTAATGAAATTTGTGTATATGATTCTTTGGATACTCAGAGAAATCGAATAAGCTTGCATGATGTTCCATATCATCCAAAACATTCTTAGTGTGTATATGGTAACACAATGAGTTCGTGTCGTTGAAAATTAGCTTTACATCATCTTTATACTCTTTTTAATAAAATCATAGTGAAATTTATACATTAGAAGTTTAGGCAATTCTAAGATTGTAAATCCAACATAAATCGGTCGATTCAAAAGTATGTTACTTTTGAAAATTAACTAATTTATTTAAAACTTTATTACAATGACTAAATGAAAAACATGTTTTGAAAATTAACAACTGACTAAAAATTATAACTAAATAAAAAATTAACTAATTTGCGTTCTTTTGATTAGTAAAATTGTTTCGAAAAAATAATGTATTAACAAAATTAACTTATTAAATAAAAAGGTTTATTAGCAAATGACTAAATGGAAAAAAAATAATTTAAAAAACGTGTTCGTTAAATGATTAAACTCATAGAGAAAACTTCTTTTAAACTATGAAACATAGTTTCATGGCTTGATCAGTTAATCGTCTAACCAATTATCAAGTCATGAAACTATTTTGACGTGAGTTCGAATCCCATGTGGGAACATTCAATGAAATACGTCATTTTCAAAAATGTATTCACTTCTTTATGTTAGTTCAAATAGGATGACGACATCACAGGTGAGTGAATCATCCTCTCGAGAGAGGGCGCTGGTGTCGCCGGAATCGATGGTGCTGCCCCCTAGGTTCGTCTCTCGTCCAATCAGAAGCAAGCTCCTTATCTTGATGAAGCCGGTTGTTGCACGCTTCTTCGTTCATTAGCCCGGTGGATGCCATACAGGTAGGACGTGTCTCGACACCGCTCCGTGGTAAGTATTTTTTAATTGCATGCGATCTTTTCTAATCATTCCTAATCTTTTCTTTGTTCTACCTTCCTCTTACAACAGACTTTCCTTCATTAATCATCCTCATTAACATTTTCCTTTGTTCTAATCCCTCTCTTACAGTAGACTTTTATTAATTCATTATTCTTTGTTCTAACCCCTCTCTTACAGTACACTTTTCATTATCGCTTCTTTGTTTTAACCCCTCTACTATAGCATGACGCGCGGGCGCCTGTCTGTCTCGACTCCGCCCACCTGTCTATCACTTTCTTATCTCCCCTAACCTGTCAATCATTCGACTCCGCCCACCTGTCACTCATCTTTGGCCACGCCCTCCACCTCCACCTCAGCTCTTGGCTCCTGCTGGGGTAGAACCCCATTTTCCTTCTACTGCTGTGCCTTTTAGTATGTATAGAAAAAAATGATGTTAATTTTTTTTTAGATGTTAAACTCCTATCTTTTCTGAACATTTTGATGCAATTGTTTCCTTGAAATTTCCATTTGAACAGCAGTTATAGCTTTTAGAATTATACCCGCTCAATAGTTGAAGCGCCGTTTCCGGAACTTCGAAGTCATTTTACTCCAAATGACGTTTTTGGGCATAACGTGCTCGATATCTCAAAAATTTCTGAATATTTTTTCATGAAATTTTCAAAACATATGTTTCATGTTAGTCTGCATAAACGGAAAATAAAATTTAATTTTTATCGTTCAAAGAAAACTTTTAGGTGGTCATTCTGTTGAATAATAAATGGAAGTTAAATTCTACTGCTCAATTTACCTTGAGTTAAAAAAATTAAATCCATACAAACCAGTGTTGTTGTGGATAGTTGCCGGGTACCCGCCCAGCTACCCACCAGGACAGGGTTTTTTACAACCTTAAGAGTTGTAGTGGGTAGCTGCCCGGGTACCCACCCAGCTACTCGCCCGGGCTGTTTTTTTATACAGAAACCCGGTTTTTTTACAACCCTGATGTAAACAGTACAAATACCTTTACAAGAATTACTGTCAGGTGCATATATATCATTTATAAGTATTTAAAATACATCAAAATATCTTAAAATATATTAGAAAAAACCCAGAAAGTTTTCAACCTTCACAAGGGCGTCGTCAGTGGGATTTAAATGTTATTATTTTCTTTGCGCCTTTTTTGAGAATTGTCTAGGAGAAATTTATTTCAATTTAAAAGTTGTACGTCAGGTGACATGCCAGATAAAGTTATTCATATTTTCAACGAAACGAGCTTTCATTTATTATGCAGCAAATTATAAATCGAAAATTATATTCCGCACAAATAATTGCCATGAAGCTATTATAAGAGTATCAATTGAAATAATCGACAATAAAGATACAGCTTGTAACGATGCACTATCGTACGATATCCATGGAGTATGGAGAAATTTGCTGCATAATAAATGAAAGCTCGTTTTGTTGAAAATCTTAATAACTTTATCTGACATCTCACCTGACGTACAACTTTTAAATTGAAATAAATTTCTTCTAGACAAATCTCCAAAAAGGCGCAAAGAAAATAATAACATTTAAATCCCACTGACGACGGCCTTGTGAAGTTTGGACCCGTTCTGGGTTTTTTTTTTTCTAAGGTATTTGAAGATATTTTGATATATTTTAAATATACTTATAATTATATATTTGCACCTGAAAGTAATTCTTGCACAGGTATTAGTATTGTTTATAGGAATTTAATTATACAGTAGAACCTCGATTATCCGAAGTAATTGGGACCGATCCTCTTTCGGAAAATCGAAATTTTCGGATAATCGAGAATATTTCCATTTTAAGATTAAGGAGAAATGCATGCAATATTTCGTATTATGGTAACAAGTGCTTAATAAAAATAAAACAATAGCAAAATAGAAACAAGAATAAATTACCAGAATTTTAATTTTGAAATTAAGTACCTTTTACATATATCACATGGGTTTGAAAAAATGTTTTGTTTATCGCAGTTTCGATTGCCTTTGCTTTGAAGCTCTATCACGGAGTTTTTTTTTATTATTATTAGTTCACCAATATCACAGTTTTTCTGCTGCTCCAACCTTTTGCAAAACATTCAAAAGCTTCAGAATTGCTAATTTGTTTGTTTTCTTCGTTCCACTCCGCAGCTTACGGTAGCTCAAGTTAAATTCAAAGGAATTCCAAGAAAGAGGATCGAAAATATTTATATGTACTCGTAGTTTGGAAAGGACCGCTTGTACACAAGGCATATAGTAGTTTAAAAAAAAAAAAACTTTCAAAATGGATTTTGCACACAAGGAATGTGATAGTAGAAAACAGCTTCAAAAATGGATTTCGGTTAAAAGAGTTTCGGATAAAAGAGGTTCTACTGTACTGTTGAAATTTTCAAAATTTAGTATTAGCTAAATACGACTTAGTATTAAAAAATAACAAATGCTTTAAATACGAATTTATTTAGGTTCAGGATAAGTACAACAATCTGAAGTACAAGTAGTCACCAAAAATTTCATTCTAGTTCCAAAAAATTATTTTGTAATAGTTCGCGTAAGTTGTTATAGTAATTTTCTGCTCGTCAAATCACTGACAGTTTGAAGCAACCTGTACATGTTAATTCTGCATCTTACAATTTTTTAAATGCATGAAATAAAAGAACAATCTTATATCTTTTATCCTAATAAAAACTATGTTTTAAAATTATATACATTTTAAAATAATAAATGTTAAAAAAGTTTTTTTTTTCATTTTTTCCAATTATATGAGTTTTGAGACCCCGTAACATCAGATATAACATATATGATAGTTTTCATATATCCTCCATAATCCAAGAAGCTCGGGTTTATCCCTTTGTTTTTATAAATTTCAGATGAGTCAGTATAGCGTATTGCTAATATTGTTTGTTATTATTTATTAGATTATTAATTTATTAGTATTTTGTTATTAGATATACAGAATTGTTAAATCCTCTTAAGAGAATTATTTATTAAGAACGATACATGTTCGTTGAAACCTCGAATTCTCAACCAGTCTCATCTGAATTAATGTACTGGCTTTTAGTGAAATTCTTCTAACGTATTTTATTTTAGACAAGTAACAACATCTACCATCAAAGACTGAAATTCAAATAAAAATCTTGTGAAATTATACTTACTAAAGTAACATTTTAAACTTAAAAGATGAATGCCTTAATGATTCAAAATAAAGAAACATGGTCAGCAGCAAACATTTTTTTATTTAACTGAGGTTTAAGTTAAACTTGCGAGTTTAATTTTCCTTACCATTTTACAGTATAACTTATTTTCTTCTAAATTTTTACTTATAATAATTTTGCATAGTAGCCACAGGACATTAAAATAAGAAATAATAACAATGTGGTATTTTTAGTAAAAAATTCTGGTATAACATTGTCTTAAATGGGTATTGAAGAAGGGACCGTAAGAAAAAAAAAAGAGGGACGGTATAGGAAAAAAGGGACGATAAAGAAAAAGAAAGGGATGGTAAGGATGGGACGGTAAGGAAAATTACCACCTATTTTTTGACAAATCATGCTAAGACTAAGTGATAACGACCATGCTCATTGATTTCTAGAAACAGTTATTTACATTGGATTATATTAGAAAAAAAAATTCCTCGAAAAGTGCAGGAACCTTGGGGACGGTAAGACTACCAATAAAGACACGATGCTTGAAATTAATATTTAAATGCTGATTTAAATTCTGCAGTAAATTTCCTGTGAAAGAATTTTAGCCATTCTTTCTCTAGCGTACTTTTGCATGCAGAAAAAGTTGAATAAAATTCCGTGGCTGCATCTGAAGTGCTTTTCTGTATACATGTATGTTCTGTATGTTTAACAAGAGGGACGGTAAGGAATCTAAAACCCAGGGACAGAGCTAGAAAAAATAAAAACCGTAAAAATGTGTGCAGATTATTTTTTTGCTACATATGTATATGAAATAATAGTCCCAGTTTCGGAAAAAAATACACCAAATTACTTTTATCGAAATAAGTCTATACAGGCAGCTCTAATCATAAAAATCAGCATCAAGGACACGGGACGGCAAAGGAATTCCTTGGTATATTCGGACACCCATCATCGTCAAAAAGTTAATATTATTATGAAGTTAATATTATTATGCAGTTAATATTATTATACAGTCATGCAATGGGATATTTTCCAGTATATGAAATAAAAAACCCCGATAATGTGTACTAAAATAAGAATTATTATTCAGGGACTTAAAAGTCAAAAGATTGTGTGAATGCCTCGTATCCACCACATTCATGTATTAAATGGCTTTGTCGCATAACATAATAAAGTCTCACATATTAAAAATTACATTAGTGCAGTTACAAACGGTGAATTTTTAGCTCACATGCTATCAAAGCCTGAGAGCTAATGTGCCCGCAGGTTCTGTATGTACGTACGTAGCGCGATAACTCTTAATATAAATATCCGATTTGCTTCAATTTTTTTCAAGGTTCAATCTCATAGGACGCTTCCCTGATTAGTTTTGGGGGTTCATTGGTTAAGTGTAAAGGGGGGTGCGGGGATATGACCCCCCCCCCCCTTAATTATATAAATGTGATTTTCATGCAGAATTATCAGTATTGCTTCAATTTTGGTATACCGGTTAATTCTGATAAGGCCTTTCCCTGATTAGATTTGGAGGTTCATTGTTTAAGTATACAGGGGGGATCGGCGCGGAAATACCCCCTTATTTAGAAAAATGTGTTTTCTTAACGGATTTGCTTCAAATCTGGTATACCGTTTTATTACGATAAGGCGCTTCCCTTTAGTTTTGAGGTTCATTAGTTAAGTATAAATGGGGGTACTGCGGTCTAATCACTCCTTACGTTAGATAAATGTGTTTATCATGCAGAATTATCAAATTTGCTTCAGTTTAGGTATAATGGTTAGTTCTGATAAGGCGCTTCCCTGATTACATTTGGAGGTTCATTTTTTAAGTATAAAGAGGGGAGGGATCGAGGGATAATACCCCCTTAATTTAGAAAAATGGGTTTTCTTATCCGATTTGCTTCAATTTGGTATATTGGTTTATTCTGTTAAGGTACTTCTCTGATGAGATTTGGAGGCTCATTGGTTAAGTATGAGGAACTGAAACAGGGACGCGGGCTAATCCCCCTTTAAATTATTTTTCGAAATGCATTATTCTTTGAAGTAAGTGTATAATATACAATTAGTGTGAATAGACTGCGAGCTCAATGTCATCAGTTTAACTGGGCACTTTTTTTTCATTTATCTATTTAAATAAGAAAAAATAGTAACAAATTTAAATATTACTACAGGCATTAGATTGTTTCTAAATTAATATCGTTGTAATACATCCATTCTTTCAATCAGTTAAGAAGTCTTTTATGTGTAAAAAGTTAAAACAAGTTACATTATATTTTAATAAAAATAAAGAAATGCATTTTCCAAAAATGTGAATAAGGCAGAGCATTACACTTTTACGACTTCTTTTATGCATATAAATGGCCTCTTTGAAAGCACTTTCTACTGTATTGGACGATTGCCTGGAGTTCTAGAATACCGCAGAACGAGTAAGTGGAAACATGAAAGAGATTTTTTTTTTCTCATTTCTTATTCTTGAGTCAGTAAATTGATTTTGAACACTATTGCTATGCATAAAAATTATATAAATTTTCTCTAAAATTTATGTATTAACTTTAAAGGAGTGTGTAAAACATAATATGTGGAAAAGTGTAAAATTTATGTACCTTTTTTATTAAAAAAATAAATTATTATTTTTTAAATATTCACTGTAACTTATTAGAGGTGTCTAATGTTTTGTGTTATATGTTTCGCGAACTGATGAATTGGAGAATAATAAAAAATGGAACTGAACGCGTAAAATGTTTTTTGTGTTACGTTATATAGTTGGGAATCACTAAAAAACAGTAGATAATTTTACGCATTTTATTTTTAGAATTTATCAGTGGAAGGTGTTGTTTTTTTACTAAATGAATGCTACTCTACAACTTTGTAATTGATTACTTCCCTCTATAATTTTCTATATTGTCACAGTCACTCTTAATTTGACCACTATATGGCTGTGTCTTTGTTACCGGCTAACTGTGCCACGTCACCGATCATTTTGTTCACACATACATATTGCAACACCATATTCAAATAAATCGTGAAAAGTAAATGGAAGGTGAAAAACTAACATGTGGAATCCAATTATTTGCCTTTGAACAAGATGTCCCTGAGTTGTTTTTGATGGATTTGGGAATCAAGATATTTATTCTTTTATAACGTTTATCCATTTTAATTAATACTCATCTTTATTTTTTCTCATTTTAGAGTACGTATACATTTTTCCATACACTACTACTAAAAATCTGAATTTCCCTGAGTTTTTTTTTATGGTTACGTGAGTCACGATATTTTTTTCTTTTATAACGTTTATCCATTTTAATTAAAACACATCTTTATTTTTTCTTATTTTAGACTACGTATACACTTTCCCAAACACTACTAAAAATCTTTGGCAAATTGTCCAGGCATTCGATCTTTTTTAAAGATAAATGTTACTTGATCATTTTATAAATATATCTACAGTGTAAGAATTTCGCAGGAAACTGCCCACTCATTCTACATTTTTTATAGAAGAAGGCTCATAACCATATTTTAACTCTATTTTAGTCCTATTACCCATTTTATAGACACAACAGAGTTAAATTGCGGTTATGTAATCGGTTTCTATAAAAACTAATCGAATGACTAGATAGTTTGCTGCAAACGTTTAACATTGTACTTTATTAACAACTTGCAGTAATCTGTCCAGTCTTTGACTGTTTTTATAGTAAACGCTTTCATAACATTATGTTAACTTTATTCTGACCATAACATGGTTACCCCTTTGAGCGCCAACATGATTTTTAGAGAATTAGCTAAAAGTGGCGCGCTGCTAGAAGAAAGTGGAAATTAATATATATATATATATATATATATATATATATATATATATATATATATATATATATTGTTAGTTAAATTCGGAACATTTTATTTACGAAAAGTATTTCAAAAACAAAAAATAAATGTGATAATTCCAATAAATATTATATTTTCAACATAAGTGACAATAAACAAGAATCGACAAGTATGAAATAGAGATCCTATTTTTTAGATTTCTTATAAATACAAGTGCGGAATAAAAAAAAAAAAAAACAATAAACAAGAATCGACAAGTATGAATTATAGATCGTATTAGTTCGTGCGTGAGCCAAGAGCGCGATCGCTTTCCTGTTATTTTCGTCCAGTGTATTGAGGAGCGCGATTGCGCTTCTTGGCACTCAAAAGGTTAATAAAACGGTCAGATATGCTTCCTCTAACATGGTCAAATAACTATCTTTGTATACAGTCAAATGACTTGACAGTTTAAAGCAGATTTTTAACAGTGTAGACGTGCTATTGACCATATTATGAAGTTAAATTATAGTTATGTGACCATTTTACATAAGCACAGACGAGTGACTATATACTTCGCTGAGAATTATTTACAGTGTAGAGATATAGTAGAGTGCCGCGAGAGCTTACATACAAAAATATCCCCCTCCCAAATACCAATACCCCATACATACCCCAAAATAAATACAAAAATACTCCAACTACTTTGAATAAAGTTTTACAATACGTTCTAGAAAGCGTTATAATTATACAGTCTATTAAATATTTAAACTTTAAAAATTTTTCCTTTTTATAAAACAAAACTATAATGCCAACAGGAAACAGATGTCATATATTCCCACATCCACCATCTTGGAATTTTCCTGGCGTGCATAATTTTATTTCACAAATGTTTAAATATATTTATATTTTAAATGCTTAGAATTAGAAATTATTGCATTCTTAGAATTTATTACATCAGAAATTATTCCATTATTTGAATTAGAAAAAAATCCAAGATTGTGGATGCAGGAATATATGACGTCTGTTCTAACCAAAACAGTAAATGGATAAAATATTCTTAAACTTTGGAAATATAAAGAATATGTTTGAACTCATATTTTGCTTCATTCAGATTTGGTTTAGAAGACAAACTACATATTCAAAATAAATAACAATATATGTGATCACCCGCTATAAGAAAGGTTTCTAACTTGTGTTTAGCTGAGATTATATAAACCCTGTATAATATACGAGTATGTGTGCATTTGCGTAAGAATAGCATCTGTATTGGGATGGAAAAAATTGTAAATATGCCTAATCGGTGGCGATTTAGTGCATATTTTCTAAACCAAATAAATAATACTTCTCAGCATTTAGGTAAAATGAGGTAAGAAAAAATCGCTTACTTTTGAATTCCACGTTTAGCGTCCTGTATGCAATTTTAGTTAAGATATATCGACTTTATCCAGGGGGCTGTGTGACAGCGGTCACAAGTGCGTTATATTCTGTGTATCATTGCAAGTCTTTTTCTGGGATAAAATATTGTATTAATACTCGATTAAAAGATATACAGAACATAATTATTACATTTAAGCTGTTGAAAATATATTATCGATATATAACTCGTTTAAATATAAATTAATTGTTTTACAGCCATAAAATAAAGATATATTTTCTTTAAAAGTGAAATGCATATTTCACTTAGTTCATCATAAGATCAAGTTGCGATTCAGAAATGCAAATCAGTAATTATAAAAACGGTATTTTATCTTGATGAGCACTTTATTGGGTTAAACCCGGAACTAATTAATGTTCTATAAATTTTTGAGGTGATGAAATGTTGAAAGCTATCGCTAGTTGTAAACATCTGATGTGATGACATGTAATTTAAGTAGATTTATGGTATTATGGCAAGTAATTTGGGTAGATTTATGATACGTTTTTTTTAAGGAGATTAATATTTTCAATAATTGTGGAAAATATAAACAACTGGCAACCTTATCAGGGTTACCGCGTTGTTACAGACAAGCATTCTAAAAAATAAATAAATAAATAAAAAATGTGTAAATTAGTCACATTTACAGGGAGGCTACTAAATACTCCAAAAAATAAAAATTAATTGTAATCGTTTGGTAAAACAATTTATTTCTCTATTTCAGCGTTTGGCAATTTTCTATTAGTGCAGATGGTTTTTGTATAAAGCAAATATTTAAAATTATTTTAAAGATAGAAGCCAAAAGGATGATGATCAAACAGCTTTTGACGCCGGATTTTCGAAGGTAAAATCTTTAACAATTAAAATGCCTTTGTTTTAATAAAACATTTATATACCAGCTAACCTGCCCGGCGTTGCTCGAGTCCGTCAAAAAACAGCACGAATTGGGAAAAAGCTTTGAAAATTACAATAAAAAGTCGCGAAAAATTTATAAATCGCTGCACGATAATCTAATAAACTTCATCGAAAAGAAAATTTCGATATTTCGGGTTAGAAAGTTGAAACTGGATTCCTTTTATTAATGTGTAAAAATCATAGCAAATCGCGAAAACACACTAAAAATCTCAAATAATCCCGAATAATTTCAAAATTGCCATACGAAATCCAAATAAACTTCATTGAAAAGAGGACAGAATTTTCTATACTAAGTGAAAAATTGAATATCAAAGTTTCACAGCGGATAACGAGTCGTATTAAAAATAGCAAAAATTTCAAAATCATGTAAGCCAAAATGTACTGTATTTGGATAAAGGTTTCAAATCTTATTCCTTTGATGAATGTCAAGCCGTGAAACGCGGAAGAATGTTAAAAAATCGTGATAAAAAACGAAAATAGTACAGGAGAAATTTTGTATATTAAGTTAAATGTTTGAAACCGAATTCCTTTCCCGTATCTCAAAAAAATCGCCTAGAACTCTAAAAAAGAAAATAAACGCTAAATAATTGCATTGAAAGTCGAATAAAAAATCCTACACTTCAAAATAGCAGAGCAGAACATTTACCATTATAGGCTAAAAGTTTGAAACCAAATTCCTATTAGGCTAGAAATTTGAAACATAATTCCTTTTAAAAATGTCTAGAAATGATAGTGAAACTTCGCCTCCCACCCACCAAAAAAAAAAAAAAAAAAAAAAAAAAAAAAATCGCAATAAAGATCGTGTAAAAATTTACTATTAAGGGATGAAATATTTCATTCGAAAAATTTACTATATTAGGCAAAAAGTTTCAAATGAATAACAAAAACTGGACAGGGTACGCTAAAAATTTCTAAAAATCGCTAAAAAGCACATTGAACATCGCATTAAAAATTGGCAAAATTCAAAAAGAGTTGAGGACAAAATGTACTATATTGGGCTAAATGTTAGAAACCGGAATCCTTTCACAAATGTTAAAAAATTTCCGTAGAACTCAGAAAATCACAAAAAATCACTAAAATTCAAAAACGGGGAAAAACAAAGGTAGGAAAAAGTTCTTTTCCAAATTTCTTTTCCTAATGTCAAAAAATCGCCGTGGAACTCGAAAAATCGCTAAACATCGCATTGAAAAATGCATTAAAAGTCGCTGAATATTCAAAACTAGCAGCGGACAAATTTTAATATAACGGGGTAAAATATGGTAATCTGAATTCTTTCATTAATTACAAAATGTCGACTGAAAACTTTGTAATAGGAAATCTTTCAAGAATGACAAAAAATAGACCTGGAACATAAAAAATATCTAAAAAAATGCAAAATCGCATTAAAATTTGCTAAAAAGAAAAATCGTTGATGACAAAATTTACTATATTAGGTTAAAAGTTAAAAACAAATTTTCTTTTCTGAATGTGAAAAAATCGCCGCGGAACTCGAAAAAAAAAAACACTTAAAATCGCAATGAAAAATGCATTAAAATTGCTTAAAATTTAGAAATAGCAGGGTACAATAGTTACATTAATAGAGTAAAACAGAGTAACCTTAATTCTTTTATAAATAACAAAAAATCGACGCAAAGCGCAAAGAATCTCTAAAATTCGCTAAGTAACAATTTATAATTACTATTTATTATTAATAATCGCATTAATAATCACTAAAAATTACAATTTATTGAGGACAAAATCTACTACATTAAGCAAAATGTTGCACCTGTATTCCTTTCACCAATGTCAAAAATCTCCGCGGTATTCGTACAATTGCAAAAAATCGTATTGAAAATAGAATTAAAAATCGCTAAATATTCAAAAATCGCAAGTGTCAAAATTTCCCATAAAACACTGTAATCGAAAATCTTTTACGAATCACCAAAAATCAATGCGAAACGTAAAAATCCCGAAAAATCGCTAAAAATCGCATTGAAAACCGCTTTTAAATAGGTAGATGGCAAAATTTACATTATTAGGCTAAAACATTAAAACCAAATTCCTTTTCCGAATGTCATAAAATAGCTGTGGTACTCGAAAAAAACGCTAAAAGTCGCATTAAAAATCCATTAAAAGTCATTAAATATTAAAATATCGAATAGCTTTTGTTAATGACAAAAAATCGATAAAAATAGCACTGAAAATGGCATTAAAAATTTTCTAAAATTCAAAATTCGTAGATGGCAAAATTTACTATATTACATTAAAAGTTTGGAACCGAATTCATTTTCCGAATGTCAAAAAATCGCCGTGGGACTTCAAAAAAGGCTAAACATCGCATTGAAAAATGCATTAAAAGTCGCTGAATATTCAAAACTAGCAGCGGACAAATTTTAATATAACGGGGTAAAATATGGTAATCTGAATTCTTTCATTAATTACAAAATGTCGACTGAAAACTTTGTAATAGGAAATCTTTCAAGAATGACAAAAAATAGACCTGGAACATAAAAAATATCTAAAAAAAATGCAAAATCGCACTAAAATTTGCTAAAAACAAAAATCGTTGATGACAAAATTTACTATATTAGGCTAAAAGTTAAAAACAAATTTTCTTTTCTGAATGTGAAAAAATCGCCGCGGAACTCGAAAAAATCCACTTAAAATCGCAATGAAAAATGCATTAAAATCGCTTAAAATTTAGAAATAGCAGGGTACAATAGTTACATTAATAGAGTAAAACAGAGTAACCTTAATTCTTTTATAAATAGCAAAAAATCGACGCAAAGCGCAAAGAATCTCTAAAATTCGCTAAGTAACAATTTATAATTACTATTTATTATTAATAATCGCATTAATAATCACTAAAAATTACAATTTATTGAGGACAAAATCTACTACATTAAGCAAAATGTTGAACCTGTATTCCTTTCACCAATGTCAAAAATCTCCGCGGTATTCGTACAATTGCAAAAAATCGTATTGAAAATAGAATTAAAAATCGCTAAATATTCAAAAATCGCAAGTGTCAAAATTTCCCATAAAACACTGTAATCGAAAATCTTTTACGAATCACCAAAAATCAATGCGAAACGTAAAAATCCCGAAAAATCGCTAAAAATCACATTGAAAACCGCTTTAAAATAGGTAGATGGCAAAATTTACATTATTAGGCTACAACTTTAAAACCAAATTCCTTTTCCGAATGTCATAAAATAGCTGTGGTACTCGAAAAAAACGCTAAAAGTCCATTAAAAATCCATTAAAAGTCATTAAATATTAAAATATCGAATAGCTTTTGTTAATGACAAAAAATCGATAAAAATAGCACTGAAAATGGCATTAAAAAATTTCTAAAATTCAAAATTCGTAAATGGCAAAATTTACTATATTACATTAAAAGTTTGGAACCGAATTCATTTTCCGAATGTCAAAAAATCGCCGTGGGACTTGAAAAAAGGCTAAAAATCGCAATGAAAAATGTATTAAAAAACGCTAAATATAAAAGTATCACGAGAGTAAAAATTTACTCTAATCGAGTAAAATATTGCAATCATAAATATTTGCTGAATTAAAAAAATCGACGTAAAACACAAAAAATCTCGAAAAATTGCATTAAAAATCGCTAAGATTAAAAAAATCGTAGATTGTAAAATTTACTATTAATTAGTTTGAAATCAAATTCTTTTTTTATATGTCAAAAAATCATTGTGGGGATCGAAAAAAGGCTAAAAATCGCATTGAAAAATGCATTGAAAATCACATTAAAAACTGTATTAAAAATCGCTAAATATAAAAAAGAATGAAAATTGATGAAGATGAAAATTGAATAAAATTGTTTTTTTTTTTTTTTTTTTTTTTTTTTTTTTTTTTTTTTAACTATGTTTACTTTTTACTTTTTTTACTTTTTATTCGGGGATATTTTACAAACGTATGCCAAAATCCATACGGTGCATAAAAATGAATTAAACACAAGACATTAATGGAGATGACAAAATAATTCATCAATTTGGAAAAGCATATTTGAGTGTTGGGACTGACAATATATATATATATATATATATATATATATATATATATATATATAATTTTTCTCTAAGATGAATCGGCATCACATTTACTTAAGTGCATAAGGGACTCTATTTCTATGACGTAGAAAAATCCTTTCATGAAAGTCAAATGTTAATTCCAAACAGTTATTCTGTCTTTCAATAAATATAGAATATTTTAGTCACATTAAAAATAATGTATCTTTCATGCTGTTGTGCTTTTGTAGATACATTATAGTCTCTTTTTACCTAATGAGAAAATAGTTCCTTTTTGTCTATTTACCTACGCATTAAAATTTATCTAATTAATAACACATAAAATGTAAATTTGATCAATAAAAATGCTATGATAAAATTATATTTCTCACGAAGTTAAATTTAATTAGAATATCTACTTAATAAGTTTGAATAAAGTGAAATTTTACTAAATCTGTTAAGGTTTCATTATTTTCTAGGGTTATCTACGAATTTTAATTTTTTTTTTTAATTTTTTTTTTTTTTTTTTGCAGAAGATTATTAATTATTTGGATGTTTAAACACACAATATTATCTAGTCAAAATGCAAAACATGTTCTAACCATGTATATGTTCAACATTTATGTTAAAAATAGAAAAAAAAATGGTGAGATTAATTAAGTAATGCTGAATTATTCTGAAGTAATGAAATAAAAAATAAAATTATATTTCACACCAACTTAAAAATAATAATTTAGTTATTTAAAACAATAAACGTTCTTTAATAACATTAAAATTATTTATATTTTTAATATATTAATGTGATTATATACTGCTGGTACTTAACTTGAAGAGAGATATTCTAAATACAGTGGAACCCGGTTAAGACGCTCACGGTTAATACGCGATCCCGCTTAATACGCGGATTTTTTCCGCTCACTTGAACATCGCCCGTAAGACTAATGCAAAAATATCACGTTTAAGACGCGAACGGTTATTACGCAATCCCGCTTATTACGCGAAACATTTTCGGTCCTTTGTGGTAAAAAATCACGTTTAGGACGCGAACTCATTGGTGAAGATGCAAATTCCTTTTTTCTTCTCCAGTGTTTTCATTTTAGTGGATTTTTTTATTCACTAGGGGGCTCGGCCCCCTACGAGCTACGCTCACCAACCCCCGTCCAGCCACCGCAGACTCTAAATGCACGCTAATTTGATCGGCTTTAAAAAGATTTCGAAAGATTGAATTATAATTTAAAAAACAGTGGCGATCTCCCTATAAACGAATTTCTATTAATTTCTCTATGATTGGGGAATTTTAACGCCAAATCCGCTGCGGAACTACTTGATTATCCTGTCGACCAATTTCGCCAAATTATATAAATCGCCAAACCACTCGCCAAATTATACAAATTGATATAATTTTTATTTTAAATAACGAAAGAACAAATAAATTCGTACAACATTAACAAAAACACAAATAAAACGTCGAAATAAAATTAACTTGATGACGTATACACGTGTAACAACATTTCAAAATAAGCTAATATAAAAGGAATTAAGTAAAAAGACTCTTTGTCTCCTGGTATTTTTTAACAAAGCGAAAAGAAAGTTCTTTTAAATGAGACATTTTAAATTAATTCTCAAAATATCAAATAAATGTCTAGCGCAATTTCTAAATTTAAACTTTTTTGCAATATTATTTTGTGTTCATTTTATGTAATAACTATAATGTGACGTAAATATGACGTAATTTCTCCTAAGACTTCTAACGCATGTTAATGAATTTATTATTTTACAATATCCTTTCTCTTTTAAAATTCACGTGTATACTTTTTATGACGTAATTTTTAATAAGTTCATGCTTTTTATACGTAATTATTTAATTCTAATTTCAAAGTTTTTTTCCTGTTTATAATAGTCACGTGTAAATAAATTTTTAATTTGAAGCAAACATTATTGCTTGCGCTTTTTATACAGTTGGCAACAGTTTAAATTAGTACAATGTTCTGAAATCTGTAAAAAATATCTCTAGAAATGCTGAAAATTTGAATTTAAAATAGAAATAAAACCTGAAAAAATGAGTCAAAATAAAAAAATTAATGCAATCTGCACTCCGGCAAATTCTAACGCATAAAATGATCTAAAAATGATTACACTGCCATGTCTAGTTTTTGCTGCTATAAAACTTTTTTAGTGGAACGATTTTGTCCAACTTTAGCATTAAATAACTCTTAAAATAATTCTTCGATTTGAAAACTGTCTGCATCAGCGTGTTTATCAAGCATTTCTGTATAAAACCACCGATTTTTATATTTTTGTATGCATTATTTTTGTTAATATTAACGAAGAAAGTCCTCCGATCACAAAAAAATCAAAACCGGCGGCGGTGACAGCGGTAGTTACTTTTTTTTAGAATAGAGAGATATAAAAAGCACTGTTTCTGTATACTAATATTTACTTTAATAATAGATCAATTAAAGGTACATTTCGAAAATAGTGATAGATATTTGAATAAAAAAACCCTCAAAGTTAGCAACACTGCAATTCTTCAATGATCCCGTGTTCTGACATTCTTTGTCTCTCGTTTCATGTATTTTTTATTGTAGTAGAGATAAATACATAGAGGAATTCAGGATGCTCAGATACGTTATAAAATTATGATTAAAAATGATTATACCTGTTGTTAGTGAGTTTTTAAATGTATGTTATATCACTACTATATTTTATAATGCATGTTATATACAGAAAAGAAAAGAAAAAGAAACTCGCATAGATTAAACAAATACGACTGCTGCTGTATAATTCTTTTATGTTTTCTATGTTTTCGTTTTTTTTTTTTTTTTTGCTATGCTAACAATACTTTTTACACAAAGATTAATAAGGGTAGTTTTTTTCTTATATTAAAAAAGACATTATATTTGTACTCATTATCACAAGTACTAAATATGATTCAAAAATTTAATATTTTTATTATTTCTGTAAAAAAAAAAATTAGTCTAGCAGAAAATTATTTTTGTTGTTTTATCTTTGGTTGTAACGTATTATCTACAATAAAACCGCATGTTTGAATCCATATTTATTTACAGTTATTATTCCAGTCTATCCTGTAAAAAGATAGACTGAGTAAAGTTGAATACGATTAAATTTAAATCTAAATATAGGTATGACACAATTTTTGACCATAAACATATCAATGAGAGCTCCAAAGTTCATTTAGAAGACTGGATGTGTAAATAAGCCGAGTTCCTGCAACATTATACAAATCACGTTTAATACGCGATCCCGCTTAATACGCGACTTACGTCCACTCCCTTGAAACGCGTCTTAACCGCGTTCGACTGTATCTATTTATTCAAAATCCTTGTATAATGGAAATAAAAGTTTGATGGAATAAAGTAATGTAGATGATACAAAAATAATAAAAAGCTAATTAAAATCAAATTTATTCAAAGTAAAAAAAAAAAATAGTCATTTTTAAGAGAAAATATTGTTTGAAAATATGGTAATTGTTAAAAGTATTACAGATTTCGCGTAAACCTTTTATCATATACATGTCACCAAATCTTGTTATACATCTTTCAAAATTTAATTTAAACTGATGAACCCATCAAATTTTTAATTCAAAGATATAATATCTGAATACATACATAGACAAAAGAACGTAAAAGAAGAATAACTTATTTCGTTGATGATCTAAAATCTCAGATTGCGTAAGTGGGAATCGGACGTGGATATTCTTGATGAATTCTGTTAACAACAACAAATATCGCAACCGCTCAACTAGAAATAATATATTAGGTCGTCAAGATATTAAATTTGTAGTTAATAATATTGACAACTTTAACAGGTTAATATTTTACCCCTGTGTTCTTATTTTATTTTATTTTATTTCTTTTTTTAATATTAAACATCTCGCATGTTTTAAGAAATCATTGTATTATCTAAAAAAAAAAAAAAAAAAAAAAAAAAAAAAATACTGTTTTAAAACTATTTTTGTTGAAAATGGAATGGTCCGAAATTCGCACTATTATGAAGTATGAGTCTTACGTTTAACTACGGCATCGCAGACCGCGCGAAATATTAATATTGTATTTAACTCTAGTTTACTACGCAGCAAACCGTATCAAATTACAGTAGACCGCCGAATATAGGAACTCCAATTAACCGAACTTCCAATTAATCGAACAGCCTATTTCTCCCATTTTTTTTTTTTTTTAACCGTACTTCTATTTATCCAAACAGCCTATTTCTCTTTTTTTTTTTTTTTTTTTTTTTTTTTTTTTTTTTTCCTTAATGATGATGAGATTGTGGATGAGATTTAAGATGAAAAAGAAATTGAAGAAATTGAAGAAATGAAAGCGAATGCTCTGAAAATGACCCAGGTACATCACATAACGAAGCCTTTGAATGTTTGGAAAAAAGTTATGAAATGGCTCGAACGGCAGAAGAACTCTGATCCTATTCAACTAACGTATTTAAGAAGAATTCGGGATATGGAAGCATTGAAAACAACGTCTTCTTGGAAACAAGCAGCAATCGAAAGCTTTTTTGCTTACATTATAATCTCTGGCATTAAGAAAATGATAAAAAGTGAAAAAGAATACTTTAAATGATAAAAAATTAAAAAAAAAAACAAACAGTTTTTAAACACGCTAGCACTAACTGGTGCTGGGATTCTAAGCCTGAATAAAGTGTGAAAGTTTTAGTATAGTCAGGAACATCCCTTAAATTGTCTGTCCGTTTATCCGAACTTTTGCTTATCCGAACTAGGGTCGGTCCCGATTTGTTCGGATAATCGGCGCTCTACTGTAGTTCGCCAAATATAGTATAGGTAACTTTGACCTCACAAATAAGCCACGCGTTTCACTAGAATCAAGGGTCAATAATGACGAGGTATAGATCACCGCTGAGTCTGACCCATCTCAGAGTGACTGTGAATTATCTAATAAATTATAATATTTATTATAATAATTATAAAAAAAATAATTCTTTAAATTTGAATAAAATAATTCCTTATGTTTGTAAGTTAGCAATGAACTTAATTATTAATCCTGGATGACACTGAAATATTAAAATCTTTAATAAAATTTCATTCCACACAAACGTAATAAGAATATACTCATTTTAAAAATTTAATAGTTGTTTAAAGCATGGAAATTATTCTGATTTTTACAAGACTAGATATTAAAAATATCACCGTGTGTTATTAACTACGTATTAAAAATTGTATTAATATTTCAGTTGTTAAATTAAACTAATGCAGACTTATCCATCATTTTTAGAATACAAAGACATAATGTGTTTGCATACAGACAATAATGCACGATTGTAAAGAAAATAACATCCTTCGAAGATTAATTTGTGTATCACTTACTTAAGTCCCTGAGACTTATGTTTTGAAAACAAATAAAGACTTTAATATGAAGGTTAGATGTTAATGCGGAAAAAGCTTCGCTATCATTTAAGAACAAACAAAATTTTATTTCGAGTAGAATTAAAGTAATATTTGTTTTGCTGCAGTTAGGTCTAGGTAGAATAATCTTTTTCACAAGATAAAAATAATTATATTTCATCTGCAATTAAAAAATAAATTTTAATAAAATAGTTCCGTAAAACAGGATAACACTGAAATACTAGAAGCTTAAATAGTTAATTTTATAAAAACGTGATTAGAATATAGCTATATTAATTATTAAATATTTTTCAAAACTTGTAAAAATATATGTAATAAAATAGAAAAGTAATGTTGTGTAAAAATAGTTATATATGATACATCTTAAAAGTTCTTTGATACTACTGCCATAGTTAATGTAATCTTGGATAAACGTACCATCATTTTCTGAACACAAATTCTGTGTTTCGAAACACATAGATAAATGTAGGATCATAAAGAAAATTAATATATCTCGTAGATGAATTAAAATATCATATGCTTAACTTGATAGAGAACATTTTTTCTGCCAGACAAATAAACGCTTTCATGACGGCCAAATATTAATACCAAAAAGTTTCCATGACTACATGTAAGAAAAAAACATTTTATTCTTATTAGAATTATACTGTTTTTTGTTACTTCTGTTGTTTTAAACATACATCAGCCTCTTTTCACACGATTAAAATAATAGAATCGCATAGGCTATAAAATGAAACACTGGCGAAATTAATGTGTTAAAGGTTAAGTACAGGGTGTTTCCAGGCCCTGATTACCGAATAGGCACGATAAGCAGGTGCTTCCCTTAAATATTTTTGAAAGGGCCCGAAATTGAGAAAACAGGGGGCCAATATTTTATATTGAATTTAATGCGATGTAATTGCAATGTTGGATTGTTAAATGTATGTTTATTTTATGTATTAGATTTGAATATTATTGAATATGGCTTGCATGCACAACATAAAACATTAATCATTTAAACTACTACCAAAACTTCAAGTATTTCAAAATACTGGCATTTTATATTCTGCATACATGCTTTCAACATTTTATAGAAGTTACATTTTTATGCTAATATTAGACAAAATCATTTTTGCATATTTTTCTTGGTTGTATTCAAATTTTGTGTAAGGGGAACACAAAAGAGGTGTTTAATAAAATATATGTAACTCAAAAGAGCAACTGGTTTGGAATAATATTTGTAGCATTGGTGAGTTTTCAGGTATGCCGAATTTAAAAACTCAACTTGAATGAAAGGGGGCCCCCAAATAACACTGTGCTTCCCATGGCTTCAGAGGTTAATCAGGACCTGGGTGTTTCAGCACAGCGGTTATAAGTTTTCAGGAGAGAGACAAGATTTCAGGAGAATACACCATGTCGGTGGGAAATTACAGAGCAATGCATGATCGGAAACGCTTTCCTGGTACGGTATTGATGACACAAAACACCAGAAAAGAAGGACAAGAACAGGGTTAGAAAACATGTTTATTATTCTTAAAACATATTTTATTATATTTAGTACAGCAAAAATCTAAGAAATAAGAACAAAAAGAGGGACAACAATCGCCACCAAAGAAGGTGTTCGAAATTAAAATCCTGGACCGTGATGCATGCTTCACATTTCCGGCGCATGGAAAATCTAATGTTCTCAAAAATACTGGGCGTTCTCCGGACTTTCCCAGCAGCTGCCACGATGCGTGCAACAAGTGACTCAGCACTGTCCAGCTTTGTTCCGGCATTTTTGCAGTACTAAGAATAATAAATATGTTTTCTGACCCTGTTCGTGTCCTTCCTTTCTTGCGTTTTGTGTCGTCACTACGGCGCAAGAAAAGCGTTGCCGACCATGCATTGCTATGTGATTTTTCATCATCTAGGTGTACTATATCTCCCCTGAAACTTTGTAACCGCTGCGCTATAATACCCTGTATAGTTATATTTTATAAAATCTTTGTAAAATTATAATTATTTCAAATATCTAATACTTTATATAAGTAATGTTAATTATATAAACTATTGCAAAACTAATGTTTTCTGAATTCTTTATACATTACATAAATTTTAATATCTTAAACTTTAACCCTTAATTTTAGCGAAGAACAGCTAATCCAAAAATTTTTGTGTGAAACGATAGAATCTTTCAATACATGCATATGTATAGAAACATGGACGAAAAATAATATACCTGGAAAATGAATCCATAACCTACATTTATGTGATTTAGGGGCCTGAGATATTTATACCTGACAAAGATGAGCTTTTATGAATGTCAAATGATGAGTTTTTATCCCGAAATCATCTATCTATGTTCTCTATCTTGAATATACTAACTGGCAAGTGTTAGCGAAGCAGGGGGCTGAGCCGCCTATTACAAACAAATTTTCTTGCCACATTACTTTTATACCATATAGCGTCAGATTATGTATCCGGAATGAAAATCTTTATAAATGTATTGCTTTATATATGACGTAATTTTCCATATTAAATGCATTTGTAATGTAATAATTTTTATATTTTAATTTTTTTTCCTCTTTTAAGATTCATGGTTACATAAATTATTTAATTAACAATACTTTTGAGAATTGAACTTATTAAATATAATCTAATATTCACCATTAAAAGTTTTCATGGGTAATAATTTAATTATTTTATGCACCCTGTACATATAACGTAACTATTCCCTTTGAATGCCCTTCGCATTCTTTTAATATTTATGTGTAAAGATTTTGACGTAACTTTCCTTAATTTCTGCTTTTAATATGTGATCATTTAATTCTTATTTTAAAATTTGCTTTTTGTTTTCAAGATCACTGATGTCATTTTCTCTTTAAATTTGAAAATAAAACCCTTTTTACGTCTAGAGAATTTCAAAGTGACAGACGATTTTTGATTTCTAAAATAAATTGATTCTGGATGATCAAAATGTGCAGAAATGTTTTAACTTTTTTCTTTATTTTCAGGAAAAACATAATTTAATCACTTGTCTTTACTATTATTGTCTTTTACTGTCGATTGAAATAAAAGATAATTTCAGTTTCAATTAAAAAATAACGAAAAAGAGATTTAATAATACTTGTGCTTCCCCCTTTTTCCACAAAAATGGAGTAATCAAATTGCCATCATTATACAAATATCATAAAAATTAGAAAAAAATAATGTCTAGAAATCTAATGAAGATTTTAAAATTCTAATACCATGTTTCAAACCTGTAGATCAATATGGATAATTGGAGTTAATTTCGCCGCCAAACTTTCCATACTTTAGGGGAAATAGCTGTAAAACATAATCAGTTATTTATTCAGTCGTTTCATAAAATCGTTTCATTAGAATTTTATATATATGAAGTAGAAATGTTTCATGCTTTAGGAGAAATAGCTGTAAAACATAATCAGTCATTTATTAAGCCGTTTCATAAAATCGTTTCATAAATTCGTTTCATTAGAATTTTACATATATGTAGTAGAAATGTTCCATACGTTAGGAGGAATATATTTTGAAAAATTACATATGAATGCATGCACTTTCTACAACTGTGTTTCCTGATACATTTTGTATCCTCCATGAATTTGATGAATTTCCCATCTCTTTGTAAAAACGAAGTCAAATAAATATAAAAATATCACAACAAATTCTGTCATCCATTCATGAATACATATTATTTATGTACTTTAAAATGGAATAGATGAACAATATCCAACGCACTGTATCGAGAATTTTGGAATATTTTGTCACTTAGAAATGTATATCTTTTTGAAAATAGCATTTTTAGAATTTAAAAAAGAAAAATGTTTTTGTTAATATAGAACTTGGGAATATTATTTTTAATAAGAGCAATATTAATATTTTTTTAAGCACAAAAGAAGAAATCAATTCAGAAAAATGTTACTTTCATATAAATCATCATTTAATGTTCAATTATTGGCCAGATTTCTACGTCTTTTATCCTTAATATGCGTTTTATTCGTTCATTGTCTGTACAAATCTCAATAACATTCCATCCATATAATGTATTGACAAAGTTACTGATAAAAATATTCTCTCATCTTTTATATGTATCTTTAGCACTTTCAAACAAAAGAAAATATTAAATTTAACGATATAAGAAATATGTACGACAATGAAAGTGAGTCAGAAAGAAAACGGAAAATTTGTAACTTGCAATCTTGCATTTATATTTTTGGATTAGATCTGTAATTATGATTTGCGACCGGATTCTGTTTTAGTGTTTTGCCATAATGAAGATAGGTCAGATAAATATTGATATGTTTAGATAAATTGCAACACTATAGAAAGCTCAAAAGTTGTTTAAGCACAATCTAGATCAGGATCGGCGAACCTTTCTGCGTGAGCTTGCCAAAATTTCACAAACACTATCTAATAAACAATGTAAAGTGCTAAACTTTGATATAAAATAATTTTGCAGTGTGCGATGTTTATAAAAAATACTAGTTAAAAAACAGTTGCTTTCATGCATTAATAATTAAAAAATATTAAAAAAATAAAATGCGATTTCTCTGTCTTTTGGAATAAACTATTAAACTAGCAAAATTTTAATTCGCAAATATTATTTACTTATGTAATACGTACTGTAACAAGGAAATAAAGATCAACATTTTTATTTTAGTAATTTTTCACTTTATTATTAATGCAACATCTGGTTACAATTATCCAAGTTGCATTAAACAATGTTTTAAACAATTTTTACTGATGTTCGATGGAGATTTATTTATAACTGATTCATATTTTGACAGTTTTATAAATATGCTTAGAAATTGGATCCATTTTCCATCTTATTGCAGTGACTGTCTAACAAAATTAGTCTGAAAAATGCAACTGTATAAATTCGTATAGAAAGGCAAAATACATGTTAAAAACCCTGCATAATATAGCAGGAAAAGAAAATTCTTTTGATGCGTTAATCCTGCAAAAATATTTGCATTTTTTGTGATATTCATTGGAACAAAATTTTATCGATTATAATATAAAAAAAAATAATGTTATCTGTATAATGATTATAAAATTTATTTTTTTCGCGTGCCAGAGAACTTGTCTTACGTGCCAACTCTGGCACGCGTGCCATAGGTTCGCCAACCCTGATCTAGATGATGTTTTGTTCAGTGAAACGTACCTTAAATCATTTCGAATGGTCCTGTTAGTAGGTCAGATATTATTAAAACTGAAATAATGGTATACAGTTGAAAATTTAAAATACAATGCTTTTTTTAAATGATATTTTATTAATAAATATTTATCTGTATTAGATGCATTCAGCCTTAAATAGATTTTTTAGATGTCACAGTGCACCACCAAACATGGAAATATGAATGTTTTCTCAGTAATAAAAGAATATGAATGGGTACTAAAATGTATGTATTTTCACGATTTCTTCATAACATTACAGTAATTATAGGCTTACCGATTAAATGTACATATTGGGATAGGCATTGCAAGAGTCTTTTACAAGTTTCAATTAAAACCCTCATGTTTTTTGAAAATTGCAACATCATGAAGGAATCATCAACTGGTATTTGTACAAACAAATGATTACATTTTCAAAGCAAAAAATGATATTAAGTGTCCGAAATCTGTATTTGGTGTAGCCACCACGGGCTGCAATGTGCGCTGCTATATGACGTGACAGATTTTGAATGTCTGCCTGGGGAATAGGATTCCATATTCTTTATATGTGTACCCAAAGTTCTTCTGTCGAATCTATAGGAGGAGATTAACGAGCAAGACGTCGATCAACGAAATCCCCCACATGCTCAACGGGAGACATATCCGGCATATCATGGCTATACGCAGGCCACGGAAGAAGTTGTTTGTGTCCTGCTGACAAGAAGTCTTAAACATTCCTTGCAACATGTGGGTGGACAATATCCGGTTGAAAGATAGATCCAGAAATGCCTTGAAGGAAAAAACTACTTCGGGCTCCAGGCGTAGATGGTTTTGCGGGAGAGCTGACGGATTTTAGTTCGCTATTAAAAAAGAGTAAATTTGGCATTGAAGCAAATCCAGTACCACTTCAAGAAGATTTTTTAATTCTTATCGACTTTTCTGAGTATAGCTTTAACTTGCAAAGTTCTCCTTTTGTATGTTAAAAATGTATTGATAAGTTTGTAAATCTATATACGATGGAGACATTCGATATTCGACGAAATAAAATGTTTAAAAATAAACTGCTAAATTAAATTTATAATAAATCTTCAAAAATAATTAAAAAGGGTGTTTATACATTTTTGTAACGGTGCCGGCGTTCTTAATTCTTAAAATCTCTTCTTTCTTCTAATCTCTCTTCTTTAAATTTAAAAGAAAAAATAGAACCTGTATAGCATCGATTCGGAATAGGAATTAAGTACTGTTTGCATAATTAAAAGAGCACTTTTCTTTAAAATCTCGCTTTATAATAAACAATAGAACAAAGGATATAAATAGCGGCTTCATGAAGAGATATATACTCTTATTCACATATCAAAAGAAATATGTGAAAAGCAAGCTTTTAATATTTGTACACGTAAAATAGTGACATAATTAATAAAGATGGAAATAAACAACAAAGTGTACATTTTAATGCGAAAAGTGTAAAAATTGTCCAATCCACCAAAGAAATTTCGGAGAACCATTAAAAATCTCTATAACAACTGTAAATAAACTTATAATATCTGATTTAAAGCTATTCAAAATAATAAAATCTGATGTTTACCGACTAATTCGAAAATATGTTTCTCAGCGTAAGACTATCTGCAAATTGTTGTATGAAAATTGTTTGGCAGGTAGAAGCAGAAATATGTAGTTATTATTTATCAGTCTTGGATATATTTATTGAAACTGAAAAAGATATATTTACAAACGGAAAAGGTAAGAAAAACTTAACATTTTGGTTCAAAGTAAAAAAAGTAAGGTCTTACTAAAGGTTTTATGGTTATTTCTGGAATCTCTTCCTACTAGTGGCGATCTGCTGTAATCAGGTTTCCATTTATTTCCGTTTGACTGAGGGATTATAAGGCCAAATCAATTGCTGTCGAGAGAGCTAACGGCTATTTTCGTGTTTAATTAAATAAGATCAACCTAACAGTTTTAAATTAGCTTGTATAAAATGGTGTGTAAACAATTTTGGAAAGACGTATAACAAGTTTATTTTAAATTAGACATTTTTAATGTAGCGTTTTAAATATGACGTAATTTTCACCAAAGTTTTGTTTCTCATTTTAATATTTACATAAATTAATTTTAAAGGCCTATAATAGAAAAACTAAATCGGTGTAACAATAGCAACTGCGAATTTCTAGGTATAACAAGCATTTTAAAAAAGGAATTTGTTAAGAAGAAGTCAAAGGCTAAAAGAGAGAATCTTCGATAGACGATGATATGGATGATGATTATTCCCTACCAAGATTCTGAAGATGAGGTTTTTTTTTTTTTTAAGTGAATGAGCATGAGTGTCTACCAGAGTGCAATAAATCCTAGGAGAAATGTGATTGGATCAAGTTCATTCAGTAAAAATGTTGGTTATAAATAAGTTACTCAAAGTTCCATAACAAATGTGCAGTTAATGGTAGATCTGAGATATTGCTGAAATGAACAAACGGGCATATGAAAAACATCAACAAAAAACTGGACTCTAAAGCACTTTATCACAGTAGCTTTTCCGTATTTAAACTTGTTATAATGTTTAAAAATAGACACACTTAAGAGTCATAAATCTTTTAAATGTTAAGTAGTACGTAACATTTTTTCAAATATTAGATTGTTTGTTTATTAAATTGCCAACGGTTCTTACATTCATATTTTTGTAATTTCCTAATATT
Organism: Maratus speciosus; assembly: GCA_963932465.1. NCBI lineage: Eukaryota > Metazoa > Arthropoda > Arachnida > Araneae > Salticidae > Maratus > Maratus speciosus. The sequence continues at coordinate 78,701,799 of OZ010791.1, read as the reverse complement.
AAGTAAGTTAACAACTTTAGTATGTCTAAAATATCGAAGTTACTTTTATTCGTCCCATTATGTTTTATACTCCTTCAAAATAATCATTGTTTACATTGAATCTCCAGACATATCTTAACCCTAGATAGTTGGCCATCTTACGCATACCTTGGGGTAAGGTGCCGAAATGCAAGCGTTTACGAAAACAAAATTTTCGATGCTTTCTATAATATCTGTAAAATCATACATAAGCATGCAAACTTTAACAAGAAATCATTGAAAGACAAATAAAGGGAGCAGGCGATTTTTAAAACAATTAAGTAAAAAATTACGGCATTTTCACCCAGTCTATCCTACATTAATTTTTTCATGTTTAGCTTCGGAAGCAGAAAATTTCGGTTTATTTTTTTAAGGTTATAACAATTGCAGGATAAGTATTAGTATGCACTTAATAAATGATAACACATTTGTATATTCATGAATATGTGCTAACCTTACGCAAATGCATATAACTGTCATACATTCTTCTAAGATCATTTGGTACAGCAATAAAGCGTTTCCAGCTTTTATAATGCAGGATTATCGAGACTATTATTTTTAAATAGTTGGTTATTCGCCCCCTAATTGTCCTCTCGACTAAACGTAATAAGAAATACTTTTTTTACTGTACCAAAGTTCAATAATAATTTATCATGTTTCTGCCTAAATATTCGATACAGCGGGGTAAAATCAAAAGTGTGCAGTGATTTATTGTTATTTCCAATTTTTCAACAATTTCTTATTACTATCGTAAATTTCTAAAATATATCTTCCTCGTCCAGAATAAAAAAAAAAAAATGAACTAACATTCTCCTTGTAGCATTCTGTTTAATAAATATCAGATTCTGAATGTTTTTATATTTTACAACATAGCTGAAAAGTATTTATAACTTTGGTTCGTGTGACTTTCTACCGACTTTGTTTGCAATTGACAAATACACTAAATTTCGTAAATTTACTTGGAATGTCACGAAATTAATGTATGCTATTAGTAATTAATATAAGCATATTATCTACTGATATAATAAAAAGTGTCGAAATTATCGATGCAGACCACCAAAGTAATATATCTATATAATCAAGACCTTTTTCAAATATATCTATACATTCACAAGAAAAGAGTTACTCTCTCCGAAAATAATTTAATATTCAGCGTAAGCAATGTTCATAAGAGTCTTACCCTCTGCACTTTTCAGCGCAACACAAAAAAGCTTTTATTAGGGTGAAAGCAGGTCGAAGTTTCCCCTTTAGTAGAGGAGTTCTATTTTTGCCTGATTAAAAACTAAGTGCTTTTTCGCGTAATTCATCAATGGAGAAATACCATAGTCATTTTATACGTATTTCAATAAGAACTATATAACAGAATTATACATATTTTACTTTTCAACATTTTTATTTTTAATGCATGCAAAATTGAACAAAGCAATACGAATACAATTCATTATTAGTACATTGAAAATGTATGGAATATCGTTTTATTTTATTAGATGATGTTTTAAAAAAATATGGCACCAGAAACAATTTATATGAATTACCTTGATGAAGTTATTAATAAACGTGATTAGATATTTTGTCAAGGGTAAAAGATCGGACATCAAGAATCTGTTTAGCTTTGTCAAGTAACAATTCTCTGTTACTTACTAAGTGATGTAGGGATCTTCTAAATGATTGTATATGAACGTATAGTTATGTGAACGCATACTCAAGATCTAGAAAAAGAGACTTATTTAATCTATCAATACATAGTATTGTTATTATTTTTATGTATTCTTTTTGAATATTTAAGCCCTTAATTTCGCTCCCGTGATATTCACGGGCTGTGTATTTTATTTATTTTATTCTTTTTTTGTTTATTTACGCCAGTTTTATTAAATAGTGTAATTGGATTTATTATTGTATCATTTTACCTGCCCTTAAATAACATGAATATTTCTTTATCAAGAAAGTGGAGACAATAAGCAAATTCAATTTTTAAACTGTAATTTAATGCAACCGTTAAAAGGTTAAGCAGCATTTGTATTGTTAACAAGTCCTGTTAAACAATGATTTTACCACGGTTATTTGAGACTACATTAATTATACTATAAATATCAATATAAGTGTTTCAGTTTTCTCGTACGCACTGCATATATCCTAATATTCCAAAACATTATCCCTCGAACAAAATATGATAAGAATATAATTTCTAATCAAATTTTATTCGCATTGGAGCAAAAAGAAAATGATTCATCAGACACTATTTCTTTAAGTTATCTCGTAAAATTTATGGAAAAGCTTAAATAACAATTATTAACAAACTTTCTCAAAATGAATTTTCAGAAATTACAAATTATACGAAAAAAGTCACATGAATCTTGCAATTAATATTCATCTAATTTTTCCAGTTTTTTTTTTTTTTTATAGCTGTAAGATGCCAGTAAGTTTTATTCTTTTTTTTTTTCATATGCAAGTAGCGTAATGGTTAACGGAGCCGATACAGGTCTGAAGTCGATACGGGACTGCGAAAGGTTAAATCAACTTTTCATCCCTTCTGAGCAGATAAAATGAGCGCCATGCTTGCTTGGGAACTAAACACTGACGGTTCCGGGTAAGTCTACCTAACTGGCACGGACTTATGCTGCATAGCACCTCAGGGCCTTCATGAATGCAGTGTTGGACACTGCAGGCGTGGATCCTTAATTGATTGTAGCGCCGAAATAGTGAAATTACGTATTTAGTGAATTGTTATTATTATTATTATTATCATTATTATCATTGAAGATCGATCAATTTTAAGTTAAGTAGAGTCAACAGGGCTGGGCACTGCAGGCTAGGATCCTTAATTGATTGTAGCGACAAAATTGTGAAATGGCATATTTAGTGGATTCATTGTTATTATTAAAGTTAATTTTTATTGTTATTATTGATGAATGATCAATTTTATGTTAACTAGTGTCAACAGGATTGAGTACTGAAGGCGAGAATCCTTAATTGATGGTAGGGCTGAAATTCTGTAGTTCGTGAATTCATTATCATTATTATTATTATAATAATTATTATTATTACTGAGATTTCGTGATGCCCCCTCCCCATTAAAAGATGCTCATGTAAAAAGCATTAACCCAAAGTCCTTTTTCGTCATATGTACATTTTGTCATCGTAAACTCTTCGGATAAAGTGTTTAATTTTTGTAGGATAATAGCACACTTTTAAATGTTTAAGAAAATTTAGTGTCTTAGGGAAAGGTCGGGTAGTATCGGACAGTGGCTTGTAATAGTCAAATAGAATTTCAAGCTTTGGCCGCAGATAGCAGCGCCTGTTATTCAATTTTTATGAAACGTCATTTGTTAATCCTACATTTATAAACGTAAAATGCATCGACTAACAATATTTAAACATTGATTATATTGTTTCTAATGGAGCATTATATTGCAACAAAATTTAGAACAAAGATTTGCTTCCAACATAATAATTTTCAGTAGATAATGGCTTTACAGAGGTCATATTTCCCATATTGGAGAAATGTTGATTTTACATTGCAAATAATTGCAATTTGAATTTGGCAATATAAAAATTCCTCATTGTTTGGCATTATTTCATGCCAATACGTACAATATCGGTCAAGCTATGGGCAATATATACATCCTAAATTGTGCAATGTGCGGAATTTCACAAACGTATTAAAACGCAGTTTAGTTTTTTCCTATTGGCGATATGTATGCAATGTTGCAAAATTGTTCAGTAAAAGTTAGAAATGATGTTAATGTTCATGAAATATTGATGCTGTTTTTTTTCAAAATGTTACACGTTACAAATCTTTATACATTTGGTTCATCGTGTGCTATAAGATATATTCAGAAACATTTGCCCTATCCTCTGACAAGCGCGACATATAAAATTCCACGTTCTACCACCTACACTAACCCAGTTGTGTTAGTTTAAATTTTACAAAATTTCAAAACTTTCTGTGGATTAAAACCTAAAAACCGGAGCTAAAACCTTAACACTAAACATAATGTTGTCAAAAAACTCCATAAATTAATCAAATTTAAAATCTCAAAACTCTGACAATTTTGGTCGTAAAAGATTGGTATTTTTATTGTTTTACTTGTAAGATCACGGTTAAAAGATTAAAAGAATAAATTAGGGGAAACAGGAGCAAATAACAATTTCAAAAAAGTAACTTAAAAAAATATTATGCTGTAAAAAAATCTGTATTTTACAACAAGGGTTACTGGCATCCCGGCTGCCAACACACTTGCTGTAAAATTTACAAGCAGCTTGTTGTCTTTAAAAGTGCTATAAAATTTCTGAAGTCTGGGAAACTCCCGTTGCTATTGGATGAATATTGCACGTGGTAGAAGTAATTAAATTTTTATTTCACATGTTGTTTGATTTCGCTTTCAAAGCATTGGTGCTTCAAATCGTTTTCACAGCATCGGTGCTCAAATTCGTTTTCGAAGCATCGGTGCTTGAATTTGATTTCACAGCATCGGTACAAGAAAAATTACATTATTTTTACAGTGCGCCAGTGATTATTTCATAACATATTTTTAATGCATAGCTTAATTTGAACACTTTTGTACCTAACATTGCCTCAGTATAGGCAACAAGTAAAAAATTAAAGATCATCTCCTGTATAAATAATACAAACAAGTACCTCAATAAAGATTCGTTATTACGGAACACGACTAAAGCAGTTAAATTACACGCGTGTAATAAATGATTAATTCTCAGAGTATTATTAACTAAAAATGAAAACATACAAATCCTTCTACAAAACTGCAGTGATAATATTTCGTTAAGTTAAATAAAGAACGCAATCATAATAAAACGTAATCACTGACTCATGTAATTTCTAAAACAAACGAGCGCTATGGCTTCCCAATGGAAACATCAATCTTATTTTAATCAGATGGCTGACAACCCAAACATGTTGCGTTATCTAGTTCAAAGTGGTTTTTTTTTTTTTTTTTTTTACAATTAGTAGCACAAGATTTATGAAAAACATTTTTCTAAAATTTATCATGGTTAATTAACAAGCAGAAATGTTTTCAATGAAATAATGATTTTCTTTATCATTAGATTATTAGACAACTATTCCCTCTCAAGCTATTTATTTAGGAATAATATCTTAAATATTAAAAATATCTATTTAAAAATATAACATAAATTTATTAAGAAATTAAATGAAGTTAATCATGCAAGGCGACAATCACAAGTTATTATGGTTCAAAAATATTTATGTTAAACAAAAAAAAAATTCTAGTTTTAATAGTGACGGCAGGCATATAACTGGATTAGTCGCCCTATCATATAGATACTGTTTAATGTTCTATAGGTTTTTTTTCATCATGAAAAATAAGCTTAAAAAAAAAAGATTATTTTAATTGTTTTTTTTACGTTAAGGAATTAAGTAGAAATTATGTAGGCATTGCATAAAAAACACATATGTAGAATATTTAAAAATCAATTTTTTTTTAAATATCAGCCTTTTTGTCTCGCTTTTCCGCAGTGATGCGCAACGTGTAGCGTGCGGCAAGACCGAGATTTTACCTTAATCCAATACAACAAAACGCACATTAGAACATATATGTCTTATCCGAAGAATTTTTGAAAATTCGCATTCATTTTTAACATAACGGTGTGATGTCCAATTTAATATGTAAGTTTTCAACCAAAAGTCTCATTTTTTTTAAATGACTAATTATTATTATCATTATAATGTTGAGTACACTTACCATTTTACTTAAAATATTTTTTTGTATCTTTCATTTACAAGCAAACAAAAAAATCTTCAGAAATGATTTTTTTTCTTGTTCTATAGGTCTGGTCCTTGAATATCTTAAAACGCTTACTTAATGCATTGTAGTGTAGTAAATTTAGCATTCTTTTTTTTTCACTTATAGAAATGAACTTGAAAACTTGCCTCCGAGATCGGCATTGCCGAAGATTGTTGTCACGATCTTCATTAATCATTAAAGAGAACTCCCTTATACGGAAAATTAACTAGTATATGTTGTGCGCACATAATATAGGTTGGTAAGAAAGTCTTTCAACACACAGCACATGTGAAAAGAAGAACATTTTGCTTTATCAACAAAATATTATACAGTTATAGATGCACTGTAACTAAAACTCTATAACATCTATATCGCATTTTATACTTGATTTCCCGCCGGACCTAGGTTCGACTCCAAAAAATATATCACCAGAACGAAAACGCTGATATCAACAGGATACCATTGAATGATGAGCTAAATTTCCCTTGAATGCACTGCACATATTAGCTGCTGCGGATCCGAGAATGCTCTCGCAAAATCTCGTAATAAGCAATCGCTTGAAGTGCCCCTGCATCGCTGCTCATCCTGCCTGCGCGAAACAACTGAATCTCTTTTAAGCGGCGAATGGACCATCCTTCTAAGGCTAATGTTAAACGAACGTCTTTTTGCATGCTTTTTTACTTACGTATTATCCCTACATAATGCTAGCGGCATTGTGTAGAGATAATACGTAAGTAAAAAAGCGTGCAAAAAGACGACCGTCTGACATTAGCCTAACTGTTATCAGTGCCGGCGTCTTTTCTTGGGGCCACGCGGTGTTTTTGATCTTTAATGACTTTAAAAGGAAAGGGATTCATGTCCTGCAAAAGAGGGACCTTTCCGTCAAGTAGAATTCAGCTCATTATCTCCTGACCTATTGCTAATTTCCCTCATTTTTTTGTGAATATACCGGAGAAGGGTCCAGAAGAAAAGATTTCCCCACTGAGATATAAAATATATGCACTCCACCTAGAATGAATAGGTAGTCACTTTATGAATCCCTTAACTAGAAATATAGATTCCCGAGCTATGAAAATAGGCTAAACAACTAAGCTGAATAGACGAAATGATGTAGAATTTCTAGTCTCTTGCTTTCTAGGTGATGAAACGATAATGCATCGTTTTAGTAGCGAGAAATTATCGGATGATTTCTGGAATGGTTTCATAAACTAGAATTATTGTTACTAAAACTAACCTCTTGTGTTCGCATCTATTTACAGAGATTTTTAAATAGGTTTGACAACGAGAATATAGGAAAACGCTCTTGAATTCTTGTAGGATACTCTAGAACTCTCTAGCAAAGAGAACTAGAATTTATAAGGATGATTATTTTTTCTAGAGCCATGATTTAGATTCTAGATGCCAGAACCATATTTTTTTCTCAGTGCACAAAAACTGGATGAAGGATCGCTAAACAAGAGTTTGCACGGAGCCTAATACCCCGAGGCATGGAAGTTTCTAGACTAAGCTTGCATTTAAAGCTCTCGAATGTTCTCGAACTTCGTTATTAGAAAAAATATTTTAATTAAAAAAAAGAGTGTTTTTCTTACCGACCTAATATGTTACTTTGCTCTTGCGAAAATCATAATTCATCATTTATAGATTAGACAATCAACTTGTCAATCCTTTTAAAAATTTATTTTAGACCCTTTTAAGAGCACGAGAGCACTTGTGCTGAAAAATACCCACGAAAATTAAAATTACAATAAGACAAAACGTATTCTTTAGTATTATTATTTTTCTTAGCGAGAATAATAATTTCTAAAGGACTGCCTTATTATACAAAACGCTAAAAATGAATTAAATCAAATTAGAATATTTTATAATGGTACACTAGATAGTTTTACAATACATTTTACATCGAGCTTTTCCATTTTAATTAATAAAAGTTATTCCATGAGAAATACGTACATCTGGCAATAATTATTGTCTACTGAGCGCATTCATTACATTTATAAAAGAATTATAAAAAAAAAACAAAAAAACCAAGTAATAAAATTTATATAGCACATGTTTGTGCTGAAATATTTATTTTTAAAAGTTTTTAACATAGCAAATTTCTTTTAATCTTATAGTACCAAAATTTATTTTAGTTCAAGTAAATCCGAAGAAATGCAATTCATTTTCTTATATATAAAATGATTTTTATCTAGCTCTCAATACTCTAAACCAATTATTAAAAAAATCATTTCGAAAATTATTAATGCAAATGTGTTTTCCTATAATTTTTGCAAGGTAAAAAGCTTTAAGACACATTTTCAATTTACTATATTAGAGCTTGCACTGAAAAACACATTGAGAATTTTTGGATAAAAAATGTAATTAACTGTACAAGAATGTTCATGGAGGAAAAACATGACTTCATCAGATAAAGTACTGTTGAACAAAAATGGTTTTACTTAAATCTTTAATTGGTGAAGCTTTTTTAATTAGGTTTTTGTCACTTAAAGGGTGTCATATAGCATTAAATTGCGTGAATAAAGTTTTATCTTGTAACGCAATTTTTAGGTGCGTTCGTAATTATATAAATACAACAGAGCAAAACATAAAAAATAAAAAATAAAACAAGAATGGTCTGAAATTTTAAATACATAATTGCTACAAAATTTTGTCGAGGCATGTCAAATTTTACGAGAATCGGATGTATAGTTCAATTACACGGACAGTCAAAAGTTTTCCATTACATTACAGCCAAAGGGAAAACATTATTCCAAGAGCATTTTAATGATGTTACTGCCTTTCGAACAGGATGAAATTGATATGCACTTATGAAGTGCACTAAAATATACATTTAGTACAATATACGGTCCAAAAAGTATTTATAAAACTAGTTATAGTACGAACGCACCGCATTTGCCACTTTTGACGTGTAATTTCCAACTTGTTTAATTAGGTTTTTGATACTTAAAAAGGGGGGGGGGGTGGCTCATATATCATTAAATTGCGTGAATGAAGTTTTATCTTCTAACGCATTTTTTTTTTTTCTAGGTTTATGAAAAAAAAAAAAAAAAAAAAAAAAAAAAACTAATGACGTTTAGATAACGCACTCTTTTAAAATGTATGGTATACAGAAACAAAGTTATATTTTCAGAACTAAAACAGATTTTACTGATAATAAAACAGATATTTTCAGAATAAGACGTTTTATATCATAATTTTTTGTTTGGGATTTTCTATACGAAGTTATATACCTTTTTGAAGCTTATGAATATTTAAAATCTGAATAAACGAAGCCTCGTGTTTCTTGCTTTCTTTAGATTTGTCAACCAAATTTGCCTCGAAAATGTTTTGCTCTGTAAATTTATACCAAATTAACACCTTGTAAGAATATGCAAATTTTAATTGCTAAAAGGCGTAATCTAAAACTTTAAAAATATATAAAAATAGTGATTAACAATTTTTTTTTTTAACTTTCAAACTTTTTTGTTAAATGACTCGGCTAGGGTCGAAACATATAAGCAGTTAAACAAACTTTATTTACTTTTTTAATGTATTCATTCATTCATAAAGCATTCTTTGCTCTGTTATGAAAAACGAACAAATTATGAATGCAAATGAGTTCGGTGACTTTGTCATTAAAGGCATTTTGATGATAAAATGGTATTGCAGCTGAATTTCTTGTATGAAAATTATTTAATAATTACTATACACTCTGAAACAAAAAGAACGCACTTAAAGGTTTTAGTTTTTCTTTGCATTTTCGCAGTTTTTGTTTTGTTTTAAATATTGAAATTTTTAATTTACTATCTTATCACGAATTTTAGAATTTTTCGAAAAATGTTTCCTGTAATGCAAAAAATCATTATTAGTTCTTCAGTTCGGATATTCTCTTGTGCCAGATGGCATAACTGATATAAAAACATAAATAAGGATACGGAATGAAAATTTCCACCTGAGAAAAAGAGTGCCCATGTCAATATTCGAAACATAGATGTTTTGTCTTGAGCTGCCAACGCTCTGCGAACTGAGCTATCCTGGAAAATCTCGACGACACAATTCACGAGAGAACCAGTTTGATTATTTCATCGAGTCTGATATCGGACTCACCTTTAAAAAAATAAATCGCAAGTAATGCAACTCCAAGAAAACGTTGGATACCTAATTACACTTTATTGATTTTAACACAGTTATTTTAAGGGGTAAATAAATATCACGAAATGTAACTTATTAATTGAACAAACGAAATGTCTAGGCTACTATCCGAATCTGTGATCTTTTGGCTTAATCTGCTAATGTACTTCCAATTGGGCTATGCTGGAAAAATCTGGCTGGCACAATTCACACAGTAGTAGCACAGTCTGAAATTTATTATTTTAAGCTGATTCTGATATTAGATCAGAGGTAAAAATTAACAGGGTTCACTGAGTGAATTGTGTCCACCAGATTTTTCCAGGTTAGTTCAGTATCCAGAGCATTAGCAGTCAGCCAAAAAATCCTTTGTTTGAATCCTGGCCTTGACAATTTTTCACTCCATTGTAAAATTTCTTTTCATGTGATTTATTTACCAAATAAAATAATTGTGTTAAAATTAATAAAGTGTGATTACTATCCGGCATTTTCTTGCATTTCTATTACCTACTGTAAGTGCGAGAAAAGTCAGATGATTAGCTCAATTTAGTTCTAGATTTGGCTAGCTTAATTGTTCCGTGACAGTGCCTCATCATATATTTTTCGTTGAAATTGTTGTTGTTGTTATAGATGATGCCGCTACACAAACCACCCAAAGTGAAAGGGTCTTACTTACAAGGAGAGGGCCAACCTTGTTAATCACAGATTTTGATTATTTTAATATATGTTGTAGGGTAGACACCCCTTAGTGTCAGGTTCAACGGATTTTATCCAATGCCCCTTAGTTCTTGAAAAACCGGGGGGGTCTAATATTAGTACACATCTGAAATACTTACTTCGCAGCCAAAATTATAGGTTAGTCGTAGCTCAGTTGGCATGGCGTTTGCCTGCGGATCCGGGGGCCCGGGATCGATACCTGAATGCGCCGCATTTGTTTCTCTCATTTTTTGTTTTATAAATATAGTTGTAATTATAATTTAATAATTTCAATTAAAAAAATTAACATCATACATTAATTATAATGTTAACAAACTTAAAGTTATCATTTCTTATTTGTAAACTATTATTTCTCATCCATTACAGAGGTTTAAAAAGAAATTGGATCTATTACTGAATGATAAAATTCCAAAATCGTGACATTCTGTTGTGGTGCCATCTAGTTATGATAAAAAAAAAGGAATATTCAAGTAAAATAAAAATAAAAGCTGAAAGAAAATAAAGGGAAAAGCAAAATAATTGAAAGCGCAAGCATACTTATTACAAATTTAAAAATCTTTAATATGCAAAAAATCGGTTGTAATTTAATTCTGATGCTAATTTTTATTATAATTATGCTCGTTACTTTAAAAACAGAATGATAGTATTATCGCATTGACGTCCTTTGTTAAAGCAATGCGTAAATGATGTTTCTTTAAAATCTCGAATTGACACAATTGCTCAATATCATTGCATCGATAAAGAATATATGAAATACATTTTAAAAGAGATTTTTAAAAAACAATAACAGTTTTATGATGTTTTATTACAACTATTTAGTTAAAAGTAAAAAATTAAATAGGTTAAAATTATAATTGATGTACAATATTAAAAATTTTAATTGACAATGAGATTATAAAGTTATGCTTACAAGTAAATTTATAAAACAAAAAAATGAGAAAAACAAATGTAGCGCATTCAGGTATCGAACCCGGGCCCACGAATCAGCCGGTAAACACCATGCCAACTGAGCTACGACTAACCTATAATTGTTGTTGCAAAGTAAGTATTTAAGTTGTGTACTAATATTAGACCCGGTTTCTCAAGAACTAAGGAGCATTGGATAAAATCCGTTGAACCTGACACTAAGGGGCCTCTACCCTACAACATATATTAAAATAATCAAAATCTGTGATTAACAAGGTTGGCCCTCTCCTTGTTAGACATTGGCTTGCACTCTTTCGTATTTGCTACGAGGTTTTCCTTAGTGGGAATGAATTCGTTGTGGTGCTGCCATCTGGTGTGAAGTTTGCGCCTTTCTTTTCCTGTTTACCAATGAATATGTCAGCAATAGTCATTGGCTTTGTTTGAACAAGGAATCTACTGTATTGTAGAAGACCACCGTAGCACGAAGCAAAAAAAAAAAAAAAGCTGAATTGTTTCATGCCAAAGACTCATCATAGTTCGTTGAAGTTGTTGTTGAGACAGATGACGTCACTACATCTGTGATTTATTCTGTGAGCTGCTTCAGATATCAGACCAGATGCGACATTCAACGTGATTCTCTGGGTGAATTGTGCCCGTCAGATTTATCCAGTATAGCCCAGCTGACAGAACATTAGCTGAAGTTTAAAACATCCCCAATATGAATACTGGCCTAAACGTCTTTTCACTCAGTTGGAAATTTACATTTCGTTCAATTTATTTACCAATTAAAATAATTATGTTAAATTTAATCGAGTGTGTAGAGTGTACGGATAGTGAAAAAGAAATTCATAAATATGATATTGACGAGTTGGATTTAGCATATGTGCAATGTCGAAAAAGGGATTTTAAACCTTAGTTCAGTAATTTTTCGTTTTTACTAATGACTTCAAAACTAAGGGCAAAAAGAAAAAGAATATCCAATGTGTTGTTTTTCAAAATGCAAACAATAATAATAATAAAATTGTTTCTAATTATGAATCAATTAAAGTGAGGGAAAATGTATATTTCCACATGATTTGGTATTCTTCAAATAGCTATATAATAAATGAATGGTATTGCTATTGGAGTTTTAACAGTTTAATTTTATTATATAGGTGGCATTTTATAACATAATTAACAGTATAAAAATTTAAGGGATATTCTACGATTTGAAACGAGACTTTCCTTTTTACTTTTGTTGGATCAATTAGAATTAAAGGTATCATCATATTTTTTTTTCACATTGCAAGTTTAATATAATATTAAAATCTAAGAAAAGAATAGCAGATATTCAATATGTATATTTTATTACATTAGTTATTTTAACGAATATGTAATAAAATATTGGTTTCGATGTGTAATAAAGACGCATTTCCATTACACATATTATATTTTGTCAAAACTGCTTTAAAACTTTTAATTACAACCATTTCCCAAATTTGTATGCAGCTACAATACAATATTTTTAAGTATGTTTACACGCTATATTTTTGGTGTTTAAATAAACCATCAAAATGGTTGCAATTATAAATTAATTGAGTTACTGGAACTACACTGGCTACTGCCAAATGCTATTGAACAAAAATAATTATTAAAAATAAAACAGCGATGTTGTGTAGTTTCGCGTACCACCTTTAAGATAGTCCGTTTTCTTTCAGCTTGGAATAGACAGTAGAAAAACTTACAAGTATATGACTTTCATACTTGGCTTCAAATAAGGAGAAATGATGTACACATTAAATCCAAATTAATCACGGTGTGTTTAGATACCTCCCGTGAAAAACTACTTGTTCGATCACAACCACATTTTGTAAACATGCGTACACCTACGCTACTAAGTATGCAATTACAATTTCTGAAGAAATTTATCTTTTCATATATTGGCTTATATGGGAAAACAATTGCCACTGCTGTGAATCTAAGTTTCTTATTTTCGAAAAGTAACTGCAACAGATTTTCTTTTAAGGAAAAATGCAAAAAATATTATTTTTTAATAATACGACAAAAATGAATCCAAGTGTTAATGGTGAATATTTTTTGCAATATGTTATGTCAAAGAAACAAAAAATAAGCCAAAATTTCAAGGGCAATAGTTTTATTGCAATCACGTGTTGCATCGTAATTTCTTTGTTAATATGGTTCGACATGTCCTCCATCATTTTGCTCAAATAACTGCATGCAATGCACGGCAGATTCAACAAAGCTCTACAATTAATGTGAGTTGATAGTTGAAACATGTTGCGCAATTTTTACTATTAAAATAACTACGAAATATCATTTTGATAAGTCCTGCTTTTTAAATGCAATATAAGGACTTTTAATGCAAACTAACAGCAATAAGAAGTTAGATTATTTGAATATGGATAGATCAAGATGTCTGGAATTATTTGCTTATCACTCAATCATAGGTTTGTGTCTTCGTCCAGGTTTCAATGCAGACGTTTTAGTCAAAGGGCAGAATAATTTAACGAAGGTTTGTCACAGTAAGATGACATCGATGGAGGTGTTGGTGTTATTAATGACGGCCGATTATCTGCAGGAGGGATATAGACTCGAGGGGAAGTGCCCTCCGTGGGGGTCTTTCTAAGGGAACCTGACCCGTAGTCACGCATGGAAATCCGAAGTTCGACGAAAATCACGGAAAACTCCGAACGATTAGGCCGACGGGCGCGATTTGGTAAACATTGAAAGAAACGAGAGACTTTCATCGCGATCCAATCAGAAAAATAGTGTAATGAATAATGCTCGACTTAGTAAAGTGAGTGTCACAGTCATTAACTTTGTCGTTTATTGAAAAATAGTTTTTTACACTGTTTATATAGGTCAAAGAAATTGAAATAGGTTTCATTCCATGCAAACTTGTAGCACTATAGCACAATATTCCATTTAATATCCAAATATAAATTACATATTTTTTCTTCAGAAATTGAAAACTTATACTTATGGGGAATGTTCCTCTATATAATGCGGTTGTAATCAAGCTCTTAGTTTTTGCCCTTGATGTGCCTAAACGTCTCCTATTTAATTTGGATTACCTTGTAGATATGTATTTTTGCTTCTGAATAGCTTTTAAATTGATATCTCGAACAAAACGAAACTAAATATTTTAAGTGATCCGGATTGATTTGTGTTTTTGTGAAAGTCCTGTAATTCAGTAGAAAACAGCTTAAATGGATAAAAATAAAAACTATAATTAATAGCATAAGAAACATTCTAAAGCTTTTGAGGTTAGCTTTTTATAACTAACAAATAATATAATGAAAAAAATATGGAATGATTTTCTTATGTGGGCGAATAATAAAACATGCAGAGACTATGGTAAATTGCTTATTGTATTCTTCTACGAGAAAAATGCTCTTTCACTATTAAAATTTCTTTCCTAAAATAAACTTACCTAAACGTGCATGACGTAATAAAAATGTGATTTATCAATTTAAGAGTGTTTGTAAAATATGATTATGTGAATAACAGTATTGTGTATAATTTAAAAACTAGAGAACTGTAAAGGTATATTTTAACACACTTGAATCTAGAATTCAAATAACTTATTTTATTTTTTGTACTTCTTTATACTTTATGAGATTGTTTAAGAAAGGCCAGCCAAAAATATATATTCAAATATTCATAGCCCGAAGAAAAGAAACAGCGTTTAAGATGTATTCGGTCGAAGGGAATTATGCTGGTACTTTTACATTGATTTTATTTGTCTATTCTTATGGCACAAATTTTAAGCATATTTTGCAAATGCAACTCTTTCTTGTAGTACTGCTTTAATAATGTTCTTCGAAGTTAAAGGTTTAACTTTTAAAAGTTTCCTTTTACGCAGATTTCGTATCATATACTACCTATTACATTCTCTCCTAAGTTCGAATTTCTGAAATATTTTTAAAGATCTACACCGATCATGACCCCTAGAAACCAAAACCACCCTCATTAAAAAACTCTCTCTCTCTCTCTCTCTCTCTCTCTCTCTCTCTCTCTCTCTCTCTCTATATATATATATATATATATATATATATATATATGTAACCATTTGTTCATATATTTGTGATTTCATCTTTATTATATATATGTGTGTGTGTGTATATCCCTTTTCATGGGCACGATAACTTTCGTAATTCTGCACAAATCTCTTCCAAACTGATACATAAAATCAAGGGGCATAAAATCTCGGTCAAGTTCGTTAATTGGCAAAATCGGACCAAGGGGGTGGAAATAGGGAGGGGTTTTGTGAAAACTGAAAAAACCCATAACTTCTTAATTTTTGTACATATCAAATCAGTTTAAAGTTTTTATTACTTCTAAAAATAAGCCAAAAATTTATGTATCACAGATATTTGATAAAATTAAAAATGGGCTCAAGGGGCGCAAAAAAATAGGGTTTTCGGTAGAAAAACACTCATAACTTCGTCAATTCTCAAGATGTCAAATTCAATTAAATGTATTATACATTTTTGTAATATTATCTACAGTTTTTATACTGAAAAGTTTTTGATAGGATCAATTCGTATCGAAAAAAAAATTAAAAACGAAAATAAAAAAAGGGGGGGGGGGTTATACAAATTCATAACTTCGTCAATTCACAAGATATAAAATCCGCATGAATTTATTATATATGTTCTTAATATTATCTACAATATTTATATTGACAAGTTTTTGATACGACCAACTCTTAATAGCGAAAACATACTAAAAATACATAGCGGTTGCGGTTGAAGAAAAACATTATCTTATTCAGGGTTTATTCAAATCCAAACTGCTTATTTTCTCTCTCATTTTTAAATTCATTTTTGCTCTCAAACGCATCCAATTGGTGGATTCTATTGTTCAGAAACTATATAATGTACCGTAATGTTCTGTTTTTTGATAGAGTCAGAATGTATTTGAAAAAAATTCGCCTTTTGAACCGAATTTCCCGAAGCGACTGTGTTGGAAACTATGAATATGGTCCTACTTAGAAAATAATTGTTTATAAATGAAGCTTTAATTAATTGAACGAAAAATAAAAACACAGATCGGTTATAAATCTCTTCAAAAATCATGTCAGCAAGTTTCATATTTTTCTTCTTTTAAAAAAGAATCTGAAAATGTGCCAGAAAATTGTGAGCCAGAAAGTTGTTGAGCATGTAAAAGTATTTTTTTTTTTTTAAATACCGACTTAAAATGATTCTGATAAAACCATCTCTTATATAAAAACGAAGTAAAAACCAGATAAAATTGTTAAAGCGGGTTTATTTCTAATCAAGGTTTAGGTTTTTGTTGTTCAAATTAGCATTTAACTTCGAAATCTACTTGCACCTGTAGGCCGAGTCGGCAGGGATTTTTTTTTCCTTGTATAAATTTAAGAATTAGCAATTCTTTAATGCATTAAATTTCAGTTAATTTCGAATTTTCATATTTTGAAAAAATGATTCATACCGATATCATCCAATTTTCCGTCGCAATGTGCATTCAAACAATAGTGAAATATTTACCTCAAACAGAATAATTTTACGAAAGCGTGTTTAATTCTAAAGAAAAAATCTAGTAGTCCAGAAATTTGTTCGATCTGTCTGCTATCTCAAAAAGGGTTTAGAACATAAGAAACAATTTTCATTTTTACTGAACATTATAGAAAAGACAAGAGCTCTATTATTTCATAGTGTTTACAATGAAATTCAGAGAACACTTGAAAGATAAAGCTTTGGTAAATTCTTTTATTGT
This sequence comes from Maratus speciosus, assembly GCA_963932465.1. NCBI lineage: Eukaryota > Metazoa > Arthropoda > Arachnida > Araneae > Salticidae > Maratus > Maratus speciosus. Next base: position 78,684,547 of record OZ010791.1, on the reverse strand, counting down.
GGAAAAGAAATAACTTCACAAAATAATAAATATTTCGTTTGTTGATTTTTATTTATTATTATGATATTAAATTCTGTAGTTTAGAATTATGTTAGATAAAACATCATTTCAAAAAGTAAAAAAAAAAAAAGAATTAAAAAACATTGATATATAACTTTAAATTTCGGTTTATCCTAAACAAATATACTATGCAGAAAATGTATTTTCGTTATTGAAAGCATTCCATCACAGACAGAAAATTAGATGGAATTTTTAACCTTTCAAAAATGAAAGTGTCTGGTAATTTTGGAGGATACTTTTAATGGATTTTTCATGCGAAAAAGATGACTTCAAGAAATTTTGACGGATTACTTTGCTATTAAAGAACAATACTATGAGAATGTAATAGTATCTCCATTAAGCTTACTATTAAGAGATTGCGAAATGTAAAGATAAGGTCATTGAATGTATTTATCTATTCTGTCTACAAATGTTTCTGCAGTAAAGAAATACATTGGATCACCGAAAATTTAAAGAAAAATGTATAATTTTTTACATTTTTATTATCATCAGATCAAAACTGGTCTTTCAAAAACTCTGGAGCTTGTTTGACATAAACACATCCATTATAAACCATTTCAAATAATTAATTATGCTTTTAACAATTTCGAACTCACTTAAAAATTCTTTATGATTTCAGTTTGCCTGTCTATACTAGAGATAGATGAGCTCACCCAGAGAACCAGGGAGAAAAATGAGTTGTGACTCAAATTTTATACCAGTTTTCATGCAATAAATAATTATAATGCAATGGATTTTGTCTTTTAATTGCTAAGGCGAAAACATTTAAATTTATAATGTAATATAATAAGATGCATTATGAAAAAAATATATATATATTATTTTTTCTACATTGTAGAAATTATGTGATAATAAAGACATACAATATTTAGTTAGTCTTAATTAACGAAATTCTAAGAACAAGAACATTAAATAATTGGAATTAATATACAAAAATGTATCTATAAAAACTATTATGGTATTCTTTAATTTTATTTTAAAGTGGATCGTGTATCTAATTATAAAAATAAATAAAAATCCATGAAAATAGATAAATAGATAAATAAACAATGACACATTAATCTACCGATTAAAATTATGTTTCATATTAAAGAATAACAAGTTGGAAATTGCTCGTCAAACGTGGCAAATGAGGTGCGTTCGTACTATAACTAGTTTTATAAATACTTTTGCACCGGATATTGTACTGAATGTATATTTTAGTGCACTTCGTAAGTGCTTATCAATTTCATTCTGTTCAAAGGGCTGTAACATCATTAAAATGCACTTGAAATAATTTTTTCCAATTGGCCGTAATGTAACAGAAAATTTTTGACTGTCCCTGTAATTAAACTATGCATCCGATTTTTATGAAATTGGAAATGAGTCGACAAAATGTTGCAACAATTATATATTTAAAATTTCAGATCATTTGGAAGGCTGTAACATCATTAAAATGCACATGCAATAATTTTTCCCATTGGCCGTAATGTAACAGAAAATTTTTGACTGTCCCTATAATTAAACTATACATCCGATTTTTATAAAATTGGAAATGAGTGGACAAAATGCTGCAAAAATTATATATTTAAAATTTCAGATTATTCGGAAGGCTGTAACATCCGGTAACATTTCGAAAGGCTTCGTATTTATATAATTACGAACGCACTTAAAAAGAATTCCTAGACACATTCTTCTATATAAAGCTGAGTATTTTACAAGAAACAATAAAATAATTGTTAAACATTATACGTTTTTAATTGCATTATGAAGCAGAGATGAAGTCACTGTAAATTACACAAATAAATTGGAGAACATAAGAAAGAAAGAAATTTTATATGCCATTAAAATGTCTTTTTAAGGCAATATTATTACTTAGTAATTCCATTTGTTGAAGAAGAAATAGCTTTTAAAATTATCTACATGATAAAAATCAATTGTCATATATGCTATAAAGAAAACATTCTTATTTTATTAGTTTACTATTTTAAATTCTTAATGTTCTCTTTAAACTAATAAACGATCATCGCAGCTTAAAAAAATACTAGCCATTTTCACGCACCAGATTTTATAGAATAAATATAATTTATAAAGCGAAAGTTAAATGCCGAATTTCTTTACTACTAAAGCAGTAGTATTAAACTGGACTAATAGCAACGGATATGAAATTAGATGTTTGTGATTAAGTATTTTTCCGATATTGTAAAGAAAATATTGGATTCTACTGGAAGAAATATCTTTTAATTTTGTTTAAAATGTTTATTAAATAATAAATATTATAAAGAAAACTGGATTGTCATTTATTGTAAGTTTTCTTTCTAATCGCATGCTTATTTGTATATTTAAAATATGCATGTGTGCTAATTTTTGGGAGTACAAATATCGTGTTTTGGTTTATCAATAATGATAAATGACTTGCATTTAGCATTATACTTTATAAAGTAACTATCGATATTATTTTCATATGACAATAGTAATATATATTCTCGGTTAAAACTATTATTTCATTTACTCTTCAGCATTTAGTCAAACACATAAAAAATATGTATAAGACTTCATACATTTTACTGAAACTTTTCTTCTATATATCTATTTCATAAAAAAATTAAGTTATTTTTCCGAAACAAATACTTTTGATAAAAGGAGGAGTAAGTACTGGGAGTTGTGATGTTCATTTAATCCTGAAACATATTTTTGAAACAACTTAAAAGGTAATTTTCCTTTATATTTATACAAAATAACTGATGACTTATTTGTCATATTTCATGAAATGTAATTTTTGCCATTTTTTAGGTGCGTTTGTAATTATATAAATACCTAACATACGTCGTCGTCTGGTCAGTCCTTCTGCCCGCATATAACAACGCAAAATCCAACCAACCGAATAGTTTGAAATTTAATATACATATCGTTGCAGAATTTTCTCGAGTCATTTAAAATTTTATGAAAATCGAATAAAATCTTCAAATATATTAATAAAAGTTTTTTTTTTTTTTTCATTTCATTAAATTCTAAAATATGTATTAAATTCAGTGGTAGTCTATGATAGGTAATGATTCTAGGTTGTCATGATGATTATTATATTAAATCCTATCATGCGTAATTAGTACAATGGTATGCCATACTAGGTAATGATTCTAGGTTGTCGTGGTGATTACGTCCTATTTAAGATGGAGTCAAGTTATTTTCGCATGACTGAATTTAATATATATAAACGTAGGAAATTTTGTACTCATGCATTTTTGTATAAGAGTCGAACAGATATTGCACAAAGACCTGAATATTAATAAAACTAGTTACAGTACAAACGCCCCTCATTTGCCACGTTTGACGTACATTTTCCGACTTGTTATTTTTCTAACTATAATTAACTTTCCAACACAACATAATCGGATCCGGATCGATTATTTTCTTCGAAATAAAAATTATAAAAGATAAAATTGTAAAATCAAAGCAGACGTCAATGTATTTATTTTTAAACTCTGCAGTAATTAACTTATGAAATTAACTTTCGTTTTGATACTTAAATTTTCATATTTCCCTAGTGTGAAAAATAAATTTTAGTAATATTATTTATCACCTTTTTCAACAATTAAAATCTAGATTTAAACATGACCTCCATGAAGAGACCATCTCTCGGAGCGACCAATTTTTATTGGAACGGAACTTTCGGGATGATCACTTTAGGGAGGCTTTACTGTATTGCAGTTTCTTTAGTCTTTAGTGAGGTATTTTTGCTTTTTAAAAATATAACATTTATACAAAATATAATTTGATTTATGTTTTAAGAAATATCAGTGTAGTGTACAAAAAAAAAAAAAAAAAAAAAAAAAAAAAAAAAAAAAAAAAAAAGGAAGTGATAATAAAGCTGAACTATTCCCTAAAAAAAAGTTCAAGACAAACATCTAAAATAAACATAAAAGTATCAGTGAGGACAACAGCCGCGTAGTTAGGCTCACTCGCTCAACGCCTTTGATCATAGAGCAAGAGTAGGGAAAGAAGGAGAGTTCAACCCCATAAGGTGGATTGTGGATTGGGAGGATTGAGGAGGAGGGAGGAATCCACCTTGTGGATGAAGGAGGAGAGTGGAATCCACCTGTGGGAGGCTTATGTGATTATCTTAGAGTAGGAGGAGTTAAATGTTGGAGGGGGCTTAATTTTTGAGGGGGCTTAATTTTTTTTTTTTTTTTTCGAATCGACTTGGAGTAGAGATGGAAATATCATACTATAACATAGGTCTTTTCGAGAGGAAGTATGAAGACACTAAATTTTTCGATGGGCTTATTTTTTAGGGGGGCTTAATATATTTTTTTTCGAATTGATTTAGTATTACAATGGAAATATCATACTATAACATAGTGAGTTAGGTGTTTTCGAAAGGGAGTTTGAGGGGTCTAAATATTTTTGTGGGGCTTATTTTTAGGGGGGGCTTAATTTTTTTTTTCTTCAAATTGACATAGAGTAGAAATGGAAATGTCATACTATAACATAGAGATGTAGGTATTTTCGAAAGAGAGTTTGAGGAGCCTAAATTTTTTAGAGGGGATTATTTTTTTTTTTAGGGGGGCTTAATTTTTAAGGGTGATTTTTTTTTTTTTTTTTTTTTTTTTCCTGAATTGTCTTAGAATTTGAATGAAGATAAAAATGTCATATGTTTTCTAAAAAAAATTTTTGATGCTGACATCTGTATGCGGTAGTGCGAATTTATTATTGAAAATAGTATTTTATTTTTGAAAAGTTTTGAGGAAGGTTTGAACCTGCAAAATAGTCTCTTGGCTCGATGATATGTTGAAGACTTAACTAATCGAGCCAAGAAACTATGTCTATATGTTTAGAATTTAGATATTTCAAAATAAAAAATTGTATTCCCCCTTCTGTATGCGCAAAGAGAGGTTGGTTTCTTAAGATAACTCATTAATACCTATTTTAACTGCTCACTCTGCGAATTCTTTTAATGTGTATGATTTTTTTAGTTTAACTGATTTTATCGATTTTGTGAATGAAAGTTTGATTATTTTACGCACAAATGTATGATCATTTTAGAAAGCCGTGGTTTCGAACCTGCGAACTCCGATTCAAATTTCATTTTTTGTAACTGATAAGCTATCCACTATTCAAACCGCGCCCCGACAATTACTGAATTACTTTTGAACACTATATATTTTTAAAAAATACCTACCTCTTCCTCTTTCTTATACTAGGGAAGTTAATATAATTTATGTTTAAATTGAAGAAATAATTAATTTTTTTTATATTTCTTTAATAAGCAAGTCATTTTTTTAGATCGATTAGAAGGCTACCAAACGATTTGAATTAAACATTGTTTTCACCAGTATTAATCCACCTAATTTTAGAATTATACTTTTTCTTGTGAACCATATCCTATTCATTTAATCGTCTGAAATACACTTCCTAAACCCTCTTATCAACGCTATCTATCACAAACATCCGATTATTCTAATCAGCTTTTTTCAACAGAAAATAGCTAATATGTAAATATTGATAACTATTGAAGAGATTATTCCACTTGTTTACAGATTTTAAATGAAAGTTTGAAATATTTGTCAGATTTTCTATTTATCAATTATTATAAATTGAATCAACTCATAGTTTGTTATTGCAATAGATAATTATTTGATGATTCTACACTAGTTCTAATGAATTTTAAAACTACTACTTCAATTCAACTCATTCTTTTATACAGTTTAATAAATTTAGTTTGAATTAAACCATTGGTTTGTCATATATTTCACTGAAATAATAAAATTAAAATGTAAAACCTTAGAATGACGAATTCAAAAACGTAACATGATGAATCATATACTTTTTAAACATTACATAAAAACCTTTAGATTGATTCACTTCCTGTGAACTTCCTACACATACTTTTTTATGCCACGTGTTTTTCTGAAATTTTTGCACCAATCATATTACATGATTTGCACTATCGTAATAATTTTTTAACATGCGCCCCCTATGATTATATATAAAATTGAATGAAACGAGACTTTTTCATTAGTGTTTGCTATTTTTTGAGTGTGTGAAGACGCTTTTTTCACTTAAGATAATATGGCTAGTTTTCAAGATGGACATTCTACTATGTTAAGCGATGATGTATCACGTTTGAATAATCAATATTTTTCATCAAGATTAAATGATCAAGGCATAGGATTAATAGTACAACCTAAAGTAGAACCCGTTTCAGATAATGAAGCGGAATTCTCCTCATCAGAACTGAAGAAACAGAAGCCACCTTTTTTGTGTACTGTTTGCAGCAAATCTTTTTCACGAAAAGGCAATTTAAAACAACATTTGATGATTCATTCAGAAGAAAGACCATTTATATGTGATATCTGCCAAAAAGCATTCTCTAGAAAGGCTATTTTGAATCGTCATAAACTATCCCATTTAAAGATTCCTTCCCAACATAAATGTGAATCGTGCGGTGAAGCGTATTCAAGAAAGTATGACTTATTAAAACACATGAAGATCCACAAGTCCTCCAAAAACGATAAATGTATTCAGCGTAGTGAAATATTCAATCCCAACTCCGATTTTTTTTATCATTTGAAAACTTCACAGAGAGTTAGATGCAAAATTGATAATTCATCCACTTTAAAAGATATGTTTTTTGAGAAGGTTAAGCATTTTAAAAGGCAAAATGCGTTAAACATATTTACTAAAACTGTAATCAACTCTAACGAGGAGAATGTTACAGACTTTAACACATTTTTTAATAGTATTCATTCGGACGTTTTAAACGAATTAAACTACCAGATTCAAGTTAAAAGATCGATGAAATGGTATGCAAGTGTACAAGTTGTTGTATATCGTGTAACACAGGAGGGTGTCTTAGAGATTGCCACACCCTATTTCCTTTCAAAAACTATACTTGAATTAACGAAACAAAACTTATCTGAACATGTTGAGGATACCTTTGCAAAAATTATTAAGTCCTATGAGAAGTCCACCAGACGTGGTTTTAATTGGACATTAGATAAAATATTGAATTTAGAACTATCTACCTTTAAAATATAACATGATTTGAAATGTTTATACCTTTTTGAAATATGTGTACTCATGTTTTCACTATTGTAACTATTGAAAACGACGAATAAATAATGTGTAAATGAAAAAGCTGTTGTCTGTTTATTTTTGTTAGAATAACTTGTGATTTTTAATAACTCATGAAGTCGTAACGACTTTACTTACTATTTTTTTTTTCAATTTCTTATCAAATGAATAATGAGTTAACTATCTTTTATTAATTTCATATTGAAAGTCTGAAATTATCCATTGAAATAGTTATTTTGCAATATTTCTAATTTATCATAATTATTTTTAAAGTTTAATATATCACTCGTTGTTTGGATAAACAACTGTTATTGCTCAATAATAATAATAATATTATCATTTATTACCATACAATTCTTTAAAAAAAGCATAGAACCATTAACATAATATATCATTATCCACTTTTTAAAAACTGTTACCTTGTGTTGCCATTGAATTCTTCAAAGCAAAAAAGAATAAAACTAAAATCATCATCATTAAATATCATACACCACTTATATAAAAATTGTTACTTTGTGTTGCCATACAATTCTTCAAAAAAAGAATAAAACTAAAACTATTAACATTAAATATCATATACTGTAAATATAAAAATTGTTACCTTGTGTTGCCATACTATTCTTCAAAAAAGGATAAAACCATTGACATAATATATTATTCACCACTTAAATAAACTGTTTATATATATATATATATTAGACTTAAACTAAAATTAATGACATTACTAATTCTTTTAAGTGTTTATCTGTAACCAACACTGATTTTTAACATATATTAAGGGATGTGCTGTTTCAAAACATTCAGTTTCCAACTGATTTTTGTTCTAACTTCATCTAATGTTACCTTTATTATTTGAAAATGGGTTCTGTAGTAAATATGTTAAAAAGATCTTCCGACAAAGTGACTTCTTCTTCAAAGTATCAACGTTTAGAAGAACCTAATGATCCCACTTCTGCGAGTGAATTAAATATACCAAGATTGGAAATTCCTAATTTATTAAACACTGACTGTAGGACAATATCACGTGATTTATCCACTACTGATTACTCACCGAATGTGAAATCTGAAATCGATATGAATTTTTTTATCCCTAACTTTGGTGATGATACTACATCTTCCGAGAATTCATGCCAAAAGTCAATTTCTGTCGAGGACTATTTGAATATATTTTTCAAAGACATGAATTTTGAATCCGCTTTAACCTCGACCCCAGCTAGTAACATAATTTCCCAAGACGAATCCTTTCAAGAACCTACTATTGGCCAAGAGGTTTCTGACTCCCAACCAAGCAACCTTTCTAAAGCAAGTGATGAATTACAAAGCACAACCCCACCTACGAATGTCATTCCACAGTCTAAAACTAGCAAATCCAATCATCCTATTGTATTTCGAGAAGAACTCAGTGACTGTATCTTTTTAATTTTAAAGCTGCATAATAGACAATTTCATATTCATATTCGAGAATTTAAACGCAGTGGGCTTACTAGTGAAGAAATTCTAACGAAAAATGGTGTTATTATGGATGTTAACAGCTGGTTCGAATTTTGCAAGAAAATTTTTTCATTTAATTTGAGATATAAAAGTTCCTCATTTGTTTCTAATAACATGATATTAGTGTTAAATTTTAATAATTCTATCATGCGAATTAAAAATTTAAAGAATTATTCTCACATTGACTTAAACGAGTATCAGTTGCTGAAATTAAAAGAAAAAATACATGATTTGAATAAGGAACTTCTTCAGCATATATATGTAAACCATATACCAAGCTTAATTAGGCAGAAATGTATCATTGGTCATATATCTACAGAAAATGAACTCATGTTACAGTCTAAACTTATAACATGTATTGAGAATAATGTATTAACTATACTAAACCGCATTTTTGAATGTGATGGATGTATTTTTAATCAGAAATCTCAAAGCCCTCATTCCTGTTGTATACTAAATAATCGACAAAAATTTGAAAAACTAGGAGAGATGTTATTAACACTTATAGATTTAGATTTTGTTATTTCCTCATTTTTAAACGGAGTGGATTGTGTTAGTGAAAACTTTTTATCAAACATTCATGTAGAAACAATTCAAAACGAATTGTTTAAAATAATAAAATAAAATGTATTGCTATCCTTTATAATACGTGTGTGTTTATTTTTCTAAAGTGTATGTTTATTTTGTTATTTCTTTTAGAACTTCTAATAGAGTGTTAGACTTAAATTTGCATATGTATATAACTAAAGAAATCAACAATTCTTTAGCAATTAAAAAATTAACACAAGTTTAAAATATTAAACTAATAATCTTAATACTATAATTTCTACTTTCTAATATATATTTATATATATATATATATATATGAAACTTAATTATATAAAAAAGTTTTCAATAATAATAATAAGTTTAGAAAATTAAAAAGTTTAAAAAACAAAATTAAGAAACTCATTAAAAAAAAATATTTGAAAAGTTAAAAAAATAAAGTTTTCGAAATAAAAAAATCTTTATAAAAAAAAATAATAATAATTAAAAAAAAAAAATTAAAGTTTACAACAGTTTAAAAAAAAATATTAAAAAGTTTACAAAAGTTAAAAAAAAAAAAACTTGAAAAAAAAAACTAAAAAAAAAAACTTGAAAAAAAAAACTAAAAAAAAATTAAGTTATCAAAATTAAAAAAAAAAAAATTATAAAAACTTAATACATTAAGTTTTCAAAAGTGAGTTTACCTATTCGTATATGTATACATGCATGTGACTTTCATTATGTTGTAGTTCAATACTTCTTTTTATTCTATAAAAGTGTTAGGTTAATATATACTTATAAAAATATTTGTAAGTTAAATTAAAAAAAAGTAACTTATAAAAAAATGTTTACAAAATTAAAAAAACAAAATCTTTCTAAATAAAAAGTTTTCAAAATTAAAAAAAAAACTTTTTAAATAAAAAATGTTTTCAAAATTAAAAAAAAAATTGTAAATAAAAAAAAAGTTTTCAAAATTAAAAAAAATACTTTATAAATAAAAAAAAAATATTAAAAAGTTTATAAAAAAACTTTTTATAAAAAATATTTTCAAAATTAAAAAAAAAAATTGTAAGTAAAAAAAAAAAAAGTTTTCAAAATTAAAAAAAAAAAATTGTAAATAAAAAAAAATATTAAAAAGTTTATAAAAATAAAAAGCTAAAAAAAAAAAAACTTTGTAAAAAGTTTTCAAAATTAAGTTATCAAAATTTAAAAAAAAAAAAACATAATAAATTATGTTATCAAAAGTCAGTTCACATAACTGTATATGTATCTGACTTTCATAATTAAAAAAGTTATCAAAAAGTTGAATTAGATTGCAAATACAAGTATACAATCAATCATATATCAATCAGTCATAGCAATTAATCGTTCAATCAATTAACCAATCAATGATATCAATTAATCAATAAATCAAACCAATCAATCAATCATATTAATCAACCAAACAATAATATCAATCAGTCGTATCGATCAATAAATCAAACCAATCAATCATATTAATCAACCAAACAATAATATCAATCAGTCATATCGATCAATAAATCAAACCAATCAATCATATTAATCAACCAAACAATAATATCAATTAATCATATCAATTAATCAACCAATCATTCATATCAGTCAATCATATTAATCAACCAAACAATAATATCAATCAGTCATATCGATCAATAAATCAAACCAATCAATCATATTAATCAACCAAACAATAATATCAATTAATCATATCAATTAATCAACCAATCATTCATATCAGTCAATCATATCAATCAACCAACATTCATATCAATCAATGATTCATATTAATCATATCAATCGATCAATCAAGATACCGAATACAAGTATTCATACAAATAAATCACATCAATTGCAGCTCAAGTATTACAAGTTAGTATAATAACATTATAAGAAAGTTTTGAATTAATAGAATGATTAACTACCAACATTTTGTAACAGCACTTTTACAAAAGCAATGTATGAATAGATATTTTAGTTACAAAAATATTTAAAATGCTTTTGAAAATTAACAAAATTATTTTCCAAAAATGTTAAAAACATTACAAGCTGCTAAAACCTACAATTTAATAAGAATGAGTTGTCCTATATTTCCTTTCTATTTGCATTTGAGCATATGTATACGGATTCCTCCTTTTAATTATGTTCTATAGTATACACTTAAAATATATATAGTATATATAAAACATTAAATTAAAATATTCTTTAGTTATTAAAAAGTTTTAAAAATTAGCAATTTTTTAATATTATAAGATAACAAAAATTATTTTGTAATTTATTAAAAGTGAATTTACCTATCGCTATATATGCGTTTCATAAGATAAATCTTCTTTATGTTAACATCCTACCCACATTTTATTTTATAGCTATACACATCGAAACGAAAAAAAAAAAAAAATAAACAATCTATTATTAAATTATTCAATTTAAAATTTTAATACATACATACTTAAACATTTATATAAAAATAATGAACTCACCATGTTTGAACTCAGAAAAGAGATGTTGAGCTTATCACGTGGTAGATTATGACGTAATCAATTAGATATCACGTGCCTTCCTCGTGCCTTTTGATTGTCTTATCTACAATCAGATTGTATTATCAATCACGTGATCTAACTGATATGAGTCTATACCAAGACACTAGCCATTTTCACTTCAGTCATCGAATATGTAGGTCGTATATTTTTTTGAAAGTCTTTTATTTTATGGAATCTTCACCAACATGACATCAGATATTTGCAAATAAAATCCTATTAAAATCTTTCTCGAAATTGTGAACAAAGATTAATTTTCATATTGTTTAAGTATAATCATTGATTATTTAACTGGATAATAATATTTTTAGAAGTAACTTAAATTTCTTATAAAAACGGAAGTATTTATTGCATCATTCATAGAATTCAAGTTTGAATATTAACCAAGTTTTTTAAACTTTTATAATTTATACTAGTATTTAGTATATACTAGTACTTAGTAAAAACTAGTATATATTCTAGTATAAAGAGTTTATAAAAGTTTAAAAAACTTGGTTAATATTCAAACTTGAATTCTATGAATGATGCAATAAATACTTCCGTTTTTATAAGAAATTTAAGTTACTTCTAAAAATATTATTATCCAGTTAAATAATCAATGATTATACTTAAACAATATGAAAATTAATCTTTGTTCACAATTTCGAGAAAGATTTTAATAGGATTTTATTTGCAAATATCTGATGTCATGTTGGTGAAGATTCCATAAAATAAAAGACTTTCAAAAAAATATACGACCTACATATTCGATGACTGAAGTGAAAATGGCTAGTGTCTTGGTATAGACTCATATCAGTTAGATCACGTGATTGATAATACAATCTGATTGTAGATAAGACAATCAAAAGGCACGAGGAAGGCACGTGATATCTAATTGATTACGTCATAATCTACCACGTGATAAGCTCATCATCTCTTTTCTGAGTTCAAACATGGTGAGTTCATTATTTTTATATAAATGTTTAAGTATGTATGTATTAAAATTTTAAATTGAATAATTTAATAATAGATTGTTTATTTTTTTTTTTTCGTTTCGATGTGTATAACTATAAAATAAAATGTGGGTAGGATGTTAACATAAAGAAGATTTATCTTATGAAACGCATATATAGCGATAGGTAAATTCACTTTTAATAAATTACAAAATAATTTTTGTTATCTTATAATATTAAAAAATTGCTAATTTTTAAAACTTTTTAATAACTAAAGAATATTTTAATTTAATGTTTTATATATACTATATATATTTTAAGTGTATACTATAGAACATAATTAAAAGGAGGAATCCGTATACATATGCTCAAATGCAAATAGAAAGGAAATATAGGACAACTCATTCTTATTAAATTGTAGGTTTTAGCAGCTTGTAATGTTTTTAACATTTTTGGAAAATAATTTTGTTAATTTTCAAAAGCATTTTAAATATTTTTGTAACTAAAATATCTATTCATACATTGCTTTTGTAAAAGTGCTGTTACAAAATGTTGGTAGTTAATCATTCTATTAATTCAAAACTTTCTTATAATGTTATTATACTAACTTGTAATACTTGAGCTGCAATTGATGTGATTTATTTGTATGAATACTTGTATTCGGTATCTTGATTGATCGATTGATATGATTAATATGAATCATTGATTGATATGAATGTTGGTTGATTGATATGATTGACTGATATGAATGATTGGTTGATTAATTGATATGATTAATTGATATTATTGTTTGGTTGATTAATATGATTGATTGGTTTGATTTATTGATCGATATGACTGATTGATATTATTGTTTGGTTGATTAATATGATTGACTGATATGAATGATTGGTTGATTAATTGATATGATTAATTGATATTATTGTTTGGTTGATTAATATGATTGATTGGTTTGATTTATTGATCGATATGACTGATTGATATTATTGTTTGGTTGATTAATATGATTGATTGGTTTGATTTATTGATCGATACGACTGATTGATATTATTGTTTGGTTGATTAATATGATTGATTGATTGGTTTGATTTATTGATTAATTGATATCATTGATTGGTTAATTGATTGAACGATTAATTGCTATGACTGATTGATATATGATTGATTGTATACTTGTATTTGCAATCTAATTCAAATTTTTGATAACTTTTTTAATTATGAAAGTCAGATACATATACAGTTATGTGAACTGACTTTTGATAACATAATTTATTATGTTTTTTTTTTTTTTAAATTTTGATAACTTAATTTTGAAAACTTTTTACAAAGTTTTTTTTTTTTTAGCTTTTTATTTTTATAAACTTTTTAATATTTTTTTTTATTTACAATTTTTTTTTTTTTTTAATTTTGAAAACTTTTTTTTTTTTTACTTACAATTTTTTTTTTTAATTTTGAAAATATTTTTTATAAAAAGTTTTTTTATAAACTTTTTAATATTTTTTTTTTATTTATAAAGTATTTTTTTTAATTTTGAAAACTTTTTTTTTATTTACAATTTTTTTTTTAATTTTGAAAACATTTTTTATTTAAAAAGTTTTTTTTTTAATTTTGAAAACTTTTTATTTAGAAAGATTTTGTTTTTTTAATTTTGTAAACATTTTTTTATAAGTTACTTTTTTTTTAATTTAACTTACAAATATTTTTATAAGTTTATATTAACCTAACACTTTTATAGAATAAAAAGAAGTATTGAACTACAACATAATGAAAGTCACATGCATGTATACATATACGAATAGGTAAACTCACTTTTGAAAACTTAATGTATTAAGTTTTTATAATTTTTTTTTTAATTTTGATAACTTAATTTTTTTTTAGTTTTTTTTTTTCAAGTTTTTTTTTTTTAGTTTTTTTTTTTTCAAGTTTTTTTTTTTTAACTTTTGTAAACTTTTTAATATTTTTTTTTTAAACTGTTGTAAACTTTAATTTTTTTTTTTAATTATTATTATTTTTTCTTATAAAGATTTTTTTATTTTGAAAACTTTATTTTTTTAACTTTTCAAATATTTTTTTAAATGAGTTTCTTAATTTTGTTTTTTAAACTTTTTAATTTTCTAAACTTATTATTATTATTGAAAACTTTTTTATATAATTAAGTTTCATATATATATATATATATATAAATATATATTAGAAAGTAGAAATTATAGTATTAAGATTATTAGTTTAATATTTTAAACTTGTGTTAATTTTTTAATTGCTAAAGAATTGTTGATTTCTTTAGTTATATACATATGCAAATTTAAGTCTAACACTCTATTAGAAGTTCTAAAAGAAATAACAAAATAAACATACACTTTAGAAAAATAAACACACACGTATTATAAAGGATAGCAATACATTTTATTTTATTATTTTAAACAATTCGTTTTGAATTGTTTCTACATGAATGTTTGATAAAAAGTTTTCACTAACACAATCCACTCCGTTTAAAAATGAGGAAATAACAAAATCTAAATCTATAAGTGTTAATAACATCTCTCCTAGTTTTTCAAATTTTTGTCGATTATTTAGTATACAACAGGAATGAGGGCTTTGAGATTTCTGATTAAAAATACATCCATCACATTCAAAAATGCGGTTTAGTATAGTTAATACATTATTCTCAATACATGTTATAAGTTTAGACTGTAACATGAGTTCATTTTCTGTAGATATATGACCAATGATACATTTCTGCCTAATTAAGCTTGGTATATGGTTTACATATATATGCTGAAGAAGTTCCTTATTCAAATCATGTATTTTTTCTTTTAATTTCAGCAACTGATACTCGTTTAAGTCAATGTGAGAATAATTCTTTAAATTTTTAATTCGCATGATAGAATTATTAAAATTTAACACTAATATCATGTTATTAGAAACAAATGAGGAACTTTTATATCTCAAATTAAATGAAAAAATTTTCTTGCAAAATTCGAACCAGCTGTTAACATCCATAATAATACCATTTTTCGTTAGAATTTCTTCACTAGTAAGCCCACTGCGTTTAAATTCTCGAATATGAATATGAAATTGTCTATTATGCAGCTTTAAAATTAAAAAGATACAGTCACTGAGTTCTTCTCGAAATACAATAGGATGATTGGATTTGCTAGTTTTAGACTGTGGAATGACATTCGTAGGTGGGGTTGTGCTTTGTAATTCATCACTTGCTTTAGAAAGGTTGCTTGGTTGGGAGTCAGAAACCTCTTGGCCAATAGTAGGTTCTTGAAAGGATTCGTCTTGGGAAATTATGTTACTAGCTGGGGTCGAGGTTAAAGCGGATTCAAAATTCATGTCTTTGAAAAATATATTCAAATAGTCCTCGACAGAAATTGACTTTTGGCATGAATTCTCGGAAGATGTAGTATCATCACCAAAGTTAGGGATAAAAAAATTCATATCGATTTCAGATTTCACATTCGGTGAGTAATCAGTAGTGGATAAATCACGTGATATTGTCCTACAGTCAGTGTTTAATAAATTAGGAATTTCCAATCTTGGTATATTTAATTCACTCGCAGAAGTGGGATCATTAGGTTCTTCTAAACGTTGATACTTTGAAGAAGAAGTCACTTTGTCGGAAGATATTTTTAACATATTTACTACAGAACCCATTTTCAAATAATAAAGGTAACATTAGATGAAGTTAGAACAAAAATCAGTTGGAAACTGAATGTTTTGAAACAGCACATCCCTTAATATATGTTAAAAATCAGTGTCGGTTACAGATAAACACTTAAAAGAATTAGTAATGTCATTAATTTTAGTTTAAGTCTAATATATATATATATATAAACAGTTTATTTAAGTGGTGAATAATATATTATGTCAATGGTTTTATCCTTTTTTGAAGAATAGTATGGCAACACAAGGTAACAATTTTTATATTTACAGTATATGATATTTAATGTTAATAGTTTTAGTTTTATTCTTTTTTTGAAGAATTGTATGGCAACACAAAGTAACAATTTTTATATAAGTGGTGTATGATATTTAATGATGATGATTTTAGTTTTATTCTTTTTTGCTTTGAAGAATTCAATGGCAACACAAGGTAACAGTTTTTAAAAAGTGGATAATGATATATTATGTTAATGGTTCTATGCTTTTTTTAAAGAATTGTATGGTAATAAATGATAATATTATTATTATTATTGAGCAATAACAGTTGTTTATCCAAACAACGAGTGATATATTAAACTTTAAAAATAATTATGATAAATTAGAAATATTGCAAAATAACTATTTCAATGGATAATTTCAGACTTTCAATATGAAATTAATAAAAGATAGTTAACTCATTATTCATTTGATAAGAAATTGAAAAAAAAAATAGTAAGTAAAGTCGTTACGACTTCATGAGTTATTAAAAATCACAAGTTATTCTAACAAAAATAAACAGACAACAGCTTTTTCATTTACACATTATTTATTCGTCGTTTTCAATAGTTACAATAGTGAAAACATGAGTACACATATTTCAAAAAGGTATAAACATTTCAAATCATGTTATATTTTAAAGGTAGATAGTTCTAAATTCAATATTTTATCTAATGTCCAATTAAAACCACGTCTGGTGGACTTCTCATAGGACTTAATAATTTTTGCAAAGGTATCCTCAACATGTTCAGATAAGTTTTGTTTCGTTAATTCAAGTATAGTTTTTGAAAGGAAATAGGGTGTGGCAATCTCTAAGACACCCTCCTGTGTTACACGATATACAACAACTTGTACACTTGCATACCATTTCATCGATCTTTTAACTTGAATCTGGTAGTTTAATTCGTTTAAAACGTCCGAATGAATACTATTAAAAAATGTGTTAAAGTCTGTAACATTCTCCTCGTTAGAGTTGATTACAGTTTTAGTAAATATGTTTAACGCATTTTGCCTTTTAAAATGCTTAACCTTCTCAAAAAACATATCTTTTAAAGTGGATGAATTATCAATTTTGCATCTAACTCTCTGTGAAGTTTTCAAATGATAAAAAAAATCGGAGTTGGGATTGAATATTTCACTACGCTGAATACATTTATCGTTTTTGGAGGACTTGTGGATCTTCATGTGTTTTAATAAGTCATACTTTCTTGAATACGCTTCACCGCACGATTCACATTTATGTTGGGAAGGAATCTTTAAATGGGATAGTTTATGACGATTCAAAATAGCCTTTCTAGAGAATGCTTTTTGGCAGATATCACATATAAATGGTCTTTCTTCTGAATGAATCATCAAATGTTGTTTTAAATTGCCTTTTCGTGAAAAAGATTTGCTGCAAACAGTACACAAAAAATTTGGTTTCTGTTTCTTCAGTTCTGATGAGGAGAATTCCGCTTCATTATCTGAAACGGGTTCTACTTTAGGTTGTACTATTAATCCTATGCCTTGATCATTTAATCTTGATGAAAAATATTGATTATTCAAACGTGATACATCATCGCTTAACATAGTAGAATGTCCATCTTGAAAACTAGCCATATTATCTTAAGTGAAAAAAGCGTCTTCACACACTCAAAAAATAGCAAACACTAATGAAAAAGTCTCGTTTCATTCAATTTTATATATAATCATAGGGGGCGCATGTTAAAAAATTATTACGATAGTGCAAATCATGTAATATGATTGGTGCAAAAATTTCAGAAAAACACGTGGCATAAAAAAGTATGTGTAGGAAGTTCACAGGAAGTGAATCAATCTAAAGGTTTTTATGTAATGTTTAAAAAGTATATGATTCATCATGTTACGTTTTTGAATTCGTCATTCTAAGGTTTTACATTTTAATTTTATTATTTCAGTGAAATATATGACAAACCAATGGTTTAATTCAAACTAAATTTATTAAACTGTATAAAAGAATGAGTTGAATTGAAGTAGTAGTTTTAAAATTCATTAGAACTAGTGTAGAATCATCAAATAATTATCTATTGCAATAACAAACTATGAGTTGATTCAATTTATAATAATTGATAAATAGAAAATCTGACAAATATTTCAAACTTTCATTTAAAATCTGTAAACAAGTGGAATAATCTCTTCAATAGTTATCAATATTTACATATTAGCTATTTTCTGTTGAAAAAAGCTGATTAGACTTATCGGATGTTTGTGATAGATAGCGTTGATAAGAGGGTTTAGGAAGTGTATTTCAGACGATTAAATGAATAGGATATGGTTCACAAGAAAAAGTATAATTTTAAAATTAGGTAAGAGGATTAATACTGGTAAAAACAATGTTTAATTCAAATCGTTTGGTAGCCTTCTAATCGATCTAAAAAAATGACTTGCTTATTAAAGAAATATAAAAAAAATTAATTATTTCTTCAATTTAAACATAAATTATATTAACTTCCCTAGTATAAGAAAGAGGAAGAGGTAGGTATTTTTTAAAAATATATAGTGTTCAAAAGTAATTCAGTAATTGTCGGGGCGCGGTTTGAATAGTGGATAGCTTATCAGTTACAAAAAATGAAATTTGAATGGGAGTTCGCAGGTTCGAAACCACGGCTTTCTAAAATGATCATACATTTGTGCGTAAAATAATCAAACTTTCATTCACAAAATCGATAAAATCAGTTAAACTAAAAAAATCATACACATTAAAAGAATTCGCAGAGTGAGCAGTTAAAATAGGTATTAATGAGTTATCTTAAGAAACCAACCTCTCTTTGCGCATACAGAAGGGGGAATACAATTTTTTATTTTGAAATATCTAAATTCTAAACATATAGACATAGTTTCTTGGCTCGATTAGTTAAGTCTTCAACATATCATCGAGCCAAGAGACTATTTTGCAGGTTCAAACCTTCCTCAAAACTTTTCAAAAATAAAATACTATTTTCAATAATAAATTCGCACTACCGCATACAGATGTCAGCATCAAAAATTTTTTTTAGAAAACATATGACATTTTTATCTTCATTCAAATTCTAAGACAATTCAGGAAAAAAAAAAAAAAAAAAATCACCCTTAAAAATTAAGCCCCCCTAAAAAAAAAAATAAGCCCCTCTAAAAAATTTAGGCTCCTCAAACTCTCTTTCGAAAATACCTACATCTCTATGTTATAGTATGACATTTCCATTTCTACTCTATGTCAATTTGAAGAAAAAAAAAATTAAGCCCCCCCTAAAAATAAGCCCCACAAAAATATTTAGACCCCTCAAACTCCCTTTCGAAAACACCTAACTCACTATGTTATAGTATGATATTTCCATTGTAATACTAAATCAATTCGAAAAAAAATATATTAAGCCCCCTCAAATTAAGCCCCCCTAAAAAATAAGCCCATCGAAAAATTTAGTGTCTTCATACTTCCTCTCGAAAAGACCTATGTTATAGTATGATATTTCCATCTCTACTCCAAGTCGATTCGAAAAAAAAAAAAAAAATTAAGCCCCCTCAAAAATTAAGCCCCCTCCAACATTTAACCCCTCCTACTATAGGATAAGTCTCCCAACAGGTGGATTCCACCCTCCTCCTCCATCCACAAGGTGGATTCCACCCACAAGGTGGATTCCACCCACATCCACCCACCGCCACCGCCTGCTGGGGCTGAACTCTCCTTCTTTCCCTACTAGCAAGTTCTATCGCAGATATATATATCCCCAAAAGTGAAGTAATTTAAAGTGTAGCATGTAAACGAATACATCATTGCAAGTGCACGAAAAGTCATTGGCGAAACAATATAGTCCTATTTTCCATGCGGATTATATAACAAACAAGAGTTTTCCTAAAAATATACAATGTCTTATTCGCTTCATCTAAAACATATTCATATTATATATTAATGTAAAAGAAAAAAATCGTCCAGGCCATTTTTGAAAAAAAAAAAAATAGGAATTTGCACCATCCAATTTACTTTATAAATTGGTTTACATATCTCAAAGTATACTGCATGAAGAAATGTGAAAATTTCAGAATAGGATTAGACTGCAGATATAAGACTTAAAAAAAAAAAAAATCAAAGCAATATGAGCTATATTTGGTGAGATTCTATTTTCTACGACCATTGTAAGATTTTAAGTTTAAGGCTGCCTCACTCAGGAATACTATCATATCCCATGATTAGAAATAATAAGATAACCATAATATTTAATAGAAATATTAAACTTTGTGTAACACTGAAACAAGATAACTTCTATTGTCAGTTTAGAAAATAGAGTAAAACTTTAGAGTATATTATATAAGTTTAGAAAATTATTAGAAAATATGAGAACAAATGCAGATATCAAATATTTGTTTTTATTGACTTTACCAATTTTATTTGAAATTATTTTGATGAGCATTTTACTATATTTAATATAGTTTTCAAGCTTGGTTTTTTAAAAATCTACCTCTATCGCGTGCAGCACAATGATGACAAATTAATACGTTTTGTACTTAAAACATAATAAAGATTTTAAATTTTGTTTGTAGCTAATAATCCAAAAGAGAAATAAACCTTCCTCATTATATAATGGCATAAATGCACAAATTTAACAAACATGTAATCGAACTACGCTTTTCAATCAAGAAAGTTATTTCATCAAAATGGCTGCTGTAAATAAAGAAATCTTTGGCGTGTTTCTTCGCGTGGTAAACTCTGAAATGCTGCTAATATGAAAGTATCGTTTTTAATAATTTTAAAACGTTTAATTCGTTATATAATTGATATTATTCATTAAAAAATGTGTTTTCATGTTTTTAGTGAAAACTATTAAAAATATGTATCAAAAGTAAAACAATCTGAGCGTTTTCCATAAAACAAATATTTTGAAACTACGTCTAGCAACCCAGAGAGACAGGATTGGAGCCTCAATTTTGAAACATATTTTAAGACTTGAAGAATTTACTACAGTTTAGGATATCCGTAATTTCATGTAAACAACGCTTTTTTTTTACTTTTGCGAAAAAACAAATCCATTTAATATTATGTTTTACCAAAATTCTGGCCAGACTTGAACGAAATCTCTAGTAGTTTTACCGAGAAATTAACTGAAAGCATAAAGCAGCTGTCAATTGTATACAAAATTGAAAGGCATTTATATGTGGAGCAAACATGCAAATCACGCTTTCTCCTTTAGATACAAATTTTCAAAAAACACAAAAAAATGATAAATTAGAAAATAACTTGTATTTAATTCTAATTTTTATTGTGTATTTTTAATACTGGTTATTAGAAAAAATTGCAAGCATGTATAAGATATTAAACATAAAACAAATTAATAAAATGCATTTAATATTTGGAGAAATCACGTTTTGACCGAATTTACTGGGGGAAACATGTTTTGATTGTTTGACAAGTGGATAAAACGCTTTTTGAATGACATAATTTCTAACTCACAAATAATACAAAAGCAATATTTTACTTGAGCAAATACAGAACTTCAGTTGATTATTGATAAAATAAAATGACAGATTATGATACCTAGTAGTATTCCTTAAATATTTACTAAATAAATACTTGTTTGACAAAATTGCACTTCAATTTTTAAAACCAATACCTTCTTCTAGACAGTCACACACTGCCCCCTATTCTTCATTGCAGGCTGATATAATAGCATAATAGTAGGCATGGATAATGTGGTTGTACCATTTGAAGTCATCATCAGATTGATTTTGCCACTGTTCACCATCATTACCTTCAAAAGTTTGTCAACATCTTTTTTTCTTTTCAACTGATATAGTCCAGTCATTTGGTAGAAAATAGGGGAAAGTTTTGGTGTAGTTTTGATATTTGGTGCCTTTATGTTTTTTGGGTCGCTGAACACGAATCTGAAGTTTGCCAACAAAATTTATCCCGGGAAACACGTTTTTTTTTGGCAAAAAACTGGAAAAAGAACGGGATTTTCTTTGTTTTTTCAAAATAACTTCAAAATTATGCATTTTACGCAAAAGTCCTCTATACATAAATTAAAGAGGATAAAATTTCCTACATTTTACGCACTAAAAGTTTTTTTCTCTGATCAATGGTTTAGCCGTGACAACGCCGCAAAAATGGGTGTGAAAATAAAAAATTCTGAAAAAACGGGAATTACGGCAGTGCACGGTGGGTTGATTTACCGATTCTAGCTGGCCATAATTATTTTTGTCGTCAATATAGTCGCATCGCCATGAAATTGAAAAATGTTATTGATATTCACTATTGAATGTTAGGTATTGTAAAATGTTGCGTGTAGCAGTCATAATTTCGTTACAGGGACATTCAAAAGTAATTCATTATATTACGGCCTATGGGGAAAAATCGTTTGTGTTTTTTTTTCAATAATGTTTCATAATTTTAAACACTTTGAAATTTATATACATATCTATGAAGTGCACTGCAAGATGATTTCTTATAGAATATGGTATGTGTATTATTTATCGATCATTTACAGGGACACTAAAAAGAATTATGTTACATTACGGTCTATGGAGAAAAATTGTTTGTGGTGTATTTTGTTCATGTTACACCTTTTCAAAAGTATTTAAATTGATATATATCTCCGAGGTGCTCTATAAGATGCTTACTATTGAATATGATGTGCCATTGATCTTTCATATACAGGGGCACACAAAATAAATCAGTTATATTTTTCTCTGTATGAAAAATAATTGATGGAAATGCATTTTCAGTTGTGGAACACTTTTTAAATTTTAAAAATTGCATACTATTTAGCGTGTATAAATTCTATAAATCATATATAGGGCTGCACAAGACATCTATATACCCGCTTATTGCCGGAAATTGCTAACGAGGAATTTTCAGCAGTGCTATGCGTTCACTAACAGTTCTAAATTTTAGCATATTGTGAATTATATGATAAATCTATAGTTCATATACAGGGATGTACAAAATTTTAAGCTATTTTTTCGATTTTGGTTGAAATTGTGTTTCAAACGTGTTATATGTTTTACAAATTATTACTTAGACATCGTTTTTCACGTTATTAAACTATGAAGTTTTATTATAGTAGCCCGAATGCGTTCAAAAATGTTACATAATCTGATTTACGCATGATTTTACGTTCTTTTTGATAATTTTAATGATACTTTCTTAACGGTATGGAAGCAAAAGTGATAAAACTATTTTTGTTTCATTATAACAAATTCTAAAATTTCTTTTTCTAAAATTTAAGGTACGGGACAAACATTCGACACCATTAATGAAAATTGCTGTGTTGCATATTCTGTTGTATATTCATATTTATTTCTGCACAAACCTTACAGGAAACCTAACAGGAACCTTATGTAAAGATAGGGAATCATAAGATATCTTGATTAACATATCATGAGAAAATGCCTACATTATGTTTTGCATTGTATCAAATCTGAATTTGGAGAATTTGTCTGGATCAATTTTGTAACCACTCAGAATTTGCAGCCAAGTAATATATTTTAAATGATTTTGTCCCGATATATCTACATACAACTGGAAATTTTTGTCCAAATTTGGTCATAAATTTAAACATTTCACTCTTGCAAAACTTCATGTGCTCTTCATTGTAATTTTCCTCTATAAACAAAATATTTTGAACCAAATTCACATTTTTGTTACATTTTAAATCTTGTTGCCGTTGCATAATAGTGGAAAAGTTTATTTATGTGACTAACTTAAATTCTGTAGTCTTTGATAAAAGAAAAAAAAAAGGTACTTGAATTAAAATGTCATGAAAAAGTCATGCCAGAAGGTATCAAATATTTTTTATTAAAAAAACATTTATTTGATACTGTTGGTAGTAATAAAAACACCCACTAATTCTATACATCTATTTTCTATGCTGTAGATGTCGGTGAAAAACAGGGACCCTCAAGTAAAAGAAAGCGGAAATAATATTTTTTTGTTTTTTAAATAAATGTACTTACTAAAGTACATGTTTACTTATAATTAAATAATGATTCATAATGAGTCGTCCTATTTATTATCAGCCACTTCATTGTAAGATGTATTCATTCATATAATCTTTAGCATAATTTATAGTCAATGCTTGTGTAAAATGGTCAGTTTTCATGTTAAATCTACGTACAGCGGGATAATTCCCGTTTTCTCTGAATTTTTGATTTTCACTCCCATTTTTGTGGCGTTGTCACGGCTAAACCATTGATCAGAGAAAAAAACTTTTAATACATAAAATGTAGGAAATTTTATCCTCTTCAATTTATGCACTGAGGACTTTTACGTAAAATGTATAATTTTGACGTTATTTGGAAAAAAACAAAGAAAATCTCGCTTTTTTCCCGTTTTTTGTCAAAAAAACGTGTTTCCCGGGATAAATTTTGTTGGCAAACTTCAGATTCGTGTTCAGCAACCCACAAAACATAAAGACACCAAATATCAAAACTACACCAAAACTTTCCCCTATTTGTCCTTTTTGAGCATCTAATGCCTGGACTAATATGGCGTGGCTAAGAGGAAGATATTCTAAAACAACCCTTTGAACACGCGTAACAGTAACTCCCTTTTTAAGAAGATTCACATCATATTCTTCACTTAGATCTTAAAATTTATAATTCTGGAAGCCTTTAACCTTGACAGTTCTCTTATTTTTCTCTAAAACAATCCGTTTAAATTGTGATATGTATGGTAGGTATCGAAAGTACGCAATAAGTGACAACTGTGATTGGCAGACTGGAGAAATCACTGTTTGACTGTAGTTTTAAAATTGGTTTATAATCGGAGGAAAATGTTTTTTGGTTAAAATACAGTTTATTTTTGTGCAATTTAACACAGAGTTCATAAAACTAACAATAACTCATTTTTTTATTTTTTTGAGACAAAACACGGTTTGAATGTTTGCTCCTCATATGTATAATTATCCAAGTTTGTGTTCATCACATTTAAAAATCTTTTAGATTTGGATTTAACATGTGTCAATTTCTTTTAATAATTTGGGGAGATATTTTATATCGTGGTAGTAAGGCTTCTTTCTGTTGAAAAATGGAGTAAAATAATTTAATTTTTCAATATAAAGTCATATACACACAGGGTTGGTCAAAACGAATCATATACTGGTTTTGGCCAATAACTTTATTTTTACTTTGTTTGTATTCGAAATTTAAATGTCAAAATGAAGCTTTGAATGTACATAACATTATGAAAATAGTTCGATATGTTCAGCTCTAATTTCATCAATAATTTCAACTCTTGAAACTTCTAATGATCTCAAGGAAAATGGATGTCGGAATGCTTTCTAGCACTCTTGAATTGTTTCTTCTTATTCATCGGTACTTGATGGTGTATTTTGATAATATTTATCCTTCAGATATCAAGATATCCAGAGAAAAAATAACCACATGGATAAGTATCAGGGGAATACGGTGGCCTCTGAAAATCTCGTTTATATCGGCTTTTAAAACGGTGCTCTCCAACTCTGTCATCTAAGTGTTCTTCAATAATGTTGTGGCTTTCGTTAAAACGGCTCTATATGTCATAAACCATGTATCATCTTTTTCGACCAGTAATCAAAGGGACACGATGTTCCTGAAGCATCGAACAGTACCTTTCTGAAGCAACTGTTTTTCTGAAAACTGATGCTGCTAATGCTCCTTTTGAATAGTTGCCTATCAAGGTAGTCGCTTATTGCGTATGTAAACCTTTCAAGAGTCTGATTAGGATTTTCTCTACCCCAGAACAGGTAATTTTGATAATTAATGTGCCCGTTCAAATGAAAGTGAGCCTCATCACTAAATAAAAGCTATGGAAGCAGAATGTTGTTACCTTGAAACAACCGAAGAACTCTTTCAAAGAAAAGAAATCTCTTTCCTCGGTATCTGCTGTCAAATTGTGCACATTTGTTGAACTGCAGCGAACACTTGCCTCAGAAATTCCGATCTCTTGAGCAAATCTCGAACACTGCACATATGAAACTTCATAAAGACGTTCATCCACTTACTGCATTGTTTCAAGTTCCCTCGCACATCGTGGTTTTCCGGTTGAGTTTGCCTTATGATCTGCAAGATTTCTTGTATCGTTATTGTAAATTTATTTGTTAGACCCCGGTACGGTATACTATTTCTTTCTCCCAGCTTATTTTGTCTCCAAAAAATAACGTTACCTTACAGAAGCGGGCAATAAACAAAGCAGATGCATCATTGTACGATTAAATGCTCTATAGCAATTTTTTTAGTTTCTAATCATCGCACATTTTCAATTTTTATACTGTCGTATTGAAAAAAAAGTACTTTTAAATGCAATTTGTTTGAAAACTATATCTCCATTTATTTTGAAATATTAAATTTTGTAGTTTTTAGCACCATTAGTTTAATTTTGGCAACTCAAGTACAGTAGAACATCTTTTATCCGAAACTATCGGTTAACCCAAATCCATTTTTAAAGCTTTTTTTTTACTATCGAATTCCTTGTGTGCAAAACTCATTTTGAATGCTTTTTTTCAGCTATCATATTCCTTGTGTGAGCGGTCCTTTCCGAACCATGAGTACATAAATATATTTTCGATCCCCTTTCTTAGAGTTCCTTTGAATTTAACTAGAGCACCCAGAAGCTGTGAAGTGGGAATAAGAAAACGAACAAATTGCAAGCAATTATAAATCTTTTGAATGTTTTGCAAAAAGTTTGGCATGGCTGGAGCAGCAGAAAAAATGTGACACTGGTGAATTAATAATATTAAAAAACTCCGTGATAGAACTTCAAAGCAAAGGCAATCGAAAGTGCGATAAACAAAACATTTTTCCAAACCCTTGTGATATACGTAAAAGGTACTTAATTTCAAAATAAAAATTCAGGTATTTTATTCTCAATTCTATTTTGCTATTACTTTATTTTTATTAAGCACTTGTTACCATAATTAGAAATATTGCATATCTTTCTCCTTAATCTTAAAATTGAAGCCTTCTCGATTATCCGAAAATTTCGATTTTCAGAAAAATGGTCGGTCCCTATTACTTCGGATAATCGAGGTTCTACTTTACTCCATTTATATAGAAAGTAAAGGGAAAATAATTGAAAAATAGCAATTATATATTTTTGTTCCCATTTTCTTATAACAACCGAAAGAAAATGTAATTAAAGTACGTGCTATTTTGAAAAAATATAAACGGATAATTTCTGTTAAAACATGGAGCTATTATAAACTATATTTAATTTTAAGTATCTGTAGACGCTTTCAGTGTGACTTTAGTCATGACGTTTTGGTTAGAAACTGACTCCAAACAATCGGTTGCTATGCGTCATTTCTTTTTAAATATAAATCGTGGAAAATGTTATCAGTACATATCAAATATTAAAACACTTAGATGTGAGACATAGATATAAGATATAGCTGCAACACACAAACAAAATAGAAAATACGACATAGCAACCGTTTGTTTGGAGTCCAGTTTCCAACCAAAATGTCATGATTGACGTCACGACTGAAATTGTCTATATTAATGTTACAAACATATGAATTCCTATGAATCATTAGACAGACGGTTATTTTTTTTTTTTGCTCTAGTTTCTTTAATGACGCCATCTTTTTGCTGCATCTGTGTATTATTTCGCGATAGTGACGTCCTATGCATACTTTACTGTAGATGTTTAAGAGTGGATCGTAAATGTGGAATTTTTAAGCGAATGCGAATGACGTCCTTTTCCATAAAATAAAAGCGTGTGCTGTAAGTCTTAAAATTGAAATATGTTTTGTACTATTTATATATACATATATTTTTTTTTCAAAAGGGCGACACTAAATTCTGAAAAAGCAGAATTCCTGTTTTCTAGTTTATTCTTTTTCGATTAGTGCACTGTGCCTTATATAAATTTTTTCATAAAGAGTACAGAATGAAGAAGTTGATCCACTACAAAAATCTTATTTAATTACAAGAAAAATTCGTTGCTTGAGCTTTAAATCTTGCTTGGGATTTCTTTGTCCGTTTCGGTCTGATTGACTAAAATTTCAAAATTAAATAAGAATTTAACCCTACCTGTAACTCTACAAACTGTAAAATGTCTGCTTTAATTTGACATCAAATAACAAAAAATCAAATTTAAAATACACAATATAGTGTTTTAATTAAAAAAAAACCCATATTTTGCACACAATGTTCAAGAAATCTTAAATAACCTCTCAAATCGCTTTTATTTTGGCGTATGCGCGCAAAAACCGTGAATGTTTTGCTGTAAACGGGCTCTGTATATTAACTGCTTTTTTACAAGATCACGTTGTTGTACATTTAATTTGTCATTAAGTTACCTTAAAATAACATTAAACTCCTCATGACATTCAGAATTAAAATGTACGACCCGAAACATAAGCACTAAATAATAATAAAAATTAAAAAACTAATTTTTGCGCAGAGCAAGTTGATTCTAGAATAAGTGCTCCAAACGTCAAATCTAATGCAATTCTGAAAATAACTGTGAAACATCACTCACAAGCATTGCCAATTTTACTGGAACCACCAATTACAGGTTTGCAACGTATACGAAACTTATTTAGAGGTCGAATCTTGGTTGCGTAAATTTTTGTATTTACGTAGGTATAAATACTGTATATTTTTTTACAGATGTAAGTGTCTTCCAGTGTATGCGTTTGCCTTTAGTGGTGAATAAGTGATATATCTTATTTGAAATTGGCATCAGCAATGCATTATCTTTATGCATTCTGGATTTATCCACAGTTAAGTCGATTCGATGAATTAAAAATAAATTGTTTTCATTTACTATGAATATTCATTTATTCTAAACATTATAAATACATAATAATACATAAACATGTAGAGCATTGTAAAAAAGGTTATTAATATGTTATTTATGAATATTATCCAAAGAAATAAGGGTGAAAAATATGATTACATTACAAAAATACTGCCAACATTGAAGCTGCAAAATAAATAAGAAATAATAGCAACGTGATAAAATCTGAAGTAGGAATAGCTCATATTCATAAATAATCGAATTAGCATGCATTTATCAGTCTAGCAGTGACGTGATGGAAACGCTGGAATAACATGAAAGTGTAACCGAGAGTTATTTTGTTATGCACTAATTGGATGCTTTTAGCGGATATGGATTGAATGTGTAAAGACGTGCTTATTTACATGTGAAGTATTGCAAATTTTAGCTAACAGGGAACGTTTTTCTTATCTTTTTTTTAAAAAAGTCGAGTATGTTTTTTGATCACATTCGTAAATCGCTTACTTTTTTCGTCATGGCTATTTAGGAATATGATTTGCGTAAACTGTTTAACGATACGTATTGCACAATGTGCGAATAATTACCAACTCTTCCTCGAAGGAGAGGTATGCATAGATTAAATTCTAGGAATTATTGAAGCAATTGAATAGTTATTAGTGTTTCTTGTTCGAAATCAACGAAAGAATATGAAGGAATGAAAACTCCAAAAATGCAACGGTGTAAACGTACAACATCATACAGCACTTGTTGGTTATTTGTCCAGCAACGATCACAGTTGCATTTAATCTCTGACTATTCTAACATACATTCGCAGTCGACAGTTATGCCCACCTAGTTAGCATATGATAAAAACATATGTGTTTAACACAATCTCTGCAAAACGCTGATTTATCTTGAATCCTTAAATAACGTATGGATGTCTACTAATCGTAAAATATCATATTTTCAATTTATTTTTTACATTTCTTTAACGCACAATAAAGAATAATTATATATATATATATATATATATGTGTGTGTGTGTGTGTGTGTAGTTATATATGTTGAAATTTCAAGCGATTACTTTGCAAAAAATGTCATGAAAGTTTAATCAATTTACAACTGTGTGCTTAAAATGAAAAAATCACGTGTATTTTTTATGGAATCTGTGTTAGAGAATGTATTTTGTAAAAAATATTTAATTTGAAAAAAATGTATACATATATATAATTCTTCAAAACTTAAAAACATTCTTTTATATGTATATGTATTGATGGTCTTTTGAATATACACTCAACCACAGAATTAAATCAAAACAAATACATCTATTTCAGATGAAGGTGCTTGTTTCTATATAAAACATGTTTTACTGTGATCTTTTGAAAAGTAATCTTTGATACAATGATTTATGTTTTAGAAGCTAAATGTAATAGCTTTTGTACAGATAAAAACGCTATAATTAATCATAGCTTTCAGAAACTGCTACTTAAAAAACAAATAAAACTACGATTTTCAGAGGCCACCAACTCAAGCTATTAAAACCTTATGTATAATCTTAAATAAGTTACTTTAAGATATAAATATATTTTTTCTTAGTAAAGTTTGATAAGTGATAATAAATGATGATACATGTTCAGTTTCATAATAAGAAATAACGGGTGCCATGTATAAGAACTTTTTTTTTCACGTTCACTCGAAGCGTGGAAAAGATTTTAATAAATATCGACATAATATAAACATAAAGATATTGCCATCAAACATACTTTTATACTTTTTTGAGAAAATATATTATTCAGTTGATTTTTAAAAAGGATTAAAATAAAAATAATTGTATCTTTATCAACATAAGATGTAAGAACACAGCTTATTGCTAATATTTTTAGCTATTAAAATATATACGAAATTGTTAAATACTCTTAAATAAATATTTATTCGTAAAGTTCTTAATCAGTCTCAACTTCTGAAAAAAAAAAAAAATCTTGTATTTCATTTTTATTTTTTTTTTTGTTTTTTAAATACGAAGATTTTTCCTGACAGATTTCCAAATCCAAAATCATTATTTAACCGAATTACATTCAACTATTTTTTTATCGGGAATTTCAACATAAAAACTAGAGTTCGCATCTCAAAAACCAATTAAAATTCATGGTTTTTGGAGCCCAATTACGCCTTGTTGTCTACGGGACATGAGCTACTTTATGTAGCACATACTTGTCACTTTACAATTTGTTTCAATGCAAACAAAGCCAGAAATTTAATAATGTAAAATATATCAAGAAATGTTCACAAAGAACAAGAAAGATTTAATTAAATTAGGATTATATGGCGTGAATAAATCCGAAAAGTTGACAGCTAAAGTGATAATAGCTGCTCCGGTGAAATGGTCAGCTTGACGTGTACCCCCCCCCCCTCCCAAGATTGGTACCCGTTTTCTGGACCCCAAAATTATGTAAGGTTCTGTGAACCTTTCCCAAGTCCAGTGATGAACCTAGAATCTCCAATGTGACAGAGCAATGTGGTAATTGCTGAAACACTAGGGTTCAAATTTCCTCACAACTGTATTTCAAATGCAGGTTTACCGCTGCAAAATCTCTTGTGCAATTCAAATTGAATGTCCTTCATTTACGAAAACAAGAAATGTAGCTGTTTTATACCAATTAAAGGGAAATTAATAAAAATAATCCTTTTCTTGTAACTCATACATTTAGATACGGAATATGAATGTCGCATATTAGAATTTCCCGGAACATTCTAAAATTAATTTTTAAAAAGCTTATACGTACAAGTTGTAGTTATTTATAGAAGTTAGAGATTATGTTATTGTTGTTATTTCTATCGTAGCCATTTTAACTATAAATTCAGAATGAAACTTTAGTCATTTGGTATAATCTGTCATTAATCATAAAAGAAAATTGACGGATGTGTTGAGAATAAAGGTTAAATTATTCTACTAGAAAAATGAACGTTTATTTATAAATAGGGGTTTGAAAAATTATTTTATAAGTAAGTGCAAAATTTAAAGATTTTGTGATCCAGTTATTATTGTACAATATCAGACAGTCAAAATCCTGGCGAAAATTATTTTTCAATTATTTTACACTTAAAATCACTTTACTCTTGACTTGCTATTTGTAAGTAAGCTTACTTAATGTTATATACACATAAAGGTACGTAATACTAAGTAATACAAAGTTTATTTAACTTTTTACTGTTTATAAGAGAAAAGAAATAATCGATACAGTTGTTTCCTTTACAAGTAATGTTTAATTAAATGTGGTTAATTAGGTTTATGTAAACATTTAATTATTTGTATAAACAAATGTATTAATATACAGTATACCCACTAAAGTACCTTCAACCATCTTAACTTTGGAACGGCTGCTGCTATATTCATAAAATTGGTGTCTAGGTATAGTAAAGTAGCCATGCGCTACTGAATTATACTGCCTACGGTGCCACCTGGTGGGACACTGCGCAGTTAGTATTCCTATCTCAAAAATGAAAAGAGATAGGGCGAAAATGCGATTTACAAAGTTGTAGAGCATCATCGACTTAGTACGAAAACACTCTTGTTGATATTAATTTGAAGAATAGTATGGTTAAAATGCGCATTTTTTTTCGTGATTTTCTATATTGTGACGTCACAAAACTTGAACAGAAGGAGAAAAGATTATGTTTTGGACAAAATACGACACCGCTGGTGTATGCGAACCCTCCAGAGACATTGCAGCACCAAAAACGACGCATTACGGACGCTTGTGCCAACGTGTCAGCCTCTATGCTCCGACGTGTACAATGGTAAATTCAAACAAGGATCCAAATGTGCATTGTAGTGGACAGAGAGAAATTTGAACATCTCAAATAAAGGTATATTGTTATAACTAGCTGTTTTTTAGGTTTCAGTACTTAAAAAGTATAAACAAATTCATTATAAGATCACTCGTGTGTCTATCTGTCTGTCACAGCCATTTTACTCGTAAACTATTGAACGTGGAAGTTCAAATTGAGGGAAGTATTAAAGAATATTGACCCACGTATTTACAGGTTATTAAACATTCACGAATATATTTAGGGAAAATGTGAACGGGCTAATTACGTTACTTGAAAAAACAAAAACTTTCCTTTGTACACCGTGTGGGATATCGTGTGAAAGCTTAAGAAAGGTGATAAGGAGCGCTGTAGGTACCTATCGTAGCAGAAGTATAAAAGCTTTATTGACAATGGTTTTCGAAAAAAATCGTCGGTAGTTAGTCGAGATATTAACACATAAAGACACGGTCAGTTTGGACATACATAATGACAGGGGCGGCGTAGTGTATGTACCATCGACTTTTAAAGCCTATATAGTAACTTTTAATGATATACTTGTGTAATGCAATGCACAATAGCAGTATAAAACCGATAAACGCCAGATTCTTAAAAACAGACTATTTTAATTAGAATTAATCACATAAATACAATGGGATTTGCGACTAGTTTGCATTGTATGGATCTCTCAATACCCCTACCGTGTCTTTAAAAAGTTTATTAAAAACCTATCTAGAAAAACGAGGAACGGACCAAGGCGGAGTTGAGATTAGCGTTCTCCTTTCGAAGCGCGTTTACCACAATACCAAGTGTAAACTTTGAACGTTTTGATTTAGCTACACTCTAAAAAGAAAATATTATTACTACGCTGAATTTAGTTTTATGAAATGCCAAATGGAGTTTAAATATGTACTCTTTTACTAAATGCTATGCACTTCGTATTATATAGGAAGTAACTTGCAATAAACCTTAGAAATGTATATAAATTTCATTGTATATAAAGTACTAGCAAAACCCGCGGCTTTACTCGCGCAATAGTTGAAATATCCCATGATATTTGTATGGCTAGTTTTATTAGAAGAAATTATACTTTTAGGAATAATTCAAAAATTACTAATTAAGCCACATTTTGACTAAACTTCATTATTACACTGCATTTGGCAGAAATGAGACTTAAATTAATAAGAAGAACTAAAACTAATTCTAAATAAATGATAATTTAGAAAGTATTTTGAAGCTTTTACGCTTGTTTCAGTATTCCTTTGAAGTTTTGAATTTTTTAAAAAACGTTCTTAGCACGCATTTACATCTTAAAATTAACCATCATGTCAAATCCCAAGCATCTTGTCTAACGACTTACCACTTCTCTTGTGGTAGTTGAACTGACATAAAATGCCTATTTTGACACGGAGACTGTTGCCATTAATTTTCCAACATTAATTTTGAAATCGGTTTGGTATTTCCTAATATTCCATAGAAAACGTAATTTAGAAAGTTTTTAAAGGCTTTTTTAGAACGTTTGTTTGTTCCTGACAACCCCAGGTAGTTGTGGCACCGGCATCAAATATAGACTGTGTAGGATAAGAAAGTTTCACCATTAATTCGCAACCATTACTTTTGTAATCGGTTTATTATTTCCTAAGATTGCACAGAAATCGTCATTTAGGCCTTTTTTAGAACGCTTTTCGCTCCTTCCCATCCCTTCACCCCCTTTTAAATTTCGAACTTATTTTCGAGAGCGTTTAGAGGCAATTTATATTTTATAAGTAGCCACCATGCAGTATTTAAAGATTCTAGCCTTTTCAATATCACAGTAATTAAACTTTAGATCGTTTTTTGCCCCTGCAAGCCTCTGGTGGTAGTAGCACCGACATAAATAAAAGCTTATGTTTGAGGATGTTCTATCACAACTAATTTGCAACCCTTATTTTGTAAATCGGATTGGTATTTCATAAGATAGCATAAAAATATAAATTTAGGAAGCTTTTCGCTAATTCATTCTTTTTAATTTGGAATTTTTTTTTCGGCGGTCCTTAGAAAGCATTTGCATCTTTTAAGTAATTACCTTGCCAAATGTCAAAATGTTAGACTTCTTAGTATCACAAAAAACGCAATTTAGAATATTTCTGGCTCCTGAAGCACCCAAATGGTAGTGACAATAATATAAAATATATCCTAAGTTGGGGCAGGAACTGTCACAATGAATTTGCAACCATTACTTTTGAAATCAGTTTGGTATTTCCTGAGATTGCATATAAATGGCAATTTAGACTGGTTTTAGAATGCTTTTCGCGCATTTTCACACCTTTTAATATTCGAATGTTTTAGAAACTGTTCTTAGAGAGATAATCTTATCGGTAATTACCATGCCACATTTCATGTTTCTAGCTCCTGCAGTATAGCAGAAATCCCAATTTAGAACGTATTTTGCTCCTTCAACACACAGCTAGTAGTAACTCCGACATGAAATAGAGCAAGATAGTGGTGCGAGGCCAGTTGCCGTCAATTTCCAACCGTTACTTTTGAAATTTGTTTGATACTTCAGGAAATTCCGTAGAAATCACGATTTGGAACGTTTTTTAGAATACTTTTCGCGCATTTTCACTCGTTTTTAAATTTTGATTTTTCAGGAAATCTTCATAGAGATCATTTATATCTAAGAAATAACTACGACGCAAAATTTCATTTTTCTAGGTCCTTCAGTAACTCAAAATTTGCCTTTTTAGAAAGTTTCATGCTCCTGCACCCCCTTTGGATTAGAGGCACCGCCATAAAATATAGCTTATGTTGTAGCAAGGGCTGTCACCATCATTTTGACACGATTATTTTTTTAGGCGGTTCGGTACTTTGTGAGATTGCGCAGAAATAGTAATTTAGAACGCTTTTTGCGCATTTATACTCCTGTTAATTTTCGAATTTTTTAAAAACTGTTCTTAAAGATAATTTATGTCTTATAAGTAACTACTATTCAAAATTTCATGTTCCTAGGCTCTTCAGTAACAAAAAAATCGCAGTTTTAGAACGTTTTTTGCTCCTGCACCCCTTTACGGTTGTCGCATGGACATAAGGTCCTATGTTCGAACAGGGACAAACACCATCATTTTGATACCATTACTTTTGAAATCTTTTCGGTACTTCCTGAGATTGCGTAGAAATAGTCATTTAGAGAGTGTTTTAGAACGCTTTTTGCGCATTTTCACTCCTGTTAAATTTTGATTTTTTTAAGAACTGTTCTTAGACATCATTTATATGTTATAAGTAACTGCTATTCAAATTTCATCTTTCTATGCCCTTCAGTAGCACAAAAATTGCATTTTTAGAACGTTTTTTGCTCCTGAAACCCTTTGGGTTAGTCGCATGGACAAAAGGTATAGCCTATGTTCGAACAGGGACTAACACCATCATTTTGGTACCATTACTTTTGAAATCTGTTCGGTAGTTCCAGAGATTACCTCCTACAAATAAACAAACTTTACTTCCTTATAATATTAGTATATAATAGATATAGATATAGATAGATATAGATTTTAACATACTTAAAATACTCCGCAAATTTCCACCCTCCTATACCGTTATATAACAGAATTACTTTGTGTTGGACTGTAAATGAATAACAAATATTCTTTGCACAGCATGTTCTACAGAATGCACATTTTACTGCACTTCATAAATGCGTATAATATTTAATATATTTGAAAAGGTAACATAATTAAAATGTATTTGAAATTATTTTTTCTTTTGACCGTGATGAACGGGACACTCTTGAATGTCGTTGTAAATGAACTATAAATGCTACAAACTTCATTTTCAATAGGTATCGTGCTATAGTAAACGTGAATAACATGCAAAAATTCCATGTCAATCTGAGTTTATTTACGAGAGTTAGAACACGGACAGACGGACTGCGAAACCGACTTCATAAACACTTTTCAACTATATTTGAAAGTATTAATACGAGATAAATGCGTAGTTTATGTGTTAAACTGAATTTCAATTATAAATGAAGGAAAAATACATGACATTTGAACAAAATGCAAAGTTTCTTGACTAGATAAAATCCAATTTCCGCATTCATTGATTTTTAAATTTAATAAATGGAAATATAATAGGTCAGTTTCCAGGGTTTGTTTAGCAAAAACAAATAATGTAAAAATAATTTGATACCACTTAATATTAAAAATGTTTTTTATTGAAATCATTATCAAATATATTTATCATTTCATCATAATCATGTATGTGATATCTAAACTTTTTTATATAATTCATTAAGAATGAACTTTCAGAATAAATCTTATCTCAATTGTGCTTAACCTTCTGACTATTAAAAAAAAACAACGTACAAAAGAAATGTGAATAATGCATCCGACCGCAGTTAATATTCATTTCTTTGTTTTCTATATTCCTTTAAAATGTTTCTACATTTATAAGAGTTTTAGGTCTAAAATTGTGAGTTTAGAAACCCATTTCTCAATTTTATCACATTCAGATGGATTTTATTGTATCTGAAATAATTTCTTTTTTCCTGTCACGTATATTGTGCCAGTCTAGTAGGCGAATTGTTAATAATGTACTGTACTTAATAACATTAGCACGTTAAATATCTAAATAATTCGAATGTTATCAGAAAATAAGTGCTTTTTGATTTAGCTAAATTCTTATTAAGTTTTAAAATAGTATATAATAATTGAGCTCATTTCCATTGCTACGGGTTACCAACTGATATATATGGCACGGAAAATGATTTAGCTCAAAGACTATTTTCATATTTAATTGATTTGGAATCGAGAGCGAAAATCTTTTAACAGCCAAACTTTTAAGTACATATATTATCTGTATAATTGTATAATACATATTATTTGAAACTAATATTAGAAAAGAAATAAAAAT
This sequence comes from Maratus speciosus, assembly GCA_963932465.1. Taxonomy (NCBI): domain Eukaryota; kingdom Metazoa; phylum Arthropoda; class Arachnida; order Araneae; family Salticidae; genus Maratus; species Maratus speciosus. Next base: position 78,646,625 of record OZ010791.1, on the reverse strand, counting down.
TGTAAAATATTTTTTTTTTTTACAGAAATCCGTTTCCAGAAGAAATGGGGTAATTCAAAATTAGAGCTCTTTCTGGCAAGCTGTTTTTCAGTTAAAATTAAAAGATAAACTACACAAATTGCAGATTTCTTTTGCAAATATTAAAAAGGATTTTAAAATAAGGAGTTCCAAACTTTTTCATAATTCCTCATGACAATTAAGGACAGGTCTCAAAATAACGATGGATTTCTGTAGACCTAAAATGCATAACATATGTAGAAAATCTTCATAAATATTTTATGTGAATGAAACTTTAGAAAGGAAGAGATTTCGCAATTAAAAAAATCAATTTACAAAGCCACATAACTGAAATCTTTCTGAAAAAAAAATTACCATAACTGAAATCTTTCTTTAGTGTCCTTATATATATTTTAGAGTTAAACATCACAAACATTGTTATAAAATATTATTTTATTTTATTAAAACAGAACTTCACATCCATATTTTTCGTTCTTCCTCTTTCTTGCACTATCACACATATTTGCATTTGTAATTTTATATATGGTCCCATTAATAAAGGTCAATTTTCAGCTAAGCACAACTTATTCAATTTCAAAGATAAAGGAGTGTTAGTCCACATAATGATTTTGTCGAAATAAAAGAGAAAAAAGTAATCGAATTTTTTGTTATCTAGAAGGAGAAGGGGTGGCACGTAAAAGCAAAAAAATGCAACATTTTCAAAATCAACGGTATATATAATTCAATTATGCAATATTATTTTAAACTTATTTAAAGTAAACAATTGCCAGTTAAATTGTTTACTCATCACCGAATGCTTTTAAATTAAATTTCCTTTCGTCATTTTTGTGACACCCTTTGTCGAATACGCAGCAATAATTTCTATTATAATGGGTGTTCAAATTTTCATATGTTTCATAAACAAGTCAGTTTTAAAGAAATTTTAAAAACATGCCTTTCAGTATATTTGCTCTGTCGCATATTTTCATCAAAACTTTACCGATACACAAGAGAATTTTTGAGCATACATGTTAAAATTTATTTTAACCATTATCTTTTTTTACTGTGAAAAGTAATTTTTGCCTTTTTCATACCAGACATACTTTTTCCAGACACAATGCGAATAAAAGTACTGGCTGTTATTGAAATTCTTCTCTCGCATATCATTTTATACAAGTTAACAACTAACCTCAACATTCCTCACATACATGTACTAAATGGTTTTATTACATGATGTAGCATAATAATGTCTCACAGTTTAAAATGAGTTTTAGAGCAGTTACAAACGGTGAAATTGATATTTTTATATCTCAATAACTCAAAAATTCAATTACAAAATGAAAATATTACTACGGGCATTTGAACGTTCCTAAACTAATAAATTTGAATTACTTTCATTCTTTCATTAGTAAAGATTATTTTATGTGTAAAATGCCCAAGTATGTTACATCATATTTTAGTAAGGATAAAGAAATGCATTTAACTAAAATGTGAAAAACGCAGAACATTAGGCTTTTACGACTTCTTTTATGCATGTAAATGGCCTTTTCTGAAGCACTTTCTTCCAAATTGGGCAATTGCCTGGAATTGTGGAATACCACAGACGTATAAATGAAAACATAAACTGCTTTTTTTTTTCATTTCTTATAGTTAAGTCATTAAATTGATTTAGAAAATTCTTATTATGAATAGAAATTACATTTAATCATTTTTTGTCTGCGATTTTTCTTTGATCTGTTTTTTAATTTTCTTGAAGTTTGTAAAATTTAACCTAGGAAAAATATGTGTAATTTATGTAAAAACGTGTGTAAGTTGGAAATCGTGATCAAAGCAATAAACATTTTATGCAATTAATTTTTAGCTTTTATGAGCGAAATATTTTGTTTTTAAATAAATTAATCCTACACTACAGTTTTGTAATTGATTATTTTAAATGATTGTTTTCTAGATCATCAATATTTTTCGTCACCCGCTATCATAATAAGAGCGAATTTTTTTTTTAGCTGTGACAAAATATTGCATATTCTTTGTATAATACTTGTGTGCATTTAAGTTAGAATAGCACGCATATCGATGAAGTTATAAACGTGTGGCAATCACTATAGTGCCGCCATGTTGTAACAGAGATATAATAAAATTTTAATTTTTAAAAGGCTTTATTTAAATAAAGAATGGGAGGTACTCCGATGGAGCTTCGCTGTTTGACCTACACTACTCTGCACTGAAAACCAACTCTGAAACCCACTATCAACAATATAAAAAATGCAAATGTCTTCTAAACCGACAGCCGGAAATACCTTCGATTTAGAAAACGAATATAGCTGAATGTAGTTTATTATCTCACAAATTCAGTATACTATATAAATGTCACTATATACTAGCAACCTGTAATTGCCGCTTAGATTTTTTAAATAATGGCAAAAGTTCTGTTTTACTAAAGATAGCAGACTTTCTCAGATTCACTACAGATCAGACTACACTTCAGAGTCGTCTATGTCTTTTAAAACTGAGCATGTGGAACGCTTTCAATACCATGCGTTTTTAGACTCTTCAGATTGGCCAACACTTCCTAATAATCATAAAACATCAAAAAACACGAACCGCGGACCTAGAGAGTCACAAACTTACTTTAGAAAATCAAAGGAATAGAAAGATAGATTTCAGTCACGCAGATAAAGATCGGAAAAACAAACTCATTGAAAAAACTAGGTTCCTTTTATGAGAGTTTTCCTTGTCATCTAAAAATGTTTCTTGTATATTATAAAAATCCGCAAGTTTTTTCATAAAAGGCAGGGTTTTCAACCAAATTTAACGCCATTTTTAGACGTCAACGTACATCCAAAACACTATACAGCAATTAGTTATGAATATATTGAATATTTAAAAAGACATGAGCTTTTGTATGAAATAAATTTTAACTGCGTATGCACGAAATAATGTCATAATTTATCTTCCATAATTTATTATTTAACTATATAAAAAACAACTTATGTTTGACAGCTAGTCGAATAACGTGAAATGCCAGAAAGATATCATGATGATATTCTACAAAACATCCAAAGTCCCCAGTTAAAGATAAATTAATGGAAACCCAAGTACGGAAGATTGCCACTGTTAGCTTTAATAGCTTTAAATATTTCATAATAAAGTTGTGATACAAGACCTTAAATCTTAACAAATACTAAATATTTTAACTTTTAATGCCAGAATAATGTTTTTAACGTATTTTTCAAGTGTTCTGAAACTGGCATTAAGTGTAGGATTACAAACCTTGAATATTATCCACGAAACGCATACATTTTTTTAAACTAACATTCAAATCTTCAGAAATATATGTTCTGTTTCTCCACAAAAGCATACATAAATTGCACATGGACTATACTATAATAATTTGTCACAGCTACAGATAATTTCAAGCCTTTAACCTGTGATAGTGATTGTTTGCAAACAACACTGTTTTCTTCCATTTGTTATAAGCCTTTAATGTCTCTTGAAATTATGTCCACAACAGAAACATTCTCTTCTCACACTAAACGTTCAAAAACATTTCGTCAATTATTTATTTATATATTTGTGATAGTGTCTAGTAAAATCGATATCGTCTATTTCAACGTGTCCGGTTCCTATTGGTAATATAGTGTAATTTGGAATTTATTTAGTTACTTTATTGTTTATCAAAAAGTGGCATTTTGAAATGAAATTTTTAATGTGCAGTATAAAAACATAAACCAACAGTTTTTATAAAAAAAATTAAATTTATATATATATATATATATTTTTATAAAAATTTACTGAAAATAGTTAGGTTTCGATGTCTCACATCTCAGGTAGCGGTAGACCGAGGCTAGTTGGCCCGCTTTTTCTTCTAATAATTAAAAAAAATCTATTCGACATTTAAAATTTCATTTTATGTTATCACTATTAGTGTATTTTCAGAAAGAAGTCACGATAGTAAAACTCGAAAATATTAACTGTAAGTATTAATTTAGAAGCTCAAACTGACACCACGTCGCTGGGGCCAACCTGTCCGGATTGTGGGGTAAGTTAGCCCACGTCACTTTTTAAAATACTCATAGTGTAGACGTTTAAGAAATGTTCAAAATTTTATCAAATCTTCCAGATATAATTTTCATCAAATCATTTTTTTCATCATTGAAGACAAACATAAAATATAGTCTCTCCTCGGTAACACATGATTCATGTGCCCAGTGTTTGCACATGGTACAGTGAACCCATTGTTCCCTTGGTTTACTGCTTTCAAATGATTCAATACAGCTAAGAAATAAATTGTCTTATTCCTTTTCATCATCGCTCACTACATGTTTCTTGCTTCCCCTTTGTCGTTTGGCTTTCCTTGGTACTTTGTGTTTCGGAAAAGACTCTCTTTTGAAAAACTTCCTGATTTTTTTGTAGCAGATTTTCTTTATTTTGTTTCGCCTCCATTGCATTCCTGCAATGCTTGTTTCACTCGAGTGTCAGTCAAAACTGCGGAATTCCGTCCCCCCTTTCGCTGCAAATTTTTCCTGTGTTCTGCCTTTAAAAAAGACCTCACATTGTCTTGAGGAGGAACATCATTTCTCTCAACTTCCCGTAGTAAGAGAAACACAAAAAAATTATTTATAACTATTGGGGTAACTGGATCCAACATGGTCCAGTTACACCGGACACATGTCCCAGTTACCCCATTATTGAAAAATTTATGGGGTAACGGTGACACCCAGCTTACATTTGAAACATGAAGTAAATATGTATAGATACCTAATAATATTAATATAGTTATTTGTCTAATCTTTAAAAAAATGTTTGTTTAATAAAAGTACTTACAGTATTTTAATAATAAGCCGACGAAGTTTAACCATATTGACGTTGTTTTTAAAAAAAGAAACGTAAATTTTTGACAACCTATCACAGCAAAATGAGAGTTATGATTGAGTTGATACACGTTGTTTTAGGAAGTAGAGATTAAGGCGCATTGTTCACAAAAGCTAAAGCTTAAAAAAAACACCAGCAGTTTTTTATAAAATAGCCTATGGCCCGGTTACCTCGTGGTTCCAGTTACCCCAACTAACCTTACCCTCTTTTATTATACTTCACCTGGTATCTGTGTCTAAAGATGGAATTGTATAATTGATTTTATCCCACTTATCGATAGCTTAAAATTAGAAAATTACGCTCACATGTGTGTTTCTGACGGTACCGCATTTAAATATGTTTGGGTATCGATTTTAAATTAATACTAACATTTTAAGGCCGCGTGATAAACCGTAAAATATTCCACGTAATTTGTTCATTTGTATAGAAGTTAAAACAACAATGGATTTAATTATGCGACTACACATGCTCGCCTAAATACGTCAAATGACAATGAAACTGAAACAATTAAATTTTTTAAAGTAAGTAATTAATAAAAATTAAATGATGTAATATTTTAAAAAACCTCTCTTATGGTTTACGAGCTTAACACGTTGAATGCCAAGTCTATTTTGTCTGTCTTTCCGTTTGGGCTACGAAATAAGATTCCGCTACGCAATCTATAAGTGTCAGTCACCGAGGACTAACGTGGCGCTCGACGTGTTAATAATAATATATTTACGTTATTAGCATATATTAAAGAATTAACGCATCAAAAATACATTTTTAATAAATTCACTTTCTTGAACGTTTTACCAAGCGTAAACAAAGCAGTGAATTTTTCATAATCGAGTTAGGTACCCACGCCAAATAAACATATCGTGACAGAAATGTTTTAAAAAAAACACGAATTGCAGTGTTCATTTTGCAATTCACGTTTATGTTTTATTCGGAGATATTTTGAAAAAATTATAACAAAATCAATACAGTATATAAAAATGAATTCTGTAATAGACAGTAATAGTGTCGACAAACTAATCCGTCAATTCGAAAAACATACTTGAGCGTTGGGAGTTGCAAGAAAAAAATAATAACTTCCCTCCAAGATGAACCCATATACTTTCGGCAACCCATGTACTTAAGAGCATAAGAGACTTATTTTCGATCACGCAGAAAAAGCCTTACGTGAAAGTCAAATGTTAATTCCAAAAAGTTACGCCGCCTTTCCATAAATATATAATATTTTAGTCTGGTAAGACTTAATGTATGTTTGTTGCTATTGTGCTTTTTGTAGAGACTTTATATTTTTTTTCTTTGCGTAGTGAGAAATAAGTTCCTTTTTCTAGTATTCACTAAAGAATTTACATTTACCTTATTAATTTCATGTAACTTGTACATTTGATGTATAAAAAGGCTATAATAAAATTTCATTTTTACACAATATATCAAGAACGTATGTTTAGTAAGCTTGAATAAAATGTAATTTTATTTAACCTGTTAACATGAATTATCATTTAGGTTTACGCAATTAATTTCCACGAATTTTAATTCTGTTGTGTAGAAGGACGATAATTATTTGGATGTTTAAACGTACAGTATAATCTAGTAAAAATGCGAAACATGTTCTAAACATATTCAAATCATATGTTAAAAATAGAAAAAAATGAGGTAATTAATTAAGTAAAGTTGAATGATACTGAAATAATAAAATCTGAAATAAAGTTATGTTTCACAGCTTAATCAGAATTTAGCTCTTTCAAAAAAATATATTCATTGTTAAATAAATAAATAAAAAAAAATATATATATATATATATATATATATATATATATATATATTTCAGGTATTATTATGTAAATGTTAAACAAGTAATTAAATTCAAAAATTCAAATTATTTTTAAAAGGTTTTTTAAGTTGAATTTTAACAAACTAATTTAAAACACTACTAGAATTTTCCCTTTTTTTTTAAATTTTCAACTGATTCTTTTATTGCAGATGAAGAATATGTTAAATGTATACACAATGTTCAATGTACACTGGGCCTCCAAAAGTTAAGGTACACGGACTAAATGCGTTCGATTGCACACGTTTTGTCGAATATCTACAAAACTTATTGGCGAATTGTTCTTGAACTTCTGGGATGAAAAGAACATGTTTCATTTCATATTTCTCGGTGAAGATTTAGTCGGGGGTTCAATTAGGGGGCTAATAATAAATTTAATAATAAAATAATATTTGCGATCACCTATGTAACAGGAAAGACTGGAAATGGTTTGTCACTGTGGTAAATGATTATTTGAGTCCTGTTCAACATTTGTATGCATTTGTGTAAGCATAGCACTCATATTCGTGAAGATGTTAACGTTTTTGTGAAAAACTCAAACTTTTTTTTATATAGCATACAGAGTTTTCAACCAAATTTAACACAACTTTCCAAAAACCTGACAAAGAACAGTAAAAACATTATACTGCAATTAAAACATGAATATATTGAATATTTGATGAGATATGGGCATTTTTATGAGATAATTTTTAACTGCGCATGCGCAGCAGATTTCAAAATTTTTATTTCAGAATTTGGTAGTCAGCTATTTAGGGCAACTTATATAAAAAGTCTAGTCAAATATCGCGAAAATTCACAAAGATGGGGTCGATATAGTGAGTTACTCCCTAAAAATAGCTTTATTATAAGGGATTTTACACAACTTTTCAATCAGCTCACTACATCTTCCTAAGTTTTCACAACATTTGACTGGACTTTTTATAGACGTTGCCCCAAAATACTGAGTGCCAACTTATGAAATAAAAATTTTGAAATCTTCCGCGCATGCGCATTTAAAAATTATCTCATAAAAATGCCCATATCTTATCAAATATTCAACATATTCATGTTTTAATTGCAGTATACTGTTTCTACTGTTCTTTGTCAGGTTTTTGGAAAGTTGTGTTAAATTTGGTTGAAAACTCTGTATGCTAAAAAAAAAAAAAGTTTGAGTTTTTTACAAAAACGTTAACATCTTCACAAATATGAGTGCTATGCTTACACAAATGCATACAAACGTTGAACAGGACCCAAATAGTCATTTACCACAATGACAAACCATTTCCAGCCTTTCCTGTTACATAGGTGATCTCAAATATTATTTTATTATTAAATTTATTATTAGCCCCCTAATTGGACCCCCGACTAAAACTTCACCGAGAAATATGAAATGAAACATGTTCTTTTCCTCCCAGAAGTTCAATAACAATTCGCCAATAAGTTTTAATGATATTCGACAAAACGTGTGCAATCGAACGCATTTAGTCCGTGTACCTTAACTTTTGGAGGCCAGTGTAATATACTTGTATACACTTTATGATGTATGTATGTTATATTTTTGTTATGTTTATGTTTTTGCACATATGATTTTTTTTACATGAGTTATCAAAATATTAAAAATCAGATCCTTAAATCTCTTATAGAAGATGGTTCAGAACTACGAGTGTATGTCGAAAAGTATCCGCAATTTTGACATAACTCTTCTTACATTGTTCATACTGACTTCTGTCCTCGTTTATTTTATTATTATGCTGTTGTGGTCATGCTTTGAAATTGTGATCGTAACTCCTCCATTTCTCTCCCTTTTGTTGCAGATAGATCATTGGCGCTCCATTAGAGGCTTCCACCAAAGAAGAGCAACGAACAGTGATCCGGTTTTTGTTGTCGGAATGTGTAACGGGTGCCGCAATCCATCGAAGAATTTCGTAACAATTCGGGAACAGAGTCTTGCCGCTACGGGGTGTGTACAAATGGATTGAGAAATTCAAAAATGGTTACAAAAGTGTTACGCATGATGAAACAGACGGATGACCATGTAAGGCCATAAATGGTGACAACATTAAGCGTGCATGTGGCATGGTTCTGTTAGACAGACGAGTGACTATTGATGAAGTGGCGCATCGTCTGCAAATTAGTCATGGTTCTATTTGTGAAATTATCCACACCAGACTTGGGTTTCATAAAGTCGGTGCATGCGTGGCTCACTGCTCAGCCGAAAATTTTCTTTTCTGAGGGCATCAGGACGCTTGTGCAACGATGGACCTAGTGCGTTGAAAACAATGGGGACTATATTGAAAATGATTTAACGCTAGTTTCCAATTTTATTGCAATAAAATTTATAACTACATTGCGGATTATTTTTGACTTACCCTCGTATATGTCAAAAATGTAAGGCAGGTACCGGGGACCTAAATAAGGAGATTTCATATAGGAAATGTGGGTGCGGAAATGAAGCGTTGAGGCAGTAGGGGACGCTGTTGAGTTAGGCGGATGAAAGTCCTTCGGAGACTTCAATCGTCATTCTCCAATCGGATTTCGAGCAACAAATGCGGAGTTTGAAGACATGTATTTCTTGTATGTGGCTGCACAAGAAAATGAGGCGGTTGCTCAAATGATGTACATGGAACGATTCCTGGGTAGGAATCTGCTGGGTCTCCAAAATTCTGAACGTTTTCATCGGGGGTTGTGTGCGAATGGATCATTTTATGCTTCGAGGTCATTGAATCTTATATGGTCACTGAAAGATATCGCAGAATGAATGCAGTGGAATAAGTAGTATTACGTACAGTAGAGGATAGTCCACCAATAATCTCGAAAGTTGTTGGATGTAAGCCATTTCCTTGAACAGCCCCATACATGAAATGCATATCCGCAAGCTCCGCGTTGGTGTAATGATGTAAGTTGCTCGAAATCTGGGCGGGAATTGATGAATCAAGTCAGGGAAGCGCTTTCATCCCCCTAACTCAACCGCGTCATCTACTTCTTCAACGCTACATTTCCACACCCACATTCCTGTACGAAATCTGCTTATTTAGTTCTCCTTTACTTGCCTTTATATTCTTGACATATAGTTCTGAACCATCCTGTATATGGTATCATTTTCAACTGGAAAAAAATCACGTTCATTCATTCATATCTAAAAAGCCTGAGCAATTTGAAGACATGGAAAATCTGAAAAAACGCGAACTGAGATAAATGTATTCAAAGATTTTTTACTGCACTGTAAAAAAAAAATTGTAAAGTTACTAAAATTTTTCTAGGAAACTGGGATTCCAGGAACTTTTTATGTAACGGCAACAAGAAAAATTCCTGTAACAGATGCTGTTACAGAAATTTTTGCTGTTGCCGTTACATAAAAAGTTCCTGGAATCCCAGTTTCCTAGAAAAATTTTAGTAACTTTACAGATTTTTTTTTACAGTGTGGGTGAAAATGATCTTTCATATTTGTTAAATCAGCCGTAGCTGTCATTCTATATGGAATTTCAGTCTGAATTTATATCAGGATGTAATCGAAAGCATGTGGAAACTCGTAAGGTAAAAATGCCAAAATCGAAAATTTTAGGAAATTTCGATATTAGTAGGGTGCTGAGTCCACGTAAAAAAATATAGTCACGAGAATATATTGCTTGATAATATTATAAGTGTTTAAATAATTACATAAATAACGTAAAAATATTATGTAATACGATATCTTCAAATCTAGTGTTTGATATTTCAAAATTTAATTGATAAATTGAAACTAATCCATGAATTCTTGAACTCAAAGATACAGTGTTTGAAAACATACATAGACGAATGGATGTAGAAAAAAAAACCCCATTGTAGATGAAATTTAAATAATTGTTTAGATTATTATAAAATCCATGGAAATATATGTCTTCAAATCTTCTCATTGATATTTTAAAATTTAATTTCAATTGGTTAAAGCAAACAATCAATCAGCTATAAATTTTTTAATTAAGAATACATTGTTTGAATACAATCATAGATGCAGGTTCTAAAAGAAAAATAACATGATTCGTACAAGAACTGGATTCCCATACTGCTTGACTGGAAATCGGACTTCCTTTCTACAAGGCAAAGAAATTCCCGCATGAATTCAGTCAATACCAAAAAGCATCGCAACCGCTCAAGTAGAATTAACATATTACTCTGATAAGAATAAACGTGTCGACTGTTGTAGCTATGATTTTGGAGAAAAATCAGAGCGTCTTTTTCACATGAAAATGTTAATTGTGTCTTATATCATTCAAAATAAACAATTCGCTAATTTGATTACATACAGTTGGATTAAGAACGAAAAAGTATAATCTTCAATAAAATTCCATTGTACACAAACGTAATAAGAATATACCCATTTTAAATGTTCAGTAGATTCTTAAAGATCAAAATTATTTTGATTAATACAAAACTAATATTATTTAAAATCTTAATGCTCATTTAGACTTCGCATTAATAGAAATGTATTGATATTTTAGTGATTAAATTAAATTAAGGAAGGCTTAACCATATTTTTTTATACAAAAATAGAATGTGTTTGAATATATACATTAATGTAAAAAAATAAAGAAAATGACTTATATGCAAGATTAATTGGTGTCACGCATAATTAAGTGAATAAGGGCCAACAATAAACCAAACAATAAGAGACTTTCATGAGGTTTTGATGTTAAAGATTAGCTATCATTTAAGAACAAAAAAATTTTTATTCCAAATAGAATTAACATGCCTATTATATGTTTCTCATATGGAATTAAATAAAAATTTTAAGAAATTAATTACTTAAAGCACGATAACGCTGCAGAATTAAATCTTAAGTAGTTACATTTTCTACAAACTTGAGAACAATATAGCTATTTCAAATATACAATAATTTTCATAACTAGTGGTTATTTAAATTACAGAAGTAATATTGTGTAAAAACCCTTTTATATGATAAATCTTAAAAGTTATCACTTACTACTTCGACAGTTAACGTAAAGTAAACTAAATTTGTCGATACAGTTTTGTACACAAAAACTGAGTTTTTCAAAACACATAAATGAAGGAACTTAATGAAAATTAAAATCCCCCGTAGATGAATTTACATCTCATATACTTAGGTTTATAGAGAAAGAACGTTTTGTTTTCCAGATTAATAAAACCTTTCACGAAGGTAAAATATTAATCCCAAAATGCCTCGCGACCACACGTACGAAATAACATTTTTTTCCCCAATAAGATTTACACTGTTTTTTTTTTCTTTACGGTTATATCTTTAAACAAGCATTAGTGTCTTTTCACTTGATAAAAATAACTGTTTCTCATAGACGATAGTATGAAATATTGGCGAAACTAGTTTGTTATATGCTAAAATAAAATTTTATCTTAAATGATCTTTGTAAAAATATAGTCATTTCAAACACAAAAAGGTCTAATAGTATATTTATATATATTTATATATCTATGAACTTGTATGATAAATTTTGAGTCAAAGGTATTTTATATATACACATATATATATATATATAGAGAGAGAGAGAGAGAGAGATATATATACATATAAACATAGAATGATAACTATTTAGACTACTATAAAACTAATGTTATCTAAAATCTTCATATATTAAATAACTTTAAATCTCTTAATTAGTGTTTTAACATTTAGTTTAAACTAAAAAAATACTAATCAAATTTTGAATGTGGGTTTGCTTACATACATATATACAGGAATATAAAATGAAAAATAATATCCCCGGAAGACGAATCGATAACCCGTATACTTCAGTGATTTACGGACTTCATTTATTCCAGAAAAAGAAAACATTTTATGAAGGTCAAATGATAATCTGAAAAAGCTTCTCCACATTTAAAAAGAATCAGTATTTTCGTGAGATAAGAAAAAAGGTGTTGTTTGTAGCAGTTATGGCTTTGGATAAACATTATCGCTCCTTTTCTCACAGTAAAAAACATTTTTCACAGCTATTAAATAGGAATAGAAATAGAGATTATAGAAATTATTTAGATTACATCAAGATTTAGATTATGTAATACTTTAAAAGCATTACATATATCTTAAATTTTTTTGGTAAGTCGTACTTCAGTACAACTTGTTGTCAAAATTGAGAAGATAAAAGGAAATACATTATAATGTATCATTTAAAGGAACTGGCAGACAAAATTAAATCTAATTTAATTCCATACGGTTTTTAAAAAATAATGACGTAATATTTTAAAGATAATGTCGAAAACTTGTACTGAAAATAAAGTTATGACGTCATGTTAAGATCGGTATACACTCTTTTGTTTAATTATTCTGTTTATTTGCTTGAATAAATATAACATTTTAAAAATAAGAAACAGTATTAAATCAACGTAATTTTCTGATTAGAAATATTTAGTTTTTTTTTTAGTTTTTTGAAGTGTGCGCGAATAACAATCTAAGATTTTAGTAAGGCGCAATGTTATTGGATACAACTTTGTTTCATCTACTCACTATCTCTAGTTTAATGAAAGTACCTTTTTTCCAGCTATTTCTGTGTTAATTTAAAAGTCTTTTCTAAGAAGCATCACTGCAAAATACAGTCATCAACATATTGAAATCATTATTAATTATTATAATTTTATATATTAAAATACCATGAAAATATTTAATATCGTTAAATCTAAATATGCTCTAAATATTTGTTTTCGTTATTCTTTCAATTTCATAGATTTCATATTTCATAAGCATTTAAATTTTATTTTATAAAACAAATACCACTTGTTTGATAGCAATACAGGTGACAGTCTACCTTTTTACATCATAAATAAAATTTTAACTGAGAAAAATATTTTTTTATTATAAGACATTCTACCTGAAATTCTTTTTGATTTTTTGAGACCCTTTTTTATAGTATTCGAGAATAAAAATCGCTTTACATCAGAAAAATTACATGAAGTTTCTTGGATTTCACCTAGTCTCTTACTCTAAGGGAAATAACAAGATCTTTATCAGCATCAAATTTGTTTCTAATCAAAGGACATATTCAGCAGCCTGGCGATTTTTCCCCCAGTTTACAATAAATTATAGTATATAATTTTTGTATGTATCTTAATAAGATCGTTCTCTATATTTATTGTAGACACGTGTGAGGTTTTCTAACTGCAATCTTTGAGTATATTTGCTATTATATTTTTTATTTTTAATTTATTGCAATTTATAATCCAACAATGCGATTAAAAAATGTAAATGTACTATGTTAAAAGGCTATTCAAACACCTTTTATCGACCGTCGTTATGCATTTTCCATATGCAAAAATAAAAGACTGTACATAGTACGATAACAGAAAAAAATACAGCCAAAAATTTCACTTGACTTGTCTTTGTTTTTGTATTATAAATAGACTATATAATAGGCAACTTTTTCAAATACAAGCTTTTTAAGTTTCTGATTTTAATTATTTCACTGGGTATTTCTTTTGTCACGTCAAGAGCCATGCTACGATGGTGCTAGAGCAATAATTTGCCATGCAATGGGTTGTTTAATCTCATATTTCTTCTGGACACTTTACTATGCGGGAAACTTTTAGTCAAGGATTTCTGGACAAAGTGTCTGCACTACCATACAGAACTGACGTATTTTCAAATACGTTTCATGACGTCATTTAATTAGCGTAATTATCTTACTCTCCAATTTTTTTAATCCAAAAGACAGTTTCGTAAAGCATTATTACATTGAAGCAGTGTGAGATGAAATCTCACAGTGTTTAAATCATATTACTTTTTTTATTTCTTTTGGCCTTATACATCGATGTTCCTTAAACTTAAATCCATATTTATTTTTGCGCGGGCGATTCGTTTCGACCGCACATCGGCAAGTTCGCTGACGTTTCGCAGCGCCTGGTATGGGATGCTTCTCCTTTGAACTTTGTACGATTGTGATGACGTCATCGGAGCAAGCCTCTCACGGCATGTGCATTGAATAGGTGGCTATCTTTTGGAGGTGTGTCTATTCGCTGTGCGAGGAGCAAATAAAAATTAAGCTTTTTAAATGTTTTCTTTCGGATTTGTTTATTAAGATATTAGCTAATATTTTAAATACTGTAATAGATTTAAATCTTTTCTTTCAGTAACTTTTGAAGTCCCCGTATTCTTACTATAAATTAAAAATTCCGTTAATTTTAAATCAGAATCTGTTTTGTTGGAGAGCTGTCATGACTTAGTTTTGGTTTAAAAAGATCGCGGGCTCCGGCTCCGGTCTGCCGACGCCGATGGATGTGGAAACCGATAAAAAGTTTTTCGAAAACGATGTCTACGATTTTAACAACTCCTGTTAAATTATTTCTTGACACCGTGGAAAGGATTTTAATTACGTTTCTCATCAATACCAAATTCGATTTATGCTGCACTTTATTTTTTAAAAGAAATATCTATCTTCAAGTGGAGTAGATGCTTTTATTGGCAAGAATTAATTTATGAACGGTGACCAACGGGAAGCCTTTTCTTCTCTTCTAAAAAGATGGAATAAACATGTAATTTATATTGTTATCGTCTCCTCTTCATTTATTTTACAGACTACACGATCCAAGTAAGAAGTTTCATTTATTTCTATTTTTTTACAATTGCTGACCTCAAAGAACAGAGGGTTTTATTGCAAATATTACACAACGCATACAACTAAAAAGAACTTCAAATTTAAATTATACCTTCAATTTAACTGCACTTTATTAGTAATACCACATTTTGGTGCCGCAAAAACAGTGGTTCTGAAAAAAATTAGATTGATTTGAAGAAAATTCGTAATATTTTAGAACTTTTGTTCTCAGAATAACTTTTGAAAACTTTTTGATGTGTTCAATAGAATTCAAGATTTGTTCTTTTGATAAATTTTTAAGAAATATGGAATATTTTATGCAAGAATTTTACATAACTACCTATGAGAATATTTTTTTTTAGTATTGGAAGTTTCTGTTCTCAAAAAAATTTCTTGCATAGATTTTTGCTGTTTTGAAGAATTAAATTTTATAATTCTAGAATGAATTTTGTTCTGCTCCATCTTAAAGAATATAATATATTTTTCTAAGTTTGTCAATTTTTTTTAAAACAATTATTTAAATTAAGATCAATTTCCTATTGAAGAATAGTCATATTTTTAATGATGCATAATTATTATTCCATTTAAATAGTTTTATTTGAAAGAATTTCATCTACATATTCTTTTATTTGTAATGAATTATTAGAGAACATAATTTTTTTAAAAGAATGATTATTTGGTATATATTTTTTTGAAATGAATTATACATTGTTCTTGGAAAAATTTCTAATGAGTTTGAAATAATAAAATTGTTCTCAAGAACATATTTCATATTTTAAGAGGCTATGACTTTGGGTTTTAAATTTTATGGCACTATTAAATTGCAACAAATTTACAAATTCTATTTATATATTTATAAGAAGCATTATTTTTGAAATTATGATTATTGGTACTGAGAAATTTTATTCTTATGTCATACTTATTCTAAAGCTGAAATTCTTCACAGAAGTTATTAGTTGTAAATATCCTATATAATATTCTTAGAGATTTCTATGCTTCTATTCTACAAATGTCAAATCAAGATATTTTGTTTAACAATAATTTGAATACAAGAATTTGTTCATAGATTTATTCTTATGCCATCTGGACTGTGATGTTCTATTATAATCATTCAGTTTGGCTTAGTGCAAAGATAATCTACAATTTATAAATTAATAATGTATGCATTTAAGAATATTTTCACATTTATTATACAACTGTTCTCATGATGTTTCTAAAAGCACTCTCAGCTGACAAAATTTTATATTCGAAAATTCATGATCCTTCATTTTTTTTTAAAATTGTAATTTTGACATCAAGACCTTTCCACTTCATCGTATGTGCAGACTATAACGGTTTTCAACAGACAAGATTCTCGTGTTGCTCTCAGAAAAAGAATGAAAGCAGCATTATTTTTTTTCTCTTGAGAAGAAGTAGGCATGGGGCTACTTTATTCCTGTTACAGTTATATTCTTGAAATTATTTTACATCATCTACTTAAAAAGTCTTATGGTTTTATACAGCTTTTAAAATAAGTTCTCATATTGTCAGTGTTCTCTGCAATAATTTTAACCGTGTGTCACTGCTGTTTCCTATATTTAAAGACTGGCTCTCTACATATGCTGCTCTAAGAGTTTCTATTCCAACCTGTTAAAAAAAAAATATACTCACCTGCAAAAAACTTTGCTTCATTTTCAAGTTTCTTACCTGATGAAGTTGGCCATTCACTGATGTGTTGTATCCATTTGTGCTGACCTCTTCTTCTGTATTTTCCTTGTTTGATGATAGAAGATAAATATATTAACACTATACTTACCTGCTTATCTCACTATTTTATAACAATAACTTTAAAATTTATGCTTCATTTTCAACACTGAAGTAACTATTGAAGGGAAGTCATGTCGTGTTTGAGTCATTCTATCCTTACAATGTCTGATTCAATTCAGTATCTTCGTTGTTTGTCTTTGAAGCTAAATAAGATTTACGAGTTATCTCAAAAGTTTTCTCAAGTAACAGCTTTCACAAGACCTGATTATGGAAGTTTCGTTGGTTTGCCTTTTCTCTTGTGAGATGTATATTATCCTTACTAAGTGGATTGGTTGACTTGTCTGCTCCTATAAGTCAGTGTTGCTATTTTATTTGCAAAAATATTTTTTTTTTGCTAAATCAAGAAAATTTATGAAATATTATAAAATTAGTTAATTTCAATATTGATTTTGTATGTGTGTTCCTACAGATACCTACAGTTACAAGAGTTGTATTTTGATTCAGGAATTCTCAAGATCAGTTTATTTTCTGACTAAATTCCCCATATTCCAAAAATTTTATTGTGCCTTTGTTTTCATTTGTGAATATACCCAAAGTCTCTAAATTTTTATGTTGTCATATGCCTCATATTTTTACACAAGTAATTAATTGAATGAATTCAGAAGATTTTATTATTATTAATGAAGAAATTAAAATTTTTTTAAGCATCAAATCAATTCCTATACAAGATTACATAAAAAGAAAAGAAAAGCACAGTTCTTAGTAACTATTTAACAGCGCCTTTTGATATAGAAGTGTTCCTTGATGAATCTTCAAAATTAGTAAGAAGTTTAAAGAAAAAGTGCTTATTGATATCATCACCTACCTACTTATGCCCTTTTTTCCAAGATGTGTGTGTGAATCTTCATTATTATCGATTTTTCACCAAATACAACAACATTTTTTTCATCTTCAGTGCTCTGCATCCTTTTAGTGTGTCCAAAATAGTGATTACTGAAGGTTAATGATTAGCTTCAAAAGAAGTGAAGCACACAGATGTTGTGTTGTCGCCCCAAAAAAAAGTTCTCGTCCAATGTTCCTGTATAATGCTTATTCAACTGTTAATTTGATGTTGCCTTTTTGTGTATGTCATTTAGAAATGTGTGTTTGTTTCTACATAGTAAGCAAATGTTTACACCTTTGCATCAATACACATACCTGATGTCTTTTTTTTTTTTTTTTTTGTTTACCAAAACTTTCATCATGTTTTTTAACATTCTGATAACATTTATTTATTTTTCATGCAAACTTTAAATTGTGTTTATAACGCTAAGGAATCAAGGATCTGTAAAGAAGGACATTGCTGTTGTTTTTGCAGTTATGGGATGGTATATTGTGCTATTTAGTGTATATAGTTATTATTTTTCTTTTTGCACAAGGTGTCAGGAGCCTTGTTTAGGGAAAATCCAAGCCACCTGAAATCTTGAGTAAAACATGAGTAGTCACAGTGTATATTGTTCTATGATTGTGGATAATAGTATATTTTTTTACATAATTCTCTTGATTTTTCTGCATGAAATATTTTATGTAAATGATTTATAATATTTATATTATGGTACACTTAAAAAATTTAAATTTCCCATGATAGTGTCAATTTTTTTAATCTTTCATTGTATATGAAAACATTTATTTTTTTCTGGGGATCCCCACTCACCCACTCAAACAAATACCTACTTATTCTTAAAACCATGGTTTGTCTGTTTGTCTATAAGTTTATGAGTGTATCTTTATACATATTAAAATTGTATTAAGTGATGTCTTATATTTTAAAGAATAGTATATACTTTGAAAATTTTTGATGAGTAAATAATACAAAAAGTATTGGTGTTTGTTGATATATTGCTTTTGCAATCATATTTTCAGGGTCTAAATGGAAAATAGTAAAAGTATATGTTTCAGCAGTAAAACACTTAATTCCTTTTAGACATGTCTCTCTCTTATATATATTGTTGCAACTACCTTAACTATCTGTGTTTTACATGTGAGTGGTCATTTAGTGCACAATTTGGCCACTTGTTCATGTGGAGTACAGCTGGTTGTTTGAAGTCATATATTTAGTACTAAATTGAATTAAAAAAAAAATGATGAATATCATATTGTGAAAATGTTACTAAAGATATTTTTTTATGCATGGCCCGTTTATATTTAGAGTAACTGCAAATAAATGCTCTATTTTATGAGTTATAAGTCCTAGGCTATGATCAAATACTAAAGTTATTTTGATCTTTGTTGCTTCTAAAGTGCAACTTTTCTTATATGGTATACCAATTTAATTAAATGTTTGATAATGAGCTCATTTTATATATGCCAATTCTCATTTTATATATGGTAATTCTCACTTTATATATGCTAATTCTGATTTTGTTTAGCATTTTTACTTAATACATAGGATTTTAGATATGCTAATTCTGATTTTGTTTGGCATTTTTACTTAAGTAATACATAGGATTTTATGTATGCTAATTCTCATTTTCTTTAGCATTTGTACTTAAGTATTATTTTTGAAGATAAGTTTATGACATCATACTGCAATTGCCATAAATAGAAAGATTTGGCATTTTTTATGTATACTATTTGAATATAATATGCATACTTTGGATGTATTTTCTTTTTCTTCTCACTTCCCTTTTGGTCACCACTAATTTTTATTTGCAGCAGTTTAAATTTTGGCTTTACTTTAATATTTTAACTTTGATTTTTTTTTCTCTCTGTCATTGGCATTCAAAATTTTGTCATCCCGTTTCTGTAAAAGGTTTTTATTTCATTTTACCTTCTACAGCACTTGCTCTGCCAAAATTTTACTCGGTAAATGGGGGTATTGTGAGATGAAATCTCACAGTGTTTAAATCATGTTACTTTTTTTATTTCTTTTGGCCTTATACATCGATGTTCCTTAAACTTAAATTCATATTTATTTTTGCGCGGGCGATTCGTTTCGACCGCACATCGGCAAGTTCGCTGACGTTTCGCAGCGCCTGGTATGGGATGCTTCTCCTTTGAACTTTGTACGATTGTGATGACGTCATCGGAGCAAGCCTCTCACGGCATATGCATTGAATGGGTGGCTATCTTTTGGAGGTGTGTCTATTCGATGTGCGAGGAGCAAATAAAAATTAAGTTTTTTAAATGTTTTCTTTCGGATTTGTTTATTAAGACATTAGCTAATATTTTAAATTCTATAATAGATTTAAATCTTTTCTTTCAGTAACTTTTGAAGTCCCCGTATTCTTACTATAAATTAAAAATTTCGTTAATTTTAAATCAGAATCTGTTTTGTTGGAGGGCTGTCATAACTTAGTTTTGGTTTAAAAAGATCGCGGGCTCCGGCTCCGGTCTGCCGACGCCGATGCATGTGGAAACCGATAAAAAGTTTTTCGAAAACGATGTCTACGATTTTAACAACTCCTGTTAAATTATTTCTTGACACCGTGGAAAGGATTTTAATTACGTTTCTCATCAATACCAAATTCGATTTATGCTGCACTTTAATTTTTAAAAGAAATATCTATCTTCAAGTGGAGTAGAGCTTTTATTGGCAAGAATTAATTTATGAACGGTGACCAACGGGAAGCCTTTTCTTCTCTTCGAAAAAGATGGAATAAACATGTAATTTATATTGTTATCAAGTCTCCTCTTCATTTATTTTACAGACTACACGATCCAAGTAAGAATTTTCATTTATTTCTATTTTTTTACAATTGCTGACCTCAAAGAACAGAGTGTTTTATTGCAAATATTACACAACGCATGTAACTAAAAAGAACTTCAAATTTAAATTATACCTTCAAATTAACTGCACTTTATTAGTAATACCACAAGCAGTACGATAACTTGGCGCAAGAGTGCATGGTGTACAAATGTACGAAGCCGTGTAAAGAAAAAAGATTTAAATCTACAAAACTAGTTTTTGTAAAATGTACAGGAACTTGTTACTAAACTGTAAGTTTTTAAAAATTTTATCTGTACACTGTAAAGAAAAAATAATGTAAATCTACAAAACTAGTTTTTGTAAAGCTACAGAAATCTGTATGCCTACTAAAATTTTATAGGTACAAATGGATTATTACATGTTTTTTTCAGTTAAATAAAATGTTCTAACAGAGCTACCAAGTCTCCGGCTTGTTAGATTCCGGTATTTTAATACAGAAAATGTTGTTTTATTTAATTGGAACATTCTTCAGATTTAAAAGAACAGCAATTTTCTCTAAGATAATACTGGTGTGCAAAAAGCCGGATACTTGGCAACTCTGTTCTAGGCATCTGAGTTTCCTAAGAAATTCTCAGTAACGTTACAGATTTTTTTGTAGTGTATAATTTCATATAGTTAAAATGCATTCTGTGTTATGTTATATATCTACTTATTAATATACAGGCAAACAGTCACCGCATAAAGAAGTTTTTTTAATTGAAAACACCATGTTTAAAAATGAGACTTTGAGTATGCATTTTTTTAATATGTCGAAGAAATAACATTTTTGTTTAATTTAAAGGAAAGGAAATATACATATTTAATCATTTTCTTTTAATATCGGTTCTAAATTCTGTGGTTGTAAAGCAGAGAGTGGGATAAAATAATGTTTAAAATTAAAAAAGAAAAACTTGAACATCTTGAAAATTTTAATGGCTCTCCTTATCTTTTAAACTACACTAAAATAAAATAAATGATACAATTTTTTTTTGTTGTTGTTGAAAATCCCTTTTCAAAGAAGTTAGAATCTTTGATGGAATTTTCAATCTTTCGTAAATATCTGCGTAATTTCGAAAGGAACTTTTAATGGAAACTTGACGTCAATATTTATTTGGAAAAATGCTGACGGATTTTAGTTCTCTATTAAAAAAGAGTAATTTCGCTTTGAAGTAAATCCAGTACCACTCACAGAAAATTCTTTTAAATCTCAAAGATTCTTCTGATTATAGATTCAACTTGTAATGGTCTGGTTTTGTATTTTGAAAATGTATTGATCAGTTTGTAAAGAAGAACGAGATGACACCCCTTGATATTCGACGAAAGAAGACGTTTAGAAAGAAACGGTTAAAATAAATTTATAATAAATCTAAAAAAAAAAAATACTGACGACGATTACACATTTTTCAAACGATGTTGACTAGGCCTGTGAATTAAATTTAAATGAAAAAGAAATAACATCAATTTGAAATAATGTTTAATTATCGTCAGTATCGTTATGAATATGCTTTTGGCTAAAATTTCGCTGGAAATAAACAGTGAATCGAAGGCTATGTATTTCGGCTTTACGAAGCGATATACCTTTATTCCCTTAATAAACAAAGAAGTAAAATGCATGCTTTTGATATTTATACACGTAAAAAAAATATATAATTAAAAAAACAGACAAAGTTCGCATTTGACTTGGAAAAAACAAACAAACACACCTGACAAAAGGATATGTTTTTCGCTGATTTCTTGTTTATTCTCGCCTAACGTTATAACCTTTACACGGGGATTCGGAAAGCATCTGTCCGATAATACATTGCAAATCCAGACGGATACTGTCCGAATCGCCGTGTAACGATTAAATGAAAATCCATGACACTAAAAAACTAACCTTTAAACATCGGTATAGGAACTTCATGTTATAAAAACTGATTCAAAGCTAATGAATACAAAGAACATGATGCTCAGTGACTAATACGAAAACATGTTTCTCCGACTAAGACTACGAGACAATTCTTGTTTGAAAATTATTTGGCAGGATCTTTTATCTTGGAAATCAAGATGTAATATCCAACAAAAGGACTATCAGACTTAACATCTTATAAAATAAAATTCTTATCTTTGTTTATATAATAAAACGCACAATAAAAATTCATTCTCATTTTGGGTATTCTAACACCTAAAACTAAAATTCTTTTAAACTTTTTTTTTTATCAAAATACTATTTCCATTAACTTTAACTTTCATTCAGATTATTATTCACAACTAAACACAGATATTTGATTATTTATACTGAAGGAATAAAACTCAGTATGCTTACGGAACCAAAATTTAAAGGGAAAACGTCCTTTTTCGCTCATCATTCCGGCAAAGCAAACAGTTCGTAAAAAATGTATTTCTATTTTCGCCTATAGCGACCAACTGCTACGGTTTTCTGCCGCCGCTATTACTGTATAGAAATATTCCTATTACTCATCTACAGGAATATTCGATTAATTATAGCGGTGAATATTATTACGGAATAGTGGTAATAAAAGTTTTAAATTTTGGCAGTGATTTATTGAGGCTTTGCTTTATCAAATAATTCTGGTCTAACTAAAATCATAGAAATATCAGTGTATCCTAATGAAATCATCGAAACATCAGTGTAGTACAATAAGAAATGTATTAACGGAAAATATTATGTCATTAAAGATCCGTATAATATGAGAAATTTAGGTGCAAAATGAAATAAAAAATCCTTGCTGGCCCGGCCTACAGGCGGAAGTAGATTTCAAAGTTAAATATACTAATTTCACCAACAAAAACTAAATCATGATCAGAGATAAACCAACTTTAATAATTTTATCTGGTTGCTTTTGACGAGTTTTTATTTCATTTTTATATAAGAGCTGATTTTATCAGAAACATGTTAAGGCGGTATTCAAAAAAAATATTTTTCCATGCTCAACAACTCAATTTTCTGGCACATTTTCAGATTCATTTTTAATCAAAAAAATATGAAACTTGGTGACGTGATTTTTTAAGAGATTTATAAGCGACCTGTTGTTTTATTTTTCGTTCAATTAATTAAAACTTGATTTATAAACAATTATTTTCACAGTCGGACAATATTTTTACACAATATTTCTAACACAATCGCTTCGGGAAATTCGGTTAAAAATGCCCACTTTGACATAATTTTTTGAAATATATTCTGCCTCTATCAAAAAATCGATCATTACGGTACATTATATAGTTTCTGAATAAGAGAATCTACCAATTGGATGCGTTTGGGAGCAAAAATGAATTTAAAAATGAGTCAGAAAACAAGCAGTTTAGTACACCCTTAATACGATGATTTTTTTCTGCAACCGCTTTGTATTTTTAATTTATTTTTGCTGTAAGAATTGGTCCTATCAAAAACTTTCAATATAAATGTTGTAAACAATATTAAGAAGATATATAATGAATTCATGCGAATTTTATATCTTGTGAATTAACGAAGTTATGGATTTTTTCTTCTTCAACTCCCCCTTATTGTTTTCGTTTTATTTTTTATTTTATTTTATTTTTTTGCAGTACAAATTGGTCCTATCAAAAATTTGTCAATATAAAAGTTGTAGATAATATTAAGAAGATTTATAATAAATTTAATTGGATCTGATATCTTAAGAATTGGCGAAGTTATGAATTTTTTTTCTCCCTAAACTCCTGTGATACATAATGACACTGTGATACATGTATTCTGTTATACATAGATTTTTGACCCTATTTTTAGAAGTAATAAAAACTTTAAACTCATTTGATATGTACAAAAATTAAGAAGTTATAGTTTTTTTTTTCCGTTTTCACAAAACCACTCCCTATTTCCATCCCCTTGGTCCGATTTTGCCCATTAACGAACTTGACCGAGATTTCATGCCCCTTGATTTTATGTATCAGTTTGGAAGAGATTTTTGCAGAATTATGGAAGTTATCGTGTCCAGAAGAAAGTGATATATATATATATATATATATATATATATATATATATATATAGATATACATATATATATATATATATATATATATATATATATATATATATAAAGCAGTATAAGATTATATTTAGCCTGAACCAGCGCACCCCCCTCACAGAACAAGAAGAACAAGAAAAATAACTATGTAAACATTAAAACTTTAACAAAAACTAGGAAAAGATAGGCTGCGGCCTCATCGGCAGTGGGTTATGTTTCAAAACCAGCCGAGCATTCGATAAAATATATATTAGTGGCAGTGGGTTTCGGCCAGAACAGTGATAGCAAAATCAAATGTTAAAACATTCGATGGCTATTATCACATGCTCCCCCACCGGACCCTTCGCCAACAATATTAAATGAATTATCCGGTGGGGGAGCATGTGATAATAGCCATCGAATGTTTTAACATTTGATTTTGCTATCACTGTTCTGGTCGAAACCCACTGCCACTAATATATATTTTATCAAATGCTCGGCTGCTTTTGAAACATAACCCACTGCCGATGAGGCCGCAACCTATCTTTTCCTAGTTTTTGTTAAAGTTTTAATGTTTACATAGTTATTTTTCTTGTTCTTCTTGTTCTGTGAGGGGGGTGCGCTGGTTCAGGCTAAATATAATCTTATACTGCTTTATATTTAATTTATGTGTTTTACTGCAGCTGTTTGGCGCATTTCACATGAATTTATCTTGTTTTTTGTTGGTGATTACTGTGCTTTACGTTTATATATATACAGGGTGATTCATAAAAGATGGGCAGAACTTTAAGGGGTTATAGTACACTTAAAGACAAATAATATTAAATAGGAGACTAAGGGTCCCAGACGTATTCCCAAGGAGATAGGGGGCATTAAAGTTTAGGGTCCGAAATTTCAAATGATTATAAAACATGGAAAAATTGGTCGATTCGTTTGCGGTTTTTGCAAAAAATTTTCTTTATGCCAGTATTTTCTTGAAATAAAATTTCAAAGTTCAATTTCAAAAAATGCCGATAGGGGGCGCTTTAGACTTTGGAGTAACAAACAACTATTTTTTAACGTTATTTTTTGTATTTCTTTAAATGATTTCGAAAGCTTAGACTGAAACTTAAATTTTGATCTAAAAATCTGAGTCCTAACGAGTAGTTAAGTAGCGTAAACTGAAATTTGAAATTTGAAACCCTTCTCCCCCCAGAACAAAAATCAGTTATTCCCGATCTTTGCGTCGTGGATTAGGCTCTAACTACTGCCGCGTTCTGCTAAAATTATTCTTTATGTCAGTATTTTCTTGAAAATAAATTTTAAAGAAAATTTTCAAAAAATTCCGATAGAGGGCGCTTTATACTTTGGAGTAACGAACAACTATTTTATACCGTTATTTTTTGTGTCTCATTAAATGCTTTCTAAAGCTTAGACTTAAACTTAAATTTTCAGCTCAAAATCTGAATCGCTGAGCGTGGTTCAGTAGCGAGGGGAGGGTGTTCAAATTTCAACTTCTGAACATAGTTCAGTTTGCACTACTTAACCATGCCCAACGATTCTGTGCTGTGATACGAGGCAAAAATACAAGTTTCGTCAAGGACTGCATAGTCGGAATTCACTCATAAAGGCACTGGCACAGTTGGAAACGTCGCTCATGCAAACGTTAAAGCTCCATTCCTGACGCTAGTCACCGAGTGAAGAAGGAAACAGAAAGTATGCAAATGTCAAATGGGGAAGAAGAAGAACACGTATGCAAAATTTCGACACGATTCAGGCATAAAAACCACTGAACGGTGAGTCAAGTGTAAGTCGCTGTAGTAATGAATCGGAAGATGATGCCCTTCACGAATAAGGAAAAGGCTGAGATGCATTTAATTTACGGAGCGGCAGATGGAAATGGTGCAGAGGCACAACGAATGTACGGAGAGCGATTTCCCAACAGGCGGTTGCCTAACCGCAAAACTTTCGAGCGCTTGCACAGACAGTTGTGTGAGACGGGATCATTTCTCGCTTCCCGGTCGAATGCAGGTCGTGCAAAAAAGGACGAATCAGTAGTTGTTGCAGAAGCCATTCTGGATGTAGTAGCGGCGCAGCCAAGTACAAGTACACGAACAGTGGCTAGGCAGGTGGATACCTCACAGTCCATGACTTGGAGGGTACTGAAGGATGAACATTTGCTCCCGTTTCATGTGCAACGAGTCCAGAAACTGTCTCCAGGGGATTATCCAAATCGTATTGAATTCGCCCGCTGGTTTCTGCAGCAGAACGCGCTAAATCCACATTTTGGACGAACTGTGCTTTTCACCGATGAATGTACCTTCACACGTGAAGGTACATTTAACACACACAATGCACATGTATGGGCGGATGTCAATCCACATGCTACGTATCCACATGCTCATCAGAGACGCTTTTCCATCAATGTTTGGGCAGGAATCCTCGGAGACCACCTAATCGGACCGTACCTTCTTCCTGAACGCCTCAACGGTAAAACATACCTCACATTTCTGCAACATGTGCTGCCAGACCTGTTAAACGTTGTTCCTCCACGCATCCGGCGGGTCATGTGGTTCCAGCACGATGGAGCGCCAGCCCATTACGTACGAGACGTCCGCAACTATCTGGACATCACATTTCCGAACAGATGGATTGGTCGAGGTGGTCCTGTTGCTTGGCCTGCTCGCTCGCCAGATCTTTCACCCCTCGATTTCTTTTTTTGGGGACGATTGAAGGCTCTTATGTACGAGACACCCATTGAATCCCCCGAGGAACTGGTCGCCAGACTTTCCGCCGCTGTAGGGGAAGTGCTCGAAAAGCCTGATGTTTTCGCGAATGTTCGCCGTTCCATTCTTCGCCGTTGTTCTGCGTGCATAACCTCTGGTGGTCACAATTTTGAACATTTATTGTAATTACATGTTAATAAATATGCTTTGGTAACATAATCCTAATTTGTGTCTTTTTACCTCGTATCACAGCACACAATGTGTGGACATGGTAAACTGAACTGTGCTCAGGAGTAGAAATTTCAAACCCCTCTCCCCAGAAACTTAACCACGTCTAACGATTCAGATTTTGGGCTGAAAATTTAAGTCTAAGCTTTAGAAAGCATTTAATGAGACACAAAAAATAACGGTATAAAATAGTTGTTCGTTACTCCAAAGTCTAAAGCGCCCTCTATCGGAATTTTTTGAAAATTTTCTTTAAAATTTATTTTCAAGAAAATACTGACATAAAGAATAATTTTAGCAAAACGCGGCAGTAATTAGAGCCTAATCTACGACACAAAGATCGGGAATAACTGATTTTTGTTCCGGGGGGAGAAGGGTTTCAAATTTCAAATTTCAGTTTACGCTACTTAACTACTCGTTAGGACTCAGATTTTTAGATCAAAATTTAAGTTTAAGTCTAAGCTTTCGAAATCATTTAAAGAAATACAAAAAATAACGTTAAAAAATAGTTGTTTGTTACTCCAAAGTCTAAAGCGCCCCCTATCGGCATTTTTTGAAATTGAACTTTAAAATTTTATTTCAAGAAAATACTGGCATAAAGAAAATTTTTTGCAAAAACCGCAAACGAATCGACCAATTTTTCCATGTTTTATAATCATTTGAAATTTCGGACCCTAAACTTTAATGCCCCCTATCTCCTTGGGAATACGTCTGGGACCCTTAGTCTCCTATTTAATATTATTTGTCTTTAAGTGTACTATAACCCCTTAAAGTTCTGCCCATCTTTTATGAATCACCCTGTATATATATATATATAGAGAGAGAGATATAGATATATATATATAGATAGATATAAAGTTTTCTACTGAGGGTGGTTTTGAGTACTAGGGGTCATGATCGGTGTAGATCTGCAAAACCTTTTCAAAAATTCTAACATAAGGGAGAATGTTATAGGTAGTATTTCATACGAAATCTACCTAAAAGAGGGCTACTACATACAAAGAAATACTGTACTTTTTTTTGGAAATAATATCTAACGGTATTTGATATATCCTTCGCAAATATACAATATAATGATAGTTATACAGATGGATATTTAAAGAAAAAGAAATCAAGGTCGACGGCAAACAAGATTTCTGATCTGGTAAAAAATTTAAAAATCCATAGAAAGTCTGTCAAATATATAACGATTTCCTCTTTTATACAAGGCTTAAAAGATTCATACGGTCTTCTCTTAGACCTTTCTTGAGGCACTGTTTATTGTTTCTGCTTTATTGGTTCTGCTATTGTTTCTGTTTTGGTAATAGATTTCTAATCAAATCTAACCGCTCATATGAAAATCAAACAAAATTATATAAGCAGATAGATACCTTGGTACGCTGTAACTGTACGTTACAATAACATTTAGATTTAAAACGAAATTTTATAAACAAATTTCGGGGTAAATGTTTCTAAAAAGATTTACTGGTTGGACGATCACGAAGTGGGGATCCTCAAGTTTTTTTAGAAGTGCTTCTGAAAGTTCAAAGTTAAGTCTATAATCAACAAATTTTAAATAAAAGTTTTTGTATATTTATTAAAAATATTGTTGAAAAGTTGTCAAAAATGTATTTGTATCTTGAACATAGAATGAAAAGCTTTAAATTGCTTTTAACTGACGCACGTTTGCGAAATGAGAAGAAGAATCGAAACAAGGAACCGAATATACATCTTTGAAAAAAAAAAAAAAAAAAAAAAAAAAGAAAGAAAAAAAAAAAACTGAAAATAATCTGATTATGCAGCTTTTCGCTAATGCTGAAAAAGCTTATTATAGTAACTTTCTGATAAAAGAAGCATAGATTGTCCGTTTAAATACTACAAACTTTATTTTTTATGTTTAATAGAAATCTAAACTTAAAAAAAACTAAATAAATTACGATTGAATTAAATATTGGATATTAATGTAAACATGTACTTATTTTCCCTTTTATTTACTATATTATATAAATATTAGGAACAGGGAGTCCTTATCACATGGGCAAAGCGTTGTATGCAGCTCTTTAAAAAATCAATTTATATTTCATTTCAGAAAAGCATCAGTTTAAAAATCTCAAAATTTCAGATAAAAACTAATATTTTTTTATGTTATTTGAATATTATGTCAGTAACGTTTATTTTTCATTTCGTTTTGGAAATGTTTTATGTATGCTAGCTATAAGGGATATCAACTCTTAAATTAATAACAGAAAATACTCGTGAAATTTTACACATTTTTTTTATTACAACTAGTAGACTTTGCTCCTTATGAGCTACGCTATCCAACCGCAAACTCTAAAAGCACGCCAATTTGATCGAATTAAAAAAAAAATCGGAAGGCTGACTTATAATTAAAAAAAAGTGGCGATCTCCCTGTTAACGGATTGTTTTCAGCTTTTATTAAATCATATCAGTGAAAAATTTCAAAATAAGCTAATATAAAATTAATTAAGTAAACAGAGTCTTTGTCTCCCGGTATTTTTTAACAACGCTATAAGAAAGTTCTTTTAAATAAGACATTTTAAAATAATCGTTTTAAATCTGACGTAATTTTCACCAAAATTTTCGTTTCTTTTTTAATATTCACGTGAAAATATTTTTGTTGTTAGAAAGGAAATATTTGCGCTCTCTTAGAAATTCACAACCATAATTTAAAAGATTCTCTCAAAATATGAAATAAATGTCTCGCGCAAATATATTTTAAAATTTAAACTGTTTGGCAATATTATTGCTTTGCCATTTTAAATATGGCGTAATTTCCTTCATTTACAATTTTTAACGCGTATTAAGAAATTTATTATTTTACAATTTTCTTTCTCTTTTAAAATTCACATGTAAATATAGTTTTATGCAGGGGCGCCATTTCAGAACTTTCTTGGGGGGGGGGGGGGATTTTTTAAAGGAAGTTATATAACTGAGGTAAGATCCCAGCGTCTCCCCCCCCCCCCCCCGACCCCAACGACAACGAGAAACTTAAACTGAATCATGCTTACAAAAACAGGTTTCCGTCTTAGCAGGTAAAATTTTAATATATTGAATATGAAAAATTTTCTTTTTAGAGAGGACTCTATTATAGGTTCCATTTTTACAGGTATCCTCACAGACTATTAAACCATCCACTCTATAGTATAGCTCTGAAAAGAGATGTATTACAGTAAAACTTGTGAAAACGAAGCCTGTCTATAACAGAATTCTTTTTCAAAAGGGAAAAAAATCAAATTTCGATGGAAAAACGCCATACAATTATACATGCTAAGAGAGACCTGTCTAAAATGGAACTTTTTTCTTACCTTTCGACTTCTTTTTTTTTTTCAGGTTTTACTACAGGGGCGCCATTTGAAGAGTTTCTTGGCGAAGGACAACGAAAACTTTTCATTGAGGAACAGGAAACGTGCAGAATTGCACAACGTGCAGAACTGCACAAATCTCACAGAAAATTGGAAAATCCCGCACAATAAAAAAGCTCTGATTTTGTCTCTTTAACTTCTTTCACGGACATGTGATTATTCTGCGAATTATTTTTATTTTCGTGAAAGTCCACGATTTTTTTTCTTTCGAATTTCGCAAAATCAATTTGTCAATGGGTCAAAGAAAAAAATCGCAATTTTTGCAAATTTTGGAAAAAAATAATCGTCGAGAAAAAAAATCGCTAATTTCTCCAAACGATAGTGGAAAATATTGCGACTTTTATCAGAGATCGCGAAAAGAAATGCAGTTTTCGTCAAGTGGTTGTACAAGCTAAAATCTTGAATTTTGTTAAAGGATTGTGAAAAAATCGCGAATTTAGTCAAAAGATTGCACAAAAAATCACGAAAATTTAGTCAAATAATTGAGGTGAATTTCATCAAACGATCGTGAAATAAGATACGAAATTTCGTGTAACTATCACGCAAAAAATTACAAATATTTTTAGTTGGTGGTTGGAAAAAATAATCACGAATTTCAGCAAATGATCGCGAAAAAGAATCGCGAATTTTGTCAAAAGATCGCAAATACAAATATAGAATTTCGTCAGTTGGTCGCGCAAAAATACTGTGAATTTCGACAAATGATCGCGAGAAAAAAAGAAAACAATTTCGATAACGATTCCAGAAAAAAAATCGTTAATTCCTTGAAACTGCCGCGAAAAGACAGATAATCACGAAAAAAGAATCATGAAATTCAATCAGTCATGAGATAATCATGAGATAATCTTGAACGTCATGAATAAGTCAAGGAATTTGCAACTTTTGTGATCTATAGCGATAAGAATATTTTCATTACTGATTTTCTGCAAGTAAAGGTAAGGTAAAGTGTTAATTGTTTCGAATTGCGCTTTCGCTATTATGAGGTGCGTTCGTGTTAATACTATTTTTCAAAGAAATCCTGAATATTTTTCGGATGAAAAATGAATCTACATATATGAACATTAAGGAATACTATACCTTCATTTTTCTACATAAAAGGTAAAGTTTATATTAAAGATATAATTGTAGACTTCACTTACAATAATTGTATTAAAATATTTCGTGTCGGGTTGCCTTTCAATGTAAATCTTTTTAGTAGTTTACGTATTTACATTAAATTACAGTCCTGGGGCAGGATAGGTTGAAGTATTATCTTGGTTGTGAGTGAGGCACATTTTAAGTTTTTCGGATTGTGCTTTACCTCTTTCAGTCGAATTCGGGATGATCTCGGTTTTAACAAGGAAGCCCTGAATATTTTTCAAATGAAAAACTATAGATTTGACTATTAATGGTGGCACATAGTGATAACCCATTTGTTCATTTCAGTACATAAGGGATAATATTATAAACGTGTTAAGATATGGAGTAATGTTCTTTTACTTTGGGATTTGGTGGATATCGGTCGGTATTTGGGTTGAAAAAATTTTGTCGAGTGCGCACAGACTCACTTCCTAGGCGTTGAAGAATTTTGAGAGTGTACCATATATAATATGATTTAATAAAGCAAATAATTAAATTATTTGACAACATTGCAATGATTGCAGTAAATATAACATGACACTACTAATCCAAAAAAGTAAAAAAGTCAGACAATTAAGAACTTGAATTATACTCGCTCCTTCATCCACCCCCCGCTCCCGCAAAAAAAAAAGTACATGAAAAAACTCTACCTCTGAATTTGTAGCCATGAGGGGACTAGCTTTCCTCGGATCAAGTTGTACACGGCTGAGAAGCAACTGATAAAAGAAAATGTGTGTCATGTATTTTTAAAATTAGCCAAAGTACGTTATATATCTCATTTTAAGAAAGTTCGAATTGATTTTTTTTAAATAATTATTAATTTCTATGCATAAAGCATTTTTTAATGACATGTTTTTATTGCAATCAAATCAGATAAATTATTTTAGCGTTTGAGCATTTTTTAAATTTTTGTTTGAGTCTGACATTTGTTGGTTGATAAATTTTCTGAAAAATCAAATTCCTTGGGGGGGGGGGGTGGTGTATTTCCCCACCACCATCACCCAATTCATATGGTGCCCTTGGTTTTATGTTCAGATTTTGCTCCTATAAAACTCTTTTAATGGAACGATTTTGTCATAACATTAAATATCTTTTAAAATAATTATTCAGTTTGAAAACTGTCTGTATCAACGTATTTATCAAACATTTTTCTATAATACCACCGATTTTCATATTTTTGTACGCAGCAGTTTTCTTAATATTAATGAAGACCCCAGGTCACAAAAAATTCAAAACCGGTAGCAGTGATAACGTTAGTTACTTTTTTTTTGAATAGAGAGATACTAAAACGTCAATGAGGGTTACTAAGAAACTATAAGGGCATTTGTCCATTTCTCTACATAAGGGGTAATATTATATAGTATAAACATGTTAAAATATGGAGTAATATTCTTTTACTTTGGGATTTGGTGGATATCGGTCGGTATTTGGGTTGAAAAAATTTTGTCGAGTGCGCGCAGACTCACTTCCTAGGCGTTGAAGAATTTTGAGAGTGTACCATATATAATATGATTTAATAAAGCAAATAATTAAATTATTTGACAACATTGCAATAATTGCAGTAAATATAACATGACACTACTAATCCAAAAAAGTAAAAAAGTCAGACAATTAAGAACTCGAATTATACTCGCTCCTTCATCTCCCCCCCCCCCCCCCCGCTCCCGCAAAAAAAAAAAAAAAAAAAAAAAAAAAAAAAAAAAAAAAACATGAAAAAACTCTACCTCTGAATTTCTAGCCATGAGGGGACTAGCTTTCCTCGGATCAAGTTGTACACGGCTGAGAAGCAACTGATGAAAGAAAATGTCTGTCATGCATTTTTAAAATTAGCCAAAGTACGATATATATCTCATTTTAAGAAAGTTCGAATTGTTTTTTTTTTTTTTAATAATTATTAATTTCTGTGCATAAAGCATTTATTTAATGACATGTTTTTATTGCAATCAAATCAGATAAATTATTTTAGCGTTTGAGCATTTTTTAAATTTTTGTTTGAGTCTGACATTTGTTGGTTGATAAATTTTCTGAAAAATCAAATTCCTGGGGGTGGGGGGTATTTCCCCACCACCATCACCCATCTCATATGGTGCCCTTGGTTTTATGTTCAGATTTTGCTCCTATAAAACTCTTTTAATGGAACGATTTTGTCATAACATTAAACATCTTTTTAAATAATTATTCGGTTTGAAAACTGTCTGTATCAACGTATTTATCAAACATTTCTCTATAATACCACCGATTTTCATATTTTTGTACGCAGCAGTTTTCTTAATATTAACGAAGAAAGACCCCAGGTCACAAAAAATTCAAAACCGGTAGCAGTGATAACGTTGGTTACTTTTTTTTTTAGAATAGAGAGATACTAAAACGTCAATGAGGGTTACTAAGAAACAAATTTTTAGAAAATGCAACAAATATTTTCAATTGTTTGTGACTTCATTTTAGCAACAATCAAGGGTAAGGAAAAAGACAGGCTACCGCGGTCAATTACAAATATCTTATTTTACAGACTGCTCGAGGAATGCACCAATGTAGAAGTACGAAAAGAGCATCACGTCACTCTAGCGGTCTGTTAAAAAATATACTTTGGATGTGCCGCGGTAGCATGTCTTTTTCGTTAGCCAATCTATGTATAAAATTAAAATATACTTTGTTTTAATAATTATTCACTTAGTGACAAAAATTATATTACAGCAAATGACAAAAAATTAATACAGCTATAGAGGTTTATATGTTAAATAATGTTTGTTGTATAATAATGATTTTTTTTTCTTTTTTTTTTTTTTTTTTTTTGTAAAGCATGGATATTTAAATATTTATTTCAGTTCTAAAATAGGCTTTATTAAATTTTATAAATTTAAATCTACCTTTGAATATATATATTTTTTAATTGAGACTTAATATATTTCAATTCATTAAATTGCGTTTTTAAAGGCCCTGTTGATTACATTACATAAAGTAACTAAATAATATTTAAACAAATTCGTAATTGAAATGTTTTATTTTTAATTCTTTTTTTTTTGTACTTACGAAAATCTAATTAATAATAAAAGCTATTTTATAAATAAAAAAAAGTTACGTTAATTACCTCATTAAGAATTTATCCTTATTACTTATTAAAAACAAGGTCATTTCTAAACGCGTTCTCAGATTAAAAAAAAAAAAGAAATGTTTCACATAAAAACAATAAATTCATAATGATTTGAACATTATGAGTTGCAAATTACCCCATTATTATTTCAGAGACCAAATCTCTATAAATTACATGGAAAAAGTAGAGAATAAGAAAATTTTACGTACCATTAAAAAATCTCTTTGAAGGCAATTTTACAATTAACTTTTAGATAGGCGTTGAAGTAAAATTTTATTTTATTAAATTACATACGCCATAAAATATATTTTTGCCGTAAATTCATATATAAGAAAATTTATGCGATTTAAACTTCCTTTATTTTTCGTGTAATGGATTTTTGTTTCTTTAATTAATAAATGATTATTAGACATGGGATAATATAGGAAAATATATATTCATTTAATGCATTGCACTTTAAAATATAAATCTGAATTACACAACAAAAATAAAACTAATTAATTTACTAGTACAATAAAAATATCAATAATAGATAAAATAACAATCGATATATATTAAATAAACGTTTGTGACGTCAAAATTTGAGAATACAATTATTTAGTAATATCGAATGACATGCTAAAGTAAGTTTCTTCAGGTTTTGGGACTGCCAAAGGAGAGAGAATTTTGCACTTTGAGGGTATTTTTTCATTTAAACTATAATGATTCTTACATGTTCAACTTCGAAAAGAAAAGCTCAATTTTTTAAAGTAAAAACAAATCGCAGAAATTTCTATGGGATCTAATCAAATTAAAAAAATAAATGCAGTCTGCACACCGCGAACTTCTAATGTATAAAATGATCTGAAAATGATTAATTACCTATGTATAGTTTTTCTCCTGTCAAACTCTTTCAATGGAACGATTTTGATCAACTTTAACATTAAATATCTCTTAAAATAATTATTCGATTTGAAACTATCTGCATCAGCGTGTTTATCAAAAATTTCTCTATAATACCACCGATTTGTTATATTTTTGTATGCAGTAGTTTTCTTAATATTAACGACAAAATACCCCAGGTGACAAAAAATTCAAAACGGGAGGAGGTGAAAACGTTAGTTACATTTTTTTTTTTTTTTTTTTTTTTTTTTTATTAGATAGATACAAAAACGTCAACGAGGGTTACTAAGAAACAAATTTTAAGAAAATGCAACAGAAATTTTCAATTGCTTGTGACTTCATTTTAGCAACAATCGAGGCGAGGCTAAGGGGAAAAGACAGTCTACCGAGGTGCATTACACTTTAACAGTCTGATTTTTCTTTTTTTACAGAGTGCTGAAGTCACGTGATGCTGGAATGCACCAATGTAGGAGAACAAAAATAGAATCACGTCACTCAAGCGGTCAGTAAAAAAAGACACTTTGGATGTACCGCGGTAGCCTGTCTTTTTCGTTAGCGTCGAACAACAATCAAAGTATAAAATTAAAATATACTTTGTTTTCATAATCACCCATTTAGTGAAAAAAAATTATATTACAGAAACTGGCAAAACAATTAATGCAGCTATAGAGGTTTATATGTTAACGAATCATTGATGATATGTATATATGATGATAGTATGTAAATATGATAATGTATTTTTTCTTTTGTAGCATGGATATTTAAATATTACCTATAATATAATGACCTAATTCTGCATGTAAGTGAAGAATAACACATTTTAATACTCATGAATATGTTCTACCGTTACACAAACGTATGTAAATGCTTATTAGGTGATTCTGAAATCCTTTGGTAGAGCTGAAAATCATTTCAAGCTTTTATGTTGCAGGGTTACCGTGACTATTATATTTTTTTAGACATTTTGCTGTTGGTCCCCTATTATCTAAGTGTCCTAGTGACAAAACCTAATAACAAACACGCTCTTTGCAGTCCCGATATTCAAGAATAATTCGTAGTGTTTTCTCTAAATAATAAACTCGAGCATATTTTGATTGCCTAAGAGGGACTGCTCAGACGAGGAATCCAAGTCTGTAGAGCATAGCGTCCCTCCCGGTCGCCTTTATTAAGGTCTTAAAAAAATCTACATAAAAAGCTCTGCCCGCTGGGGCACAGACCGTCCCTTCGCGACAGAGAGCGAGACTCGAGCATATTACAATTTTTATACGATGAATTAGGTCAGGGAAATAGTAAATCTGAATTTTTAATCCGTGAATTTTAATTCACATTGCTAACAAGGCTTAGAACCAACAAACTGAAAATTAAAAATTCAGATTTACTAGACCCAAAGTTCTAAAATCTAAAGTGTGCGGTGATTTTTGGTATATCAAGAATTTCTGATTATTGCTAATTTCTAAAAAAAGTACATACTCACCTAGAAAAAAATAATAAATTAATATCCTTCTTGTAACGTTCTATTTATTAAATATTACCTTCAGGCTGTTTTTATAATTTTGAATTTAGTTGAAAAATATTCATAACTTTGGTTCATCTCATTTTTTGGCAGTCTTTCTGTGTTGAAAGATAGCGACACTGAATTTCGTAAATTTACTTGAAATGTCACGAAAGTCATATATATTATTGTTATTTACTGTAACGTATTATCTGTAGATATTATAAAAAGCGCCGATATTATGAATGCAGAATAACACAGTAATATACCTATGTAATAAATACATTTTCAAATTTATCGGAACATTCACGGAAAAAGAGTTACTTTCTTCGAAAATAATTTAATATTCTGCATAAGCAATGTTCTTAAGAGGCTTTCTGGCTGCACTTTTTGGAGTAACACAAAAAAGCTTTTATTGGGGTCAAAGTAGGTAGAAGTTTCCCTTTTCGTAGAGGAGTTCGGTTTTCCCCTGATTAAAAACTAAGTGCTTTTTCTTGTAATTCATCAATGGAAAAACACCATAGTCATGTTATACGTATTTTCATAAAGACTATATAAAAACATAAATATTTTATTCTTCAGAATTCTTATATTTCTATATGAAAAACTAACTATAGTAATATTGAGAAATTACATTATTAGGAAATAGAAGTAAATGCATAGAAGAAGATCATTTTATTTTATCAGATGATTTGTAAAAACAGAACTGTGTATCCGGGAACAATTAATAGGAGTTTCCTTCATGAAGATATTAATTAAAGTGATTAGTTATTTTGACAAAGATAAAGAACTTCTGACATTCTGAATCTGTTTTATCCTTATTGGGTAACAATTCTCTGATAAAGGGAACTCTTAAATAATTGTTACTAAAAGTGTAGTTATGTTTTTACTCATCATTTAGAAAATTAGAACTCTTTCATATTTCAACACTTAGTATTACGTTTCTTACATATATTTTTTTAATATTAAAAGCAGTATTTTTAATGTTCTGCAAATATGTATCGTTAAAGTATGATTTACCACCGTTGTTTGAGAATACGTTACCTAGCCAATAAATAATCCTTAATATAGGATTCGGGTTTTCTCGTTCATACACCCTGCATATATCTTAACGTGCTAGATCATGGCTTAACCATGGTGGCTGCAGAAGATAATATATTTCCTAATGAATTTTAATTTGATTTGTAGCATGTTAAAAATATTTCATTAAAACAACTTATTACATTTTTTTCTGAGGCCATTTCTTTCTGGCACATCATAAGGATCATGTGCCACACATGTTCAGAACTTAAACTGTAGTATAATACTTTTTAAACATTGTAATTTAGTGGATACATGGAGAAGCTTAAATACCAAATATTAGAGCATTTTTTTTATAAAAAGCTATTCTTAAATTAAAAATCATGCGAATAAAGGAAACTGAATCTTGCAGTTAACATACGTCTGATTTTCTCTGTACCTTTCAGGGTACGAATTATCAATGTGAGTTCCTTTAGAAGTGAATTCGCAACTGTTTTCACCCCATTAATCTATACCAGTGGTTACCAACCTTTATTGGTACGCGACCCACCTTTAAGTTAAAAAAAAAAAATTGAGAGCCACCTAATATGAGGATGTATTTAATATCAGTATGGAAATTATTCTATGACCTCTAAAAGCTATCAGCTGTCCTATCCTACGAAAAAAAAAAATCGTACGATGAATGCACTAGCAACAAAATCAAGAATCCGTAATTCCAACGTGTGTAAATGGAATAATAATTAAAACAACACACGTATTACAAAGACAATGAAATGAAGGGTAGACCGGGGCACGTTGACGCAGTACCCTTTCTTCAAAACGAGTTATAATTGGCGCGCCATCAGTCATGACAGATTGATGCTGCTCCCTAGCGGGTATTCTCACACGTTTTTGAGCATCAGTCGAGCGTCGGTCCAGAATTCGGAACGGATAACCTGTTTTCTGTCACGGTGAGTAAATTTTGTGTTGAAATTATTGAAACTTATTGTGAACTAATAATACTAAGTTAAAGATAAACAAATATATGAACATTAGCAGAATTTTACCCTTTTTACTTTCTTCTATCTGCAATAGAAGAAAGTATTGTAATCGAAATATTTTTACTTCCGGTTTTCGATGGATTTACACGTTTCAGGAGTCAGAGATCCCAAAAAGCAGGTTTATAGAAAATGTCTGTCTGTCCGTGTGTCTGTCGCCATCTTGTACTATCAAAAAGTGTATGAAGTTATGCAAAGAATTGAACTTTTTTTTAAAAGTTTTTTGGCTATAGCAAGCAAGTTCTCACTTAATTTGGAAATAAATCGGCCGGAAGGGGGCGCTGTAATAGCGATTTTTGTGCTATTTTGATTATTGTACCATCGAAAAGTGTATGAAATTATGCATAGAATTGAACTAAATTTTTTTGTATGTTTCTGGCTATGTCAAGAAAGTCCTCCCTGAATAAAAAAAAACTGCTAGAAAGGGGCGCTGTAATAGCGATATCTGTACCATTTTCATTTTATACCATCAAAAATTGCATAAAATTACTCATAGAATGTAACCAAATTTTTTGTGTATGTGTAAGGCTATGGTCAGTAGGTCCTCTCTGAACTTGAAAAAATTCCGGCAGAACGGGGCGCTATAATTGCGATGTCTCTGCCATTTTCATTATTGAACCAAATTTTTTGTGCATGTTTTTGGCTTTGGCCAACAGGTCCTTCTTGAATTTGGAAATATTGAGCGGTAAAGGGGGTCTTTGATAGCGATTTTTATAAAATTTTCTTATATCTATTAAGATGTAAACGCACGTTCTTACTGCGTAAACGTACCCCTGAAGCTTTTTTTGCTCCGTACTGTCTCACAATCATTTTAGTATTTTCAGGCTATTTAGTTTTGTAAATTATTATTTAATGTTTAGCTGAGTAACAGATTCGTCTCTTATAGCTTAGAATCATATAAGCTCAGACAAGAGGAGTTAGAAGCGAAAAAGAAAAAAATGATGGCACAACAAAACAAACAGAAAAAATTACGTAATAATTTACTAGTTTCTATGGAATCAGAACAAGAAGACAGCAAAGGAAAAATTATGAAACCAAAAAACCGCAAAAGGGGAAAAGTTGGTATACTCTGGAAAAAAGAAAATAGTGAATGAATCTGAAGACGAAGCTGAAAACTGTGTGTGTATTTATTGTTTGAAATCATGCAACCAATACAAAAAAGGAAAAGACTGGGTTCACTATCTTAGATGCAAAAGGTGCTTCCATGACAAATGTGCAAAAGGAAACACTTTATTTTTCGTTTGTAAAAACTGTAACACTGATGATGAAGACGACTAAATAGTTTCTGTTCTTAATTAGCAATAAGCCCTATGTTTTGAGTTTAGCCTATAAAATGTTCTTTAATTAATTCTCTTTATTTTTTTCAAACAGTGTTTTAAGTTATAAATAAAACATTTCAATTTTATTAAATATTTATTTCACTCACTTCTTGCTATCACATATAATATGCGTAAACGTGCCCCGTAAATTTGCCCGGGAACAGGGCAAGTTTACGCAAAAGACTTGGATTTAAAAAATATATTTTTTTTTTACGGTTAAAAACACAAATAGGGCAACAACAATGCTAACTAAAAGGTGTGATGGAATATTTATATAGTTTCGGTCAAATATATTCTTAAAATATCGTTTATCGCTGCTTTTATACAATAAAGATTCAAGAATTTGTTAATTAATTATTAAAAAACAAACTCATTATAGCATCAAATTCATGCATTTCGTCACTGGTATTTGCTGATATTTTACTAGTAATTTCCTCATTTTAACTTTATAGTAGCGGAATTTAATGCATGGATCGGTATTTCAAATAGTTATTTTTACATACTTAATAATAGAGAAAGTGGCAATCCTTTTGGTTAAATTTCGCATGATATCATAACCAATTTATATATAATTAAACTAAATAATGGAAAAAGTTTTTGACTGTCATTTTCAGATTTTTTAAGTATGAAAAAGCAACCATAGTTATATGTCTTTAATAAATAGTTCTTTAAAATTAATAATTGAGTATTTTTAAAATTTTGCTTTGAAAAATTCGTAAGAAGTGTATTTTACTCTAGTTATTTACGAATAACGCATATAAACATTATTTTTTATTTATTTACTTTATTTATAAATTAACACATACATATATTGAAGTTTAATTTGTCATTCTCTTTTCATTCACATTTTATAAAACGTCATTTTTTTCTTCCTGCCTGTATAAGTAATGTTAAATAAGCATAAAGTATTGTTTATATTGGTTATAATGGATATCATATTGCGATAAATTTTAGATTTACTAATTACTAATTTACTAATTGAATAACAATATTGGCTAAATTGTGTCTTTACATTGAAAATATTTGGCATGAATTATACTTCTGACATATAAAATATGTTTATTGATTCACGATTATTGGTTAAATATTGGCATATTGGCAACATAAAAAGTTCCCAATGATTGGCATTGTTTCATGCTAATATTTATAATTTTGACCAACATATATACAACATATACAGTCTACACAATATGGCCATTAATGACCGGGCACTTTGAATTTTAGACATTTTGTCGATTATTTAGAAATATACCTGTCAGATTCTTCTGGAATTTCAGGATTA
Source organism: Maratus speciosus (assembly GCA_963932465.1). Lineage (NCBI taxonomy): Eukaryota > Metazoa > Arthropoda > Arachnida > Araneae > Salticidae > Maratus > Maratus speciosus. The sequence continues at coordinate 78,604,431 of OZ010791.1, read as the reverse complement.
AATAGAACAGGTATGATATCATACTCATCAACGTCGATTTGGTAAAGAAGGACAATTATGGAGCCAACAAAAAATCAAATAAAAAATAATACTTGTGATCACCTGTAAAATAAAACGCACGAAATGATCCATCGCTACAGAATATAAATAAACAGACATTGGACAATATGTGTATTCCTTTGTGTAAGAATACCACGTATATTAATAGATATATAGGTATTTTAATTGGGTAGGATACATTTGAACACGTCGGAAAAATAAAAAAATATCACAATGTTCCAAGCTTCAAAACTTGTGTAATAAGTCAAAAATAAAAATGAAACTTTATTTAAATATAAAGCTCATACTTAAATTTATATTTAAATATATATATATACTTGTAAATTCATAAATAAATATTCAAATGATAAGTTTAAAAATATATGATGAGAAGAGAAAAAAAATCTTGCGCGAATGATAAAATCTGAAAATATGCATTTAAACAGGAAATTTTTGTGAAAAGAAATATATAATAGTGTTGCATTTATACTAAAACCAGAATATTTGAAAAAAATATTGACTAAATTAAAAAATTAACAGAAAATTAAAAATTTTCACTTTTTAAAAAATATGTTCAAAGTAAAAAAAAAAAAAAAAAAAAAAAATTACCTTTTTCTGGTTTTAAGTTGTAGATAATACACAAATCAATATGTTTCGAAAATTTATTTTGATGGTCATGCATAGTCTTTTAGTAACACTGCGCGCAGTATCAGTCATCATTTCGATAAACGCAACGCAATGTTTAATTATCTTATGTAGTTTTAATATATATTCTTAACATAACTGTAATAATTAGTAAACTAATGAAAAATTTTTTAATGTGGTTTTTTGTATATTGTTCAGCAATGATTACGGAATCAAAATATGTTATAAAATTGTTTCGAAAATTTTGTAGGTTTAAAGGTATCCTACCCCCTTAAAAAATTACAATATTCTTGCATGTTTTTTGATTATAATATGCATGATTTTCAGCCAAATTTAACGCCAGTTTCAGAAAGATTGATAAAATGTAGCAGAAACAAAATAGTGCAGTTATAAATATATTAAATATTTTAGGAAATATGAGCATTTGTATGAAATATTTTTTTTCTGCGCACGCTCAAACGATAGCAAGAATGTTTTTACATAATTTAATAGTAAACGCTATGGAGCAACTTATTAAAAAAATACAGTCTTATATCGTGAAAAATTAGAAAGACATCTGCTTAGAGTGATCTGAGTTTTAGTTGCTCGCTAAAGCTAGCTGAATGATAAGGGATTGCCCACAAATTGTCAATTTTAATTTAAAACTTTTTTAATTTTTAATTTTTTATTGATGCTTTAGTTATTCTTGTATAACCACCAGAAAGAGTCTATACCATGGTAAAAAGAAGTATCAAAATCGAAGCATATTTTCCAAATCTGCTCGTTGATAGTCACTAAATACTAATTTTTTTCTTAAAGCCAGTTAATAAAAAATGACAATTTGTGGAATACCCCTTATCATTCAGCTGCTTTTAGAGAACAACTAAAAAGTAGCTCAGTCTAATGCGGACATATTTCTGAATTTTTACGATATTTGACTGGATATTTTTAATACGTTGCCCCATAGAGTTGGCTATTAAATTATGTAAAAAGATCCTTGTTATCATTCGCAGAACAAAAATATGTAACTTCTCATATTTCCGGAAATATTTAATTTAGTTATATTCCAATTACACTATAGTGTTCCTACTATACTTTGTCAATTGTTCTGAAACCGGCGTTACATTTGGTTGAAAACCCTGCATGTTATAACCGAAAAACAGGCATGAAAGTTTTTTTATTTTATTTTTAATGATATACGTGATATTCTTACACACGTGAACACACATATTATACATTGTCTGCCTATTTATATTATGTAGCGATAGATCATTTCGTGCATTTTATTTTACAGGGTGATCCCAAGTATTATTTTTTTCTTTGATTTTTTTGGCCATCTAATTGTCCTCCTTATCAAATCGACGTTGATAAGTATGAGGTCAAACCTATTCTTTTTAATCCTGAAATTCCAGAAGAAGCTGAGAAGTAAATTTCTAAATATTCGACAAAATGTCTAAAATTGAAAGTGTCCTGTCATTAATGGCCATATAGTGTATATTTACAATATACAGGGTGTGCCCAGAAGAATTTTACCTGTTGAAAGATGCAGGCAATGTTGCAAAAGTGTTAGTAAAAGTCAGAGGTTATGTTAAAGTTCTTAAAATATTAATGCCATTCATTTTCAAAAAGATACAGGTTACAAATTGTCAAACATTCTCCGTGTTTTATAATGCATATTAAGAAACATTTCCCCTAACCTATGACAAGTGTAACAGTAAATATTCAACCCTTATACGATGAAGACTCAGTTATGAAACTTAACATTTTATGAAAATCCCGTGCTTCCCTGGCATTAAATACTGAAAAAACATAAACTGAAAACTTAACACTAAAAATATTGGGGCTGAAAAACTCCAAAATGTCTTAAAATTTAATGTATCAAAACACTTGGAATTTAATCATAAAAGAACGGTATTTTTACATATCAGACCATGACTAAAAGATTGCAATATATAACTTAGGACAAACAGGGACAGTATAAAAATCTCAAAAATGTAACTTTTAAAAATTTAATGCCAAGGATTATTGTATTAACATCTTAATCTCTACGTTAATTTGAACACTTTTGCTTTTTACATTTCCTATCTAACATTAAAGAACGTTTCAGTCATTGTGGAAGAACCTGTATAGACAATACAAAAAACATTACTTAGCTTTGTTATTAGGGTGCAAAAATAAACTGGTTAAAATAACGATAATTGTGGCTGTTTGAAATAAATATAACTGTATTATTAACTAAAAAAGAAAACACAGAAAACCTTCTTGCAAAATTACAGTGATAAGCTTTCGTTAAGTTAAATAAAGAAGGGGAAATAAAAACAAAATGCAATTTGTGACACATGTAATTTATAAAATAAACGAACCCTATGGCTTTGCAATGGAAACGTCAATCTTATTTTAATCAGATTGCTATCAACTCAAACACATTGCGTTATTTAGTTCAAAGGCAGTTTTTTACTATTAGCAGCATAATATTTATGTAAAACCGTTTTCTAACATTAATTATTATTAATGACAAACAGAAATGCTTTGAAGGAGATAACGGTTTTCCTTATTAAAGATCAATAAATTGTACTTTACGTCACAGGATTTGTATTTTGAAAAAATATCTTAAATATTAAAAAACATCAATTTAAATAAATATTATAAATTTAAATAAAATTAATCACGCAAATCAACAATCACAAATTATTATGCTTCACTTTTTTAAACATATGAAAATATAGTTTTAACAGTGATCGCAAGTAATTCATTGGTTTGGTCTTTCTGGCATATAAATGTTGTTTAATGGATTATGGGGTTGTTTTCGGCATAAAAATTAAGCTTACCTTAAGATTTTTGTATATATATTTTTAAATATTTCTTTTACGTTAAGGTTTGAGGTAGAAATGTGTATGCATTGCAGAAAAAACACATATGTTGAACATTCAAAAATGAAATTATTATTTTTTTTTTTTTAATTTAAATATATGCAATTTTGTCTCGCTTTTCCTTGGTCGGGCACGGCGTGTATCGTGAGACAGTACCGAGTGATTTCAACTAATTTCAATATAACAAAACGCTAACATACATGTCTTATTCGACGATTTTTTTTAATTTTGCATTTTTATCAAAGTGAAGGATTATCAAATTTAATGTATCAGATTTCAAGGAAAACTCTGATTTTGTTTAATGACGAATTAATATTATCATTATTATTTTGAATATAATGGACATTTTACTTAAAACATTTATTTTTTTTGCATGTTTTCTTGCACATACACGAACAAAAATGAATTCAAATATTTATGATCTTCTTAAAGGTTAAAGCATGGTACATAAGTAACAAGTTCTAGTGGGTCGTTCCTTGCATCTGTACTAAATACATTGAAGTATTGTACATTTGCCATTCCTTCTTTGTAACTTATAAAAAATAAAATAAAAACGTGTCGCAGATTGTTACTGCCTTTATTAAACATTAAAATACTCCCCTACTACGAAAAACGAACGAGTATTTCTGATGCGTAAATAAAATGTTACTTTGCTACCATAAAGTGAACACTGCCATTGATCTTGTGTAGAGAATTCAATTTCTTTGTCAATCGTCGTCAAAAATCTCATGTTAGAACACTTTTAAAAGCCCCGCTTTTGTGAAAAGAAAACTAAGCAAAATGAAAGTCATTTATGACACGACTTATTATTTTACTTAATATGAATAATAAGTTCTGCAAGCCGATCTATCTTAATACACACAAACTGGAAATTGTAAGTCAAATATGGCAAATGAGGTGCGTTCGTACTATAACTAGTTTTATAAATATTTTTTGCACCGCATATTGTAATGAATATATAGTTTAGTGCACTTCATAAGTGCATATCAATTTCATTCTGTTCGAAAGGCTGTGCCATCATTAAAGTGCAATTCAAAATGTAAATAATTTTATCCCGTTGCCCGTAACGTAACGGAAAAACTTTTGGCTGTCCCTGTAATTAAACTATACATTCTATTTTCATAAAATTTGAAATGACGCGACGAAATTTTGTAAAAATTATATATTTAAAATTTCATTCCATTCGGTTGGGTAGTTTTTGCTCTGTTATATGCGGACAGACAGACAGACAAATGGACTGAACAACGACTATAGGTGCTACGTATTTATATAATCACGAATGCACCTAAAACCGGTAATATGAGTTAAATCAAAGTAGATTATTTTATAACAATACACTAGACAGTTTTACAGTCGATTTTCTGTCAGGGTGACCCATTATAATTAATGAAAACAATTCCATAAAAATACGGATATCTGACAAAATCAGTTATGCACTGAGCACATTTATTAATTTTATAGATAAAACCTATTACGATAAAAAAATAAGTAATAAAATTTGTAAAATTATGAATTGAATATTATGTACAAGAAAATCACTTATTATAATTAAATTAAAAATAAAATATGCTAAAAGTGTGTCTAAAAGTAACTTCATTTAGCTTTTGTTTAATAATAAAATTTGTATTGCAATAAACTGTTTCACATATTTGTGGAATACAACGTGATTTTCAGGTTCTTAACTTAGTAAAACTGATTTCAATGTCACAGTAGCAAATGTATTTTAGTTCAAGCAAATCCCTGCCCCCTGCAGAAAATGCATTTCACTTACATTAAAAAATGAATTTTATCTAGTATTTATTTTTTAAAAGCAATTGTGAAAAAATAAATCAATTCTAAAACTATCGTTGCAAATGTGTTTTCTTACTATTTTTATTACCTAAAAAAGATCTCATACACATTTTCAACTTACTATTTAATAGCTTTTATTGAAAAAAAATTAAGAATTTTCTGATAAAAAGTAATTAGCTGTACAAGAACGTTTAGTAGGGTAAAAACACGACTTCTCCAGATAAATCACTGTTGAACATGAAGGATTTCTTTTAAATATTTAATTGCTGAAGCTTTTTTAATTTAGTTTTCGATACGTAAAGGTGGAACATGTAGCATTAAATTGCGTGAATAAAGTGAATCATTCTTAAGCGAATTGTCCATGTTTACGAGAAAAAATAAAACTTTAGCTAACGCATCTCACAACAGTAGGCAACAAAAAAGAGATAATGATATTACGAAAGTCAAAGGTACTATAATAAACATTTTTTTCACCACTGTTTCTTATTTATGATTTACTATAATCAAGTTATACCTATATTTTTTTAACAGACTTATGAATATTCAAAATCTGAATACGAAGTTTCTTTCTTTTTTTAATATTTGTCAGGCCGAATTTATTAGATAAGGCAATCACTTCGTCAGTCGTTTTCAAAAATCTGTTGTAAGACACTTTTAATCCTCCGCCGGTCGCAACTCTGGAACTCTCGAGTTCGGTCGCAATGGGCCTGATAGGCGCCTGTTTGAAAAACGTCATTAGCAATTAATTGACTCAACTTTAACTCTCTTAAAGTGATCAGTGCAACTTATTAGGATGTACAAAGAGAAATTATTTTAAATTTGATTGAAAAAATCGTGTTTATTATACTAAAAAAAGTAATACAAAAAATACTGCAATTTAAAACCCAGCATTAACCCAACATAACCCAACAAACCAAGCATAAAGCCCAGCGAATTGAATTCAGTTTTATTCACAAAAACAAACAGAAAATTAGAAATATGAACATAACTTAAAATACATGTAGAATACAATCAGCCTTATTCGGATTCACTGGGAAAATATTGAACAGTGACTCGTTGATGTGCAGCTTTGGCAGATCATAATTGTATGTGACGAGCAGATCGCATGATGACGTTTACAGCCGTTCTAATTTGATAACCTTCTGTGACATTTTTTCGCAGAATAGGCGATGCAGCTACATCATTTGGATAGGGTGAAGGGGGAAGGATTTCTCCCCCATCGATGGGACTTTTCGATGGGACTACATATTTTCAAGTGGACTTGCAGGCTCCTTAGAATTTCAGTTATCTTCCAACTTCTTCGAGGTAGTTTTCCAATTCATGGGCCAACCTTTTCAGGTACACTCTTCTACGCAGTGTTTCGAGTTGATTGCCAAGGTAAATGATTTGAGTGTTGATGTCACCCCATTGAGCATTTTAAAGAAAATTACCATTGGCCAACGTTTTATGTTTCGTGTAACGTTGTATGTAGTGCACATTTGTTATGCAGTATCAACTACACTTTTAGTTGTGTTATAGAAAGCAAGTTCTTATGGTTCGTTGTCATGAAGAGGAAATACATAAATGACGTATATCTTTTCGCGTTGGATGAAGAAAACCAGAAAATTTCCACCATTGAACACGAAAATGAATTGAAACCAATATATTTCCACAAAATATGCGCAATTTTTATCACTTTCCTTCATGAAATTAGCGAAATAATCAATTGTGATGATAAGTAATACAGGATAACAACCTTAAAAAAACGGACAAGTTCGGTCGCAATTGTCCTTAGAGGCCACTAGTGTTAGATCTCTACTTCGAGCGAATGACGGTGAAAATGACTATGTGTGTTACAAACACCGCTGAAAAAATACGCGAGTATCTGGAAGGGCAAAATACTGCGCACTCTAATGGCGGAGAGGAGAACAGAAATAAATATGCTGTGCCTCTCAGGCCTATTGCGACCAACGGAGAGTTAAGAGCGCCACTTGTGTGGAAAGAAAACTGACAAAAGTAAAGTCATTTATGACAAGATTTATTATTTTACTTATTATAAGGGTATTAAGTTCTGCAAGCCTGTCTATCGTAATATACAAAACGTTTATATTAATTAAATGAAAGTAGATAATTTTATAACAGTACACTGGAGAGAGATTTAGAATAGGTTTTCTATTGTAAAACAGTGTCCTTAAGTTAGATTCATTATAATTAATAAAACATTTACACTTTAAAAATGCGAATATCTGTCAAAAAAACGTACTGAGCAAATTTATTAATTTTATAGAAAAAACACCAACAATCATGAAAAAACAAGTAATAAAAAAACTTGTAAATTTATGAATCGAAAATTATGTTCACTTATTATAATTGAAATAATGCTAAAACATGCTAAAAATGTGTGCATAGGTAACTTATTTTAGCTTTAGTTTAGTAATATATTTTGCATACTAATAAACTGTTTCATATATTTGTGCTATAAAGCTTCTTGTTCGTGTTCTTAACTGAACAGAATGTTTTTGATTCTCACAGTAGCTAATAATTTTTAGTTGAAGTAAAATCCCGTTCCCCATAAAAAATGCATTTTGCTTACATTAAAAATGATTTTTATCTAGTACGTATTTCTGAAATTCAATTATGAAAAAATAAATTTAATCTAAAACTATCAATGGAAAATTGTTTTCCTACTATTTTTATTACCTATTAAAGCTCAAAGACATATTTTCATTTTACTATTTAATAGCTTTTATTGAAAAAAGATTAAGAATTTTCTGATAAAAAAAAGTAATTAGCCGCACAAGAATCTTAATTGGGGAAAAAAACATGTCCTCCAGATAAATCACTGTTGAACACGAAAGGTTTTTAAAATATTTAATTGCTGAAGGATCTTTTAATTTAGTTTTCGATATTTAAAGGAGGAACATATAGCATTAAACTGTGTGAATAAAGTTAATCCTTTTTAAAGGAAATGGTCGATGTTTGTGAGAAAACTTATAACTTTTAGCTAACTCATTCCATAACAACAGGAAAAAAATATAGGAATATTGTGAAAGCTAAAAGTCCTATAATAAACCGATTTACACGACAGTGTCTTATTTACGATTTTCTATACTCATGTTATGCACTTTTTATCACACATATGAATGTTCCAAATCTGAATGCGAATTTTTTTTTCTCGATTTGCCAAGCCTATTTTATCCTTAAATTTAAAAAAATCATTGCTAAGTTTTGAAAAACTAACTATGAAAGAAAATATATTCGGTGACTTTGTTAATATTGATAAAAGCATTTTAGGATATAGTGGTATTGCAGCTGAATGTTTTGCATGACAATTATTTAAGAAATGCGATAAACTCTGAAAAAAATAAACGCACTTAAATGTTGTTTGTTTCCCTTTGGATTTTCAAGGTTTTCGTTTTTAATTATACACACTTTTTATCCGAGTTCTGACCAGAAGTTTTGGATATGCAATTTGAACAGATGGAAAAACAAAATTTTGAAATACTTAAATTTCAGGACAGATTCTAATATGGCTGACAAAACTAATTTTAAAACTTTAAAAAAAAGTGTCTTTTTTTTACTTTATAATTAAGAAAGTTCGTTTATTTTGTCATATATTTATTTTATAAAATGCAAAAGAATGTTCTACAAATGCATAGCCATATAAATTTCACGATAAATGTTTACTCTTAACTAATGTTTTTTTTTTTTTTCAATTTATTTCGTATGTATTTAAATTATAAAAACTCAAAATTCCATTTTATATTGGGCGGATTTATTTTTGTCCCAGTCTGCTTAATTGATATGGGAACTTTTTGGAACGGGAGAATCAATGCTTAAAAGGAAATCCATAACTATATCGTTAAGTTGTATTTAGCCTATATACAATGGTAGAAGAATTATTTTAAACTTCTAACTACAGACTCCTTAATTTCGATAATTTTCCGTTTTTGATAAAAAATTAAAATTTAATTGAGAAAATTAAAAAGTATATTCAATGCGCTATTTCCAGTTTGTGGATTATACCGATAATAAAACTATATATATTCGGATTTCTGAATTTTAACTGCAAAATCCTTAATTAATATATCTGTTTAAAATTTTATTTCTGAAAATGAATTCTCGTTATATTTGAACTTATAAAATATTATAAAATCTATAAAGAAATGGAATAATATATTTGTACTCAAAACTAAGGTTCAAAGTATGGTTAATTAATAAAATTTTACTTTAAAATTGATTAGTTTATTTTCTAAAAATAAATATCCCTCATTAATGAAATAGAATGGGTGAAAATTTGTGGTATTGATATTGAATTTTAAGAAGCTAGATTACATTTTATTATTTAGGTTTTCCTCTTATAACAAAACAAACAACATAAAATGTAAAAGTCTTTTCTACTATTTCAAATGATACTCTCTGTTTTGTTACATGAATTAGAATTAAATATATAGTTATCATTTGATAATATACCTGTTTTGCTCACTGTCAGTTTAGTATCATGTTAGCATGTATAAAGAATGACAGGCTTTCAAAGTACGTATTCTATTACATTAGTATTTTAAAAGAAGACGTTATAAAATAATGGTTTTCACATGCTAGAAAAACATTTTTACCAAAAACATTTATTTTCTCAAAATAGATTAAAAAATCCTTTTACTACAACCAATTGCTGAATGCTGAATATTATACAATAATTTTGGTATATGTGTGAACAATGTAACGTGTAGTGACTGTGGTAAATTGTCCATTGCGTTCTCCTATTAAATACTGTTTGGCAAAATAAACTTACATAAATGTCCCTGATGTAATTAAAAAGTGATTTATAAATTTAAGAGTGTTTCAAAAATATACTTTATGTGAAGTAAAACACTTTTGTGAACATTTAAAAAACATGAGAATTCTAGAAGTATATTTTAAAGAAATTAAATAAAGATTTAAAAAAAAATTGTTTTTTATATTTTCTTTATGAGATACTTAAATAAAAAAAAGGTGGCCGAATAGAAATATACCATTATTAATAGACCGAAGAAAAGAAATAACGTTATTTAATGGGTTTGGGTAGCAAGGAATTATTATTTTTACATCCATCTTTATTTGTGTATTCTTTCATACATTTTAAACATATTTTGTAAATACAATATTTTATTTTTAATCCTTTGCTATTATAATGAAAGTTAAAGGATTTACTTTTGAAATATTCTATTTTTAATATTTCATTACGAAAAGATACGAAATAATAATTATTTAATATATTAAATTTCAGTTAATTTGTAGTTTGTATATTAAGAAAATATGATTCATCCCAAAGAAATCCAAGTTTTCTTTACATTGCGCATTTAAATAATAACAGATTATTTTACTTGAAATCAAATTTTATGCCCGCAATTTTATTAAATTTGAATGAAAATTTATGGCAATATAGAAATTTTATCAATGTCTCTATTTTCCAAAAAAAAAAAAAAAAAAAAAAAAATTAGAACATAAAAAACAAATTTAATTTTATGTTGAGTACATATGAAAAGACTTGAAATCCATTTCGAAATAATGAGTAACAAGAAATTTAGAGAACTTTTGAAAAAACAACTATTGCCAGTTTCTTTTAGAGTGGAAAATATATATCAACTTATTCCACCACACGAGAAGAAAAAATATTTCGTTAACCCATTCCTATAATGCTGATACTGAATTCTGTAGTTTAAAATTATGCTGTATAAAACATAGTTTTAAAAAGTAAAATAAAAAATATTTCAGAATTTGAGAAAAATTAATGACTATCTTTAACTTTCAGTTTAATCTAGACAACAGAAGAATGTGTTTTCATTACTATGAACCCTCTATCATAGATAGAAAATTTGATGAAATTTTTAATCTTTTAAAGTTAGAGTGCCTGGTAATTTCAAAGGGTTCTTTTAATGGAACTTTGACGTGAAGAAGATTATTTCAAGAAATGCTGACGGTTTATTTTGCATTAAAGAAGAATAAATTGAGAATGTAATATTGACTGTAGTATGTTTTCAGGAATATTCTTTTAAGTATTTAAGTTTTTCATACCAAAGAATTAAAACATAGCTGACTGGCTTTGTTTAATCAAAATATATTTGATGGCTTTACACAGAAAAAAGTATTAAAAAATTTAAAGTGTATATTTTCAGTGGTTATAAATAAGATTTGGAAATGTAAAAACAATGACTTTGAATGTGTTCATCGAATCGTTATTTATGCATAAGCATTTAAAAAGATTATAAAGTCGACAAATATTTGTATAATGCATAAATACATTAGATAATAGAAGTTAAAGAAAAAACTAATTTTTTTTTTGTTTTTTTGTTTTTTTTTTGTTTTTTTGTATTGCCGGATGAAAAATTACGCTTTTGAAACACTACAGTTTCTTCGGCATATCATTTTACGATGAAATAGTCAAAAAAATTAATCATACTTTTAACAATTTTCAATAGAGTTGGAAAGTGTTTAGTATTTCAGTTCGCCTGTTTGTACTGAGCTCGAACAAAATTTTTATACCGATTTTTGAGTTCGGATAAACTTTTAATCAATTTTTAAAATAATAAAAAACGAAAAAAAACCCTCGCTATTTGAGAAACAAGAATGTAGTACATGCTTCTTAAATTCATTTACTCTACTTTAAAAATCCCTTTTGAAAGGAATAAAATTATTATTGACGTGATGTAAGGAGAACTCTTGTGATTTTAGAACTCATGTGTCTAAAATTTAAAGTCAGTACACGGTCATTGTCACTAACACAATGAGGCATTGAGATATCGCTTGCCATTCTTCGCTACCTGTTTCAAGTCCTTTTTTCTGAATTTCTGGAAACAGAATTCATGTCTTTTTCTCAATCTTCTACAATGATATCTAAAAAGAATAAAAATTGTGATTTTTGTGGACTTCTTCGAATGGCTGAGCAGAAGTAACAAATTGCTCTTTTAAACAAATTTTCGGAGGCAAGAAACGTTGTCAGGCAGGTTATTTAGAATTAATACATATTTCTATGAAAAAATAGATTTTTAAACAAGAAAAGTAATATGACACATTTTTAAAAATTTTATTGACAATTTTCTATTGCGTACTTCCGATATCAAGCTTGTTTTTTTTTTTTGTAATAGTGTGTGTGCATTGCGGTCTCTGATTGCCAGTTGTTTGCTTCGGCTGCGACAAATAAGACAAAACACATATTTATACACTGTAATTGCTTTAAATTTTGTAAACACAACTAATTTATATATATTATCAAGGCACTGTGCAGTACGTTCGCCACTGAAAATAGTATGTGTGCATTTATAATTCAGTAACATGCACACACACACACACACAAAATGTTGACACATTTTTGTTTGCCTCCGATAAATCTAAATTATATTTTAATTCATTGTGCTGCATCATAAATAGGTAAACTGTTATACGTTAATGAGATGTCCAACTATATGTCTTATATATAAATTATACTTATTTTACAGGAGCAATCCAAAGTATTCAAATGTACTATTGTATATCATCAATTCCTTAATGGGTATTTTGATGACGTACTTCTTCAAATACAATGCAGTTTATATGAGATATCATAAAGAACAATGCCTTGGTAGAAAATCGTGTGTGTAGCATTTATCATTCGTTTACAAAGAAACGTTGAATACGTTAGAATCTGATGCTGTACCATGTCAAAATAGAACGAAATTGATTTATATTAATTACATTCTCGGTGTTTTATACAAAATAATATGCGGAGTATAGCTTTTAAAATTATCGGGTGACTTATTGCAATTGACAGTAAATGATGAAATTGCACTTAAAATTTGTTAAGCTTTGTACACAAATTAAATTTAAGCATATTATTTAAAGCTGTAAAGTAAAATGTTTTATAGGAGCATCATAAAGAACGTTCGATATATTCTGTTTGTGGATAGGAAATTTTGTACAAAACTTCTCGAAATGCCAGAATGTATTTGGTAATCCACATGTAAGACGCCATTTTTCTTTCTTATTTGAAGCTTATAAATTTTGACTATATCTATTTTACGAATTGAATATTTCCAAATGAGCGAAAAAATGCCCAGGCTGGGAATCGAACCCAGATCCTTGACTTACAGGACCGATGATCTACCATTTAAAATAACTGGGCTCACAAGTGGTGAGCATATTTCGCTCAGATAACCTAATTGGTAATGACATCTGGTCTGTCATGTAGACATCTCAACAGAAAGAGCCACAGGTACAGGAACTCCATATAAACGGTGAGTACGTAGATAAACTATTATTTAAACACAATGAAAATGATTGTAAAGTTATTTTACGAACTGAATATTTCCATCTGAGCGAAAACGACAGAGCATTGGCCCTGTAAGTCAAGGATCTGTGTTCAATTCCCGGTCTAGGCATTTTTTCGCTCAGTTGGAAATATTCAATTCGTATGTTAACTTTACCAATCAGTTAGCTTGTGTTTAAATAATTGTATATCTATTTTATAATTAAAATTTGTTGAGAGAGATTAGGAAATTAAGTAAATTTCAAGGAAGAATTACATTGAACCAGATCTTGGATTCCTTTTGGCGTTTTTTGTTTAGTGGGTTCGGATCATTCATAAGTTTTCTTCCCGATGATGTTCTCCTAGACAGTTTTATTCTAGGTAGCACTATGGTGCGAAATTCTGTCCTTATTGACAAGTATAAAATTTTTCAATCGTGTCTATTTTAAAACGCACAACTGAATGCGGAAAGTAGCAGGCATCTCAAATGCGCATTTCTTCAACCTTCATGCAACATTTTAATGAGCTGGTAATACAAAATAAATTAATTACACAAATTAAAAAAAAATCCAACAATAAATATAAATGGTAAAACATTTTTCTTCACTATAACGCATGTAAAATATTTTAAAATATTTTTTCAACCCAATCACCCAATATTGTGTTATATTTTGTATGGTAATATGCTAAAGAAATCAGAAAACCGAACTTAAAATAATGCGAAAGATCACAATAGATCAAAGTGATCTGTATTTAGAAATAATTGAAATAATCTGTTTTGTAGCATGCTGCTAACGTTCTAATAATATCTACAGTAAATCTACAATCAATTTCTTATTTTTAAAAAACATCAAAACTTTCGAATTTTTATTTTTTTAATTTTCTAAAATTCTAAGTTTAAGAGAATGCTAACAGTTATCGATTAATTATTTTGTTCAGTTAAAAATTAATAAACTTGTAGTTAATTTATTGTTTCTCAAACACTGCACATTGCACATTCCAGAAAATTGGGTAATATCACATATACAACTGTCTGTATTATACTTTAAGTTAACGTCTGTTCAACTCCAAGAAAGTTTCAATTGAAAATACTTAAAAATTCACTTAAAAGTTAATTACATTTTTTAATGTTACAATATTCTTTTGATCAACAACATTTAATTTAATGGACAAATGTTGTACTTTCTATTATTGTAAAATATATTTTATACTTTGGATATATTATGATTACAAAACAATGTAATTAATATACAAGAAATTGTAATTGTAAACAATAAAATTACTCTTTTTATGTTACAATATTATGTTAATCAAAACCATTTAATTTAACAGACAAATGTTGCACTTTCTAATATTGTAAAATATATCTTACACTTTGCATATATTATGATTACAAAACAATTCCAAACAATTAATGTTTGGCGTATTTGTAATAATTATAATACTACTAATTATAGACGCTTGGATATATAATGCGTGCATATATGTAATACATACTTAAAAAACATTTATTTAAACTTATATGGCCTGAAAATGAATGTCATTTAAAGATTTTTTAATTAAAAAATATTCATGCGTGAATGCATTGCAATTTTTCTTCTAATTGCTAAGGTGAAGACATTTCAATTTACATTGTAATATTATAAGATGCATTAATAAAAAAAATATTTTTTATTCTACTTTTAAAAGTAATTTATTAATTAAAACATAAAATTATTCGATCGTCCGAAGTAATTTAGTTCTAATGTAACAAAATTAAATAAAAAGCATTAGTAGAACATAAAATATAAATTCACTTGAGATATTAAAGAATAAAGACTTCGTCAATTTTCTTTTATGTTTGAATGTATTGTTAATTATAAAAATTAATCAAAATGCAAGCTAATAGATAAATTAAATAATAATAATGCATTAATCTAATGATTAAACATTTTGCGCATTTAATAATAAAAACAATTCCCACACACTTTTCAATAAATAAAAGCGGAGTATATGGAAGAAAACAATAAAATAACAATCACTAAAACATTTTAAATTTCAAATTGCATTATCAAGCAGGGATAAAGTAACTATAAATTACACAAATAAAATGTAGAAAAGATGAAAGTAAGAAATTTTTAAATGCCATTAAAATGTCTTTAAAAGGCATTTTATTATTTATTATTTTGTTTATTTTTTAAGAAGAAGAAGGAATAGCTTTTATAAATTATCTAAGCGATAAAAGTTAATTGTCGTAAATCCAGTAAAGAAAAGTTTCCTCTTTTAGTTTTAAATTCTTGATGTTTTCTTTAAATTTATATATGATCATTAGAGCTTAAAAAATATAAGTCCATTTCACGCACCAGATTTTATAGAATAAATATAATTTATAAAGGGAAAGTTAAATGTTGAAGTTTTGTTTACTACAGTGATATTAAACTGGACTAATAACAATCTATTTGAAATTAGATAGATGTTTGTGCTTAACTATTTTGCAGGTTTTTAAAAAAATCTTTGAGTAGCTAAAAAGAGAATTTTTTTTCAATAAATATATATATATCAAGATTTAAAATTTAAAAACAAAACTGAATTGACATTTATTGTCATGTTTAGTTCTAATCGCATGATCATTAGTATATAGAAAATATATATATACAATAATTTTTGAATAATATAAACATCTCGTTTTGTGTTTTAAAAATGGTACATGTCTGTATTATTCTTTTGGGAGATACAAGTGTGATTAATGTGATGTAGCAGTAATTAAATATATTTTCGTTTAACTATTATTATTTCATTTGCACTTTACCATTTGATATATCATTTAGTATATACATAAAAAGTGTGCATAAAGCTTTGTACATTTTGTTGCGACATTTCTTCCAAGTATGTATTTTATTTTATTATTTTTTTTTATTTGCTGTTACTTCTGCTAAAAAATATTAATTATAAAAGGAGAAAAAAATACTGGGAAGACGTGATGTCAGTTTAGTACTGAAGCATATTTTTTGAAATCTTTCGTTAAATTTTTTAATATTTTTTCTGTTATATTTACTAAAAATAAATGATAACGTATTTGTGAAATTTACATAAATCTTTATTTTTACTTTGTAAATCTGACATTTTGTTTATTTTTTTAACCTAAAAGTTCTTGGCCCCCTAAACTAATAAATATTTGAGCTTGAAAAGGTTAAAGAAATGTATACAACATTTAGTAGGACATAAATGTATATTTCTTTCCATGTGCGATTTTTCTAAATTAACGTTGAATCAACTTTAAATGTACCTACTTAATTTTCAATAAATGAAAAGTTTTGTAGCGATATTGCGTATGTAATAAGCCTTATACATTTTTTTGTACATTTAGAAGGCGAAATTCTATGCGAAATTCCTTTTTTCCAACCTTAAAATATATTTACTACTAGATTCTTTCAACTGTTTATGTCTGCAGTTTTCGTTTAAAAAACAAAAAACTTAAAAAAAAATATATTAAAGGAAAATTATAGATAAAAACAAATACATGATAAATTTTGTTGTCAATCCACAGCTCTGTCACGCTTAAATTTTAATTAGAAAGTCACAAGAGATTTTGATTAAGCAACATTTAAGTAGCAACATCTAATTACAGTAGAGTCTTAAAAATCCGAGGTAATTGGAGATGACACTACCACGGATTACTCAAAAGTCGGATTTTCCGAAAAAGTAGAAAATTCTTACCTATTACAATTTTATTGAATTAGGAATGCATTGAGCGTACATACCTATATTCCATTTGTAAAGATAAACAGGATATTAAAATACACATACACACATAAATAACGCCTGCATTCAACTGCAGTCCCGCCATCCTTATTATTATAGCATACAGAATAGTCATTAGATCACAAGAAACACAATATTGGGATACATCTCTGAGAGTCCTGTATCTGATGGGGTAAAACGAATTTTCCGAATCCAACACTTCACACTGTTTGGTGAAAATCGGAAAGTGCTAATTCTGGTGGTCATTTTTCTTTTTTCTTTCTTTTTTTTTAAATATTTGCTAGTACACTGTAAAAAAAAAAAAAAAAAAAAAAAAAAAAATCTGTAAAGTTACAGAAGTTTTTTAGTAAACTGGGATTCCTTTTTATGTAACGGCAACAACAAAAATTCATGAGACAGATACAATTTTGCACCGAAAATCAAAAAAATCTGTAAGGTTACTAAGAATTTTTTAGGAAACTGGGATGCCTAGAACTTTTCATGTAACTGCAACCATCGTTACAGATAAAATTTTAGTAAGATTACTGTAATTTTAGCAGATTCATTTGTAAAGCTACACTGTAGCTTTACAAAAACTAATTTTGTAGATTTGCAGCTTTTATGTACAGTTACAGATGAAAGTTTAGTAAGCATGCAACTTTACATCTGTAGTGTTTTTTTTTTTTTCCTACAGTGTAGGGCTCGGAAAAACCCGACTTTCTAAAAGAATATGCAGAATATTAATTTTCATATTAAAAAAATGTGCTTTATATGTATGGGTAGTCCAATTGGAATCACGTATGAGACGTTTGTTAGAGAATTACATGTCTCTCATACATCTGAAACCAACAGCTTTATCTACAATGTTATCAATAATGTACCCACACAGCCTAAAAATACCAATACAATAGTTTTAAACTTTTTTTAAATGCACATACAGAATATTTACATTTTATATTCAAAATAAATGAACTACACACAAACGAATGCGTTTGTGAATTAAACACTAACTCTTTACACTCTGTTTATAAAAATTACTCATTAAAGTCTAATGTCTTTAATAGATTATTAATCCTAAAACAAAATTTCAAAATTCCAATTGGAAATCAATCTTCAAAAAATTTAAAAGTCCTTTTTTATAACTTAATAAAATGATCAAATACGGAATGATAAGATCTTGAAAAATATATGAGAAAATATACAAATAACACTTTAATTTCAAACTATAAATTGGAACTTCATTTAATATAACAAATATCTAATTATTTTCTATAGTTGCAATTTCAAGTACTAATATTCTGATCTTGAGAATCTTATTGATTTCTGTATATTTTTCGTTTTGTATGCTGTTTTTCTTATTATTACAATCATCAATTCGATTCTCGCGATTCGAGTTTTCGTATCCTCTCAAGTAATCATTAAAATTGGTTTAATTTTGTCGAACTTTTTTGCATAAAATGCACCTAACAGTAAAATTTGTCTGAAGACACTTTCGAATTGACACACGTGTAAATTCCAATTAATATTTGAATTCCTATACTATAATCCTACTACAGTCGAACCTCGTTAAGACGAAAACGCTTAACACGAAATTTCGCTTAAGACGAAGGAAAATAGTTTCCACATCACGTTATCTTGGAAAATAATAATAATTGCATCGTTAAACATGAACATGAAGACAAACTTCTCCCGTTTAAGACGAAGTAACTATTGCACCTAATAAAAAATTCCTTATTGCTACCTTTGTGGCGACCTTGTACGTTCCAATAAGTTTATCGCTTTTCCTGAACTGGACGAGAAAGGATATGCGTTTGTTCTTGGAACTGGGGTAATTGAAGAGAGGTGGCTGTAGTGGTGAGCGACGGGGAAGAAAAAAGAGTTGCATTCTTTCTCTGCTGATGTTGAAATTCTTGTGTGAGCGATTCATTTCGTTGCTAGCACCTGGTTGATCACTTGATGTGCAAGTTTTTTGCTAGAAATATTTTATTGAATTATTTTATTATATTGAATTATTGTATTATATTATATTATATTCTAGTTGTATTATATAACTACTTGAGAAAATGAGTAGTAAAAAAAAAAGCTCTAAGTTTGGAAACTAGGCAGCAGATTTTATGTGATGTTAGTGATGGGATTTTAAGAAAATCAGATATCACCAATGTACGAAATATCTGTTACTGTTTCGACAGTTATTAAGAATCGAGAACAAATTGAAACGGTATGTGTTATCAATCCTGTAAGAAAACGATTGAGAAATGCTAAGAATGAATAAATTGCAGTTGCTTTATTAACCCATTAACCGCAAAAATATAAAGAAGAAATATTCAAATTTCTTATTGGAAGAGGTTTGCCACTACAAATGCATAAAGGTAATTTTCGCTTTATTAAAATATCAATTTCAGCCAATAAATAAAGCAATTTTTTAATTCTGAAATAGTGTTCGCAAAGTAATTAATTTAAGAACAGAATATGCCGAAAAAGAGGAATAATTTCTATGTCGTTTGAGGATTGTATTTGTATTTATAAAAATGTTATGGCTTCACAACCCATGACAGATGAAGATGTTCTGACCGATTTAACTGAACAGGAGATTGAAGTGGAAGAGCTGAATAAAATAGAGGCTGATGCAGAGGGGTCGAAATCACTTCCGTGTTTTTCAGTGAAGCGACAGAGGCTTTAAAAACTGCTCAAATTCGTAAAAGTGGATGATTTTATAAACAAATGGAGAATGCAAAAATTGAAACAGAAGTCAATACCTGATTTTTTAAAACTATAACTTAAAGAAGTAAATATATTTTTACATTTTATTTCTCCTTACTCATTTATTTTTTATAAGAATATTACGATACGTATAGTACTACTATCGTCATGCATGTATCTGTGTAAGTATGGGTTTTGTGGTTGTATGGTGATGTTAGAAATGTACCTTTTTGCACAAAAATAATGAACAACATAAAATGAAAATAAAATATTTCTCAGCAGATATAATTTACATTCTTTGATATCTTTGTTTTAGTGTTTTATTAAATGTATTTAGTGCTTTAATATTTAGTGCTTTAAAAAAAAATCATGCTAAATGCCTTTTGCTATTTTATCGGATAATATGAATTTCGGTTTATACACAAAGATTATTGCTGCCCTTCGACTTTGTCTTAACGAGGTTCGACAGTATTATCTTAGCATTCTAACTGATAATATGTCCAGTGGCAGCAGGCGATTAGAATAAGTTTCCAAGCCAGTTTAAAATCACTTTAGAGAAAACAAAACAAAAAAAAAATTTCATCAGAAATAATTTTATTTATTGTTTCTAAAGTTGCTGAAAGTTGTTCTGATGTGCAGTATAAGTGATGAATAAAACATTTTATAAAAATAAATCAGGATAATACTTTTGGAAACGTTGAAGTTTACAGCATAACAGATATTGACAGGCTTTCATAAAATAACCCTTTGTTACCTAAAAATTATGAAAGAAATTTTTCCAAAACTTTAAAATTTGTAAGCGTATGCTTTTACAGATACTTTGTATTAAACAACTGAGATTATTCAGTTTGTCAATGTAGCATGTTTCTCCTTATCATTGCAAAATTTCATTACAAATTCCAGGGTTATTTGTCACCCATCCTTGTTCCTAATTTCTAAATATACGATAAATTTACTTTCTAGTGTTAATTAATATATGGTCTATGCGAATTGTTGTAAATAGGCACTCAAATTATTTTAATTATACAAACTGACCACTTGCTCGATTAAGTTAATCAATATGTTCTACATGATATTGACGCAATGTTATTATTATTATTATTATTATTGTTATTATTATTGTTGTTGTTATTGTTATTATTATTATTATTATTATTATTATTATTATTATTATTATTATTACTAGGGGGCTCTGCCCCCTACGAGCTACGCTCGTCAACCCCCGTTCAGACACCACAGACTCTAACAGCACGCTAATTTGATCGCCTTTAAAATGATTTCGGAAGATTGAATTATAATTTGAATCTGACAATTATAATCTGACGTAATTTTCCCCAAACTTTTCTTTCTCTTTTTAATATTCACGACATAATACTTTAGTTAGAAATGAAATATTATGATCATCTTAAAATGTCAAGTAAATGTCTCGCGCAATTTTTAAATTAAAACTATTTTGCAATATTATTTTTTGTTCATTTTACGTAATAAGTGTAATATGACGTAAATTCTCCTATTTAGGACTTCTAACGCATGTTACTGAATTTATTATTTTACAATATTCTTTGTCATTTAAAATTCACGTGTAACTATAGTTTTTATGACGTAATTTTCAATGAGTTCCTGCTTTTTATATTTTTTGTTTATAATAGTCACGTGTAAAATAAATTTTTTATTTGAAGCAAACATTACTGCTTTCGCTGTTTATACAGTTGGCAACAGTTTAAATTAATACAATTTTCTAAAATTTGTAAAAAAATATCTCTCGAAATGCTGAAAATTTGAATTTAAAATAGAAATAAAACCTCGAAAAATTATTCAAATTAAAAAACTAACTGCAATCTGCACACCGGGAAATTCTGACGCATAAAATGATCTAAAAATGATTAAATTCCTATGTACAGTTTTTGCTCCTATAAAACTTTTTTAATGGAACGCTTTTGTCCAACTTTGGCATTAAATATCTCTTAAAATAATTTTTCGATTTGAAAACTGTCTGCATTAGCGTATTTATCAAACATTTTTCTATAATACTACCGATTTTCATATTTTTGTATGCAACAGTTTTTTTAATATTAACGAAGAAAGACCTCCGGTCACAAAAAATTCAAAACCGGCGGCGGCGGCGGCGGTGACAGCGGTAGTTACTTTTTTTTAGAATAGAGAGATTATTATTATTAATTTTATAATTCATAAATTGTTGGTATATTTCTACGGTTTCAATGTTTGATTTTTTTTCTATAGAGAATCAAAATATATATATTTGAATTTACTGTCGTACATTATTCAATTTTCCGTAACATCAATTTTCAGGCAGAGTCTTTTTGACATTTGTCCCGAGCGGTCAAGTATCTTAAACCAAAGATGACACTATGACACATATGGCACTTCCATTGAGCAGCATGGTAATGCGATTACCAGGCTTTTTTAACCAGCCCCTTTACCCATAATCGGGAACAAACTTCGCATTTTTCGAATGTTTTCGTTATTGAGCAACTTCCTTAGTGTGACCTTTCTTTTTTTAATGTTGTATGTTTACATTTTTAACAGAATCTGACACGGATTTTTTTGACATGAAAAATGATCGATTTGGGTGCAACGATACGTGCAAAGCTAAAAATGTGTATGTTAAATTATAAATTTATTTCTCTCTGCTAAATAAGTGATTTCTTTCGCGGGCACTGTTTAGGATTTTGGAAAGTATTTACTTTATTTAAGTCCACATATAATTTTTCTTTTGATGCACTATTACCTATATTAGGTAAAATTAGAACATTTAAAAAAGAAAAAAAAATTCTGCTTACACATACAAGGTATACAATACACACAGATACAATACAAGGTACGACACTTACGGCGAAATCTGTAATGGCAAGAGTACCAACGTCAATATGGACAAAGTGGAAAAAATAACAAGCATCCGAAATTTACCCATGTCTATTAAATAAGTTTACTCTCAATGTTTTGCACATCTATTCATTCCTACATGAGGCAGAAACAAACAAATTTTATTATTTATAAAATTTTATGGGATTTGTAGAGTGCAATATTTCGTATATTTTTATATTACTAGGGGGCTCTGCCCCCTACGAGCTACTCTCGTCAACCCCCGTTCAGACACCGCAGACTCTAACAGCACGATAATTTGATCGGCTTTAAAAAGATTTCGGAAGATTGAATTATAATTTGAATCTGAGAAATATAATCCGACGTAATTTTCACCAAACTTTTCTTTTTCTTTTTAATATTCACGTCAAAATACTTTTGCTAGAAATGAAATATTATGATCATCTTAAAATATCAAATAAATGTCTCGAGCATTTTTAAATTTAAACTGCTTAGCAATATTACTTTTTGTTCATTTTATATAATAAGTGTAATGTGACGTAAATTATCCTATTTAAGACTTCTAACGCATGTTTATAAATTTATTATTTTACAATATTCTGTCTCTTTTAAAATTTACGTGTAATTATAATTTTTATGACGTAATTTTCAATGAGTTCCTGCTTTTTATATTTTCTGTTTATAATAGTCACGTGTAGAATAAATTTTTAATTTGAAGTAAACATTATTGTTTGCGCTGTTTATACAACTGGCAACAGTTTAAATTAATAATATTTTCTAAAATTTGTAAAAAATATTTCTCGAAATGCTGAAAATTTGAATTTAAAATTGAAATAAAACCTCAAAAAATGAGTCAAATATGAAAAATAAATACAATCTGCACACCGGGTACTTATAACGTATAAAATGATCTAAAGATGATTAAATTCTCATGTATAGTTTTTGCTCCAATAAAACTTTTTTAATGGAACGATTTTGTCTAACTTTAGCATTAAATATCTCTTAAAATAATTCTTCGATTTGAAAACTGATTGCGTCAGCGTGTTTATCAAACATTTCTCTATAATACCACCGATTTTCATATTTTTGTATGCAACAGTTGTTTTAATATTAACGATGAAAGGCCATGCTTAAGCATTCAAATTGGATGTGGATCTACCCGGAATATCTACGCAGATTGTCATTGGTCCATTTCCAAATCAAAACTTTTTTTTTATATATGTAGAAGGATACCATTTCTTTATGTAGCTTTAAAGCCAATTACGAATTTTTTAGTTTTGCACGTACCGTTGCACCTAAATCGATCATCCTTCATGTAAAAAAATCCGTGTAAGATTCTTTTAACAATGTAAACATATAACATTAATAAAAGATAGATCACAATAAGGTAGAAGCTCAATAATAAACACATTCCAAGGATGCGAAGTTTGTTCCCGATTGTCGTTAAAGGCGCTCCGATGGTAATTTCATTACCATGCTGCTCAATGAAAGGGTCATATTTTGCATGTTCATCTTTTCCTTGAACAAACCTAGGGCATAAAATTTTTAATTTATTTCCCTCTGCGAAATAAGTGATTTCTTTAGCGGTCACTGTTTGGGACTTTAATTAGTTTAATAGGAAATATTATTTAGGGAAATTATTTAGTTTAGTTAGGTTCACTATTAACTTTTCTTTTGAAACATACTGCCTATATTAGGTAAAATTAGAACATTTAAAAAAGAAAACATACTGCTTCCACAGAGAGCGCAATTGTGCCTCATATATTTCACCTCTAAAAATAGTTTTTCATAGTCGTTTCTAATTCACATTTGAATTAGACACATTCTACATTAATTAATAAAAAATGATACAGAAAATGCAACTAAAGAAATTTGAATTTTAACTCTTTTTTTGCTAGATATTTTCTAAAAGTGTTATTTTTTATGTAATAAAAGTAAAAATAATAAATTGACTAAATGTTTTATTCATTTATGTGGATGTACAGATGATATTGCCAAATTGTTCAACTATATTTCTCATGTGCAGATGTATTTTATCCTGGCTCTCGAAAAAATAAATTAACAAAACATACATAATGAGAACTTTTTTTTATCACGAATGTGAGTAATAATGTATACAAAACTATACTTTCGAGAGCAATTAAATTGCACCTCCGTGAATCAGGTGATTAGTAGTAGAGTGTAATTTTCACGGAAAGGATAAAACTGTTCATACAACCAGAATCTGTTTTACCCTTTCTGATGAAACTATACTGTCATTAATCATCAATCAGATGGAGGAGGCTTCTAAATAACTGCTAGATTAAGATTTGTTTGTGTTTTTTGTAATATTATTAAAAAAAATCTATTTGTACATTGAAATGTTACATTAAAGCATATTTTTTTTATTTTAAAGATTTTTATTATTTTTTTATTTTAAAGATTTGTATTTATTTTTTTTATTTTAAAGAATATCCTTTAATAGTATAATAATAATTTATATCATAATAATAATAATTTATATCCGTTATTGGGAATGTGATATTTAAACAATAAAAGTTCCACTTTTTACAAATTAAATCATTACAGCATGAAATTTATATAATGCTATTAATTTATCTTTCTTTTGCTTTTTAGCTCATAGGCTATCAAAGTCTGAGAGCTAATGTGCCCGCCGGTTCTGTATGTATCTACTTATGTACATAACGTGACAACTCTAGATAGAAATATCCGACTTGCTTCAATTTCTTTTTTCTACTTTCATTCTGATAAGGCGCCTCACTGATTAGTTTGGGGTTCATTGGTTAAGTATAAAGGGGGGAATGGGGGCTAACCTCAACCCTTAACTTAGATAAATAGGTTTTTAATGCAGAATTATCAGAATTTCTTTAAATTTGGTATGCCGGTTAATTCTGATAAGGCGCTTTTCAGATTACATTTGAAGGTTCATTGTTTAAGTCTAAAGGGGGGAACGGGGTCCAAATACCCCCATTAATTTAGATAACTGGGTTTTACTATTCGATTAGTTCAAATTTTGTATACCGGTTTATTCTAATAAGGCACTTCCCTGATTAGATTTGGAAGTTAATTAGTTAAATTTAAAGGAGAGAACGGGGTGTAATACCCCCTTAATATAGATAAATAGGTTTTTCTATCCGATTTGCTTCAAATTTGGTATACCGGTTTATTTCGATAAGGCGCTTCCCTGATGACATTTGGAGGCTCAATGGTTAAATATACAGGGGTAACGGGTGGCTAATATCCTTTAAATTAGATAAATGGGTTTTTCTATCCGATTTGCTTCAAATTTATTATACCGGTTTATTTCGATAAGGCGCTTCCATGATGACATTTGGGGGCTCATTTGTTAACTATAAAGAGGGGAAACGGGTGGGGCTAATCTCCCTTCATTTATTTTTCGGGGGCATTATTCTTTGAAATATGAGTATAATATGCAATTAGTGTGAATAGCACGTGAATTCAATGCCATCAGTTTAACTGGGCACTGTTTTTTTATTGTTTTGGTAATGGATAGTATAGTGCGTAAAAGGGCATTTAAAGAAGTTAAGCAAAAATAATTGGCCATACCTTTTAATCCCGAATTTTAAGAGTGCTACGAAAAATTCGAGTTAGAAAAATTTCATGATAACAAAATATGTATTATTTGTATCCTTTTACTGAACATAGTTACTGTATTATCTGTTAAAATTTTTAGTACAGTATTAAAGATTAAGCTCTGTAGAGTATTCCGGTTATTTCAAGAGCGGGAAAAATGCAAAAATCTTATTGTGACAAGATCTGCATTCGTTTAAAGATCTAATCTAATATACAATGGTTCAAAATTTACCTTCATTGTCTCAAAGAGGTTTGAAGTTGAAATTATTCATTATAGTCCAGGCAATGAGGGATTTTACCTGGCAAAATTAATACTAGTTCTGGAAACCGGCTTACTTTATGTTTTTTGGGTTGCGGAATCCGAATTTGTAACTTTCCACCAAAATTTTCCCAGGCAACACCCCCAAGTTTTGGTAAAATGCCCCTGTCGATTTCATTTTGCTATTATAAAATGTGTCTATTTATTTAAACGATATATACCACTTTAAATATAAGAAAATTTCGAAATCAAATCTAACTACTGTAAAAAATTTTAATGGCTGTTTATTTGTGGAACATTAAAACTAGTTTAATAATTGCAAAATAGTAGAATATTTTTTTTTTAATACAGTGCATATTTTTAATGTGATAATTAATTACTGCTTGTTTGAAATAAGTTCATACATTTTTGCCTCAAATGACGTAATGAAAGTCAAAGAGTAGTTTTTATTAAAAACCTGGTGGATACTGAAAACTAAATCGAAGTTTTCACTCAGTAATTGGTATTTAAGTTTTATGTATAAAATGAGGTGTCGCATGTAAAAATAATAAATGCAGCTTGTTTTGAAAATAAATTATTAGTTACATTAATTAAAATAATTATTAATGTATGTTATAATTTAAAATTTCAAAATTAAACATACAAAAAAAAAAAACAAGAATTTTTCCGAATATTATTTTTGTTTTAGTATTAATTTTTAATGTGAATCACTAAAATTTACTATCGAGCCACTGATGGTCCAAAGACCACTGTTTGGCGGCATTACAACATTTTTGTCATCGATTCTTAAACTTCTTTTCTTGATTAATTTGTGAATGTTTTATTGCATAAATAATGTAATTATTACCTGATTGTATTTATGATTTAAATACGAATCCGTCATGATTACGTTTTTATCAATTTGGATTTAAAAACATATATATATATATATATATTTAAAGTGAGCTAAATAAGATTATTTAAAATATTACTCGAAATTTGTTTTATATGTAACAAACGATTGGTAGCTTATTTGTCATGTTTGAAAAAGTGAAAATTACATGTCGATACTAAATATGCCTTCCAGATACAATCCCATGAGAGCACTGCAGAAATAATGACTTTGCAATTTGCAGACTTCTGAAATAGTAGAGAATTCAACTATCGAGAATCTTTAATGAAGGAAAACGCCTTTGTTTAATAACGAATGTAATTTCTCAATAGGGAAATTTACATTTGACTTTGTGGATGTTTTGGTATTAATCTGATTTTTTTTGGAATATCTTGCTTCCACAAGTTTGGTATTAGAAGTAATATGATAAACAAAACATGTAATGGAAATATAATTTTTTTTGTAATACTAAAACAAAATAATAGCTTCTATTCACATTGTAGAAAATCGAGTAAAATTTAAACAAACATAATATATGACAAAAGAAGCATAAATATTGTAACTTCACCAGTATCTAAAACTGTGAAAAACTTTTAAAAATGTTTATTTTTCAGGTTAGTTGGCTCATAACATCAATTTTTTTTTGTTTAATTTCTGCATTAAAATTATATACCAGTGGAAACATAATTTAATAAAGAATGTAATGGAATAATTTTTTTTCAATTTTTGTATTTAAAATGTTAAAAACAAATTAACAAACGCAAAAAACAAAAACAAAAAGAAAAGAAAAACAATTTGCTTAGTTCAGTATGAAGTAGCTATCTTTTTTTGTATTAATGAGCATAAGTATAAGCTAAATAGATGTCATTCTGTTTTTGCAGTGAGTTAGTCAGGTAACAGTACGATTCAACTGTTATTGCTATATTTCGGAAAACATTTGTGGACTGTGAGGTGAAAACTTTAAAGTGCTTTATCTGATTGATATTAAAGTATGACGGAAAAAATAAGAAAATTAAAGAAATTTCAAAAATAATTCAGTTTGTTGTCTAGAAAGTAGTATAAAAGAATTAACGTAAGTGAACGTGGTTACAGTTACGAACTAAGTAGAAGAAAAATTGGTGAAAATGTTACCAAATGGCCGCATTCCTATATATTTGAAGCTTTCTAAGTAAGCTATAGCGTCACTACAAATGACGCTGGTCAAGGCAGGAAAGGGTATAAAACAGTAAGTGATGATAGAATAATAAATAGACTGTGCAGGGATTTCAAATGAAAATCATTCGGACGTATTTAAAGTGAAATGGTGCTAGCCAATATGAAGTTGAGTGCATGAACTTTTCAGCGCGGACCTCAAGTATTTGGTTTACATGCTAAAATTCCACGAAAAAAAGCCATTTTTATCTCTCCATCAAAGATTAAGAAATTAAAATGGGCTAAAACACGTGGTAACTGGACAGTGCTATTTGGTCCGATGAAACCACATTTTACCTATTTGGTAGATATGGCATAAAATACGTAAGTAGAAGAATCGAAGAAGATTTGCATTCTAATTGCATTAAACACATCGTAAAACATCCAGTCAGTGTTATGGATGGGGATGTATGATATCAAAAGGCGTGATAAGCATTTTGTGTGATTAATGGGATTATGAATGCCCAAAAATACATAATATTTCAATCCCAACTGAAGCTTTCCGCACCCGATCCATACTAAGATAATGAATCATTTAATTTTGATCAAGATTGATTTTCATACCATGATACTTAAACGTGCATAATTTTTTTAAGGTAATCATATTCCAGTTTTGGAATGGCCTGGGAATAGGCAACACATTAAACCGATTAATAATCTAAACTAACAAACTAAAGAAAATTGTTACACAGAAGCAACACAGCAAAAATTTATTAATGGAAGCGATAATTTAATTTAGTTCTCACATTATAACAGCTTCTGAACGGAAACACTTGGTTCACTCCATGGGAAGGTATTGTAAAAAAGACGAACTGTTACCCAACTAAGAATGAACTATTATTTTGATAATTTTTTGGATGGCTCATATTTTTTACATATTTCACTTTTCTCCTTTATAAATGCTGTTCTAATAAACACTGCATCATTATATGTGTGGCTTGATTATTTTCCACTTGGTAAAAGAAAAAAAAAAAAAAAGTTATTACCCAAAGAGGAAGTAGTTTTATGAATCCTCAAGCTTAAAAAATCCATTTTTTCAAATAGGTTTCAACAATTTTGGTCTCTACTGTATATTTTGAATATATGTATGATTTAATATTCAATTTCGCCATAATTACATTTTTATCAGATTTAATTTTAAAACATAATATAAAATACGTTTTTATTAATGTTTTGACTCTTATATCATTTTTTAAAAAGAAAGTGGGTACAATGCGATTACTTTACTTGCGCAAATAAAATATTCAGTGTAATTTATTTTCCATTTAACTATCCATTGGTACCTTATTTGCCATGATTGAAAATGTGAAAATTAAAATTCAATAGTAAGTATGCCTGCCGGATGCAATCCCATGAGAGCACTGCAGGAATAATGACTTTGCAATTTACAAATCCCTGAAATAATAGGTAATGCTATTATCGAGAATCTTTAATGAAGTTAAGCGTCTTTGTTTAATAAACAAGGCAATTTCTGAATAGGAAAATTTAAATTTGACTTTGTTTTGTTTGTTTTGTTGTTTAAATTTGACTTTGCATTAGACTGATTTTATTGCAACATCTTTTGAAATACTTAGTGTCAGAAGTAATATGATAACCGTAATATTAAATGAAAATATTTAATTTTGTGTAATAGTAAAACAAGATAATTTCTATTCTTATTGTAGGGAATCCAGTAAATCTTAAACAATCAGAATATATAACAACAAATGCATATATTAAATATTTGTTTTATATTAAGTATTTGATTTTAAAAATTTAATTTGAAATGGGTATCTTGTTATATCTTGAACTTGTTTGAAATAAAATTTATAATGTAATATTTAAATTTTGAAATAAAATTTTGTGTTATTACCTAACGAGGAATTGGTGTAATAAACTCTCAACACTTTTCTTCTTTATAAATGATATTCTAATACACACTGCTTCATTAAATGTGTGGCTTGATTAAATTATTTTCCCCTTGGTTAAAAAAAAAAAAATGATATTACCTAAAGAGGAAGTGGTTTTATGAAACCTCAAGCTTACAAAATCCACCTTTTCAGATAGGTTTCGACAATTTCGGCCGCTGCTGTATTTTCTGAATACAGTTATGATTTAAAATTCATTTTCGCCATAACTACATTTTCATTAGAATTTTAAAACGTAACATAAAAAGTATTTTTTAAATGTTTCGATTCTTATATTATTTTTTAAGGAAAGTTGGTAAAACACGATTGCTTTACGTGCGCAAATAAAATATTAAGCTTCATTTATTTTCTATCTAACGATCCATTGGTAGATTATTTGTCATGATTGAAAGCGTGAAAACTACAATTCGATAGTAAGTATGCCTTCCGGATGCAATCCCAGGAGAGCACTGCAGGAATAATGACTTTGCAATTTGCAAGCTCCTAAAATAACAGATAATGCTATTATGGAGAATCTTTAATGAAGGGAAATGTCTTTCTTTAATAAACAACGTAGTTTCTCAATAAGGAGATTTAAATTTGACTTTGTGGATGTTTGATATTAAACTGATTTTATTGCAACATCTTACGAATAGTATTAGAAGTAAAAAAATAAGCATAACATTTAATGAAAATATTTTATTTTGTGGAATAATAAAACAATATAATTTATATTCTCATTGCAGAATATCCAGTAAAACTTAAACAATCGGAATAGCTAATAACAAATGCACATATTACATTTTGTTTTATTGATTTTAAATATTTAATTTGAAATGGATATATTTTTATAGCTTGATCATGTTTGAAATAATATTTATGATTTAAAATTTTGTATTACCTAAAGAGGAAGTGGTGTCATAAAGACCCTAACTTTGAAAATTTAACTTTTTAAATAGGTTTAGACAATTTTGGACATTGCTATATTTTCTGAATATAGTTATGATTTAAAATTATATTTTCCCATAACTACATTTTTATCAAACTTAATTTTAAAACTTAATACAAAATACGTTCTTCAAATGTTTTCATTCTTATCTTATTTTTTTAAGAAAGTGAGTACAATACGATTACTTTACATGCTCAAATATTAAAATATTAAGCGCAATTTATTTTCTATGTAACTATCCAATTGGTAACTTATTTGTCATGATTGAAAAGGTGAAAATTGCAATTCGATAGTAAGTATGTCTTCCGGATGCAATCCCGTGAGAGCACTGTAGGAATAATGACTTTGCAATTTGTAGACTCCCGAAATAAGAGATAATGCTTTTATCGAGAATCTTTAATAAAGGAAAACGTCTTTGTTTAATAAACAACGTAGTTTCTCAATAGGGGAATTTAAATTTGACTTTGTGGATGTTTTGATAGACTGATTTTGTTGCAAAATCTTTCGAAATGGTATTAGAAGTAAAAAGATAAGCATAACATTCAATGAAAATATTACATTTTGTGGAATAATAAAACAATATAATTTATATTCTCATTGTAGAAAATTTAGTAAAATGTAATCAATCAGAATATACAACAACATATGCGTATACTAAATATTTATTTTTATTGATTTATAAAATAATAATTTGAAAAGGATATCTATTTATATCTTGAGTTGGAATAGATTGTATAATTTAAAATTAGATCTATATTAAAACAAAAATAAATAAATGACTGAAAAACACTACATCATATTGTCTGTGGCAAAACCTGCAGAATACGTTTCTCTTCTACTGGATTTTTTTTTTTTTTTTAACTTCTGAATATTACACAATTTTTATCTTTACACATTTTTTTAACATTAAATAAATGTTCTTTGAAATTAAATTTGTTTCTGAACTATATCTCAACTCATGCTTTTTTTACAAATTTTTAAATGATTTTCAAAAAGGATTTTAAATAAATCTCTGTCTATCGAGGGTTCGTACGCTTCAAACACTTTTAATCATCTTTTACCAGAATTTTCTTTAAAAAAAATTGCCTTATTTAATGAAAAAAAAAAAAAAATGTATCTTCAGATGTAGCGACCAGTACTTTACGAAATTTCTTTACAATTAAAATCCCGTTAATTCCTTGATGCGTACGAACCCTGCTATCACGCGCAGCCCGATTACGAAAGATAACCCGTTTGAACTTAAAACAAAGTAGATGGTTTAACATTTGTTTCTAACTAATAAACCATAACAGAAATGAAACGTCTGCTATATTATTTTAAAATTATATAAATGCACAAATAATACAAAATAATATAAATTCGCAGACATTTAAATCGAACTGCGCGCTTAGACCTCTGAAGTTATTAGAATCAAACAGGCAGATTAAATGCCTGCGGCAGATTAAGCGAAATCTTTGGCGATTTTCTTCGCAAGTTAATCTCTGACATGCTGCTAATACGAAACTACCACTTTAAAAACTTTTCAAAACTTTATTATAATACATAATTCATATTTTTCATATAAAAGGAGTTTTGTTGTTGTTTGTGGGAAATGAAAAAATATACTCATTTTAAAAAATCTGAGAGTTTTGAATAAAAATAAAGTGTGTAGCACTTGCGGTTCATCTACATGGACACTGAACGAATTCCGTTCCATTACGATCTATGGGGGAAAACCCGTTTGCGGTGTATTTTACACCGCAATGTAATATCACACCGCGGTGATATTACACTATCTTAAACATATTGAAATTAATATATATTTCTGAGGTTTACAACAAGGTTCTTATTATAGAATATGGTAAGTATAGAATTTATCGTTCATTCACAGGGACACACAAAACAATTTGTTTACAGATGAAAATGGACAATAATTGAACTATTGAAACCTACGAACATTAATTGCTGGAAGTGTGTTTTTAGTTGTACAGTGTGTTTTTGAATTTAACTATTATTTAAATATTACTTGGTGTTTATGAATTCAATACATCCAACACAGGGCAGCACAAAAGTTCACAACCAGATCCATTTATTCTCGGAAATTCCTGAAAAGAAAATTTCAACTATTCTATACGTTTAACTTAACTAACATTCAGCACATTGTGTATTATATATAAATATCAATTGATAATAAACAGGGCTGCACAAAAAATTGTATATTTTCTCGACTGTTCATGGCAATAGCATAAATTGTGTATTCAAATACGTTATGCGTTTTTCAAATTGTTCCTTTAGACATCATATTTTACCTTAGTAAACTACGAAGTTTTGTTATAGTATTTTGAATGCGTTGGAAACTCTTTCATAATCTATGCTGTACGCATGATTTTTCGTTCTTGTTTCATTTGTGAAAGCAAGAATAAAACAAAACAAATCTGAATCAACATTGCATATATTTTCAATTGCGTTTTAGAGAAATCCTTAGTACAATCGAAAATAAACTGCAGAAGTTTTAGCGAATAACTAAAAATATCTGCGAACTGAATACAATAGGTGAATGAAATTTTATGTGCATTTATATAAGTTTCTATTTTCTTAAATTATTATTATTTCAAATGTTGAGTCTGTGCGAAAATTTCGTAAAATGATTAAAATTTTCATCACATGCAAGAGTTTTATATTTGGATTTAAAATATGCCAAATTTATTTTTAAGAATTTTAGGAAGTATGTTTTTTCGTTGCACCGAAGACCACCGGAGTAAAGTTCCTTTCAAAAGAAAAAATGGAAAATTAATTAACTTTTTAATATAAATGCATATATATATATATATATATATACATATATATATATCCCCTACATTTGAGAAACACATATATTTTTTACATTTAATTTGTCATAACGTTACCTTAAAATTACTTTATACTCCTCACGAAAAAAAGTATAAAAACGCATATATACCCGTATCACGGGTCATAGAAAAGAAATCCTATGTACACGGCCGTACTACTGACAAGATTAATTAAACAGTTGTTATTACCAATAAGGTTATCTGAGCGAAATATGCTCACCGGTTGTTGGCTCAGTTAGCTTAAATGGTAAAGCATTGCCCCTGTAAGCCAAGGATCTGGGTTCGATTCCCGGCTTGGGCATTTTTTCACTCAGTTGGAAATATTCAATCCGTATGATAACTTTACCAATCAGTTTGATTGTGTTAAAATAATAGTTTACTTTAAAGTGTTTACACGGCACAATAACAACTTTTTAACGACAATAATCATTTTAACAATTTGCAGAATTAATAATTACTACGCTATAAAAATTGAGGCAAAACGCCTGCCTAGCGTTTTTGCAAGTAGTATCAACAAAATATGATATAACCTCCCCGTCATAACAAATCAGAATAAAAACAGACCACGATATTAAATGCAGGTTATCAGATGCCAGTAACACATGATATTTCACCAAAGATCAATAGAAAGATCGTTAACAACTGCGTTTCTCTTTGCAATGTAAGGGTTAAAGTCATAGATATTTGATACATTTTCCTCTATACTTCATCCAAATGTCACCAATATTCAGATAATATGTACGTCTTTCAGACGCTAAGGGTGGTGGAAAAGGAATATGAAGTGTACGTAATGTAGGCACATCCAAAATTTGTCAAAATTACAATCAAGAAATACCTATATTGGAACGAAATGTAGAAGACTTTTGGCGGCATTATGATCCAAAATATGTACTTTAGATCAAAGAAATACCAGTATGTGACTCTCATAATACATGGTTATTTACATTGCTTTTAACGTTAAAACTAGGTAAAAATTAAAAGTCCTTTTCAGTTACAATTATACATAAATTGTTAAAATGTTCTTTTAATTCCAATTGTATATTTTAGATAGAAAGTAACATAAGCAAAATGATCTACATCATTTTTTCCCAACTCACAATAGACAAAATACAATTAAAATTTTAAAGTTCATAAACATGCAAGAAACCATGTACACACCATGAAACATCGAAGAAGGCACTGTAACAGTGAATTTTGTTCCATTTTCATTATTGTATAATCGAAACGTGTCAGACGTTATGCATGGAATTGAACCTAACTTTTTGTTTATGTTTTTTGGATATTGCAAGCAGATCCTCCCTGAATTTGGAAAAGTTCAATCGGAAGGGGTGCTGTAATAGCGTTTTTTGTACCATTTTCATTATTGTGTAGCCGAAAACTGTAAAACGTTATTCTTATAATTGAACCAAATTTTTTGTGCATGTTTTTGGCTGTGGCAAGCAGGCCCTCCTTGAATTTGAAATATTCAGCCTGAAGGGAACGCTGTAATAGAAACTTTCGCATATGTATCTCGAATTTCATTTTTCCATTGTACATCAGCGGCTGGTGAAGAGACTGGAACTTCGCGTCCTGCTACACCGGCTATTCGCTAACTGCTGATTTACAAGATAATAACGATAAACTATTGATTTTAATAAATATCATGATCAAGTTTAAGTCGTTTTTAGTCCTATTAATTGATTGAAGCACAAATTTAAGATTAAAATCAAAGTTGGTATAGTATTTAACTAATAATATTGACAATGATGTATATAATGTTAATAACATTTGTAACTACCTTTTTAAATATTAAGATGTATGAGAAGAAAGTTTTGGAGTTGGCACATCCAACATCCAACTAGTTAAATATTTAATTATCAGTAATATGTAACCCGATTTTGCTAAAGAGTAAAATTTTTGAACAAAGCTACATGTTTTGTGTAGCATTTTAATGATACAGCGGAATAAAAAACAAACAAATAAAAAATACTTTTGTAACAAATTTTCCAAAAGTTATTTTAGTCATGTTTCAGCTTATATTATAGATTTTCGAAATTATTTTATTCAATTTTTATAAAACGATGCCAAACGGAATATACTTTTAACAGCAAAACTTTGTACAACTGAGCCTTTGTAGTCGTTAGATTTGCATTTGATTTTGAAATGTTAATGTTATTTCAAATGCGTAGGCTGAATATTATGATAAGTTAAAAAGCAAGTAAGCTTTTCATTTATTTATTTTTGTTATATCTATTATTTGTTATATTTATTTTGGTATATCTATTGGTTTTTTATATAGGGATATTTCAATAAACTTTTTAATAGGAAATTTTCGATGAAGAAAAAACTCCATTTGAATAATAAATAAATAATATATGTATAATTTAAAATAAAATATTGCATTCACGAGGGCAATACACGAATTAAAAATTTATTACTTGTATTAGTTCATGGTGCCCATTTTTCTTTTCGTATTTTAAGTATACTTTTAGCTGGTGCATTTACACCTAACTGTTTATCTTAATATCATAATCATGATTGATAGAAGAACTATTTGTAATGGTCCCTAATATATGCGCATTCCATAAATGTCGTCCTTTTGTAACACTTTCCTATATAATTGAAAATCTTTATGGCTTGCGTTTGTCTGGCGGTCTGTCTGCAACTCCGGGCTCTAACTCTCTTAAATATACACGGATTTCCATGTGACTGATATATGTTGTTAATTTTTAATGCGATAGGTTCGGTATTACACAGGAAATGCGTAGCAATTACATTTGGTTTACAAAAGAACTCAAACAAATTTTATTACATTATGATCTATGCGAATAAAATCGTTCGCAATATATTTGAACGATATTACGCTATCTCAAACATATTGATATTTTTGTGCATCATTTAGGTACAATAGAAGATGCTTACTGTCGAATAATGCATGCAATCATTTATAGTTCATTCGCAGGGACACGCAAAAGAATACGGTTACAGTGGTGTATGTGAACAGTAACTGCTGAAATTTCGTTTTCAATTGTGATATATATATATATATTTAGTTTCTTTTGTTATTACTTGGTGTTTATAAATTATATAGATCATATACATCTCTACACAAAAGAATTATAATAAGAAGAATATTCAACTGTGTTATGAGTTTCCAAACTGAATAACATTTTTTGTATTATGTCGTACATATTCAAATCTATAGATCATATACGGGGATGGCCAACATAATTCGGATACTTTTTCGGCTGAAAACATTTATTCTGAAGTTACGTTTTCAAATGTGTTACGCATTTTGCAAATTGTTTACTTACAAGGGAACCACTTTTGGTGTTGCTCGCACCTAGCATCGAGACCTGCTGCTTTTTGTAGCCCTATCCATAAAAGTTAGAGAACCGAAAAAATTTCTCTGTTAAAATAACATTTTATATACTTTTTTATGCTTTTATTTTTTTATTATTACATATTTATTTGTTTATTTCACGCCAAAAGTGAGTTAAGTCGCCACGTATGGCGCTACAATTTTCCCGCCCGCTTTATCCAAAGAGAAAATGTACAGAACATATTACTAGAATCATATCAGATTGCGATTTTTTTTTTTTATAATTGATAGCATAAGAAACAAATATTAGGTTTTTATTTTTTTTCTATGCAGACGATACATATATAAGTAATAAATATAATTCTATAAAAGCTTCGAAGATCATTGAAAACTATTTTTTAGTGAAATACAAAATAAGAAAACTATTTTCTTTTGAAATCGAATAAAATAAAGTTTCGAATGTTTAAAATGAAATGTTGCTGTATTAAATGGTCCTTACGTAAAAGTAATCATTTAGCAAATTAATATTTTTACACAATTTAGAAAAATTATTGTGGCGAAATAGGTCGGACCTTGCAAATTCTAGCTATTACAAATTCAGCTATGACATTTGGCTAGGGTTGCCGGAAAGCTCTACTTTTGAAAATAAACGCCAAATGTTTCCCCGCCAAAAATATGAATATAAAGTTGCAATTTTTCAAAATCAAATTCGTGGATTTTTTAAAGAATTTTCAAACTGTTTTCAATATTTTATACTTATTATTAACTAATTTTTATTTTTAAATGATTTTCTTAAAAAAAAATTCAATGTTAATAGTCCGATAAGTGGTCTCAAAAATTGCATTTTCAGAAAGTTATGCTGTTATATAATCAAGAAATATTATTTTAACAGAAAAATTTTATCGATTTTTAAACTTCATAATATAGGGCTTTAAAATGCACCAGGTCTCAATGCTAGGTGCGAGCAACACCAAAAGTGGTTCCCTTGTTAGATATAATATTTAACCTCGTTAAATTATTAAGCTTTGTTAGAGTATTCTTAATGCGTGTGTGTTGCGGAAAGTGTTAACTATTCTATTGCTTGGACGCATGATTTTCTTACTTATTTTTATTATTTATCGAGACACTTACGTAATATTTTAAGTCAAAATAATAAAAAAAATAAAAAAATCATTAAAAAAACTAAAAAAAAAAATTGGCTGAAGGATCCATGAAGGATCAGGGCCTACAGTGCCCACTCTGTTTACTAGACCCTTTGCCCAGAGGGGCTATGCAGCATATGTACCGGCCGGGTGGTCAGCACAACCCGAGAGCCTCGGTGTTTAGTTTACAAGCAAGCTTGGTACTCATTTTATCGACTCCGAAGGGATGAAAGGTTGAGTGAACCTTGCCGAGCCGGGAGCAGAACTCGCGACCTGTAGCGCGGCAGACAGGCGTGCTGACCACTACACTACTGGGCTTTATTTTAAATCAAAATAATGAACATTTTTTTCAGAAACTTATTCTATTTCGTAAAATCATTTGAAACCAAAGAAAAGACTCTATAGATAGAGATGGCATGGTTATTATATGCAAAATCGTTTGTAAAAATGTATGTACAACTTTTTCGCTAATAACTAGAAAAATCTTCTTTTCCGCTAATAACTAGAAAAATCTTCTTTTCCGCTTTGGTTTAACTAACTTGGAATAATGACTAAAACTATACTCTGCATTGAGGAAAGTATATTTTACCCAAAATGCTACTGGAAGTTAGAAAACTTAGATGAAGTTATGAGGCACTTTAGGAAAGAGTTTCAATATATTCTCCTACCTGACTCATAATCGCTAGAATAAGATATATCATCCGAAATTTTAATAAGGAACGCTTTTGAAAACGTGGCCATTAACAAACAAAGGAGATAGTGTTTCCAGTGGGCTATTTTTTTTTAAAATTCAGATTTCTTAATTGACTC
This sequence comes from Maratus speciosus, assembly GCA_963932465.1. Classification (NCBI taxonomy): domain Eukaryota; kingdom Metazoa; phylum Arthropoda; class Arachnida; order Araneae; family Salticidae; genus Maratus; species Maratus speciosus. The sequence goes on along the minus strand of OZ010791.1, from coordinate 78,564,773 downwards.
CGCTTTTTTTTTATGGTAAAATTCTCCTTGTTTATGCTTTAATAAATATGTCATTATCAAAAGCGAATTTTACAAAAAAAAAAAAAAAAAAAAAAAAAATCGGTGTCAATTAAGAAATCTGAATTTAAAAAAAAGTAGCTCACTGGCAACACTAAAAGACAATAGAGAGAAGCTGACAGATTAGTTCATCTAATATATAATTAGGACATTCAGAATGAAGCCTCTATGACTATTTCAAGAGTCATTATCATCTACTCTCTGAATAAAGATGATCTGGGCCGTTATAATTAGTAAAGATACGAACATTTAAAATACGTATATATTTTTGGAATTATTCTGTATAATATTCATATGAAAAAAAAAAGAACTTCGTGTCTTTATGTATGTAACTAAATACAATAACTTGCAATATTTGTTATTATTATAAGATATCTGGGAAAAAAAAATCTGCAGACTGGAATGATACGAATGTGCTGCAAACTGAACTGAATACTTTCAAATTTCAGCAACTGGTCAACGGCGACAGCTATTGAAAATAATTTTGCAAAACATTAAAGTGTGAAGGATAGAATCATTTTTACTACGGTTCTTTGCATTAATTTCACATATTGCCCATCGATAGTGTTGCCCTATTTCAAAATGTTAGATCGCTCAAACTGACGTATACAAATAAAATAATGTTTATTAATTTTTTTCCACAAATTTTCTTTATACAATATGTTTAGCTGATGCTCATAAAATGATTTCAATGTTATTCCTTATTTTAAAATTTAATACCGTTTGGGACAGTGCACCACCACTAACTTTGCTTTTTATAGCTGAAACAAGAAATCTCTAACTTCGACCATCAGTCTACTGCAAGGATAACTTAAAAATTTCTCAACATTTTCGAAACGTTCAGTCAATTTCAGGGAACGTGCAAAAAAGAGCCATGCAAAAACAGAGTGTAACTCAGCACATTTAAATTATTATTATTATTATTATTTTGTAATTGTAAATATTGAAAAACATGGCTTATAACATTGCACTTCATTCACAGCTTATCATTATTTGATCTATTAATCGTTTTATTTTCCGAAATTTTAACTACAATACTTCATAAACAAATCGTAACTAAATACATTTTTTTATTATTTTCTAACTGTTTTTTTTAATTGTACTGAAAATGATTAGAAATGGATTTATACATTTTTGGAGGTCCTGAACACAATTTTATTGATGGTTTTTTGAAAATGTCTGTTTGGTTTTTTTGAAAATGTCTGTCACTCTGTCTGACACTCTGTGAGTCTGTGAGTGTATGTGACAAAACTTTTGTGGGCGCTCTATCTCAAGATCTAATGCCCGGAATTGCACAAAACTTTAGACTTTACTATAACTTGGTATAAACTGATGCTGATTTCTTTTCGATGTAAATCGCCTAACAGGTGGCGCTGCTATGCTGCTTTTTCCCAGATTTCTGCAACAACTATATCTGAAGAACTATTGCACGGATTTTCATAAAATTTCAGATTCAGTTATTCCTTGACATATTTTGCTGCTGATTACTTTTTGGTGAAAATCACCCAACAGGTAGCGCTACCATGCTGCATTATTCATGATTATCGCAATAGCAATAAATATAGCAATAGCAATAAAATATCTAAAAACCTAATGCACAGATTTTCATCAAACTTCAGACTCAGTTAGACGCTGACATAAGACGTTGATGACTAGATTTTGGTTTAAAACTCGTAACCGGTGGCATTGATATGCTGCATTTTTTGGGAAGTATTAACATGCATGAGATAAAAGAAAGTTTTGGGATTGCTACATCGGACTAGTTAACCAACGTTATAGAAAACATGATACGTTCTTTGATTTGCTTTTAGGAGTAGGATATACACCGAAAAGCCTGTAATTAATTATTATAAATTATATTTAATATTATGCTTAAAATCAGAATTCCTTTATTCAGGAAATCTTTGATGACAAATCTTGCAAAAAATTAAATCTCACTTCTTTTCTTTAAGAACCAAATACGTAAAATCTGGTATAATCGTTTTGCAATTTCTAAGTAACGTTAAGAAATGCCCGATGTGTTCTTTATGTACTCTTAACAATATAATACATAAGAATACAGAAGATAAACGCATAATTGATTATTGTGTAGCAACTTTAATAATAAATGAAGCGTTAAAAATGCATCGGTTAAGTAAAACGCACTTTTTTAAAACATAAAACGTATTTAAAAGTTCTAAATCGTAGTTCTAAATCATGACTTTGTTTTTTGCAAGTTACAAATTACCTAAAAACTGCTTGTAAAAATTTAAATACCATGAAATTAGTCCTCGGTTGCACGACAAGTTATAATGGTAATTATGGCAAATTACCTTTTCATTTAACAAATTCCCACGGGGAAAATAAGATCATTATCGCTACTGAGAAAATTATCTCAGAAAATATGGTAATGACTATCTTATTGCTCTCTTTTTTCAATCCCGAGGAATTGATTTTCCTGTTTTTCAAGTGCAAAATTATTTTGGATTAAAATGCTATTAAATATCTGAGAATATATAAATAATGAATTAAAATTTAAATAGTTTCTTTGGTTTACTGTGCAGTACACTATTAATAAGTTCTAAAATTGTTAAATGTCAAATAAAAAAATCATTAATACATATATGCAATAATAAAAATTTTCGCCCTTTTATCTTAATAAAACTATTCCAAATTCTTAATAATTACCTTTTTTTTTTTACTTAGCTTTAATAATATTTTAAATATATTTTATCTTTTTTCCATGCTTTAAATGCGTATTCTTTTATTATTCTAAAAACCTTAATCCATTCGTCTAATCTTATAAGACCCATTAAATTACTTTTTTCATTTTATTCTAAAACTAAATTATTTTTGTTTCGAATGTTTTTAATAGCATTTGTTCTCTGATATTCTATTTCCCATAATTCCTTGGACAGCCTCCCGCCAACATTTGTTTGCGTAATGATTCTGACGCCGAGGCTAAAGAGTTCACATCGTCATCACGCTTGCTTTTCCCCTTCCCCGGAGCTATGTCCTATCGTATTCTGCATCTCATCGCGTCCTCCCGGCTACTTTTGTGGAATTTGTCTTTTCACTTGTAATGTATTCGTCCGCGTTCTGTTTCTTTGAGTATTTATAATGTTGCATCGACAACGAGCGAGAGATTTTTATGTTTTTCAGTTGTTTAATAAATCCACGTCACTTGGGGGTGAATGACGTTTAATGTGTAGATTCTAATACTTTTGACATCTTAAGTTTATTATGAAGTGGATCAGCGATTATTCGAGAGTTGATTGATAAGCTACTGGAAATGTTACGATATGTGTCTGCCAAATAAACAACGTTTAAATTACGATGCCTCTCTATTAATTATTCCATAAGAAATTCTTTCAATGTTTATGGAGTCCGTCTTCTAATTCCCCACCACGACTGCACTCCGGTTGTCTCATGATAACGGAGGGTTAGCATTGATAACTATACTGCATTTACTTCGATATATACGAGTATCTCCGGAATGTTTCAAAAGTCGACAGCAACATGCAACATATATATATATATACTAATATATATATATATTATACTAATTATATTAACATACTTGTGAATTTAACATTTCAATGAACCATAACGTTTTGCATAATCTATATTATAAAGGAATGTGTCTTTAGTAATTTGTCCTTTTGACGGAACAGCAGATGATTGAATTTAACTTTTATTAACTTTTACAGCATTTCTTAAATTTCTAAATATCCCACATTTTTAATTTTTACACTGTCGAATAGAGAAAAAAAAATATTTTAAAATACAATTTGTCTGAAAATTATATTGTTATTTGTTTGAAATCTATGCAGCAATTTACTCTATTTATGTTATTTTTAAAATTATTTTAAGCAGGTCTTTTTTTTAAATCTATCTCCGTCACTTAAAGACAGACGATTACAAAAGATAAATGTATTTCCACATAAATTAATGTAAATAAAATAGTTCAGCATTTATTTCCGATCTATATACCATAAAGAAATTGAAACTGTATAAATCTAAAAATAAAATAATAAAATATAAATAAAACACAATTGTAAGTCATGTAATCGAACAACTCTTAAAACACTAAAATTATTAGAATAAAAAAAGTTTTCTTTGGCGATTTCTTCGACTGTTAATTCCTGAAAGGAAGCCGATACGAAAATTGCATTTTAATATATTTAAAAATTTTATTTGAATCTATAATTGCTTTTTTTCGAAAAAAAATTATTGTTGGTATTATTAGTCAAACATCTAAAAAGTATATACGAGTATATTCAATATAAAAATCAATTAGAGTTTTCAAGACCATTTATGTCAAATCTGTTGGTTATAAAAGCATGCGAAAGAATTTAAGTTATGGATGTGTATTAAATATTTTAATTTACGGATTCTATAACATACGTTTAGAAAAGCTTATCCCATGCTTTTATGAGTAAGGCTGTAATTGTTTCAAATTTTCACAACCAAATCTGTCCGAGTTCTGATACTTGAATTTTTATGGTTTCTCCGTTCCTCAAGACGCAATTTTCTTTTTTCGTTTCAAGATAATCTATTTTTTATCTAGAAAATATATTAGTGACACATACCAAATTTAAAATTATGCAATAAATAAGTTTAGGTATTAGATTTATATACAATTTTGTGTTTTAAGTGTTATGTTTTTTTATATAAGTTTATTTAACGCTATTTTTTTCCGAATGAGATGGCACTTAGAATCGCAAGCATTATTTTATTTTTATTCACAATGATAATGATGCAATTTAGATATTAAATTAAAATCTGATTCAAAATATTTAATGTAACTATTTATGAAGTGTTGTAATATGCTTACTTTAAATGTTCAGAAACTTTTGATGCATTTGTCTAAGTAGATTTTTAGGTATGCTTCGGCACACAGTCAGGACGACAACTTAAGGATACCTGTATACATTAAACATGCCATAAATTTCATAAAAACTGCTAATAAATTTACTGCCTTGCAACCTTGCATAATCGGGTTTTATATTTAAAACAGATAAAACAGGTATCTTTTAAACAGGTTGCACGAGGATTTTCAAGCCTAGACTCGCAGGGCTAGTTTAAAAAAATATTATTTCTATGTTTGATGCTAGATATTATCATTTGCCTTATATATATATATATATATGAGCTTAGTTGTCCTTGACACTGTATTGTGATATTTATATTATATTGATATGGAATTAAGTTATTTTTATTGATTTACTTCAAAATAAATTTATAATGGTGTACGTTATTATAGTTTGTTAATTGTAATTAACAGTATGAAGCAATGTTGTAATATGTTTTTACATACCCACCCACCCCCTATTTTGTACTATACATTTAAAATTTAAAACATTAAATTTAATATGTGCATAATAAACGTACCTTTTAGGGTTCCGTACTTAAAAAGTAAAAACGGAACCATTATAAGATCACTCCTGTGTCTGTCCGTCTGTCTGTCTGTCTGTCACAGCCATTTTACTCGTAAACTATGGAACGTGAAAAGTTCAAATTCGGGGAAGTAATAAAGAACATTGACCCACATATTTTCAGATTAATAAACATTCATAAATATATTTAGTAAAAAAGTAGAGGGGCTAATTATGCTACTTAAAAAAAACTTTTCTTTGTACATCATGTGGGGTATCCTGTGAAAGCTTTTGTAACGCTGAACTCAAAAATACATTCCTTTTAATTTTAGGTAGTATATTTCCAAAGATATTGTTGAAAATGTAGCCCAAAAATATGCCCCCCCCCATCTAATTCCGAATCTACTGAAACTAAAATTATGAAAAAATTACAGGTGGTAGACGTTAATATAAACCTTGGCGGAAAATTATAGCAATTACACTAGGTCACATAGTTTTTGAGTAATTAGCATCCTTCTGATATACACAAATTTCGATTTACGGGCATTCAGAAAAATTGTTGAGCGTAGCTAAATATAGCCATCGTTGCAGAAGAATAAAAGCATTGTTGATAATGATTTTCGAAAAAAATCATCGGTAATTATCCGAGATATTAATCCTTAAATGTACGGTCAGTTTGGACATACACAAGGACAGGGGCGGCGTATTCTATGCCTAGTTAAAAACTTTTAATAATATATATGAGTAATGTAATGTCCAGTAACAGTATAACAGCAATAAACGTCAAATTGTTAAAAACATACTAATTTAAGGGGTCTCGGGACTCTAAAAAGTGGAAAAAATGAAAAAAAAGACCATTTTCAACATTTAATGTCTTAAAATGTATATAATTTTAAAACACAATTTTAATTGGGATGAAAGATATAAGTGTGTTCTTTCGTTTCATGTATTTAAAAAATTGCAAGATACAGAATTAGTATTTATAGGGGGCTCGAAACTGTTTGACATTTGCCGAACAAAAAATTGTCATAACAGTTTACGCGCAGGGTTACAAAATAAATATTGCAACTAGAATAAAAATTTTGGTGCTTACTTATACTTCAGATTGTAATAATTTCCCTGAACTTAAATAAATTTGTATTTAACCCTCCGTCTACCAGACGGGTCCATTGGACCCGACAGGTACATACAAAATATTCATTCAAACCAGAAATTTCTTTAAAATAAACTAAGTATATAAACCAGACAAAAATAAGGTAAATAAATAAGTTAAATAGATTTAAATAAAAATTCTGGTGTAGAACGTTTTATTAAAACTTGAATAAAATTCCCGGTAGATCTAGGGTTAAAGCATTTTTTTATTTTTAATGCAATGTTGCATTTAACTAATACAAAATTTTGAAAATTTCAACAGTAAAATCATCTAAAAAAATATTTTTTTGGACAATAAAAAGGAAATTTTAGGTTCAGTTTATACAGACTAACATGAAATATATGTTTTGAAATTTTCATGAAAAAATATTCAGAAGTTTTTGAAATATCCTGCGTGTTATGCCCGAAAAACGCCTTTTGGAAAATAATGACTTTAAAGTTTCGGAAACGCCGCTTCAGCTATTGAGTGGGTATAATTCTAAAAGCCAAAACTTCTGTTCTAATGAGAATTTCAAGGAAACAATTATATCAAAATATTCAGAAAAGATAGGAGTTTAATATCTAAACAAATTAAAATTTCTTAAATTTTGAAGCTTTAAGAGTCCTGAGACCACTTAATCCTTTCCGGCACGGAGTAATTCTATTTATAAACTTATGAAATAATGAACTGACACCAGAATTTATAAACGAATTTATTAGAAAATGCGAACTTGCTTATTTTCACGTACATGATAAAAGGAAAATTTTAATTAAATATTCTTGGTGCCGTTTGTCTGTTTTGGCATTAAAATTAGGTGTCCGTTTTTTAAGGGCATCGCCCTCGAAAGATTTAATTAGAATGAATCGCATAAATCCTGTGGGATTCGCGATAGTTTGCATTGATTGTATCTCTCAATACCCCTCGAGTGACTTTAAAAGTTAATTAAACACCTATCTGGAAAAACGTGGCACTGACAAAGGTGGCATCGCCAATTTGAGACCTCAATTCAAAGCACGTTTAGCACAATGCCAAATTTAAACATTGAACAAAGGTTTTGTTTTAGCAACACTGTAGAAATAAAGGTTATTACTACGCTGAATTTAGTTTCATGGAATGCCAAATGAAGTTTATCTATGCACAGCTTTTATAGTAAGTACCGAATGAAGTTCATCATAAACAGATTACGATAATATAAAAAAAGAGTTAAACGAATAGCTTTATTTGATATTATTTAGGTTCCATATCTCTTTGAACTTTCATGGTATGCCCGATTACACTTTTCTAATATATACAGTTATACCCAACCATACGTTGTACAGTTTTTTACAAAGTCTTAGTTTTAGCAACCTTTTTTTTTCTTTTCTTTTTTTTTTCTTTTTTTTTTTTTTATAATAATACAATTACAAATTTATATATTTATTCTACGGAACCCTCTGTATGCGAGTAATGCTCGCACTTGAACATTTTTCATCAAAATTGTGGCTTGATTGATATTAATATTAATTTACTTACTATTTTATAAATAATTAAAAATAATTATAAACATTCTAATATAGATGATAAGTGATTATTATCGATATTTAGATGTGCTATATTTGTTTGTTCTTTTTGCGTTTTAAGATTAGATGCAATAGTTCTACAGTTATATAAGGCATTTACATTATTTACAACAGATGGCAGCACTATAAAATATTTTATTTCAAGATGTATGAGTTCTTTTAATAAGTTAAGCTAGATGGCAGCGCTAAATAATTATTTATTCAGGTCTAATAATATTGTTGCCATATAATTTATTTATATTTTAATATTTCTCTATGTAATTATACGCTTAAATTTAAATAATTCTATATATTTTTAGTAATAATTTATTATAGGATACTTTTAATGGATATAATAATTTTTATAATCAAGAAGATATATCATTTGTTTTTTTTTAGTAGTGGTTGTGTATTTTTTCTGCACACTGTGTTGTTTTGCAACCATAAGAATTCGATTTTAACTGTAAAAATAAATCGGCGGGACTTTTGCTGTGATTATTTTGTTAATTGTTGAAGATTTAATTTGGTCATTGCAAATCTATTGCTTGGTATGTCTTCAAATTTAATTGTTTCTTTAAATTAATATTGTTCATTATTAAGGATCTTGCTTTGATTAATATTTTTATTTAATTAAATTTACATGTCATGGTAAATTTAAGCCTTTTTTTGGTGTGTGGTCGATCGGGTGCATAAGAATCTAATTTTTAGCTTATGCTGGATTCTTTTACAGAAATCTACTATGCTTTTGCTTATATTGGTGCTTCATGTACCCCTGATGAAGTGAAATGCTATATAATCTTCCGGCTCCATCCTTCCAATTGATTTATTGTTTGTTTACGATATGTCTTTTAAGTGTTCAACATTTTTTAGCTGGTATCTTGTTTCATAAGTCTTTAATAGATTCTTTTTTCAAAAATTTATTGGATTTTCATATGTTAATATGGATTAATCGTATGCAATGTACTAGTCAATTGGGAGATTTTGCTTAGTTAGTATTACATGTATAGGGTTCTATATGTATTTTGTATAATGTTACAGTTATAATATGCTGCTAAATTTATTAAAATATTGAATTAATTATTGTAATTGGAATAAATGATGATTTGTAATTATATTATGGCTATATATATATTTAAGCGGTAAGTATAAGAATCACCAACAAAATGCAAATTACATTCATATGAAATGTGCCAAAGTGATGCAGTAAAATAGTAAATTCAATATGAACTAGCAAAAGAAAATATTTAGCCAGAACTAACGCACCCCCTTATAGAATAAGAAAAAATATAACTAATTTTAAAAAGATAAACTTTCAACAGGAAAAGGCAGAAAAAACTAGGGAAAAAAAGGCTGCAGAATGTTATGAGGGCCCGACGAGGCTGCAGCCTGTTTTTTCCAGTTTTTTCTGCCTTTTCTTGTTGAAATTTTAACTTTTTAAAATTAGTTATATTTTTTCTTGTTCTGTGAGGGGGGTGCGCTAGTTCACACTAAATATATTCTTTTGCTAATATATATATATATATATATATATATATATATATATATATATTACATATATATACACATATATATATATATATATATATATATATATTACATATATATACACATATATATATATATATATATATATATATTACATATATATACACACATATATATATATATATATATATATATATATATGTCGTGTGAATAACATAAAAATATTTTGTGAAAAGTTTGGAAATGTGTAATGAATAGACGTATCATAAAGTAGTCGCCCAGAGTGTGTGTAGAAACATAACTAATGATCGACTTAGAGAAATGCATGAAAACTTTGTAAACGTGTAAAGCTAGCGATGACATAAAACTAACGAAAAAAAAATGAAAATTTGATAATCCAGGAAAGGCACTTGCTCTCTCCTGGCCCATACACCGAGAACCCATGTTTCTCCAATTGTTTGAAATACTTACAAGCAAAGCAATGAGGAAATATGTGTTCTTAGAGTGTACGCCAGGATAGAGCAAGTGCACTTTTCTGGATTTTCAAATTTTCCCTTTTTTTCGATTGTCATTGTTAAAATTAGGGGAGAGTAGCCATATTTGGACAGCAGCTTTAATTGGACCGTTGCCATTCTGCCGTTAATTACAGGAAGAGACTTTATCTACCGCTGAAATCCTACTCATTAGAATGACGTCATTTATGATTAAAAGAAGCACCCACCTACCAGGTGCTGTTTTCAGACAATTTTAAAAAACATAAAGTTAGCTATTTTGATCTAATTTTTTCCGACTAAACGTAAGTGAATACTTTAAAACTAAGATAAGTTGTTATGTTTTCGTATATATATCAAATTCATTTGTTTATTCCACATATTTTCACACGGATTTCTTTGATTTCGTGTTTGTTCTTAGTCTTGAGATTATCTGTTTTTAAAAAAATGGCGCTATTGCCTTAATTGGACCAAATATACGACCATAAATTTGAAAAGTAAGTAATAAATTTCGAGGGCTTTGCACACTATTTTTTTTTATATTACTATCTCCATGCAAGCTTGTTTTTTGTATATCTGGATCAATTTTTGTATACAGTTTAGGCCTATATAAACATAAAATTATTGTTACATGTTCAGGCAATAAATTTTGTTTGCACTTCTTTTATCTTGTATGTATTTATATTTATTTTCTTTGAATTATTTATTACTACGGCGTATTTGGCTTACAGATTTGAATTCAAACCTTTTCCTCCTGGTCGATATTTGCGATTCCGTGAGGGGAGGGGAGGGGAGGGGCAGATATTTACAATTCTGGAGGGGGGAATTACACTTTTTTGCCATTAAAATGCATAAAATCTCAAAACTTTCATTGGCAGTGATTATTTCAAGGCTGCGGGGGTGGGGGTGGGGGAGACATGAATTTAACACTGTTTGAATATAAAATGTTAGAGTTTGATTAATCGTAGAGTACTTTTTAAATATAGTGATTTTTAAACATTTTTTTAATGTATGATGAAAATATTGAACACGACACAGGCAAACTGTCTGGAAGAATAACACGCGTGATAGCAAAAGCTGTTAAAGGTATAGGACACGAAAAGAAAAGCGTAAGTTGTGAATAAATTGACCTACAAGAAGGCTGCAGCTACAAATCCCCCCCCCCCGAAAAAAAATCATTAGAAATACTATCTTCCTTGCCAAATTCAGTTAAATCAAAGTACAGTGGGAGCCAAAAAACCTTTGTGTTAACATCTTCGCCATATGAAGTAAATCTTGAAATGAAAAATAAACCCGACAAAAAAGAATTTTTTTTTGTTTGAGTGTTTCATTAATCGCAAACTTTGTTTTTAATAAAATTAGTTATATTCCCTAGTTATTAAAACAACTTGATATTGTTTGGTACAATTTAGGAAACTGGTGGTCCAACCTAGACGACCAGTTGCTGAATTTGGACCACTTTCGACAATTTATTTCAAATTAAAATAAAATTTAAGATTTTCAAAAAAAATGATCTAAAGATTTATTTAGTTAGTAGATGAATAGATAGAACTCGTGTAGTGATGTGACTCGTGCGTGACTTTTGCAGATATTCCAAAAATTAATTGAGTTACACCTCAAAATAAGTGAAGTGGTCCAAATTCGGCTACTCTCCCCTGTAATAAAATTTCTTTATCTCGAAATATTAAAAATATTTAAACATTCACGGGAGTAGGATTTAAGACCTTTCTTCACAAAATCAGATCATTTCATCTGATCTCCCGCCCCTTTGTTGGAGAAAAGTTTTCATTTATGTTCATGTGTTTTAAAATTATTTTAAACACGGGCACCATTTTTTTACGATTTTTTTTAAACATTCAAATTTAAATACGACGAAAAGTAAAATTTTGAAAAAAATATTTAGTGTGCGACCTAATCTGCAAATAAACAGATCTCATTAAAAAAATAGTGGTAAAATTGGCTTTGTAGAAATAACAGCGAAGACCTTCAAAATCAGCAAGACCTTCAAATACAGACCTTCAAAATCAGCACAATACGTTTTTCTTTCCACTGTAGTCAATTATTCCTAGCTTTAAAATAATACCTTAATGTTTTCTTTGGAACAATAAAAGAAACTCAGTTGTCACCATTTTAAATAAATTTCATTAAAAACCTTTATTTTTAAAATAAAATAATAATGAAAATGTTTAAAAGAAATGTAGTCTGAACATAAACAACTTTTATTGAAAAAAAATTAAAAATTGAGGAAATAGAATCCATTCAAACCCTCACAATTAGCTCATGACTTTTCTCTTCAGCTTTATTCACTCGACCCTAGCAATTGTGCAAAATGGCCAACTGCCCCTAGCCATTTCGCGAACGGACAGGAAGATTCTGTTGGTCCCAAATTGGTCATTCAATTTAAAAGGAAGTGGTTCTGTTCACGAACTGGCCGATTTCGGGATTTGGCCGCAACATAAACATTACTAGATCGTGCTAAAGTAGACTTAAAGATTAAAGTGCCCAGCAGCTAAATGACATTATGATAGCAAAAAAATATGTATTTTATACTTAAAGTAATAATAATAAATGTAGCACTTACTGTAAAGAAAAATGCAAAAAAACAGATAGAAAAAACCTACAAACTATCAAATCAAAAAAAAAAAAAAAAAAAAAAAAAAAAAAAACATGAAGTTAATCAGAAACAATTTTATCAGTAATAAAGACTATAGAAAATGGAGTCAGACGAGTCTTCAAAAACATATTGATTAAATTCTTAAAACTTCATAAATTTAATAACTTTGTTGGCAAGAAAAGATTTGCTTAAATGCATAGAGTGCAAGACATACCTGATGTAATATGTGGTTTAAGGATGTGGAAATTAGATATTAGGCGATAAGATGTAATGCAGTGAATGTATAAAACTAAAGGACCACCGACGCACTTAGAAGAAATTGTTTTATTCTTTTAATCGATATGATTAGAATGTAATGTGATCTATTGAAAATAGTTAGAGGTTCAGGTGAACTGGATAAGTGTCTCTGACAACATTCGGATAGAAAATATGTTTGTAGTGACAGGTTAAGCATAAGTTGGAACGCGATTGCCAAAAAGCCAACTATTTTTAAGTTTATATTTTAAAGCAAATAGTGAAAGAAGAACAAGTTTTTTGAAAAATATTGATATGCGGCTTTTGTACAATATGTCATTTCTTGCTCTTTAGGAATAATCATTCACCCAAATAAAAACAAAATGTTTTGTATAGTTTTGCAGACTCCATTCAATATAAGATACAGAAAAAAGTTTCGGAATGAAAATTCTGTAATACATTTAAGCGCAAAAGGTTCTCCGAATAAATAAGAATTTAATTAAAAGAGGAAGACTGAACAATTGAATGGTCTATTTCTTACCAGTAGTTTTGCTTAAAATACAAAAATATCATCAGATATTGTAGCGTGACATGTACGTAGAAAAGAATTTCAGTATTATACACAAAAAGCGAGTCTTGCCCTTTGCACAAAGCTTCAGCCGTCTGTCAAACCGCTTAACAGTAAGTCTATTTGATCATTAAAAATATTATTATAAACATGGTTTATCCTAAACGTTGAAATGCTGCGAGATAGAGCATAGGTTCAAAATTTCTGTACAGACTGTTATGTCGAGTGAATACAACAAAAGTTACTTCCTGCTGCATGCTGAATCCAATGGGACAGTGGATGTTAAGATTTGGAGGTCTGACATAGAAGTTTTTTTTTTATTTAGAAGCGTTATTAGTAGGATACATCAGTGTTGAATATAAAATAATAATCTTTGTCCGTGCTACTGCTGTATATATAAAAAAACAGATACAGGAAGCATATGCAGTTTTACCTTTCATTATTGGTTGTTTCCAAATTTTCCAAATATTTTCAGGGTCTTCTTTTTCTACTGAAACAAATTTATACAGATTTTGTATGAGTGCACCCTGTTCAGTTCTTCTGTGTCTTAGATCTGGTAGAAAAAAGAGAGATTTATCAATGAAAAAACCCAATTATTCGGAGACTCGAGTCTTTGCTATTTTCGATTGAAAATTGTAAAATTAGTTCCACAATCAAATGACGGGGAATTCAGAAGGTCATTGCTTACCATTTTGAGATGAGCCAAATACCATAATGAGACGTCATCAATTTACGCAATAATGGAATGATTGATAAACTTGAAAGTGTTTTGAAAGTCATTTTGAAGTATTTTCCCATAGAAATGCCCGAAACAAGACTTTGTGTATAGTACGAAAAGAAGAAAAAAAATAAGAACATCAAACTGTCCGATTTTCAGTGTAGTTCGTCAAATTTAAATAACAGAATGAGAATTCAAATCTATATACGAGGTCGTATCAATAAGTAACGCGCATGCCAATATTTAAATAAGAAAATAATTAGCGAAAATGAAATTATTTAGTAAAAAGGACTTAGAGTGCGCTAAAGATTGGGCGCAATGCAAAATCTTGTGATTGCACGTACCGATAAGGTTCGTGAGTCACTGGTACAATAGCGTTAGTGTCACTCGTAGGTACATCGTCAAATGTGTACGAGAAATGAGCTGTGATATGTTTTCTATTTGCAAAAAAATTGAATGTCGACAACTGAGCACATCCGATTGCTGCACGACAACGATCGTTCACATGTGTCTCGTTCAGTTCGTGAAAAAATGCCGGGATATGGTTGAAAGTTATGGAGCACCCACCATACAGCCCGGACCTGGTACTCTACAATTTCCATCTGTTTGCATCCATGAAGGCGTTTCACTCTAACGACTAACTCAAACAGGCTACACGTAGATTCTCTTCTCGCAGCAGACGGAGCTCTATGCGATCGGGATTTTCAATCTGCTCCATCGCACAGTGGTCCCAAATCGCGATCATGTGGCAAAAAATCAGAAAATCGAAATTTCGTATTTCGAAATGAAATAAATTCCACAGTATTTAGAAATATCCGAAGATTTATATACTTTAATATTTGGTTTTAAAAGCTCACATGAATTCGTATTGCTTATGTGAATTTAGGAGTTTTGAGTATTTTCTATTGTTGCGTGAATTTCAGCCAAATTCGTTGCATTCACACCCTAACTAAGACCTTTTCAGATAGTTTGTCGGTTTTTTCTTTGCACTTCTATGAAACAATATTAAATTGTAAAATTAATTCGATTTTTTTATTGCAAAAATCTCAACATTTTTTTTTAAAAAGAGGATTTTTTTTTTTTTAAATACATTGTTTTAAGGAATACATAAAAAGTGTATATAAAAAAGTCCTTCCGAGTATCTCAGACATTTATTGTGCAAAATGTAGAATAAACCTTCTAAAATCATATCTCAAGGGATTTATTGCGAATATTTGCGACTTTGTGAGAAACAGTAGTTCGAAGTTGGATATTGAATATTTCCAGTATTAGCTCAAAATCAGTTTTGGGGCTTAAAGTTAATCTAATTTTCTCTCTGACCCAAAATAGTCAGTGTTTATATAATGCAACATTCTAATTAACATAACACTGTCAATTTCATTTATTTAATTCGCGGGGGGGGGGGGGGGTGAGGGAGGGCTTAAGAGTTTAGGATATATTTTTTATTTATATATAATTTTTTACTTGTTTTCACAAATTTCCCCTTGCTTTTTTCGTTTATATAAAAAATAATATTAAAACTTGACCTTATTTTAAAAAAATATATATTTAAAGTTCAGTTCATATATAAAAAATAATATTAAAACTTGACCTTATTTTAAAAAATATATATTTAAAGTTCAGTTCATATATATATACATATTAGGTAGATTTCGTATGAAATACTACCTATTGGGATCGTTCCTATGTTGGAATTTCTGAAAAAATTTTGCAGATCTACACCGATCATGATCCCTAGAACCCAAAACCACCCTCAGTAAAAAACTTTATCTATCTATCTATCTATCTATCTGTCTATCTATCTATCTATCTATCTATCTATATATATCACTTTCTTCTGGACACGATAACTTTCGTAATTCTGCACCAATCTCTTCCAAACTGATACATAAAATCAATGGGCATAAAATCTCGGTCAAGTTCGTTAATGGGCAAAATCGGACCAAGGGGAGGGAAATAGGGAGGGGTTTTGTGAAAACAGAAAACCCCCCATAACTTCTTAATTTTTGTACATATCACATCAGTTTAAAGTTTTTATTACTTCTAAAAATAGGGCCAAAAATTTATGTATCACAGATTTTTGATAAAGTTAAAAATGGGCTCAAGGGGCGCAAAAAATAGGGTTTTTGGGAGAAAAAAATTCATAACTTCGTCAATTCTCAAGATATCAAATTCAATTAATTTTATTATAAATCTCCTTAACCTTATCTAAAACTTTTATATTCACAAGTTTTTGATAGGAGCAATTCGTACCGCAAAAAAAAATTAAAAACGAAAACAAAAAGGGCGTTTGAAGAAGAAAAAAATCCATAACTTCGTCAATTCTCAAGATATCAAATCCAATTAATTTTATCATGAATCTCCTTAACAATATCTACAACTTTTATATTCACAAGTTTTTGATAGGACCAATTCCTACCGCAAAAAAAATTAAAAACGAAAACAAAAAAGGGGTTTGAAGAAGAAAAAAATCCATAACTCCGTCAATTCAAAAGATATAAAATCCCCATGAATTTATCATATATCTTCTTAATATTGTCTACGACATCTATATAGACAAGTTTTGGATAGGACCAATTCTTAGAGCAAAAACAAATTAAAAATACATACCGGTTGAAGTAAAAAATGATCTTAGTAAGTTTGTATTCAAATTCAAACAGCTTATTTTCTGACTCATTTTACAATTCATTTTTGCTCTCAAAGGCTTCCAATTGGTACGTTTTCTTACTCAGAAACTATATAATGTACCGTAATGGTCGATTTTCTGATAGGGGCAGAATATATTTTTTTAAATGCTGTTAAAAAGGTCATTTTGAACCGAATTTACCGAAGCGGATTGTGTTGGAAAAATCATTGTATTAAGGATACGCTTAAATCCAAACTGCTTATTTTCTGACTGGTTTTTAAATTCATTTTTGCTCTCAAACGCATTTAATTGGTAGATTCGCTTATTCAGAAACTATATAATGTACCGTAATAATCGATTTTTAGATAGAGGCAGAATATATTTCAAAAAATGATGTCAAAGTGGGCATTTTGAACGGAATTTCCCGAAGCGATTGTGTTAGAAACGAAAAATATTGTCCTTCTCAAAAAATAATTGTTTATATATCAAGTTTTAATTAATTGAACAAAAAATAAAAACACAGGTCGCCTTTAAATCTCTTCAAAAATCACGTCAGCAAGTTTCATATTTTTTTTTAAATTAAAAATGAATCTGGAATTATGCCAGAAAATTTCGAGTTGTTGAGCATGGAAAAGTATTTTTTTGAATACCGCCCTAACATGATTCTGATAAAACCAGCTATTATATGAAAATGAAATAAAAACTCGTCAAGAGCGGCCAGATAAAATTGTTAAAGTGGATTTATCTATAATCATGATTTAGTTTTTGTTTGTGAAATTAGTATATTTGACTTCGAAATCTACCTCTGCCTGTAGACCGGGCCGGCAGGGATTTTATATATACTAAATTCTACCAACAAGTAAGTATGGATAATTTAATTTAACTTGAAAACATCATTCAATGTTTTAAATTTCCCGATTATTTGAAAAGTATATTTTACCTACTTACAAATAAATTTTATTAAATATATTTTTCAATTTTCATTTATCGTCATGCAAATATATTGTAAATATTTTATTAACTGGATTTATGGAAATTATTTGGAAAAATAATAAATATGTAATTCTTTAATTTCTGTTTCATACTGACATCAATTGTTTTTTTTTTCTTTTTTCATTATGCGCATTACTTATTGATATGCCCTCATATATTTGAATGTGTAAGGCGTGCATATACAATACTATTAAATACACAGATTTAATGGATACGCAATAATAATATTAAGGCATAAACAAAATTAGGATCAATATACATCTGGAATTGGGATTCCTGATGACCAAAATTAGGATAAATATATTCATTTACATTCACTATACTTTACGCGTATTTAATACCGTAAAATAATACATATTTTTAGGCTTTTATGAATATGAATAACTAAATATTTTTTATTATAAATAATACAGACTCTTTGATTAAACATTTTTTTTAATTAAGAGCTATTTATTTTACAGTATAAGTAATACCAAGAATACTGTATTTTTAGAGTTTCATATTTGAATTTAAGGAAATGAAATTAAACATTGGTGTCCAAAAGTTTAGCAACAAAACAAAATTGTAATTTTTTTGATTGGGAATGCTTAGTGATATAAACATCAGTTAAAGCAAAGGAGATACCAACCGTACACTACAGCCAGTTCAAATGATGTCACTTTCAAGCCACAAATAGTCACAAAAGTAAGAATCACTATAGTGAGTCAAATTGGGATATATTTCATTCCATTCATTATTACTGACACGCCACGCAGTTGGTGAAACCACTCTGAAGTAACTGTGAATTGGACAATGTGAAGTGTCAACAGATGTTATGAACAACAATGAAATAAACTGATACAATGAAATAAACTTCTGATTTTTATTGGGATTGTCATTTAGAGACTCCACTGTCAAGCCATCATATGCATTACAATGTTATGAATCCCTAAATAGCACCACAGCAAATCACACGGCGATTCTCAGGTGACTCTACTGTGAATTTATCATTAGTACTGCAGTCACAAGACAACATTTTTGCTGTCATTAAGGCAATCGCCACAAGATAACTAACATAATAGCTTCATCCGACGTTTACTTGAGAGTAGTAATTTGTAAAAAATTGGTGTAACGTTACTCCATAAAATTGATGACAGCATGCTTCCACCAATTTTTTGGAGTAATTTAACTGACATAACTTG
This sequence comes from Maratus speciosus, assembly GCA_963932465.1. Classification (NCBI taxonomy): domain Eukaryota; kingdom Metazoa; phylum Arthropoda; class Arachnida; order Araneae; family Salticidae; genus Maratus; species Maratus speciosus. The sequence continues at coordinate 78,545,779 of OZ010791.1, read as the reverse complement.
TGTAATATTACACCATAAAAATGTGAAAATGACAGAATTAACATTATTATGGTGTAACGTAACACCAATTTTAGGGAGTAACGTTACACTATTTTTTGTACAGTGCATGAATGAAATATATCACATTTTGTTTCATCGAAATGACTATGATCATTTGTGACGTGAAAGTGACGTTACATCGACATGCTGTGCCGTAGGGATGACATCTGCTTGTTATGCCTGATGTTTATAATACTTTACTTTGAATACTCGCAAGATTCAAAATGTTCATTTTAAGCTTTTTGCTTAACTTTTGAAGGTCAATTTATTTGTGTCTTTGTATCAATGTTATTCGTTCCAATTATTTAGTTATATATAGTGTATAAGATACAGTCTTCTAATATAAATATTAAGCTTTTAAAAATTACTTTAATTTATATTATCCATAAACCCGGAGAACAGAAATATACAAAAAAGTTTTATTTGGATGATAATGTACAAATTTCAAATTTATTTATAAATATTACATGTTTCAATGCTTAAAACATATTTAATAATAAATTATGAAATAATAATAATTTTAAATTATATATATTTAATAAAACATTTACTCTCTTTTGAAAAATCCGGTGATTATATTTGAATTTGTAATTGTATGTATAATTATTTAATTTCCAAGTATGAAAGCAATTTATTACTAAATTATTTAAAATTACAGAAAAAAAAGTTCTTTTTACTGTTTTGTCAGTATATAAGAAAAACAAAAAACCTCAAACGTCTAATGTAATATTTTCAAAGAAAAGAAAAAATCATCAAGATCTCTGCTCCAAAAAACAACTTATATATTAGTTGCATAAAAAAACTAAATTACACCCGTGCATTTAATATAAAACAGTAATCAAGTTACAGTTTAACTTTGATCGCAAGCTCTAATAACATTATGAAAGTGTGTAAAAAAATTTCCTGTAATTAAGTTTCTTTGATTATTTCTTCGGCTTGGAAATTTTTAAATTAAATATTTTACTGAAAATTAATAACTGAATTTTTTAGAAAAATGCTATTTTTTCATTAACATCTGGTGTAATGTCCGTAATTGCTTCCATTTTTAAAAGCTAAAAGAAAAATGATAATTTAAAAAGTTATTTTGTTTGCAAATGGAAATAAGAGATATAAAATGAAAATGTTTTTCGAAAATTAAGGATTAATTGTTACAGTTTCTCATACAATATAATAACACATTTAATTGATGCAGTGATGGAAAATTGTCTTTATATATAATAAAATAAGCAATTTATGGCAATAATTTTCTTATTGGGCGAAAAATATAAGTAATGAAAGAGAAAGAAAAATATTATTTGCCGGATGGGATATATCATGCCTAAAGGATTTTTAGTTTTAAGGCATATTATTTCACAAAATGCTTGTGATATATTTAAAACTAGTTGGATGTGCCAATCCTAAAACTTTCTTCTATCTTATACATCTTAATATTTCAAAAACTAGTTACACATGTTAATACTTCAATATTATTAGTTCAATACTATACTAACTTTGATTTTCATCTTAAATTTCTGCTTCAGTCATTTAAACGGTCTAAAAACGAGTTAATCAATATCATGATATATGTTAAAATTAATAATGTTTCCTTATTCTGTTGTTATCAGATGTTTGCGAATAGCCGGCTTAGTGGGAAGCGAGTTCCCACCTCCGCAGGAGCCGCCGATGGACAACAGAACTACGAAAAATCAAGAAAAGCATACAAAAATCGCTATCCCACAGTACCTTTACCGCGCAATATTTCCAAATTCACCTGTTGGCTAAAGAGAAAAACATGCATGAAAAAATTTGGTTCAATTGTATGCATAATTGTATACACCTTTCGATGGTACAATAAAGAAAATGGCACAAACATCGCTATTACAGCGTTCCCCTTCCGGCAGATTTTTTTTCAAATTCAGGGAGGACTTGTTTGCCATACCCAGAAACGTACACAAAAAATTTGGTTCAATTCTATGGATAACTTCATACACTTTTCGATGGTACAATAATGAAAATGGTACAGACATCGCAATTATAGTGCCCTCTTCCGGCGGAATTTTTCCAAATTCAGGGAGGACCTTCGTGCCATGACCAAAAACAAACACAAAAATATTGCCTCAATTCTATGCATAACTTCATACACTTTTCGATGGTATAATATTTAAAATGGCATAAAAATCGCTATTACAGCGCCCCCTACCGGCGATTTTTTCCAGATTAAGGAAGGACCAGTTTGCCCTAGCCAAGAGCTTTTTAAAAAAAATGGTTCAATTCTATGCATATCTTTATACATTTTTCGGTGGTACAATATTCAAAATCGCACAAAAATCGCTATAACAGCGCCCCCTACAGAAGATTTTTTTTCTAAATTCTGGGAGGATCTGCTTGCCATAGCCAAAAACGTAAAATAAATATTTGGTTTAATTCTATGCATAACTTCATAAACTTTTGGATGGTACAATATTCAAAATCGCACAAAAATCGCTGTTACAGCGCCCCCTACCGGCGATTTTTTCCAAATTCTGGGAGAACCTGCTTGCCATATCCAAAAACTTAAAATAAAAATTTGGTTCAATTGTATGCATAACTTCATACACTTTTGGATGGTTCAATATTCAAAATCGCACAAAATCGCTATTACAGAGCCCCCTACCGGCGATGTTTTTCCAAATTCAGGGAGGATCTGCTTGCCATAGCCAAAAAGTTTTAATAAAAATTTGATTCAATTCTATGCATAACTTCATACACTTTTTGACGGTACAATGACGACAGACAGACGGACAGATCGATACACGGACGCACGGACAGACAGACATTTTCTATAATCAGGTTTTTGGGATCCCTGACCCCTAAAACGTGTAAATCCGTCGAAAACTGGAAGTCGAAAAAAATTTCGATTAGAATACTATTCTATGGAAGATAGAAGTAAGTAAAAATATAGTTAATTAATTTCAATTGTTTCGAAACATCTTCTTACAAATTAAACAATATCGCATTAAATAAGAATAGTGGAAAATTCAATTTTAACAATTAGAAGAGATTTCAAATCATTATATATATATATATATATATATATATGTATATATACCGGGTGTGCAAAAATGACTGATGGATTTTAAAATTCAATAACTTGCAAACGGTGACAGATATTTAAAAAATTCTTGCAGGAGGGTTATGTATGATGTCAGGAGTTTTTTTACTGTGATTCTTGATTTTAATTCGAGTTTCAAACAATAGATGGCGCTGACAGCGATTGACGCTCAGTCAAGGCCGAAACTGACGTCAATCAACATTGATGCGAAGGAAGGAGATTAAGGCTATGGAGTGGGTCCTATTCGCCAGCATAATCTTGCTCTTAGGGCCCGATTCTGAACTCATTATGATGTCAATGGAGTGCGTTGTAGCCATGGAAACAACAAATTCTTCGATAGTGGAACACAGCGTTGAGAACTGGGCATGAATTTAAGAAGTAGTATTCGAGTTCGCAGGCAATTTTACATTGATGAAGTTTTATTTTCTCAGATTAAATTACTTTTTATGGTCTGATTTAAAGTATATTTTATGATTTTATGCGTCGTATTTTAAAACTAAATGAAGAGATTTATTATTTTTTGTTTTTAAAAATTTCGTAACTTTTGTTACATTCTAATAAATTTTAGATCTTTTAAGGGGTCTCAGGACTCTTAAAATTGGAAAAAATGAAAAAAAAAGATCATTTTCAACATTTAATATTTTAAAATGCATGTGATTTAAAACCACAATTTTAATTGGATGAAAGATATAAGTATTTTCTTTCCTTTCCTGTATTTTTTTAAAAATCAAGTTGCAGAATTAGTATTTATAGGGGTCTCCAAACTGTCAGATATTTGTCTAGCAGAAAATTGGTATGACAGCTTACGCGCAGGATTACAAAATAAATTTTGTCACTAAAATTGCTTTTTTTTGTGCCTAATTATACTTTAGATTACAATAATTACCCTGAACCTAAACAAATTTGTATTTAAAGCACTTTTATAATTTTTAATACAAAGTTGTATTTAGCTAATACAAAATTTTGAAAATTTCAACAGTATAATCACCTAAAAAAATATTTTTTTTGAACAATAAAAAGGAAATTTTAGGTTCAGTTTATACAGACTGACATGAAACATATTGTTTTTAAATTTCATAAAAAAATATTCATAAGTTTTTCAGATATCCTGCGCGTTATGCCCAAAACGTCATCTGGAGTAAAATGACTTCAGCGGAAATGCCACTTCATATATTGCGCGGGTATAATTCTAAAAACCATAACTTCCGTTCTAATCGGAATTTCAAGGAAATAATTATATTAAAATGTTCAGAAAAAAATAGTAGTTTAACATCTAAAAAAATTTAAAATTTCGAAAATCTGAAGCTTTAACAGTCCTGAGACCCCTTAAGGAAGTTCGTCAATAGGTTTTTATGAATGTTGGATAATAATCGTGAAAATCGTTATTAGTATATTGTTGTTCAAAATAACTATACTTAAAAACAAATATTAGAAGTTACCTTGTTTAACCCAGGGGTATTATATCGTTACATTAAAATTAAAAAACATAAAATGAACGCGAGTTAATTAAAATTTTGTTTGACAGTTTGATATTAAAATATTGTACTACATGCAGCTTCATCTTGATGTTTGATAAAATAAACTAATAAATATTTTTTTATCTACATCCGTTGTAAATGTGTAAAAATATGTTAAAATAATTCTTGGAGCTTGAATTTTTACGCTTTGGAAACTCTTTCTATGCACAAACGCTAATATGCATATATTTTTTATAATAAAGATATTAATGATATCTAATGTGATAAACTAAGTTCAAATTAAATTTGACAAATGTCTAAAACTTAGTAGTACTTAAATTATTGAAGCCCACAAACAAATGTTTATTGAAATTTTTATCTTGATATAAATTAAGACGTATTTCTAATAGCACATTTGTTTGAATGCAATTGTAATTTTAAAGCTCTTTAATTTATATATATTTAAAAAAAAAATTATGTATCGTAATAATCAGGGCTTGGCAAATGCGATCGCCACTTGCAACCAGTATTTTTTACTTGACGACCAAGATTTTTAATCTGGCGGTTTTTGTAGTGTTAACAAAAGAACAAAGTGTAAACGGCATTTTCCATATCATGCACAGAAAACGAAATTCTCTGCTGCTCTAGCCAGCTAGCATGTCATATCATGTGATTAGAATGTGGGGAGAGGGTGGATCGTTCTTACGGGCTGATACAACAATCAAAGGATTGATTTAATACAACAATGAAATCGCTAAGGATAAATACCTCCCCCTTCCAAAAAAATGTCCTTCTGATTTACAGTTGATTTTTTTTCCATTTACTATGATGATAATTCAAACACTAAACACGTATAATTATAGAATATTCTTCATTAAATAAATTTATGATTCTAATATTTAAAATTCTCTCTCAATTCCCTCCCCCCCCCCGGGCCACTACTACCAAATTTCTCTGAAAAACTACCGAACCCTCTTGCAAAAAACATTGGTAAACAACCAATAAGAACGACCCACACTCTCCCCACATTCTAATCACATGGCATGACATGCTAGCTGGCTAGAGAAGTAGAAAATGTCGTTTTCTGTACATGAAATGGAAAATGCTGTTTACACTTCGTTCTTTCGTTAACACTACAAAAACCGCCAAATTAAAAATCTTGGTCTTCGAGTAAAAAATATTGGTTGCAAGTGGCGACCGCATTTCCCAAGCCCTGATTATTACGATTCATGAATTTTTTAAAAATATATATAAACTAAAAAGTTTAAAAATTGCAATTGCATTCAAACCAAAAGTGCTATTAGAAATACGGTCTTAATTTATATCAAGATAAAAATTTCAATAAAAATTTGTTTGTGGCCTTCAATAATTTAAGTACTACTAAGTTTTAGACTCTTGTCAAGTTTAATTTGAACTTAGTTTATCACATTAGATATCATTGATATCTTTATTATTAAAAAGTATATGCATATTAGCGTTTGTGTGTAGAAAGAGTTGCCAAAGCGTAAAAATTCAAACTCCAAGAATTCTTTTAACACATTTTTACAATTTAAATAGTAGATGTAGATAAAAAATATTTACTAGTTTTATTTTATTAAACATCAAGATGAAGCTGCACGTAGTACAATATTTTAATATCAAACTGTCAAACAAAATTTTAATTAACTAGCATTCATTTTATTTTTTTTAATTTTATTGCAACGATATAATACCCTATTCAAAAGGGTTAAATAAGGTAACTTCTAACATTTGTTTGTTTAAGTAGTTATTTTGAACAACAATATACTATTATCCATTTTCACGATTATTATTCAACATTTATAAAAATCTACTGACGAACTTCCTTTAAAGATCTAAAATTTTTTAGAATGTATAAAAGTTATGAAATTTTTAACAACAACAAAAATACTAAATCTCTTCACCTAGTTTTAAAATACGATGCATAAAACATTCTTTAAATCAGACCATAAAAAGTAACTTAATCCGGGAAAATAAAACTTCATCAATGTAAAATTGCCTGCTCGAATACTTCTTCTTAAATTCATGCCCAGTTCTTAACGCTGTGTTCCACTATCGAATAATTTGTTGTTTCCATGGTTACAACGCACTCCATTGAAATCATATCGAATGAGTTCACAATCGGGCCCTGAGAGCAAGAATGTGCTGGCGAATGAGACCCACTCCATAGCCTTAATCTCCTTCCTTCGCATCAGTGCTGAGTGACGTCAGTGACGTGAGCGAGTCGCTGTCAGCGCCATCTATTGTTCGAAATTCGAACTAAAATCAAGAATCACAGTAAAAAAACTCCTGACATCATACATAACCCTCCTGCAAGAATTTTTTAAATATCTGTCACCGTTTGCAAGTTATTGAATTTTAAAATCCATCAGTCATTTTTGGGACACCCGGTATATATATATATATATACATTTCTCAAAACAATTAGGGGGAGCATATGGTCTTAACAAAATTACGCAAACACATACATCTATAAGTAACGTAAAATGAAACATCCATAATATAAAGCGTAGTAGACCACATAGGAAGAAAACTTTACACGCAAATCAAAGTTTATGGCGTCAAAATCTAGAAAAAGGTGATAAGTGCAGAAATGGAGATTTCACAGAAACGCCTGTTTCGCTGTCTCAGTTGTGAAATTCACTCGCTCAATTTTGTGGTTTCAGAAAAGGTGATTGAAAATGTCATAACAACGTGATTTACAGGAATCCATGGCTTCGCGTATTACCGGGACATTTGAATCCGGACATACACAACTAAGTATAGTGGAAGCTGTTGAAATCGCAGGAAGTGTCAATGCAAGACTCTGGAACTGATTCCAAGACACGTGGAATGTTAGACGCCGACCAGGGCAAGGTCGGTCATGTTCCATCGCAGAAACTGATGACCAATATATCTTGTTAACAGCTCATCGAGGCGGAGCAGGCAATGCCACTCAGCTGCAAACACAGTTGTTCTGGCCCACAGGACGAAGGGTGCCAAACAAACAGTCCAAAAGAGGTTTCATCAGGGTAGTCTCTATACATGTTACCAAGTGGTCTGTATTTCTTTCACCCCAAGCAACTGTGCGGCCCAAAGACGGTGGGCAACTGAACATCGAGATGGGAAACAACGGGGTAGGAGTCACGTGCTGTTTACAGACGAGTCCTGATGCAGTCTGGATCCGACGTGTTTTGGTGTGGAGGGAAAGGATGCACTCCAAATAACCCCACATTCTATCGTGAAAGATCACATTACAGACCGGGTGCGTTGATGGTTTGGGCTGGAATCCGCATAGGTGGACGTACGGACCTGCATATCATTCGGAATGGCACTTTCATGGCCTAAAGTTATACTAAGACCTCATAACGTATTTTACTCTCCAGCAATTGGTGATTCCTTTTCTTCTATGCACGATAATGCCAGATCACATAGAACTAATCTTATAGAGAACATACTTAAAGCTGAAACAATACAGCGTATTGGGTAGCTAACATGCTCACCTGACCTGAATCCGCTCGCGCATATTTGGGACATACTCTACCGAAGCGTTGCAGCAAGATTAATGCCTCCTTTTATTGTTCGGGAATTGGAGATTTCCATTCTTGAGGAGGGGAAAGGTACTCACCATAGTCTTGTTTATGATGTCATCGAATCCATGGAAAACAGGCGTCCGGCAGTTTTATTTATTCGAAAATACCACACACCATATCAAATACCTTGCATCATTCCTAAACAGTAATTTTTTTGTCATTTACATGTAACCTAATTTAGAAAATCTTTTTTATGTTATATGCATCGTTTCAATGAGTTGAAGCTCTCTTGCAATTTTTTTTGTATTGCGCATTGATACACATGTACTCTCCATTTTATGCCCATGCATGGCTGTTTCGCACTGTTGTATTAACTTTTTTGCTTGATCTTCTAATTTTTTTTAAGTGTATATGTATTAGGATAGAAACATTGGTAGAAAATAAATTATTTATATTTCATTTTTATCTTTCATGAAAAAATATTCCAGTAAGCATTTTTGAACATAATTCAAACGTTCATTTCAATGGTGCTATATACCATAAATATTGATATATTATCACACATGATCAGAGTTCTTTGTATTCCAACTTATTTTTTCGTTGGATTTTTTTTTTCTTTGGAAACTCAGTATAAATTACAAACATTTTAACGCCGAAAACCTTGTTAAGATTCTGGAAAGGTTCACACGTTCTTACTCTCTTTGAGAAATATTTTCTGATAAGTATCCAGCAGCCTATAAATAACAAAACAGATTCAGAATAGTAATGTACTCCGCTATATTTAACGTCATCAATATATAGACTGAATAAAAATGCCTTTGGGAAATTTAAGGCTTTTTAAATTATTTCGGGCCCCAATGTTTCATTATAATTTGTTTCTCTTATATTTTTCACACATAAAAATAAAATGCAATTTTATGTTGTTTTTCCTTTACAGGTAAAGTCTTCACTTGAATTGAGTGTTAGTAATAAATATTAAGCTAAAAGTATTATTTTGTGCCAATTATTGGACACAATAACGGTCTCGTGTCACTCATAAATTATAAGCTTTTTGTACGTAGTTAATTCATATCTTGAATTAATAGGGTAAGGTGGTGCAAGATGTACAACAGTACGCAGAGTGATTAGCTAATCCAAAAAAAGTTTTGGATTTAGCTACAGTTTAAAGGATGTGATGATATGATAAGTTTAGGGTAGAAGAAATTTGCATATACTGGGGAAATTTTTAATGATTTAGAAGATAGAAACTGATCTGGGACTTCTCGTTATATTTATAGACTTTGAAAAGAGGATCGTAATAAAGATTACAAAGTCAATTTACTTGCTTGGTTTTAATGTATTAGGTTATTATTGGACTTCTTGCCACCTGAGTTATTTGGATTTTTTTATTAATAGATCGCATTACTGAGGTTTCAAAAATATTTACTGGCGATAATGCAAGGGTACGCAGTGGAAAAGTGTATGAGAGTACGTACCTGCTTTTATACAAACTGCTGGCGTTACTAATGCAGGAGTGTATGTAACGGATATATGGCCTTTTAAACATGACTTTTTTTATATACTCACCTTTAGCAAGCAGCTTCACTGAATGGCTATTTGTAACTGAACTTGTTGAACCCCATATCTCAATAGAATCACAGACCACTGAAAATGGAGAGGAAAGGGAATTGCTTTCAATAATAAATGATATTTCAGGAAAGTCGGAAATACTCCATAAAGAAAAGGCGCACTCTCAATATGAAATATACCAAAATTTTGTTTCGCAAGTTATAGCTTCGACGTCAAAATCTTCAATATACGCCAAATTAACAGAGTTGACACCGTATCCTTAATCATCTGTACTCCGATTCTATAGTAAGAGGAGTAGAAAGTCTGAAAGTTTACGCAGTTAACCACATAAAAAGAATCTTGACGAGGACGCTGCGCAAAAAAAACGCGAGAAACATTTATCAACAAAGAGTAAAATTCAACGCAAGAATACAAAAACTGCTCCAAAGAAAAAACTGTGGATATGCCCCGGCTGCTCAGTAATTTATAGAGAAACAATTGAAGATTATTAGAATGAGTGCATAATTTGATGAAACGGAAAGTCCTAGAATTAAACAAATCGGGTTCACTAAAAATGTGACGTTTGTACTCGAACCGCTTCCTTTTTTTATTGCGCACTCTTGCCCAATAGACTGCGGACTCCTGCCCTCATTGGTTGTACAAGAGTGCGTCTTCAGAAAAATAATATTTTTTCAAAAATTACAGAACGTGTTTTTTATAAGTATTAGTGCAATGTTTTTTGTTAGCTTAATAATTTAAGAGTATAAATAAAGCATAATATCATCCCTTAAATCTCTTCATTTATTGTTATTTAATCAAATAGCTAATGTGCGCACTTCTGTACCACCTTACCTAATTAAATAAATAAGTATTAAATTGTAATATAATAAAAGAAATTATGTTTACAAATAATAAATATAAAACATATGATGAAAATCAGGATGGCTGTTATATTTTACATCAGATATTTAAAATTATATAAGTATAGGTTTCAAGAATAATTCATGAACTTTAATTTCAAATTAAAAAATGAACACAATAATAAAACGTATATGTTATTATAAAAAAGGAGTTTTATTTGTTTTACAAAATAGTTTAATTTGATTTTTTATTTATTTTTTTTTCCTTGGTTTTATCGATTTTTGTGTATTTTTAGATCATAAGAATGGAATGGAAACTGTTCAAATCTATAAATTTTCGACAAAACTAAGCATTTTCGATTTGTTCTTTGAATTTAATCGAGCTATTTAGGCCGTCAACTTTGCTCGTTAGATTACTACTGTTTAGAGAGAACAAAAATTACAAAGCCAAAAATTACAATTGACATTTGGATTCGCGCTTTAAAAAAGTCTTCAATGTTGCATCCCATAAAGGTGGACATATTGACATCGACGAATGCCATATTATTTAATAAAAAATTCAGAAGAATTATTAACTGCTTCCTCCAAGAAATTTGAAAGCCACTTCCTCTGAATTTGACGACTGGTTATTGCCCTAGTGCAATAATACAATTATTTTTTCTTTCTCTTTTGAAATATATTTGATTATTATTGAGTTCTTTCGTTTTTTATCTGATGACCATATAACAATTCCAAATAAATTCTACTTATAAAGAGATTTGTAATGGACATTAACAATATGCTCTTTATCTTGAAAATAACCAAATTCAATTATCATTTTTAAACTTCTCAGCGCCTTGAACGAATATACTTGTTCACTAAGCTTCAGGTTCCACATCAATAGAAGCAGTATTTAAATTATTATAATTCTACATACATAATGCAGTTTTAAAACATTAAGTGATGATTATAACATTCAATGATTGCATTCGTATACGTAATTAAATGTTTTAAATCAGGTTGGGAAAATGACCTTTTTTAAGAATGACCTTTTTCAACATTGCATTTTTTACCTTTTGCTAGGCAATCAGAGATTTAAAACTGATATATTTTTTATTTAGTTTTTCTTTTCGTTCCATTATATATATGCCGAAATGACTACATTAAATTTTAAGAGATGTGTTTGTAATATAGAAAATCGGTATAGAGTAGATATGTTACATGGCAATTCGGACAATTTCTTAAAATTTGCGAAATTTGGTTTTGTCGTCGGTAGAAGTTAGTTTATTGGTCTAACTGCACTTCATGTAAAATCGATTTTATACTGTTACAGGTTTCGTTTCAACGAGACTCATGTGCTTTGCAGTTTAAAAATTTGGACATATGTTATTGTAACCGTAATTGTGAGAGACAGATTATTCTTTTTTAACCTCGTCTTGAGCCTATATTTTAAAACACTTCCATTCAAAGTGGCATCTTATTTACTTGAAAAGTACGGTAATTAGGACCTCATGTATTAACATTTTATCTACTGACGGTACTTATAAGTACGATTAAATAACTTGTTATAAAATTCATTTAATACATCGATCGTTGTGATACAGTCTAGACTGAGTTATACATACATTACTTTATGTCAGAGGTTCCCAAACTGTGCTCCGTGGAGCCCTAGGGGCTCCGCATGAACTTTCCAGGGGCTCCGCCGAGCTCTAAGAAAATACTGAAAATTTGAAAGAAACCAACACATTCAAAGCACGTTTTTTTTTTTCAAAAGTGGGAACAGATTCTTTTGTTACAAAAGTATTTAAACATTGATAATGATTACACACAACAATCTGAGCTCTTTTAATTAACTAAATTTTATTTTCTTTACAATTTCCGGTGCAAATACTAATTTACACTCTATTTTTATGTTTTCCGATCAAAAAAATCGATAAATGGAGAAACAAACGTATATTTACTGTAAGAAAGCTAGAAATTATGTTCTAAAGGAAAATTTTGATATTTGAATTTCCCAAATCCTCCTCTCAGTGTGACTTGAGGTCCATTGACTCCACGTTTCATGCTGAACTACTTCATCATTCCGAAAGAAATCAGTCTGATTTTAAAGATAAATTGCCTGATTTTTTAAAAATATGAACGACAAAGTAATGCATGCATGCTTCAAAAGAAAATATCAGAACACTTGTAGAAACAAATACAAAATGTCCTGGTGCAGACATGACGGGTGCGAAATAACCAATAAAATATAATTCTACAAATAATTAAAATTTTATTTTAGTCCTGTTTAATCACTGCGAATAATTAGGACAAAAATAATGTTCTATAGACCCCGTTGCCCCCCTTAAGTCGGCTCTTATGACACCATGACCCTTATTTGATATTTTAACCAGTCGTTTGAGTTTGTGAAGATCATATAATTGCAAAGTCTCTTAATAAACCTCGTAAAATTGATATTGTCATGAATTTGCTTTATGAAAAAGTTGTTAATTTACAGTTAATATTTCCTTGTGAAATAGATCATTTTTTTTAAATTAACTCTGTAACAGGTGACGTAAATGAATAATTAACAGCCTCTTCATATGTACAAAGATTGCACTACAAGTAAATGAATCTACTGAAGTCACTGGAGTATCCGTTTTGTTAGTATTTTGTCAGATACATAGCGTGCCAGCAAAAAAAAAAAAAAAAATTGACACTCAATGCGCAATCTTAATGTTCAGATATTTTGTTTCATTTTTTCCTGTATTTAATAGAATATGTGGGCGAAAGTTTCTATCACTCTTTGGTCAAGTGGAGTGGTAGCGCTTGCAACTCGCGATAACTAAGCTCTCTCCCTTTATTTTTTTACCACTGGTAGTGGTTTAAAAAAAGAGGGATTTTTTTAATTTTTGTCTTTGCAGTAAGAAATTCTTCTCGTGCACATAATGGGACGTAAAAAATTTGAATTGTTGAACAAACTCCTACTTTGGCTTTATTAAGTCAAAATTTTCCTGTAAGTCGTATAGCTTTATATTTATAAACACCAAGGGAGACTATCTATGCCCTAAAATGTGCGATTCCTAATTTACCAAGTGATAGTACACCAAAATGAAAAACCGGATCAGGAAGACCAAAAAATACTTTAAAATAACTGATATATCTCTAAAACGTTAGATTTTGTTAAAACCAACAACAACAGTTGCAGAAATAAAAAAAAAAGAAACTTTAATATTTACTAATGAATGTGACAATAAAGACCATCAGCTTTAGACTTCAGAAATACTGGGAGCTACCACCCCGAAGGGCAGCAATAAAACCCTGCTTACCGATTTCATGAAAAAAAAAGTTTAAATATTTGTAAAAAATATCCAAATAAGAAAGCAGGAGACTTAAGAAAAATAATGTTTTCTAATGAAATTACTTTCCTGATAACCAGAGAGGGTCCGATGAGGGTGAGACAACCTAAACGTTCCTTCCGATATGACGCAAAGTTTACTGTTAAAACTGTACAGCACTCAGATAATGTCATTGTATGATGTGCTTTTAGGAGTAAAAAATGTATAACTGGAATATATTTCTTTCCCAAAAGTATTACTATGAACGGTAGTGAATATTTATAAGTTCTACAAGATCCCTTACTGCAATATTTTTCCTTTCATGGATGTCAATTTTTATGCATGATACAGCACCTTCTCATAAGACAAAACTTGTGCAAAAGTGATTAAATGATAATAATGCATCAGTACTTGGACAGTCAGGTACCTAACCTGACCTTAATCCAATAAAAAATACTTGTAACCACATGAAAAATAATTTCAAGAGACACACCCATCCAGCGTCAGTAAACTGCAAGAGGTATTTAAAGAGCTGTGTGTTCATATAGAAAAACTCTATTTCCAAAATTTGGCAACTTCCATGTCTAATAGACTGAAAAGTAGCATAAAAGATAAGGGAACTATGACAAAACATAATTTTTAGCAATAAAAGTTTATTAGGCTAGTGTTTTTTTACATTTTTTACATTTTTCAATGAGTGTGAAAATTTGTTTTTTCGCTTGCACTGTATACTAATATCCCGTTCAGATCAGAGAGGTTAAGAGTCTTAACTAACTTTTACGATACGGGAATCCGGGACTTAGCTTGACTTTTCTATTATTAGGTGTTTCAGAACATTAACGTGATTAAAATTAAGCACCTTATTAACGCCAGTCTGAAAGAGGTTTCACATAGCTACCAGGATCATATTTTTTGTAGATCACTACAAACCAACGCACTAAGGGACGAAATATTTTTTGATTACTACATAGGAAAACGCATATGAACATGAATGCACTGATGATGAGAAAGCAATGATGGGTCACATGCTATTGCAATAATTAAAGATGATAAAGCCCCATCTATTGCGCTCTTTATAGATACACGCTACCCTCTGAAAAATGTCCTCTGAACTTACGAAAAGGTTAAATGTCGCCATTAAAATAATAAACTATATAAAATCCCGAACTCTAAAAACAAAATTTTTAAGCTTAATTATTGGATGCTGTCATCGGCCCCTCCTACTGCATGCCAAAGTAAGATGGTATTATCTATGAAGAGTGTTTAACCGATTCTTGCAACTGCAGAGGTCATATTAGAAGAACCATATCTCTAAACTGGCAAAACGTTTAATTAATGAAGATTGTGAATTCTAATTGCATATTTTTCCGAAATGTTCAGCAAAATGAAATAAATGTATCTATCATTGCAATGAAAATCTGTCACAATTTCCGATTCATTTACCAAACTTGTCTTCTTTTAAGGTAAAACGCGTGCATTGGTCGGTAAAGTAAAATTTATTTTAAAGCAAATGTTACGATTTCATGAGTTTGGGAGGTTTTTTAACTGTTGGTTTGTAAGATTTTACAATTCTATCTGTATTGATGATAATCGAAAATAAATTCAGTGACAGCTTCAAAATATAATTTTATTACAGGGACAATGCACAATTGTTACTATTTATTCCCTCTTCCTGTTCTCAGTAGCAATGCACCTAAAAACGTTACCTTGTAACATAGAGTACGGCAGGCTTCAGGAGATCCGCCATAGAAATTCATTCTAAAAAGGGCTCCGCCAATCAAAAGTTTGGGAACCACTGCTTTATGTTGTTCCAAAAGCATTATTGGTTACACAAAACAAAAATACTTTTTAAAGGATGATTTATTTTGTCTTTGCATTTTTTTCAGCTGTCTTGGCGCTGGGGGGAGGGGTATTTTTCAATTCGCAAATATTTCTATATTTCTATTTTAAGAACATTATATTTGTAGATTTCCTAATTTTACAAAATACTAAGAAAAATATTTAAATAAAAGATTTGAGTCAGGTTATAAATATTGCAGAAAACCTCTATAAATTCAAATTTAATTAATCCTTCTAAGTCCTTTAATTCTTCTAAAATCATTTAAAAACCTATTAAATGTTTATGTAAATCTTCTAATATAGTTTTAAACAATTCTCAAAAATGTTTTAGAAGATAATATTTTCATGAATTCATAAATCAGTACATAAAAGGTTAAAAAAGTATTTTTACGTTTACTCAGATTTTTTTGCAATAGTGACCATTGATGAAGCTTTTTAAAACTATAAAATGTTTCTAAACTTCCTTTTAAACCATTCTTTATATTTTTACGTCCAAGTACAATATTTATTTTGCATGAAGAAATGCAAAATGCACAATGGAACAAAACTGAATACATGAATTTTAAATTTATGCAATTTCCATTTATCGTAAAGAATTTTTCAGCCTGAAGCAATGAAACAAAGTCAATTATTTTAAAGCATTTGTGATACTGTTTTCAAGAAATTGAAGTAAACACAGAAACAGTCAACAATTGCTAATACATATTTAGAAATGTCGGTACATTCTCACCGAAAATAGGATTAGAGACATTTTATATATTTCAACAAACAATGTGGAAAACAATGTCTGTGTAAGGATAAGAGCTTTTAAATTAAGAAAACTTAAACACAAAGTGTAAGTGTAAATGAAAGAGTTTCTCTCTACTTTCTTCAACTAAGCATTTGTGGAAATGTTACCAGAAAACAAGCAAAATAAAATTCGGCATTTTAAAGAAAAAGAAATAATTCTGAATGGGAAATTTTATCAATTTCTTTTTTATTGAATTCTTTGTATAAAAGTTTGTGTGATGAACAATTCGAAAATACCATTTCCTTAAATTCCATGGTTTTTTAAATTTCATTTTCAATTCAATCTAGAGTTCGTTTGAATACAATACAACAGCGACGCACAAAAGATTTCGGGACTATGGGAAATAATAGTTTGAATTCAATTTTAATAAATTTGCAATTCTCCTAAAATTATGAAATTTTTATGCATTTTTTCTTATGTAATTGCTTCAAATATGTTTATGATACTGATGTACATTATTAAGGAACCCAATGACATCTGCTCTATTGAATATATGGCATGTAACATTTACAGTTCCTTTATATGGCAGTGCAAATGAATTTAGATGTACAATGCATAATCTCGGATCTATGAGAGACATTTTCAAGAACAGATTTTTGATATTATTTAAATAAATTTTAATACATTCTCTGATGTGTATAATTTTGATAAACCTTAGGCAAATCTGCTTAAAAGTATTCAAAAACAGTAATTACTGAAATTGTGTCTCTAAAGATTGTGCGCATTCTACAGCCGGATAAAATGTTACTCTTCTTTATGGTGTAGTCGTAGTATAAATAAATCCATATACAAATGTGCAATATAAACAAAATATCAGTGATATCATGATTATTCCCCTTCGATTATTCTGTCATAAAAGATTTCCAGGTATGAATTTCTCGACAAGAACATAAATAGTAAAAATGTCTCTCGAAATATTTTATTTAATTATTTTAACTGCTATTTATCGAAAAAGTTACATTTATGTGATAATAAACAGGTATCCCAACAATATAATTTAATTTAGAACATTGTGAAAATATTTTCATTTTTTGGGTTCCGTTTTTAAAAAGTAAAACCGGAACCATTATAAGATCACTCCTGTGTCTGTCACAGGCATTTACTCGTCTACTATGAAACGTAGAAAGTTCAAATTACGTGAAGTAATAAAGTCTATTGGCCCACATATTTACAGATTATTAAACATTCACAAATATATTTGGAAAATGTACAGGGGCCGATAAAGTTACTTAAAGAAAAAAAAAATTATCTTTGTATTTCGTGTGAGAAATTGTGCGAAAGCTTTTGTAACTCTGAACTCAAAAATATATTTCTTTCAATATTAGGCATTATATGATCAGAGATATCGTCGAAAATGTAGTGCAAAAATACGTTCCCCGGTACTCTATTTCCGAATCCACTGAAACTAAAATCATGAAAAAATTAGAGATAGTAGAAACTAATTTAAAACTTGCGGGAAAACTATAGCGATTGTCACAGGTCACACAGTTTTTGAGAAAGGCGCATTTTTCCGTTATACATATATTCCGAAATGCGGGCATGCCGATATGCGGCAAAGGTGTTCAGGAGGATTGGAGGTACCTATCTCAGCAGAAATATAAAAGCATTGTTGATAATGATTTTCGAAAAAAGGGGTCGGTAATTAGCCAAGATACTAACGCTTAAAAACACGGACGGTTTCAACCTACATAATAACAGGGTCGGTGTATTCTATATACCACCGGCTTTTAAAGCCTGGATAACAACTTTTAATGCTATATTTGTTAAATGCAATGCTCAGTACAGTATAAAAACAATAAACATCAAACTATTAAAAACAGACTAATTTAATTAGAATTAAACACATAAATGCGATTCGTGACTAGTTTGCATTGAGAGAATATCTCAATACTCCCCCATTGTCTTTAAAAGTTAATTAAAAACCCACGCGGCACAGACCAACGCAGTGTTACAACTTGGCGCCCTCCTTTCGAAGCACGCTTAGCACAATGCCAAGTTTAAATTTTAAACAAGTTTCTTTTTAGCTACACTGTAAAAAGAAAAGATTATCATTACGCTGAATTTAGTTTTTTGGAATGCCAAATGATATTTAAAGATGCACTTCTTTCATTATCAGTCCCGAATTAAGTTCATCATAAACATATTTGGACAAGATTAAGAAAAGAGTTATACTGAATAACAAAATTTGATATTATTTAGGATTCATATCTCTTTGAACTTTTATGGTATACTCATTTATTTTTTTTTCTAGTATATACAGCTATACCCAACACTACGTTGTATATTTTTTTACAATATCCTATTATTCTTTTAGCAACGTTTTTTTAATAATACAGTTTTAATAATTCATATACTTATTGTACAAAACCCTCTGAATAATTACGTATGTTAAACTTTAAAAAATATATTTAATAAACTCTAATGTATATGTGATCAAGTTGCCTTTTTAAATGTAAAACTTTAGCTAATCATGCTTTACCTGCAATGATTTCAACTCACTTGGAAATGAAAAAAAGATTGCATTTCACAACATTAATCTGAGAAGACATTACATTTTCAAATATTTCTGCTGCGGTACATTACGTGAAAAGCAAGTATTATTGTGTAGATTGAAATTTCAGTGCATAATTTATCAACAGAGCATTAAAGAAACGTGCCTTGAAATGTAATACATTAAATTAAGTCTTGTCTGGCATATTAAATGTTTTCAAACATGTCAAACTCAAATGATTTTTATGCATTTATTATGTAGCAAAATAATGGAAACGAATGTTCACAGTTAGGTGCACTGATAAATTTCGTTAATTTTATATTTTTATTGATTTAAACGAATAGAAAATGACTTTTTCTATTGTGTCAGGAATACAAAAGCATTATTATAATAATTATTATTTATTACCACTAGAATATATAATGATATTATTAATGTAGAATAGTTATACAGGAACAAAGGGACTACGTCTGAATTAATTCATAATTATAAAAACTTTTCAAAATAACAGACATTTCATTACATTACGTTAAGAGTAAAAACACTAAAAAAAAATTAAAAGGACGTTTCGGATTCATTCTGAAACCCTCATCAGCTAATTCCTAACGTAAAAAGTCATACTAGGTTTTAAAGTTCAACAAGTAGAAAAACATTGCATCAAGTTGCCAAAAAATTATAGTTAAAACAAAACTGAATATTCTATTGGTAGAGATGCAGCCTCGTTAATTGCTAAATCAGCAGCTTCCAAAAAAAATTTGACTTGCATAAATGCTTGGATAAAGACATTATGCAAGTCGAAATTTTTTGGAAGCTTGGCGCACGAGAACTTACGATTTAGCAATTAACGAAGCTGTATCTCTACCAATAAAATATTCAATTTTGTTTTAACTATATTTTTTTGGCAACTTGATGTAATGTTTTCTACTTGTTGAACTTTAAAACCTAGTATGACTATTACGTTAGGAATTAGCTGATGAGGGATTCAGAATGAATCCGAACCGTCCTTTTAAATTGTGTTTAGTGTTTTTATCTCTTAATGTAATGTCTGTTATTTTGAAAAGTTTGTATAGTTATACAGGAAAATATCCATAACGGCCCTTCTCGCATAGCATCTACCTCTTTTTAGCAAACACTGTTCAATCACAATATTGTACGTTTTTACCTCTGAAAAGTTGACAGCTCCGAACAGTAGGCAAATGTAGCACTTCCAAAGTGTACGCTATTCAGAGGTTTTACTGTACTTCTATGAAAATTCGTGGACTGGCATCCTTATTTTATATACTAATTTATTACAAACGACCATTTTAAATGTACCCCTATGCTGCAGCTATGCAGTTTTTCTAGCACAAGTTTAGTTCCTAAATAATTTCCCGGAAGAAATTGAACTGTTTTGAATGCGATAGACGAAACTCCCTCCACTTATATGGACACTTGAAACTGTGTTCTTTAAAAAATACCTTTGAAGGACACATCACTCTGTCACCGTTTAGGTGCTTTGCGATGCTAGAGATTTCTCGAAATGTTGACAGGGTTTGCTCACGATGTTGCCAAAATTCCCTTTCTGCTTTCGATGAAAGCAAATGACTAGCATGCAGAAAAATGTCTTGAAAACCCATTGCGCTGCGCAAATACTTACTCTTTATCACATTTCAAACACGCTACATTAAATATTTTTCTCTCTCCTGAAAATTCGGTTTCTACCTATCAGCATTTTAATTCCAGTATCAATTCTCGCATTCTGTAAATAACAATTCTTCTGTCCGTTAAAAGATAACAGGATCATTCTGTGTTTATCTGTAAATGAATGGTATATGCTACGCACTCCATAATCTATAGATATTATAGACATCTATAGAGAGCTATATAATTCATACATACTTAAAATTTTTGTTGTAAAGTAGTAAAAAACAACGGTAAAATTGTTTTCAAAATTCTATGGTCGCTCTATACAGTAAAGCCTTTTTATGACTTTATTAAAGATTATCATATAGGAAATGGATTTCTGCTTTAAACGCAAACATTTTACGTTCTCCACGAATATAGAACGGCATATAACAATTATATTTAAATCTTCTTAATAAAAAATTGCTCAGCATGGAAACAAATCCAAATAAACCCCTTTATAGTTTATAGAGACTGCGAACAAGAGAGTCACTTCATTTAAACATTTTGCAACACAGTTTAAAAGTGTTTACGACTTGGGCTAGTCTGCCGTCTGTTCGTCTGTCCGTGCTCTAACTGCCATGAATGTACTCCGATTGCCATGCAATTGATATATGTTTGTGATGTTTACTATAGCATGCTCGATATTAAAAATGAAAAGTCCGGTTAGTTTACAAGGACACTAAAACAAATTCCATTCCATTATAGTCTGCATGGAAAATGGATTTTCAATAGAATTTTACGATTATTATGCAATTTCAAATGTAATGGGATTCATCTGTATCTCTAAGAATTAATCTGTATATAAAAGATAATTTCAGTAGAATATGGAATTCGAAGCATTTATGATTCCATCATAGGGTTACACGATATAATTATTTTTCATAACGGTCTATATTTAGGACTAATATTTAGCTTCGGGATGGGGTTAACCTGATATTTTTCTATGTTTCAGTGAATAAGGGCTTTTCAGTGCTGCTTTCCTATGCAAATAATATTTGTGCTACCATATCTTAACGTTTGTATACGACATTTCCGGACTCCCAGTATATAATATCTTTGTAACTGAAATATATATTGTAAGTAAATTTTGAAAAACATATATATTATAGCTATATAAATTTTATTTGTATTATTTACTATTTTTGTTTTTTACACTATTTAAAAAAATAAATATATTACAGCAGAATGCTTACTTGTAAGAAATCGCATCTTTAAAAATAAAACTGTATGCAACTAAACATCACAACATCATCTAAACTCACAAGAGATTGAAAAATTCCTTTTTCAAATAACATGCATTTCACAATTCTTTTAATCCGAAGAGTTAATAATCCTAATATCTCTCTATAACATTTCTTGATAAGCAAACATCAATTTGTAAATTGAATTTCTAATACTTTCATCATTTGTCATAACACATTGAAAGATATTTGCAATGTAATATTTTCAATCAAGATTATTATTTTTCAGATTTAAAATTTTTCAAACATATCAAATATATATAGATTGTGTGAGTTACGTTCATAGTAAAATTATAATCAATATTTAATAAAATTGTTTCTATTTGCGTGCATAAAGTGGAACATTCGCTAAATGCGTATTGAACACATTAAGAGTAATTCTTAATTATAGAGTATTTTTAATATGTTAGACTATTTTTAGTACTTTATGACTAACTTGCACTAGATTTGTAATATTTCATACTGTGGGAATCTTGTAAACAGTTACTCATGATGGTGGAACACTTCAGGATTCCTACAATTTGACGCAGGGAAGTGATGCTGAAAGCTTATTGAATACAGTCGTGAGACCGATTGAAATTTATCACTGAATGACAGTTCAGTAATCTAGCATCTATACATCGGATTTTCTGTAAGGCATTCACATTAATATAAAATATTTCTTGTTCAGACCACATTGAAAAAGCGCCCTGATCGTGGAGAACATGCAACATTGGTTCTTGTTTGTTTGAACTTTTGAGCCAAAACATAAAGTTCTGTTAGATTCCTGAAGCTATCACCATAATGAGTTTATTGCAGAGATGAATTTCACTTCATCGTAGGTTTTCAACGAGCAACATTTACAGTATAAAATTATCAATACAAAAACGTTTAATGGGTTAAAAGTTTGTGGCGCAGTACTTTACCTTACAGCTCTCATAATTTGAAGTATGGATCTGAAAATCAATGATATCAAAATTTGAGTTACGCTCTGTTATTAATTAAAAATATATAGATGTATTCATATCGTCATTTCGTTATTGATTTATTTATAATTGCATGTGAAAATAATATGTTCAACAGAAAAAAAGTGTATAAAAATGTATTCTCTGATGTATTTTTATTAACATATCTCATAAATTCAAAATATGATTAAAAAAATGATATGAAATTTAAATGACGTCTTAATGTGACTTTAAAACTTGTTTGAAAATTCAATTTAAATTATTTTCGGTTTGGGTAAAATATATATACACATCTAAATAATAATTTAAATTTTCTAATAAACTGTTAAATATATCACTTTAACAGAACCTATAATATAAATTAAAATGTAATTATTTCAATACATTGATTTATATTTTGTGCCTAGCTATCCAAATTTGAAAGTAAAATTTATGTAAATGGTTTCTTTGCACCAAACTATCCATTTGCGTACATTTCACTTATTTTGGATACAATGATCTTATGAATCGTGTGATCCACAATGAAATCGTTTACTTCTACTATTATAAGTAGAATGGTTACGGAATAAAAGATCCCTTTAACTTTAGAATCCACAAGGAGTTCAACTTCGCATAATATCCAAAGGTTATTTTAACAAATTTGATTCTTCTATTAACATTTAATAAAATTACTAAAAGCGTATTTACTTTTTTATATTAAAAGCAACTGAAGTCGAAATCGGTTTGTGAATTAAAAAAAATCGCCACACTTCATCTCAAAATTTCATTTGTATGCTAAATATACAATGAATTATATGACAGAAATTTAAATCGCTACAAATTTAGCAATTGTAGCATAAATTTGTACAGGCAAATTTATCCAAAATGAAACGGTAAAAAGTGAAAAAAAGTTATAAATTATAAAATATAGTTGCAACACGAGGCAGTTTACACAAACTTTACAGAAATACAACAAAAAGATTTTTGTTGTATCTTTCTATCAAAATCTATCATAATTTGATTTTCTATCGTAATTGTTTTCATGAAAATGCATTTTTACTTCAGCGCAGCACAGATCCTGCCACAGCTGCTATTAAATGTATTGATATATAATTCTCAATTTAGATTGCAGCCAGAAGTGCCATGCCAAATACTCATTAATCTACGAAAGTAGAATCTAACCACGTATGAATATATACAAGGTGGCCATAATTAAGTTGACAGTACTCAGAGTGTTCTGAGCGATCTAATTGAGAGAATGACGCCAAATTTTGTAAGAAGATTAAAAAAGACGGGGGACGAAGGGTTATGTGAAAAAAAATAGTTCCAAAAGTCACTGATAGGCGAATATGTGGCGCTGTGTAATAGAAAAGAGAGTTTTAAAAATGCAGAATCGATACTGAAATAAAATTACCTTTTATTTAGCACATTTAACGATTTTAATATTGATTCTGCATTTTTTAAAACTCTTTTTTTGTTACACAGCGACACATATTCTCCTAGAAGTGACTTTTGGAACTATTTTTTCATGGAATACTTCGTCCCCCGTCTTGTTTAATCTTCTTACAAAATTTGGAGTAATTCTCTCAATTAATCGGGCTACACAACACTCTGAGTATTGTTAGTTTAAATATGGACATCTTATACAATAACCACTTCTAAGTTACCCACAGTTACTAAAAACGTGTTTCATCTTAAGGAATCTGAGAAACTGATATATTTATAATATTTAAATTAGCATTCATAAAAACAAACTTTCTTTGGTACTTTTCGGTTAGCCGGTTGCCAGTGTTATATATGCATGTATGTATATGTACTTATGTATATACTTATATATATATATGTGTGTATATATACAAAATATGTATATATATATATATATGTGTGTATATATACATATATGTATGTATATTTATATGTATATAAAACACTGGAGCCCGGCTAACCGAAAAGTACCCTTTCTTTTCCTGTTACTGATTTTCTGAAACATTTACGAGAAGTTTGTATACAGCATAAATCGGTTTTCTTATACTAGAATAACGATTTTCGGAATGCTATGAGTTCTCGATATGTTAGATATAAAAATGTTTACTCGAGAGTTGATGGCATCCGCAAAAATTATATTCCAGTTTCAAAAATAGATTAACCCAACAGAAACTCAGTGAAACGTTTCCAAAAAACAGTGACATCAAAGGAAACTTTGTTTTTATAAATATTACTTTATGTCTCGATTTTTTTTATTTCTGATTTTCTCAACGATTTAAGTCCCAAATTATAAAATAATGAAATATTCATCTTCTAAAGAATTTTTTCTGAATTTTTAAAAATTCATTAGAAGATTTACTCAATCAATTAATAAATTTTAGAAGGATAATGCGAATTAAAATTAATCAACGAAATATTTATTTAAACGGATTTTGTAGAATATTTAAAATCCGCTTTTTTATATAATATTTGTCAAAGTAAATGAACTAGTAAGAATGAATGAACTAGTAAGTAAAAGAATTAGTAAATGTACAAATATAATGCCTTTACAACAGAAATATAGAAAACATTTAAGAACTCAAACTTTCTACACCCAATCTTCAAACATCAAGAAAGCTGAACAAAACAAGAAAGCAAATAAACAACAAGGTAAAGAAAGTTATCTAAAACTCATTGTAAGTTATATTAACACTAATCGATGTACTAAATTAATTTTATAACACGTTTTTTATGGTAATTTAAAGCACCATCGTAGCATAAAGGGCTAAGAAAAACAACGGTTTTTGAAATTTAGGGAAACTAGGAAGGAAATTTTGGAAAGTTTTTGCTCTCGGTTATATTTATTTTTTTGTAAAGAAACATTTGTATTCTTCACAATGATCAGGTTCTGTAATCCCTGTCAGATAATGATTGAACAGAGTTGCAGTTATCAACCTGGAGATATCTAAGACGCTATGCGTCTGTGGAATAAGTAACCATGATGACAATAACATCTTAATAAAAAAAGTTGATCACCATCTCCACATTTCTGTGAACATTACATCGTACAACTGTGTATACAATTTTGTAGCTTTCAATTTACAGCTCTATTGAATAAGATCTCTATTCTCTTTTTTCAGCTATTTTTTATCATCTAGTATTTAGCATGAAACTCATATAAAATGTTTAATTACATCTTTTTTATTTCATATATTTGGTATCAAATTCATTATTCATACTTTATTAATCAAGTCATTGTGAAAACTTTTGAAATACATTTCATTAGGAAAACTATCATTTAAAAATTGCTTATCGATCGACAATACTGTATAACATTTTAACTTACTGCAATTTATTTTAATTATAATGAAGACGTAGCTCTTAGTTAGATTGAAGTGAGTTCCAGGTAACAACTTGAAGACTTCAAAGATGCTATGTGTCTGTGAAATAGGTAACTATGCTGACAATGTTTTTTATTAATGAAAAATGCTCATCACTATCTGCACATTTCTGTGAACATTACATCGTACAACTGTGTATACATTTTTGTAGCTATTCAATTCATGACTCTATTGAATTCACGTCTTTTTTCTGTTATTTTTTGATCATCTAATATTTCACATGAAACTCATATAAAATGTTAAATTACATATCATTTTTATTTCAAATATTTGGTATCAAACTGATTATTCTTACTTTATTAACCATGTCATTGTGAAAACTTTTGAAATGCATTGAATTAGGAAAACTATAATTTTAAAAATGTTTATCGATCGACAATACTGTATAACAGTTTTAACTCACTGCAATTTATTTTCATTACAGTAATGACACAGCTTTTAGTTAAATGAAATTCTAATGTTAATTTATTCTCTTTTACATGTCACGGATAAATTCACTGCAGGAAACCAACGTTACTTGAATAAGAATTTTTCTGACTTAAAATAAACACATAGAGAAGGGAAGCTTGCTGAGATAAATTTTAAAAGTGAATTTTATTAAAGTTATTTAATAAAAACACATTATTAATGAACATTTTATGTTATTGAAGACAAAATGTTTATTTTTTAGGGAATTTAAACACTTTTAAGATATTACAAAATGGTTTTGTTCACTTAATAAAGAAACTCTAACGTTTGAAAATTTTACCTTTTATTACTAACTGTCTCTAAATAAATTCTTTCAATTATTTACAGTTGTCCCAAAAACTCATTTATACACTGCAAAAAGAGACAAATGTTTCTTAATCAACAAAAATGTACTATAATCAAGAACGAAAATATGCAATAACCACTTCTGAGTGACCGAAGATTTCGAAAAGTGTTCTTTTACCTTTAGAAACCTCAGAAAACAATTTATTTTCGAAATTTAATCCCTTACCTGTTTCTGTTTTTACACAATAAAATAAAAATAAGGACCGGGCACCACCTTTTTTTTACTAAAATATTTGGCTTTGTACAATCAAAAAATGTATTCCATTTAACAAACCAAAGATTACAGTTAAAATTAAGTGGTATCCAAAAGCTTTTAGTATCGAAGGTAGAAAACTGTTTTTGCTTTAGCGGCACTCGGGCAAAACAGTTAAGGGGTTAAAGAAGAATTTATAAAAATAAATTTATATTAGCAGCCCATCAATTTCGGAAACGTTTCTGAGTAGCTTTTATAGTGGAATAGTAGGGAGATTTTCAAAAGGTGGGATCATTAAACGTTAACTAGATGTAATTTTTAAAATTTTCAAATTTAAGGTCAAATTTTTTAATAGTATAGTATTTTGTCTATAAATATAATATATAAATATTTTTAATAGTATGTTTACAAAATTATACACAAACATTAAAAGACAGCGACTATTCTGGAAAATTAATGATTAAAGCATTTAATTAGCAGTTGTGTACGTTACAAATTTTGGACATTTGTAGATTTTGGACTTTTGGACGTTGCTCTTAGTATTTAAAAAATTCTTAAGAGTAAGAATGTATTAAATGTGTCTGTATATATATATATATATATATGTATAATTAACTTATTGTTATCCAGTAATAATAATAATAAAATCAAATGCTTTGTTACGTACGTTACTTTCGGACATAACAAAATACAGAAAAAATGCTTTATAGAAAAGTCCTTCTATCTTCAAAAAAGCAATAAATCAGCCTGCCATCTCTTAACGAAATTATCAAAAACTCATCCGTTTCCTTTATGCATTCGTTGTTTACCATTTGAACCACCTAGAAAAAAGTTAAAACTCTTTTTCTTGGTGGTACATTGGAGCAGTTAACGTTATGAATGTCCGAAATTGGCCTCTTTAGCATAAAATAATAAAATTTTAAGATATTTATACAAAGCATTTACAATAAATTAAGAAGTTTTCTATCTGTTAATAGAATTTAAAACTCAGTGTAAAAAAAAAAAATAAAGTCAATGATAATTATAGTTATGTTTGAAAGGCTTAAAGTTATGACTTGTGTCCTGTGCCCACCTTTTGAGAATCGCCCAATAATTTTTGTCAAATCAGAATGTCACTTTTTCGGATGCTATCTCTTCTCAGGCAAATATTTTGATATTAAGACATATATCATTTGATATTGAAAACATGCTTAACAGTCAAACGTACAAAATTAACCTTTACACGGGGTCTCGGACATCATCTGCTGACTTTAGCATAAATTATCGGACAGATGCTGCCCGAGCCTCTGTGTGAAGATTAACAGCATTAACAGTAATAGAAAAATTAACATTATTTTGTTACAATTGCTTGCACAAATTCAGTGGTGCAGATGAAAATGTTTACATGAGAATTGATAAAATCCGAGAAGGCGAATTTCCGGGTACAGAGAACTGAGTAATGCATTGTAAAAGCTACTAGGAAACGTTTTGAAAATTTTGGCCAGCTAAAAAAAAAATTATTTTTATAAATTTTTCTTTAAATTTCTTAAGATAATATTCTTAAATTTCCTAAGTTTTCTAAAGATAAATGCACACTTTCAGAGTAATGGGTGACTCAAAAGAGGTTTTTATATATTTACGTTCGTGATTATAGTACATTATCGTAGATTAAGATTAAGAAACAATTGTCTTTTTTTTTTTACAGTGTAATAATATAGAACGCTGCAGCAAACAATTTCTGTATAAGAAACAATCCCATCTCAAATATCACATGCAAATGAAGTAGAAAAAATAAAGGAAATATAAATGTGTTACTTGAAATGGCCGATGCTTTTTCTTAACATTATCGTTCTACAGTCGTTGCATGACTATGTAGCCCTGTTTCTGAAATTCAACCTATACTCTACATAATACATTTCTACAAAATCCTTAATATGTATAAAACTAAACCCTTTTAATATAGAGTTGAACTTCTATTCAAGGAAACACGAGAAACAACACCCATTGGATTGCATATATACAGTGTGTCCACGTATAACCTGACCTTTATTTTCGAAACCGTTGGTCCTAGATGCATACTTCAAATTACAAAAAGGGTTTAAATAAGGTAAAGAATTATTTTTAAAACGATTTGAGTCAAGAAAAACATTTATTAGAAATTACGAAATTTTAATTTTAATACGGTCCCCCGGTCCTATAAGTGATATATAGTAAAAATTTACTGTGACACTAACAAGTAAGAGTAAAAAAAAACTCCCATTCGTGTAACATTAAAATTGACCGAGTTATGAAACTTTGAAATGCATGACTTATACCTCTTTTTTGCATCTCAAAACAGATGATTTCGGTCATGCTTTCAGGGGTCGTATATAAAGTACTTAAACTTAATTCCAAGTATCTGAGGTTTGAAAGAGAAAAGTAACAATCGTAATATAACTATTACGATTGAGTTAACTTTTTTTAGTTAAGTTTCAGATTAGTTAAAATAATTGTATTTTAACAAATGTTTTATTTTGTAAGGATCTGAGGCTATGATTTTATTTAACAAAAATTATGTTATTTTCATAAGGTTTTACACCACTTCACCGGCTGCCTCGAGATAACTCGGGGGTAAAAGCACTGTGTCCCCATACCATTCGCCGGTGAAGTTGTTAACTTGCAACGATCGTCTTTCCAGTTTAAAACTTGTACTCGAACTTTAACTCTCTTTCAAATATTTGATCGAAGTTAAATTTAACATACTGACTTAAATCCGATGACAATGTAATATTATTATTATTATTTTATACGCTAACCATCTTATACATACTTATATTAGAGGATAACAGAAACAAATTTGGAAAGATTACCGTCAACAAGTTTAAGAAAGGGTTTTAGATTAGATAACATAAACCTGCGATGGTTATGTTTTTTAACTTTTGTAATTACTTTTTATATATTTTTTTAACGCTGAATAAAAAAATACCCTCACATTTAACCATCATGTCAGGATATTTGCAAATCGTAAATTTCAAGATTAAAAAATAGCGAAAAATCTGATTCTATAAAATAGATGTAAGACATTTTTATTCAGCTTAATTTTATTTAATTCAATAATTTTATTCAATTTTTTAACTTATACCACGTTTCTTACAGCTAAACACTTCAGGGGTCCGATGAGGTTGTGGGGGAAGGGAAGATAAGTTTTAACTTCGAACATTTTAACTTTGAAATTTGTGATTTGAGAAAAATCCTGACGTGATGGTTTAAAATAAAGGTCATTTTCGGATAAAGCGCTAAAAAATTCATAAGAATCAATTTTCAAAAGCTAAAAAATATGGCACAACCCAAAATTTGAAAGACAGTGTAATCTAACAGCATTTTAAAATATGCATCATTTTGTAAAGAATTGAGGTTGGTGTTTTTCATCCTGTTATTTAACAAAAATTTTATTATTTTTACCCTCTTATATGGTCGGTACAAATTGTGTATTTTGCAGTAATATGTCAGAATGATTAAAATTTTCAAATTTATATTGCATTGCTACTTTTAATCTCAACCATTTATTTAATATACCTGACGAATTTATATTTCTACTGAATTTGTGAATGACCCCTAATTTGCAGAAAATATATGTTCCAACTTTAAACAGCTATTACTCTGTGAATTTTATTCGTAGAATAACGGGACTTTTTCTGCCCTACTTGTCAGTATAACAGGAAAATTTTACTAAATATAACTTATACGACCGGGGGACCGTGTAAAAATTTAATATCTGTAATTCATCACTAAATTGTTTTTTCGCTTAAAACTTTTTTTTTTTTAATCTTAAGTCTGCACCTAATTTTGACCACATTTGTAATTGAAAGTATGCATCTAGGACCAACGGTTGCGAAAAATAAAGGTCGGTCAGGTTATACGTGAACACCCTGTATATTTAATTTAACGTTATTATTTTTAAAAAAGAATTTTTAAAGATTTCAATACGCAACCTTAATAATAATGTATAATAATATAGCAATTTTTTAGATCATATCATATTTATTATTCTATTTACAAAGCGTGAAAAACTATGTTTTACATTTTTTGTAAATAATTTAGATATTTAAAACTAAATGCAAAAAGTAAGCGACTTTTATCACACGATCAAAAAATAATAACTCGTTTTTGGTATTTTACACTTATAAAACTTCTATAAAAATCTTGCTGAAATTCTGTTGGATAAGCGAGAAAATCTTTACTTTTAAACTTTGTCTTGACGTTAGAGAAAAATTCAATTTTACTTCTTACTTTATCAGAAACGGAAAAGTTTAAACGACCAAAAGAGAGTTTTATTGAAGATTTCAAGTTGTTTTATTCAATGAAACTGACTTCTGAGGACACGTACTTGGGACATGTTCTTACACAATCAGATACTTGCGGAAATGAAACTCACTTAGACAGGTATTTTTCAGGTTTAAATAGATCTCAACAAGTAGTAGTTTTTCTCTATGGATTGGCTGAATTGTTACTCTCAAATAAATATTTTAAAAATGTTATAAACGTAATATTAATAGCTAAAAAAGTAAAAATTTGGTTTTTTTATCGTTGTTTTATAATCATTCAACATTTATTTTGAAAATCCTGCACTATTTCGCGATATTTCCTTAGAAATTCTTTTACAGTACGTTGATCCTAAGAAGTCACAGAACCAAGGCCGTACCCAGAAAAAAATATTTCGGAGAGCGATTTAGAGTCATGTATTTTAATCGACTTATTTTAGATTTGTTTTTTACTAATTATATAAAGGCGAGAGTTAAGAGTTTAACCCTTTATCTACTGGCGGTACTTATAAGTACCACTAAAATAACTTGTTATAAAATTCATATCGATTAGTAGTAATAGAGTTTAGAATGAGTTATAAATGCATTACTTTATCTTGATCCAAAAGCATTATTGGTTACATAAAACAAAAATATTTTTAACAGGATGATTTCATTTTCCTTTGCATCTTTTCAGCTTTCTTGGCGTTGGAGAAGGGGTGGGGGTGGGGGTGGGGGGTCCAATTCAGAAATATTTCTAAATTTCTATTGTAAGATAATATTTGTACATTTCTTAATTCTACAAAATAATAAGAAAAATATTTAAAAAAAAAGATTTGAGTAGGGTTCTAAATATTCTACAAAATCTCTATAAAATTAAATTAAATTAATCCTTCTAAATCCTTCAATTCTCCTAAACTCCTTCTAACATTTATTAAATGATTATGTAAATTTTCTAATGTAGTTTCAAAAATTCACGAAAAATGTTTTAGAAGATAAATTTTTCATGAATTCATAATTCAGTACATAAAGGCTTAATTAAGTTTTATTGTGAATGCAAGTAATTCAATATATTTATATTAACAAAAAACTTTACTCCTTCAATTTTGCAAATAAAATTATAATCTCATTTAGATATTTATTCGGTGACGTCGTATTTATATTAGTCTCAACCAAATTAATGTTTGCATTTTTCATATGTTTTCAAATGTTTCATTTCAAAAAATGTCTTTCCAGTAGCATACGCCGAAACAACTAAGTTTGTGAGTATTTAAAATGAAGTTCCATTCCATTTTTCAAGAATTTGGGCAAAACAAGTCTGATGATTTGTATCCGGCTGCTTTAATCGTTTTATTTTAACAGCGTTAGCATTCTGTTTTACCCCAATCTTAGTTCCATTCTAAAATATTCGAATGAACTTCCAGGATTTCTTAAAAATTTCATTAATTTTTGCAACCTACAAATAGAATGAAACAATGCGTTCGGGTAGAATTTTGATATTTAAATCTTACTTATAGTTGATTTTCGAATTTTGGCTTTCTTCATTGATAGCTAATGCATATTTATTGTCATTCCCCACAAAAGTTTCGGAGGGAGATCAATTCCTGATGATCCCCCATTGGCTACGGCCTTGAATGCAATACCCCTTTATATTCCTATACGTTTAAGATTCTCACGAATATTTTATTCTTGAAATATGCTGTTTACTTGCATCCACCTTAGCACACAATAGATACACTGTTGATTTCAAACCACTTTTTTACTTTCTTCTATCTTTTCAAGAAGAACGTATTGCACTCGTGAAAAATTTCGACTTCCGATTTTCGATGAATTTATACGGTTTAGAAAGAAGAGGATTAGATAGTTTTTAGAAAATGTCTGTCTGTGAATATGTCTATCTGTGTGGGATAAACAATTTGTAGACATAATAAAACACACATACTGCAATACATATTAAAACACACATACACACATAAATAACATCTGCATTCAACAGTTAAAGGTATATATAAATATTTTACAGACATACATATAATAAATACAATAAACCCGACTGCCTGGACGAATAGAGCGACTGCCCGGAATGCAGTGGTCCCGGGTTCGATTCCTGGCTCTGGCTAATTTTTCACTCCAGTTGGGTTTATTGTATTTATTATATGTATGTCTCTAAAATATTTATATATACCTTTAATTTGTAGACACTTTATCTCAAGGCTTGATGCACTGAATTTCAGAAAACTTTAGATTCAGTTAGAACTTCATATAAACCGGTGCTAATTAGTTTGGCGTTTGTCGCTGAAACGGTGGCGCTGCTATGCTGCATTTTTCACGATTTACGCAATATCTCTATCTCAAGATCTAATGCACGAATTTTCATCAAACTTCAGATTCACTTAGTCCTTGATATGAATGAGTTCTGATTAAGTTTTGGTGTAAATCTCCCATCAGATAGCGCTGCTGTGCAGCATTTTCCACGATTTTAGCTATAGCTCTATGTCAAAAGCTAATGCACGGATTTTCATCAAACCTCGGATTCAGTTAGACGTTGACTTAAGTTATAACGGATTAGTTTTTGGTGTAATTTATCCAATAGGTCGCGCTGCTATGCTGTATTTTTCATGATTTACACGATTTTAGTGATAGTCATATCTCAAGAACTAATGCACGAAATTTCCTATCTTTAGAATGATCATGATGGTCATAGATGTGCCATTTAATTTTAGCACTGTGCAAGGGGATTTTGAAGTACAGTAGAACCTCGATTAACCGAACTTCGATTAATCGAGATTTCTGTTACCAAGCCGATAATAATGTCTGATTTTTTTTTCTTTTGAATAAGCCTTGAAAATGACCACACTTTTTAGTTCACTGTCCGTGCTATACAGGCTCTTTTGCCCCCAAAAGCACTCAAATCCCAAGAAACCTTGGACCCTGATAAGTCAACGGCGAACAATGCTTTGTTTCCAGTGGCGGTGTGAACTTTCGTAAATTTTTCAGTTTGCTTTTTAAAATTTACTACTAGTAGTTGATTTCCTTTTTAAATTTGTTAAGCTTTGAAACAGAACTTAACATATATTTATTTTTATTATTTAGAAAGCTTTATATTGTTTTTATTTTTATTTTAAGAGATGTTAAATTCGCAAGCATGGCGAGTTTTTACACACAGTTTATATTAACCGAGATTTTCTATATCCGAGGTACTAATGGTCCCAATTAGCTCGGATAATCGAGGTTGCACTGTATTAACATGCAGGAGATGGAAGACTGCTTTGGGACTGGCATATCCGTTTAGTTTACTTTTTGTTTCTTTGGGGTTCCAAGTAGAGCCTTAGGCTCCAAGTAAATCCGATTTACGACACTGTCTGCTTTGCATTTATAAAACTAAAAAAATGATCGTACTAATTACAAATGACAATGATTTCTTTGTATATGACGACAGCAAGAAAGTATTTTAGCACAATAGAAGAGGAAATTCTAAGTTCTGTTTGGGTACTATTCTAATTGTCCTATGGGACTCTCCTTCATCACATAGATTAAATTAGAGACTTTTAAATAAGTGTAATTTAATTATAATAGTATTGTATAAAAACAGTATCATTTGAGTTAATCGATCCTTTTATTAATATTTCGATGGAGTGGTCTTAAAGACAGCTCAGAATAGTTATGCGACAATTTCTGTTGCAGCAATTAAGATTTAAACAAATTTAGCCTTCGTTAGAATAATCCCACTGCCTTCAAATTTTGTATACCATCTCATTGGGAAAAGGTAGCGTGTTGATCGTTTGTAATGGATGTATGAGGCATGGCCCATACACAATATAT
This sequence comes from Maratus speciosus, assembly GCA_963932465.1. Taxonomy (NCBI): domain Eukaryota; kingdom Metazoa; phylum Arthropoda; class Arachnida; order Araneae; family Salticidae; genus Maratus; species Maratus speciosus. The sequence goes on along the minus strand of OZ010791.1, from coordinate 78,510,578 downwards.
AATATCTGTTGCAATATTTCCAAGAAAAAAGAAAAAGTAGGTTAGTGTAGTTTAACCCATAACTGGAGACATGAATTTCCTTACGTTGTCAGAGACATAGAGTCAAAATGACTCCAATGTTATTTTTCTTTTTTATCTTTTGTAAACAACATTGGAATTTATTTTGGAAACGCAATATAGTCTGGAAATCATGTAATTACCAAAATATTAAAAATAATTATATTTAAACTGTTAAATGTCATAATATTAACTGATGGAAAGATAATATAAGAAAAACCTAAACAGTCTTATAATGAGTACTTACTTCGTTTAGATATCATGGGATGACACTAATATTAATAACTGTTAGAATTAAACAAACAAAAAGGAAAAATACAATATTTTAAAATATTACCTTAAGAATATTTATTTAATCTTTTTGCTTTTTACATCATTCAAATGCAGCTGGGGCATACGGATATGGAACATTGTCCACATACTTGGTGTTTACATGAATGGCATAGAGTAGATATTTTCCTTTTAACCTTTTTTGGGCAAATGGTACAGTATTTTCTAGTAAGTAATTTTAAACTGCTATCTGCATCTACTTCTTCCTCTTCTTTACTTGACTCTTTTCTATAGTCTCGTGTGACCTGGTAAATAATAAATGATTTAACTGCACTTATATACATAAGGCGAAAATATAGCTATTGGCCACCTTCTGGTTTCCGACCAGTACAATATATGACGCATTTTTCATCCAAGGCATCAACAACAGATTTGGTACTATTATAAAAAGCGATAAGTTCCGGCTTATTGATGTCTGTATCTTGGGATATTGATGAGTGCATAGACGACACTAGCAATACAGCTTTGTCTTTTTTAGGAAAATAGTTCAAGGTTAAATCCTTCGAAAAGCCGTAAATTGAACTCTCGACTATTCTGCTTCTATTTGGAAGGAATTCTGTAGATATTTCTGTTTTATTTTTTATTTATTTATTTATTTATTTTTTAATGTTCCAAAATAGGTTGATTTTTTTTCTTCAAAAATTTTACAAGCTCAACGGATCAAAACCAATTGTCTGCTATTATATTCCTGTTTTCGCCTGCAATACAAACAGACAAGCGCACAACTGCTTGCGTCGGTTTTTGCAACATTTTATCTTCTTCTGAAAGTGTCATAAAATAATACATAATAATATGTCTAATAAGAGAGTCATCTTCTGCAACTTCGCATTCTTCAAACCATTGCATTACAGTTTTTTCAAAATCTGGATCACATGGCCGAATTTTTTTTCCTCGAAGGTCCTGGTTGAGTATTATCCATTTTCTTTTAAACAACAATATAGTATTCCAGACAAAGGAAGCGGATTACAATGCTAAATACGTAGAAATTAACTGGTGAGTTATATATTTTTCAGTCACAGTTTCAGAGACGTGGAGTCAATCTGACTCCATAAATAGTAACGAAAACTTTGAAAAAGAATAACTCGGATATAGGCGCATGTTGAAACTTGGACTTCTGCCAACATACTGATAAAAGATCAACTTGAAGGTACTGAGGAGATGATTGCATTCAAGGACAAAAAACCACGTAATAATTAGAGCCAAAGAACAACGCTTAGTCACCTTGACTCCTGTCTCCAGTTACGAGTTAAAATTAAAAAATTACTATAATAAAATGCCTGAAATATCAGTAATGCTGTATTTGAAATGACTGAATTCATTGTTTTCTTTTTCGTGAGTATTTTATTATTTTAAATTTTATGCATTCTGTTTATTTGAGTTTCAGCAGAGAGAATTCGAAATGCATCATTCATTGCATTCTAGATTTGAATAATTCTGTCTTATTTTATTTTATGATTGAAAAATATGTTGATAAACCATTGTCGTAAATAACAAGACATTTTTCACCGCAACATTTTATCAGAAAACGATTTGTAAGATGCATTCAAGAAATATGCAGAATTCTTAAATTACATTATCAGAATATGTATAGATCCAGTTTCTGAGGAATTTAATTTATTATTTTGAATGGGAAATATAAGGAAATATTTTCTTTTTTCTTCTTATCTAAAATTATATTGTTTATTTGTGACGAAACGCAGGGCTTGTGTCTCATCACATTCTCTACCTATTTTTCTCTCGTCATTATTACATAAAATGGATTTCCAATACAAAGGAAAAAATTGAAAACGCAAAATACCTCGGAAACGAAACAAAAAAAAAACTATACCATTTACAAAAGTATTCGTTGTTTTGCAAAAAAAGAATGAAGAATGAATTTACAAAAGAATTATCTTCTCTGAAAAGTCAGCATGGTATTGCATGAAAAGCTCCTGGCTACATGTGCCGCTGTTTCAGCACGTGTAGCATGCGTGATGCCATATGACTGATTGTTTAATTAGCAAATCCTATATATGTATGCTCTACGCAGACTGCATTTGAAACTTTTGCATGAATATTCGTAAACTGAATTAAATGCTCATTCTAATTATCAGCTGAACGATCGATTAAATTATTTTGTTACGGTTAAAATACAAGAAGAAGACGACAATGTATACCGAAGAACCCTTTTTATATTAGTTTGTTTTTACAAAAATTACAAAAATAAGAATTAAATATTATATGTAGATTAATATCGGTGCTCCATACAGTGGACAATTAAGATATGGAACCGTTATTCAAGAGCAATAATTAGATATACAGTTTCCAGAATTTATACTTGCCACGGCTACATCCGACTGCATGTATATTTACAACGTTGTATGCTTCATTTACAGAAATTTCACGTTTAAGTTAATTTTAACCCATTCCGGTCCGATTTTGTTTTCAGCAGGGAAGGGAGAGGGGTTGCGTTTAGATAATTAAAAGAAGTTATCCCATTCACGAAAGTTAATATTTAACAAAATATAACACCTTTACTGAAATCTAACCAATATAGTTATTTTGCATATTATGGCAATAGGTTAGCGATGAATTTTTATCATGTGTAATTTCCAAATACAATAGGTTCAAACACACATAAAAGCTTTCAAATATTTTTAATTTTTATCATAAATTATTAGTATGTAAAAGTATCCTGCATTTTAAATTAAAAAATGAAACCTATTACTGTAATACCTCGACTAACGTCAGCAATTCGTTCGAAGACTAGCGACGTAAGTCGAAAACTACCTAAGACGAGGTACATTTAGATAAGCACATAAGGAATAAAAATTCTCCAAAACCTAATGAACATAATCTATGGTATTTAGGGATTATGTTACATACATTTACATTAGCAAAATAAGTCGGAAATTGTACATCAAACGTGGCAAATGCGTTCATACTATAACTAGTTTTAAAAATATCCAGATCTTCGTGCAATAGCTGTTGTACTCTTATAGCAAAAATGCGTGAATACAAAATTTATTACGATTATATACTATATTAAATTCAGTAATACGGAAATAATATGACTCCATCTTAAATAGAAAGTAACCACCATGGCAACATAGAATAATTAAATATCATGGGATATTATTGAATTATATATGCATGATATGATTTTCAAAATGAAGAATTTTTTTTTTAAATATCTTTTTAAGCTATGATTCGACTTTCGTAAAATTTGAAATTACTGGACAAAATTCTGCAACGATTATAAATATTAAATTTCACACCATTTGAATGGGTAGTTTTTTCGCTTTTATATTCGGACAGATAGACAGACGGATGGACCAGATGACGACCATAGGTGCTACATATTTATATAATTACGAAAGCGCCTAAAAATGCGTTTGCAATACAAGAATTTGGAATAAATTAATAAGTTTTTAACTTAGAATGTATTGCTCTTCTAGCTGAACCGTTCGAGTCCTAGAAAACGAAAAAGATCTTGCAATGCAGGTTGAATACACAATTTTTACAATTTTTTTTCTTTTAGAAGGTTTTTGTAACAGCACAGTGAGTTTGCTAAGATTTCTCTAGCGACTTTTCTTATTTGTTTGTCACTATTACGTGACTTTCACGGGAAAGTTTCCCTTTATAGAACCGAAAGCCTTCCAAAAAGTTCAAAGTCCATTTTAATTAAGGATTTTTTTTCCTAGGCCAGACGACGTAAATGCGGAATAACTTAAGTCGAGGTACTACTGCATTCAAATTTTTAAAAAAATCTCAAAAGTGCAAAAATATTTTAAAGAACGGTATTTTATCCTTGTTTTGTTAAATGCTGAAGAATAATAAAAAATGAATTCTACTATAAATATATTGGAATATATTATCATTATCATGTGGATACTAACGAAAATAATTCGCCAGACTTAATAATAGTGAATGAAAGACATGTCCAAATAATAGAACGCCATTTTTAAACTGATTAAAAGAGAAATTCTGGTATTTTGAAACGTATGGTGATTGCAATATTTTAAATTATCATCTAAAACTTTCTTACCTTACTGCTATATACTAGCTGGTTATACTAGCTGGTCGCCAAGCAGTTTTCATATACTATACTACACTTCGAGGCATTTGCAAGAGACCAGAATTGTGACAGATTTTCTGACGGCAATTACATGAAATAATACCACTTTATTGCAAGGTTTAAAAATTTCAATTTTCAGTTAAAATGTATTTAATACAAGAGAAAAATTATTTCTATCAGCATATCATACACAGACACTTGATTTATATACGTTAACATACTTCTTAAACAAATATCAGAATATAACTTTGGAAACAGAATACCACAATTTTTTCACAACTTTCACCCTCTTTTCTTTAATAATTTGATTTTTATATCGTAATTATACTTCTATTATACACTATTAAAGCAAATACTGGTTAATTATCTTGCCCATTCTTTTCAATATTGCTTTGTTTTAATCGTACTTTGTTATTCATATTCACACAAAAATAATGAGGAAATTTTCGTGCGCGGTATGATTTTTATTATAAGATGGAATTTATAGAATGCGTATTAATTTGAAATTTCATCTCTTTGAATGTCTTGCGTGGATATTGTTTATTTTATTATCATCAATTCTCTTTCTGAGAATTGTATAACCAGACTAAGCAGAAACATTTTCAAACGATACTGAAGGCAACATGAACATTATTCATTAAACTAGTTCTCTTATGACATATTGAGTTTGACAATGAATTTTAAAATGTTCAATTTACTGTACTTGTATTATCGGTGCTTTCTGTTTTGTAATATAGAGTTTCCATAACAGAATGTTCCTGTTGCAATGGCGTACTATATTCATAAAATTTAGACTTTTTACAACAAATCATACATCAAATTGAAGGTAACATAACCCCTAGTTTTTCTTACAAATTTTCAATGTGTGGACCTTTATTTTTACGGCACACATCCAACCTAAAGTCCAATTCTTCCCACACATCAGTTAACTAGATTGGACTAATGGAAACAATACTCTCTTCAGTTATGTGTCGCAACTCTGGCAAATCATTAGGTATCAGCGGAACGTCGACATGATCTTTTACAAAACCCGAAAATAAAAGGACGGATGGAGTACGCCTGTAGTATACGTTTTTAAATCTCCAGCCATGCAACAAGCAGTGTAGCTTTACGCTCAGGGGTGGCCATTTTGTGGCGCTCCAAGCGAGTAAATAACAAAGTAATATTCGCGCATGCGCTTCTTTAATACTGTTTGCGTTACTCTTTATTTGTGAACTTGAACCAACACTCTAATACGCTTACAGGTGATACTATTAAATAGATACTATTAAAAGTTATAACTGGGACATTATTTTTATGGGAATCCTGTACTGTAATACATCGTAGGTGTAATAGTTTTTGGAGTAACGGCCGTTATGCAATGCATCCTCTAAGTTATCAAACGGATCCAATATTTAAGTAATTTCTTCTCTATCATCAAATTATTATTCTTAGTTTTACAGTTAACGTACATTTTTGTGAACCCTTTCGAATATATCAGAGATTGTTGCGTAACTTCATCTTGGTAAAAAGAAATTACCTAACTATTGGGTCGTTCGGAAAGTCGTGTCCGTTTGGGAAAATCAATTCGTACCGGAAAATTATGCACGGTAATTATTAGACATTAGGTATCAGAATCAATGTCTAACATTTAAATGATAGAATTTTCCTGTTCAAATTGATTTTCCCAAACGGGCAAGACTTTCCGAATGACCCAATAAATATCAAAATACACAATATAGATCAAACCGTGTTTTCAGTAATTATCGCATATAGACACATGGACTTTAATGTGTAATCGAACTCTTTTGTGAATCTGTGTAGATTATTTTTATTTTCTCTATACACCACATATTTATACTAAACGAGTATCACACATTTTTACTGATAATATACACCTGTTTTAGTTTGAAGTATGACTTCTACAATTAGATTGATATAAATAAAATTTGGAAAGTAAGTCAGAAAAAAAATGAAGCTCTTTTTTTTCTTTTTAACACTTTTTTCCGTAATATTTTAGTAAACAACTAGAAAATAAACAAAATGAAATAACTAAAATAATTTAATGAAGTACACATTTTAACAAATTTTAATTATTTTTTAGTTGTTTTGTAAAATATCAATTATGAAACATGTTTTACGCATATCGAACTAAAGCATTGTTAACATAGTTTTAATTTTAAACAAAAGCTTTGTCTCTCTATTACAGCTGAGAATTACGTATTGCTATAATTATATCAAGTAATAATTTCGATATTTTAATGTCATGTTAGAGTATAGAAAACAGAATGTAATACAAAATAAATACACATGTATAGCACTTATTTACGTCTTTAAATACATAAGGAAAGCTATCCAGAATTAATCTTCTTTAAATAAAATGTGAGTGTTTTCACAAACTTACGGAAAGAGAACTTTTCATCTTATAATACTTATAGGAAAACAGTAGCAATTTGCAAATTATTTTCATGTATGATATTTATTTTACTAAACATTAAAGTGTAATGGATAAAAGAAAAACAAGTTTCCAAGATTAGAATAAGTATTGTATGCATACGGACAAATGTAAACAATACGAAACTGTACATAATCTTGCTTCAGTGAGAGGTTTCAGAAAGAAAATATTTGAAAAGATTAGAAAGAGAATTTAAGAAGAATATGGGAAGAATAATGTTACCAATAATATGAACAATTGGAAAGGTAAAAAGTATTGGAATACAGAAAAAAATTATATTTTTATCAAAATGACAATTTTCTACACTAAAATTTATATATACAATGGCGTCAGTAAATGGCGGGACAAACGCAAAATTTTATTCAAAGTTATTTGTGAATGGCCCAAAGAAACTGATGTAAATGGCAACTGCAGGAAATATTTACACACCTAAGAGCATAGAAAGTCGATCTGAATTCTGTGCGACGTCATATTGTTTGTTCACAAGCTTCACATTAACTAGGTGTAACAAAAATGTGATATATTTTATTCGTTTCACTATTAATCGAAAACAGTTCTACTCACTATGATTTTACAAAAATATTCTAACACACTATTTGTTAATGCACAATAGTCACAAAAAAACATAGCTTTTTTCCCAAATCCGGACTAATTGAATGGCAAATAGAACTGCGAATTCTCCTTTCTACAAAAATATTTACTTTAATTCTGTCTTAACTTTATCAATTGTACTTATATTCCACGTGAAAGTGTCTTATTGTTACTTATGACATCAGAGACAAATATATAATTTTCTCCTTAAATTCGCCTTATTTTTTCTTATTATTCATTTAGGATGTTTTCCTTGCTGTTTCTGTATTCTATGCAAGTTTTATTTTTAGTAATAATTTATATTTTATACACATCTGCAATGCATTTAATAAAATGTTCACAATTATCTGATTTTTTTTTCAGACATAATCCTCTTCCAGTGTGTGTCGACAATTTCGGTCTTCTATAAATTTATTTTTTTAAGCAGAGTGAAATATAAAATATCTTTAATTGGCAACCAGATGATACAACTAGGGGAGACTAGGGAGGGTTAACCATACGGGAGGCTTGACCCACCCATCAGTTTTCATATTTAAAAGAATTTCAGAGTTTTATCATTAGGTGTCAACCAAAGCTACTGGAATGCTCAAACAACAGTCTTTGTTTCATACAGATAATTGAAATACGTGTGGAAAAATCAACTGTGAGGCGTTTTGAACCTAAAAGTTGTGTTTTTTAGAAATATTTTGTAAGCCTTTTTGAGATAAAATATATCATAGAAATTTAAGTAAGTAGGTTTTAAGTAATGCAGAAATATAGAGCTTCCATTCAAAGCCATCGGGATTGTACAGTAAGTTAGGCTTAACAAAAAAATGTGCCATTCTTTAGAAAAAGGCTATATGGGGAGGCTTGACCCAGTCAATGTGAGGGAGGGTTAACCAGATGAAATCTTTGTATTATACACTATGCATAATGAAAGATTAACGGTTATATATAAAAAAGAATGTAAATTTATTCTGTAAAGCCACTGTAAAACAGGGTGATGGCAAAGAAAATGTTTAGATTAAAGAAAGATGTAAAAATTTGCCATAGTATTCATTGCAAGAAAAAAGTAAATGAAATTTAAATGGGAAAGTTGATAGGAACTTTTTCCATTTAAATATTACAGATAGAAACAGTGTAAAAGAGTAACAGAATAGTAATAGAAACAGTGTAATAGAAACAGTGCAAAAGAGTAGAAAGCATGAAGCAGCAGATTTAAACCTATCAGGGGCAGCTGTATGCTTATGAAAACAGTTAATTTTAATTCCCAAACGCCACAATGATACCAGAATTTTGCTAAAATCTTTTTCATTTAATATGTATCTGAAATATACCATTTTTCTTATTTCCAAATAAATTTGTTCGTAAATTCCGGTGCCAGTCATTTATTTCAACTTTTTAGTACTGAAAGTACTTCACCACTGAGAGTGATAAAGACTATAATGATCAGTTAAGTGCACATGCGGCTGCAAAATAACATAGCATTGATCGAAAAACCACCGGAAGATATGTAGACAAATTTCACCAGCATGAATACAGTGAGATGAAGCCAAACTATTCGACAATTAGAGTTGTCAAGTTGCGTGTCACAAAAAGTAGGTAAAGGAGACAAAAAAAAGCGGAACAGTGGCTATAAATTCCGGACATAATAAGACATGAAACACTATGTAAAGGGCAACCGGATGGTCGCGTGTGGGCTTTTTCTATAAGGATTGGCCAATTATCAAAACAACACAAACGTTTATTATACACATAGGACGGGACGGTGAACACAAACTGGCACAAACAAATGTACACATGACACTAAGTCATATAAAACAAAACTTATAGTTTCATCTTGATTCTTTACGGCTGGCACTAGCCAAAACCGTTCTCAGTAGTTTTGGATCACCTTCTTAGGCGAAGCCATCCCAGATTCTGCTCTGTTTCTCATCTTTTGGCCACAGATGGCGCTTCTATAGGTGAGAGGGGTTGTACAAACATCACACCTCCCCCATTCAAAGTTTTGATTTAGTCTTTAAAGACTAATCAAAATCTAATGGAATCTCTATAAACATTTTAGTATACACACTATTAATAAAAATCAAAATTACAATACTTACTTAACATAAGGATAAATAAAAAGAATAACTAAGATACTATGCAATATGAGATTATGATACTAGTACTAATACGTTATAGTTCTTGAATAAATATTTTAAAGTTCAAATAATAATGTTCAATCAATTAATGTCCACAAAAGTCATATTCAGAAAAATCTTGAAGGAAACATATAATCACAAACAAAATAAATCAAAAGTTTATCGTGAGTTTTTTTTTTGAACGGCAAAGTCTTTTTCGTTTAAGTCCAGTGTGAGGCATATAGTCTGCTTAAGGAATCTGCATTAGTGTGGAGTTTTCCACGTCGATAGGCTATGTGGGCTTGAAATCGCTGCAATGCCAGAGCCCACCTCTGAAGGCGCGCACTTTGGGATGCACAATCGGTCAAGAATTTCAAAGGGTTGTGGTCACTCACAACAGTCACTTGCGAGCCATATATATAATGTTCAAACTTTTTTAGAGCGAAAATAACCGCGTATGCTTCCTTCTCTATATTAGCATAATTTTCTTGGCATTTCGATAGTTTTTTGCTAATGAAAGCAATGGGATGTTCTTGGTCATTTTCATCTTTTTGAGATAGGCAAGCACCTATCGCGTAGGATGAAGCATCTGCATGTATGATGAAGGGTTTTGTAAAGTTTGGTGAATAACAAATAGGCGTTTGGCTGATTGCCTGCTTCAGATCACGGAAGGCTGTTTCACACTGCTCAGTCCAGGTAATTTCATTAGGAGCACGTTTTTTTGTAAGTTCAATTAATGGTCGGGCTATTTCAGAGAATGTCGGGATATAGGACCTATAATAGGACAGAAGGCCTAATAAACTTCTGACATCTTTCTTGGATTTCAGCACTTCTAAATTTTGGATGGCTGCTACTTTCTCTGGATCAGAAGCATGTCTGCCTGATCCTACCACATGTCCTAGGAATTTTATCTGGGATCGTGCAAAGACACATTTCTGAAAATTTACTGTCAGGTTTGCTTCTTCGAGGGTTGTCAGAACAGCGTCTAGGTGCTTGAGATGGTCAGTCCAGTTATTAGAAAAAACTACCACGTCATCTATGTATGTTTCGGCATATTCTTTATGTTGGGCTAAAGTGCGATTCATGGACCTTTGAAACGTGGCTGCCGCGTTACGTAGCCCGAACGGCATAACTCCGAAGGAATACTGTCCTCGGTGTGTGACGAAGACGTTAAATGTTTAGAGTCTTCACTTAATCTTATCTGCCAGTACCCTTTCAGTAAGTCCAACAGGCTGATGAATTTCGCTGGAGCGACTTTGTAGAGCAAGTCGGTAGCGTTAGGCACAGGGAATGAGTCGACTTCTGTCTGGGAGTTTAAATATCGATAGTTCACACATAATCTAACTGAGGAGTCCTTTTTGGTTACACATACGATCGGATGAGCATATTCACTCTCCGAGTGCTCGATTAGTCCTAAACTTAATAATTCTTCGATTTGTCTGTCGACTTCACTTTTGAGTGCTTCTGGGATTCTGTAGGGCTTCTGACGTTTTGGTTGGTTATCAGGTTTTAATTTAAGTTTATGTTCTCCTACATTTGCAATTTTAGGGATTCCCGACTGAAGGTTGGAGTGTCTACATAATATGTTGATCAGTTGCTCCCTCTCATCTTCTGTTAAATGGTCCAAGTGTAATTTTTGGTGGAGGTTATTTGGATCGTCTTTACTAATCTGCGGGATGTTTTCGATCTCACCGAAATCGATATCATCATCATAGATGACGCCTATGTGTGTTGTCTGAGCTTTTAACTCTCTGATTTTATTCGTGTGTAAATGCTTTATACTATTATCTGGCAATTGTACTAAATAACTATAGGGAGACTTCTTTTCAAGTATCGTAGCTGGTGCTGTCCACCTAGCGTATATTTTGTGATTACTGTCCGGAATTAATAATAACTTGATCATTCGGTTTAAATTCTTTATGTCTAGCTTTCCTGTTGTGATAATAAGCGTAAGCCTGCTGCTGATCCTTGCAAAAAATTCCGGCATGCTCGGCTGCTTTTTCCAACTTTATTTTCAGATCATTTAAGTAATTGGTAACTGAGCCTAACTGGCCAATTGGTAGAGGTGTTTCGTTGGTCCATGATGTCTTTAATATGGAAAGAGGACCAGTTGGACGCCTACCATATAACATTTGGAATGGACTAACGTTCGTTGTAGCATTTGGTACCTCCCTGTATGCCCACAACAAAAAGGGTATGTGTTTATGCCAACTTCCGGCATTTTCTCTTATAACATGGTGTATCATCCCTTTAAGTACCCCATTCCATCGTTCCACCAATCCATTCGAATGTGCGCACCCCGGAACGGAAAAACGCGGGGACGTCCCTAAACGTTTCATAAATTCTTTCGTGAGGGCCGAAGTGAAGTTTTTACCCTGATCGCTAGCTATTAATTTAGGAATTCCGGTCCGTGAAAATATCTGTAAAAGGGCATCGCATGTGGATTTTGCAAAAAGATTCCGTAAACAGACCGCTTCCGGCCAACGCGTGCACTGGTCTACCGCGGTTAGTACGTACTTGTACCCTCCTCTAGCCGGTTCTATTGGGCCTATTACGTCTATATTTACAATCTGCATTGCCTCGTCAGGACGAGTAACTGGGGTTATTGGTACATCATCAAATTTATTTGCTTTCGCTCGAAGCTGACAGGACAAACATTTGTCGCAAAACTCGCTCACATCTGTCTTAATCCCAGGCCGAAAGAAAGTATATTTTAATCTTTCAGTGGTCTTTCGTTTTCTTAAATGTCCACCCCAGGGGCTTGAATGAGCGAGCTCTAGCAACTGCTTTCTACGCGGCTCGGGCACGAGCAATTGATGCACCGTTTTCCCTAATATTTTGTCACGATGGTATAACAGATCGTCCTGAACAAAATTATTATTACGCTCATTTTTGGCATCTGTCCAACACTGATTTAGTGATGCATCCGTCTTTTGTTCCCATTTAAATTTTTCCGAGTCGTTCGTGAAATTTCTGGTATTTTCATTGCCATCGTTATCAATATTCTCGTTTGCATTTCCTAGTTTAACCTGCTCGGCCTCCGTAGCAGCGCAAGCTAAATCTAAATCGGGGCAAATTTATAGTACTAAAATTATTTATTGTGGTGTCGGGTTCGTCACTTTCGCTTATTGTGCTTAATTCCTTATGAGCATTTAAAGATAACAGTAAATCATTAATTAAATTATCAACCATCGCGCACGTTATTACTATTTTTGGGAACACCCTGCAAAGTACTTTATCTGCAGCTATGCTTAATGGAATGTTTATTAACGGTGCTCTTAACTCGTGTCCGAAAGCTGATTTAAGTATAATTGAACCGCATGGTACTTTAAAATGCTCCGGTACACAATCGCTCTTTATAATTGAAATCTGAGTACCGGTGTCAATGACCCCTCGTAAAATTTTATTCTCAAATTCTAAGTCTATAAATTGGAGTGGTTCAATTATTTTTTTCTTTTCTCGCACCCGTTCTAAATCAAATACATTCCGCGACATTACTCGGGCTGTCAGCGCATTTTCATTCGTATTTTTTTCTGATTTATTACCCTTCCCAACTAAAGAATTACAAATTGACACGTGATGTAATTTAGAACACAGCCTACATTTAGTTTTTTCCGTACGATATTTAATTACGTGTTTTCGCTTCAGGCAAGCGAAACATCTACCCTCAGCTTTTAATTTATTAATTCTTTCCTGAATTGAATATCTGTCACATTTTTCAGTTAGATGATTATCTGACCTGCAAAACAAACAAACGTTCTCTAAAGCAAACACTTCAGCTACGCCAGATGTTTTGTTAATCTGTTTACATTCCGGTAATATTCCTGATAAGTACATTGGCCTTGAATGGTCAGAAGATAAATTTATAATTTGAGTTTGCTTTTCCCTAGCCTCCAAATCATTTCGGATAAATGATAATAATTTATCCAAGCTGTAATTCTCTTCAGAATTTTTGACACTTTGTCTATTGAACTCAAGCGATAAATTATACGGTAATGCTTTTAATATTATCGGAGTCAATAATGCATCAAAACTGTCCGCTTCCATTTCTAATGACCTTAGACTACGAATCTGCGTTTGAATAGCGTCATATAATTACCGTAATGACATGACGTCATGCGATTTTGTAACCGGTTTTAAAGTTAACAGCGTATTAATATAACTGGTAATAATTAAATCTTTCCTACCAAATTGTCTTTTAAGTAAGTCGACTACTTCTATGTAATTTTTATCAGATAAAGCAAAACCCGATATAGAATTATACGCACTCCCTCCTAAATAACTGAATCAATAATTCATTTTCTCAATATTTGAGAGGTGTTCATTGTCATGTACCGCTGTTTTAAACGAGTTCCAGAATTTCTGGAAAAGTTTGATGTCTCCATAATATTTCTCAATTTTAAGTGTCGGTAGTTTGACTGTGTTAGGAAATTCTACGCACCTATTTGCGGGACATACAGGGGGTGGGGGTTCTTTTTGTTTTAATTTTTTATTCACTCTGAACTTCCAGAGCGTAATTTTTTCCTGGTACTCTGCCGACGCCTTGGCATCTTTCTCGACTTCAGATAAATCATCAATTAATGTTAGGATTTCGTTATCCTCTTGTTTCAAATCACTACCTTTCTGTTCTAACATCGCCAAATTTTCTTCAAGATCGTCTAAATTTGGCGTGTCGGACACAAAATTATCTTCGATTTTTTTAATTATTCACGTAATAGAACTTTTAGTGACTCCGCGAGCTTTTTTTCATTTTGATAACTTATCTGCCATACTTAAAGTAATGTAATAAAATCTTACCTCCGTAAAAATATGATCCGATACGGATAATATAAATCAAAAATAATCCGCACGTCAACGGAAAAAATAATCCAGGGATAGGGTATCCTTAATGCACATTAAATTCACTTGTTGAATTCACTTTGGCCAAATCCCACAATACTTCTGACGCCAGTGTAAAGGGCAACCGGATGGTCGCGTGTGGGCTTTTTCTATAAGGATTGGCCAATTATCAAAACAACACAAACGTTTATTATACACATAGGACGGGACGGTGAACACAGACTGGCACAAACAAATGTACACATGACACTAAGTCATATAAAACAAAACTTATAGTTTCATCTTGATTCTTTACGGCTGGCACTAGCCAAAACCGTTCTCAGTAGTTTTGGATCACCTTCTTAGGCGAAGCCATCCCAGATTCTGTTCTGTTTCCCCTCTTTTGGCCACAGATGGCGCTTCTATAGGTGAGAGGGGTTGTACAAACATCACAGACTATGAAAACGGAACCTGTCTCTAACTGTCTTAAATGTTAAAATTTCATTTTCCCTGCTGTACAATTATACCTGCTCAGACGAAATTCTTTTTAAAACAAAATTTTCCGCTCTGGCTTGCGATTGCGTCTAAACAGGCTTGTTTAAGCATCATATTTTCAAAAATGTTTTTTATAATAATTAAATCATGTAGCATAAAGTTATATTGCATTTTTTAAACAGATTTTATTTTCCTTCACGAATATTTCAATATAAAACAAAGTGGGTCTAGCCCCCGATATGTGGGGAGCTTTGACCCATTATTTTCTCATGATTAAAATCGATCATTTTTCAAATTTCTTATATGTTACACTTATGTAGCAATTTTATTTTGATAACTGATTGTATAACGAATAAAATGATATATAAAATTTTATTCTACATTTAATATTTAAAAATAAAAAATTATTTTGTAAAAAGTGAGTCAACCCTCCCTAGTTTCCCCTATATTTTGAAGTAATCTTTCTTATTGGAAAAACGTTTTTTTTTTCCCAAATATTCCCCAATTTTATTACATTGGAATTGTAAATTTAATAAGGGGGCTTGCATTAGGACCACTTCTTCCCCCCCAAAGTTTTTTTTTCCTTTTTGCTTATTTAGAGTAGGAACAATTACCCCTCTCCCCCAAGTTATAATACCAGCTTCTGTTGGAAAGGACCTTAGATGTTTGAATTATTTTTGGATATAATAACTGGAGGAATTAATTGTTCCTGATCTAAATAAGAAAAAAGGAAAGTCACTTTTTCTTTTGGAAGAAGTGTTCCTAATACAAGTATTAGTCTATTTGGAACAATTCTTTAAAAAAAAAGCTACTTTTCATTTTTGCTTATTTAGAGCAGAAATCATTAATTCCTCAAGTTTTTATACCAGCTTCTAGCTTCTGTTAGAAAGGAGATTAGCTAATTTGAATTAATTTGTCAATTAATTTTTCAGCAGTAAAACTACGCTCGAAATTATTGAATATTTAAGACGCGAAATCGTATAATCGTAGAACCAACACAGTGAAATCAACAGTATTCCATGTCATGCAGCAGTTGCAGCCTTACCAACTTATGCGAGTGAGAGATGGTAAGCTGGGCATCGTCCTAGTAGCTTAAATGGTAGAGCACTTGGTGCTATTCCAAGGGTTTCGGGTTCGATTCCCGGCATGGACATTTTTCACACTTTTGGTTCTACGCTTAGTTAGCAATGTAATGAATAACGTATTAAATATTCAAGGACATTAGCTGCACAAATTATTTTTGTTGTATAATAACCGGAGGAATTAACTGTTCCTGCTCTAAATAAGTATATATGAAACTAACTTTTTTTTTGGAAGACATGTTCCTAATGCAGATTTTAGTGCATGTATTAGGAGCACTTATTTAAAAAAAGTTACTTTCCTTTTTACTTATTTAGAACAGGAGTAATTAGTTCAACCAGTTATTATACCACTTCTGTTAAAAAAGGAACTCAGGTGCATAAATCATTTTCGGGGGCAATTTCTTATTTTTGAGACTTACGGATTTTTCCTTTATTTATCTATTTTCTGATTCTCTCTGATTTTTCTATATTTGCACTCCTGCTCTCGAAGCTGGTAGACGGGAGGTGCTGGGTTCGATCCCAATCACGCGCGTCGCCTATTCGTTCGGAGTTTTCGTGATTTTCTTCTAGCCATGGATTTCCATGCGTAAATACGGATTAGGCTCCCTTAGAAAGACCCCAACGAAGGACACCTCCCCCTCGGACCTATATCCCTAGTGCAGATAATCGGCCGTCAAAAATCAACTAACCAACCAACTATATTTGCACATTTGAATCTATATATACATATACACGGATAGGTAAAAATTTTACTCGTCATATTTACGAATTTGAAACGCATAATAGAAACTGCAGTCGTGAACGAAAAATAACTGTCATTTGAAAACGACCCACTTCAACAACCTAATCCTCTAATTTTCTAGAGTGCAAATAGTCAGAATATTTCTCATCCTTAATATCCAAAATTAAACGACTTTAAATCCCTTTTGAGCAAATTTAGCTTCCTGTTCTGACTTTTCACTAAGATATAAAATTTCATTCACAAATGCTTAATGAAGAGGCTTAGAGAAACTAAAGTGCTAATGCAGCGGATCATTCCAGTTTTATTCAGTGTGTAGTATATAAATCGCTTTATATACTATAAATTGCTGAATATATTTAAGTTCATCAAAATCCGCATATTATTTATTTTATATTATTTATATTATATTATTATATTATATATTTTATCCCTTATTTTTTTATCTCTTATATTATATTATTTATTTTATCCCTTATAAAACGAAAGATTCTTGAATAAGGTATCTTGAAATAACACAATTTAATATAAATTATGATATAAATTTTACTCCTCTTAGGTAAATAAATTTTCAAGAACAATTATAAGGTATATGGTGATTTTATATTTTGTCTTATTTCTCTGGTGCTAACGTTTATCTTTAAATATATGAATAAATGATAATAAACATATATCGTTGTGATAAGTTATATTTTAAAGACATTTTTTTATTATTTAAAATATAGAAAGAATTTCCATCTTTAGAGTGCTCTAGGGCTTTCAATAAATTGAAAACGGCAGACAGTTAATTCAAATTATTCACATTCATATGTTAAATAAAAGCGGTTTTATTTTTTAAAATATTATGAGCAGATTTTCTTAGCCGTATTCTGGTGTGTTATCGTTTTATGTCAATGTAATTAATGAAAGGTGTTTCTCATTTGAAGGAAAGATTGTACACTGTGATAACTTGGATTTTAAACGTGAACCATAATTTACAATTTTCAAACAAATTACGCATTCAGAGTAGTTCCGAGTACCAAAACAGAATAGTTTTGAGGTCCTGTTTAAATCCTTAATATAGTCCAAAAAATACTTTAATTTGAAAATAAATGTTTTTATTTTTGTGATTAGTTAACGACTAAAAAGTAATTCAACATGTTTTGATTTTTGTTAATCTGGAAATGTATTCATATGCTTACTGTTTATATAGACCTTTTCACAACTGACTGAACACATGCAGTCATACGAGCTATGTAGTAGTTTAAATTTTATGCATCGCTCCTCTTGAAAAAAATTTCGTGGTGAACGCAACATTAGTTAATATGGTAATGTTGTTATAAAAATTCTTAATTTATTATGATTAAAATAAAATGATAACCCCAATTTATGCAAGTTGCATGTAAGTATCAGTATATTAAAAACTAAGAAATGCTCATGTAACAGTCAATAAAAATAGCAAATAAACGTTTAAAAATGCACAAATACTTAAAAAGCAGCAAACAGCTGTTTCGAATCTACTACCAAATTTTTTCTTCAGTGCAAGATAGAGCATGGCACAGCGTACTACAAAAAGCAAGGCTGGGCAAAATGACAGAGACCCCGCATATTTACCCGATACGTAGTCAGTCCCCGTCTCAGTTGTTTCATCTTCTTCTCTCTCATTGGTTGTTTTTGGCGCATTCGCTACCCGTGTTGGATATATAAGGCAAAATATGGTGCAAAATCTCTGTCATTTTGCCCAGCATTGCTTTTTTTTAGCACGCTGTGCCTTGCTCTATGTTGCACTGAAGAAGAATCTCGCTAGTAGATTCGAAATAGCTGTTTCATGCTTTTTACGTATTATTTGAGCATTTTTAAACGTTGGTTTTTTGATTCTTAATAGCAGTCAATATTTCTTTGAAAGGGAAGAAAGGAACTATATCTCACTTTCAAGATATTTTTTTAGTACGTAAATTTTATTCTGATGTACATATTTGCCTGAAAATCCTACATTGTTGCATTGTTTAAAAAAAAAACGATCTTCTCGAAAAAACGATTCAATAACTTGTACTGTTTAAATTGTAGTATAAAGTACATTATATTGGAATAAAACATCTTCTTTTGATTGAACACTTTTCATTCACAATGATACCTGAACTATATGTAAAAACTAAGAAGAGCGTTTATCATTTTCAAGTAAAATTGTTCGGCTAATTTTTACAATATAAATTTTATAATAAAAATATTAAATGGCATTTTCCCGAAACATATGTTCTTATTCATAAATCTAAACTTTTAAAATGTGTTATAAAATGCATACAGTAAAAATAATCCATCTTCTCTGATTTCAAGATATTTCAAACATCCAGATACCAGAATGGCAGTGATTTATTTTTTAGAATGTATATCCAGCATTGGAAATTTCAGTTGAACATTTACTTTCTTTCATGCTACAAAATAAAATGTGTATATATATATATACTAACGAACTTGCCCGGCGTTGCCCGGGTACATCACAAAAACAGCAGGAACTGAGAAAAAAGCTGTGAAAATCACAATAAGATATCGCGAAAAAATTTTAAATCGCTGCACAAATTTCGAAAAGAGAAAAATATATAGATATATAGTGTTCGAAAATTGCAAGTTGATTCCTTTCACTAATGTGGGAAAATGGTAGCAAATCGATAAAATACACTAAAAGTCACATACAAAATTCCCGAAAAATTCGAAAATTGCTATGCGAAATCCGAATAAACTTTATTGAAATGAGGGCATAATGTACTTTAGGTCAAAAATGGAATGTAAAAAAATTGTAGCAGATCTCGAAGAAACGTAAAAACCGCATTAAAATTCACTAAAAGTTCAAAAATCACGAAAGTCAAAATTTACTATGATTGAAAAAAAGTTTTAAATCTAATTCCTTTGACCTGTGTGTTCTCTTAAAATTTTTGTTTCGGAAATCATGCTAAGCATTGGCATCATGTTACTTTTATCCATAATTAATTTAATTAGACTCCCTTAAATATAATTAATATAATACCTTGTGTTAATATTACTTTTTGTTGCACTAAAATATCTCAATTTGTTGATTTTCTGTAAGCAAGTAAATCCTATTGGTTTACAATGGAAGTCTATGGGAATTTGGCGAAATATTAGAGATATCGCCAAGTTGGCGACAAATTTGGTGGCATTTGGCGTACAACTGGGTCCACCCTATGGTAACCCCCTTATAGGTATGTAGATGCATTAAATGCTCTTCAATAATCCCATGAAAAATTCGCTAAAAATTCAAAAACCGCTGTACGAATTCTGAATAAACTTTTTTTGAAAAGAAAAAAATAATAATATATTGGGTTAAAAGAAACAAACCGTATTCTTTTCACTAATGTGGAAAAGTCGCCTCAAAACTCAAAAAAGCACTAAATATCGCATAAAAAATTAAATTTAAAAAATCTAATAAAAAAATCGAAAATCGGACTTCGAGGTGCAAAACTTCATATATAGACTTACCTTCTCTCCAAATTCTGTAGCTCTAAGCGCAACGGTCTATTCAGAACACCGTCGACACATTCGCAAACTCACATTCATTTCTTTCCTTACTATTATAGATATATAGGTGAACATGCCACCAAGATATGGTGGCACAGATGTTGTCATCATAATATCGTGGAATCCGACAATAAGGATATTACCATGGGAGCCAGGAGTTAATACCTTCTGACCTGAAGCGTTTCCAAAGTACGGCAATTGAGAGAATTTAGAAAATTTTATTATCATCAAGAATTATGTACAATCAAGTGAACCATGTTCTGGTGCTGATATTCTCTTTTTGAGAAAAAGGATGCAAGATTGAACTGAAATTCTTAACATTGTTCTACCTAGAATTACTTATATCCATTCAAAAACACACTAAATGTCACTTGGGAGCCAGCGTTACAAATGGCACAAGAATGAACGGAAATTTGTAGCAGCGACATATCATGAATTACTTTTTTCCGCGTAGAAAAATCTTTTTCTACTAACGCACACTGTTAAAAATCTGCACCATTCTGTCCAGTCATTTCACCGTTTTTTCCGAAAATGGTTATATAGCCGTAATTTAACACTATTCTGACCATATTATTGGCCATTTTATGGCCAGAATATAGTTAAATTACGGTTACGAAACCGTTTAAAAAAAAAAAAAACGGCCGAATGACAGGACATAATGCTGCAAATTTTTAACAGTGTATACTTAACAATATAAGTTAAAATCTTTTAGATATACAGGGTGTTTCACTACGAGATCGGCACACTTGCAGGAGGTGTAGAGGGCACAGAGGTGACTCGGAATGACATCGCAATGCAGGGTCGGTATTGCAATGCTAACGAGATAGAGGTGTTGTTAGGATCTGAATCATAGTGATAGAAAATTGACATTTAAAGACTATAAGCTTAAAATAAGTCATGACTTTCCTGATAATGAAGTTCCCCGAAGTTTTGTGCCTACGTGCCTTGTTCTTACCATCTACGAACTTTGCACGTTTAAGGTAGCAGGGACGTTTTAAAATGGCACATCTTCGTTGCTACCGCAAACGTCCGAAACACACACGGCGTATTTTAAAACATCTGAGATTCCAGGTTACGAATGTTTCATTTACAAATCACGAAACATCGGACAAGTTCATTATCAGAAAAGTCATGACTTATTTTAAGAATATGGTCTTTAAATGTCAATTTTATATCACTATGATTCAGTGCCCAACAAACCTCATCTCGTTAGGATTGCATTTCCTACGCTGCATTGATATGTGATTCCGAGTCGTCTTACCTCCCCCTACGCCTCCTGGAAGTTTGTCGGTCTGGTAGTGAAACACCCTGTATAAAAACATCTAAATGTCCTATAATATAGTGAAGAAGAATTTAAAGATACTGCTTAGTGCTTCGATTTTTTTTAGATGAAAATCGGTCGTCTAGATATGCGGAAAATGTAATTTCTAACGTATAAATTTAATTTTTTTAAAGATTATACCACAATATACTTTTTTAAAACGTAGTAGATAAATACTTATAATACTTTGTAATATAAATATTTTAATAAAAACATAATATAAATATTAATATAAATATTTTAATAAAAACATAATATAAATATTAATATAAATATTTTAACAAAAACATAATATAAATATTAATATAAATATTTTAATAAATTTTGTAAATTTTGAATAAACGTGTATGAATCATATTAGATGTAAATTTCCAACTGGGCGAAAAATGTTCGGACCAGGATTCGAACCCGGGACCTCCTGGCTGAAGCCGCCGGTGCTCTGCCATCTGAGCTATCCCGGACGATTCTGGTCGAACTTTTTCATCCAGCTAACCTTGATGATTACAGCATCTGCTCTGAAACCTGGTTCAGCTCAACAGAATAAATCTCAGGTAATGGAACTCCAGAAATCGCTGGATACGAAATTACACTAGAATCCAGCGATTTCTGGAGTTGATGTTTAAATTTATTATCTGGTACATGTTTTTGTTAGTCTACTATAATTTAAATAAATGTAGAATTCAAATAACATATTTATGAATAAAGTATTATTAGATAACATATATTTTTGAAAAAAAAAGAGTAATACTTTTTAAAGTAATTAAAATGTGATTATGTAGAATACACTTTTATATGAAAACTGGATATCTTAAAAATAACGCTTACAATGAAAAGGGAAAATTATTACCTATCAAGTATAACCATCTACGTTTTAAATCATTTTTTAAAGTTATTTTGGTTATAAATGTGATTTTAATTGAAATTCGATAACGGTTTTTTAAGCTACGATATTTAACGCCCACAGAAGTTGAGTGAAATCAATAAGAGTATCAGATTCCATAATCGTTATGTAATAGCAAAATATCCTTCGCTCCGAGTGAAAATGCAGATTAAAGTAGTTTCAAATGAATGAATTATAAGATAAAATTATTTAAATATAATTTTTATTCAAGATTATACTTTAAAACACTTTTGAGGGTGTTTTTTTTTTTTTTTTTTTTTTTTTTTTTTTTCGATAAGGATAATCGAAATGATTTCTTGTAACAATGTTACTGAATTTATGTTCCTTTCAAAATTAGCATTTCTGAGTAATTTACATGGATTTGCTTAAAAATAAGTTTGCTTTTTATAATACGGACAGAGTTAAAGTAAAGCGAAAAAAAAAATGCTTTATAAGTAGGGTGGCAAAATTTTATATGGGTATAAGATATACAGATGATAACTTAAAAATGCGAAATTTTGTAACCTCTATTTATTTTTAACGCAACGTTTTTATCACCTTCTCAAAATGTAATAAGTGCCACAAATTACACAATATGAACTCAAAAAAGTTATATGTTTACTTAAAATGTGACAAATGATAATAATATAGATGTTACAAGTTTAAAATACCAGGTGCTTCATAAGTTCGGTTGGAAAATTAAACGCGATAAAAAAAGATCTATCAGTTGGAGAGACGTGCGGTTTGCAGATAAATATTTAGCGTGGTGCGTGATTTTGTATGACACCAACAAAACAATTGTTCAAACTCTCGACAATAGAGAGCTCTAATGCAGATAATTCCATATTGCTCACACAACGCAAGATTTAGATACAAAAACATTAGTGAATACTACGTATACACTTTTTTATAATCAAATTTTGCGTTCTGTGCAATATGGAATTATTCCATGGAATTATCCACTGTAGCACCCACTATTGTCAAGAGTCAGAACGAAATTTTTTATTGGTGTCATACAAAATTCCGTACCACACGGAATATTTATCTTGTACATTAATTAAGCCGCATATCTCTTCTACCCATAAGTCTTTTCTTTTTATCGCGTTTTACTTTCGCACCGAAGATTTGAAATATACGGTATACATTTCATTTAAAGAAAATGTATGTTTTAAACTTTTAACATCTGCATTATTATTATGCGTCACCTTTTGTATAAAGGGCGAACTTTTTTAAAACTCATATTGTGGAATTTGTGATTAAAAAAATGTGGAATATTGCACCCCGTGTTCTGATTTTTTGCCATAAGTGTTCTAAGTTACGTGAGCTAATGATTTCAAATTTGAGACCGTTTGGTCAACACAATAATATTGTGTAAAAGTTTATTGTTTTAAAAAAATTTCGCAAATGAATGGATACTAGCAAAAGAAGGTTGTTATTTTGTGGTTCTTTTTAAATGTCGAACAGAATAAGAAAATATTCATGCCAGACTGACAAAGAGAAATGCTGACTATTGATTGCCATCTTTGATCAGAAAACTTTACCACTTATAGTAGAAAACCTTTTAAAAGGTTTACCAACCAAGTATGAAGCACATAATTTACCGTTGAATACGATCCAAAAAGAGAAATGAGAACATGGCTGATAAGAAAGCGTCCTATCAGAAGGTTATGAACTCTCCTATATTCGGTACGATAAGATTTGAATAAGTATACACTGTAAAAAAAAATCTGTAAAGTTACTAAAATATTTCTAGGAAACTGGGATTCCAGGAACTTTTTATGTAACGGCAACAGCAAAAATTTCTGTAACAGCATCTGTTACAGGAATTTTTCTTGTTGCCGTTACATAAAAAGTTCCTGGAATCCCAGTTTCCTAGAAAAATTTTAGTAACTTTACAATTTTTTTTTTACAGTGTAGTGAATACTTTGAAAAATAGACTATTACTTTATGTGTTAGATTATGTTTTGTTGGCTTTGGTCGTTTCTTAGTGGATAACATAATTTTAAAACTTTCAAAATTTCAATTTCATCATCTTTGTAACACTCCCCAACAAAGCTGAAAAGTGTTTATGACTTCGGTTTGTCTGGTCGTCTGTCTGTCCGTTCGTCTCTACGCACTCTAACTCTCGTAAAAAAACTCGGATTGCTTTGAACTTTTTGGATGCTATTGACGTTTACCATAGCATGAACCCTATTTCAAATGAATTTTGTAAAATGTTTAGTTCATCTACAGGGACAGTCCGTATAAAGTATTCCGTTACATTACGGCCAATGGTAAAAAATCCTTTCAAATGATTTTTAATGATGTTACACGCATCCAAAATTAACAAAATTTATATGCATTTATGAAGTGCACTAAAATATGCATTCTGTAGATTATGAGGTGCAAATAATAGTTATTATTCATTTACTCTACTGTTCAAGTGCCACACAAAAGAATTCAGTTACATACTGATGTATAGGGGGGGGGATTGTTTGCGGCGTATTTTAAATATCTTAAAATATTATATATATTGAAATTGATATACATCGCTGAGGTTTACTATAAGTTATTTCATGTATAATACGAAATGCAGAGCATTTACAGGGACACACAAAAGATTTCAGATACTGCACATTAACGGTGATTCCTGGAAATGTATTTTCACTTATAATATGCGCTTTTATGTTTCACTATATTTATGTATACTATATGGTATGTATAAATTCTATAATTTATATACAGGGCTACACAAAAGAATTCGCAAGGGTTACTAGGTATGAGCGCAAATTGCTTAAATGTGGTTTTTAAATGAGCTATGCTTTTTTACGCTGAACTGCATTTAGTTTATTAAGAAATATTTGTAGAATATGGATAAAATGATATATAGGGTCACGCAAAGAATTGAATACATGCCGTCTATGGATGATAATTTCTGGAAATATGATTTCAGTATTTTTAAGAGTGTTTTAGTTTGAATTAAATTTTAGCTAAATAGTGGCGTGTAATAAAGGTACTATGTAAACTACAGTGCTGCACAAAAATATTCAAGTAAGTTTCCATCTATTAGTAAAAATTGCTGAAAATTAAATTTCAACTTTTTATGAGTTTTCTTCCTAAACTAATATTTCCCATTATATAGTATATATATCTACAGATAGATCAAATACAGGGTTCTTCAAAAGAATTTGGATACATATGTGCTATGGACGGTAGCTGCTGAAATCATTTTTTTTAATTTTTACTTTGTTATCTTATTTACCTCATTTCCCTAAATAACGAAGTTTTGTTAAAGCTTTCAGGGAGTGTTGGAAAGTGTTTCATAATCTATGCGTTACGCATGACTTTTCTTTCTTGTTTTAGCTTAAAGTACACTTTCTACGAACTAAAATTATTTACATCTTTTAAGTTATAAATAGATATCGAATTTGAAAGGGCAATTTCGGAGGTATAGAAGCAGGTGAGTCAAAAACAGTATCGAATAAAGAGTACCGAAAATTCCAAGCTCTCTAATTTTAGAATGTTATTTTTTAAATCGGTGGACGCTCTAGCTGAGGCAATTTTTAATCAATCAATTTATCTTTTGGAAAATAAATCGACACATATTTTTTTAGTGAAATATATTGGGTTTTACTTTGGAATATTGATATAGTGATTTTGTGATATTTAACTAACCAAAGATTTTTTTTTTTATAAAAATTAACTTTTTAAATAAAATAAAACAATTTATTGATGCAAATAAAACAATTTATTGATGATAGGTAAATTTCGTCAACTCCACTAGTCTAACAGTTACTCATTTTCGAGTGAGGTCACATAGCTTTAGAATGATAAAAGTGATCAGAAACAGCATCACGACTAACTGACGAACCACCAGTGACGTGGAGTTTTTATAGCAACAGAATATCGTACAAAATTTAGCTCTCCAATCGAATTTAATAGGTTAAATAGCATTCAATAATAGCGTAAGATCACACTGACGCTCTGAACTCAAGGCCAATCCAGCGAAGTGAAAGGGGAAGAAGAGGGGAAGCTGTGCCGGTGAACAGATTTATTCCGGAGCGGAGAACGCGTGACGTTCTGGCAGAATGTATTACTTATCGGCGGTAGTTTTATAAAGTAAAATGCCTGACCTACGAAGTTCTCGCAAGGCACTCTGGAATATGGAATGATTTAATAAAATAAAAAGGTACAGTTAAACTTCGAGAATAGGAAATAATTTAATATATCAAAATTTAAATGAAAGAAATAAGTAATTTAGTGGGATTTATTAAGAAGTATAGTTATGAACATATTAAGGTTTTTAGAATAATAAGTAAAAGAATATGCTGGATTAAAGGCATGGGCTTAAAACATAAAGGGTATTTAAGATATCATTAAAATACAGGTAAAAATGTAGATATTATAAGAATTTGGAATAAATTAACTAAGGTAAAAACGTCCAATTAGCTCTGTTGGTTAAAAACATCAATGGCTGTAAGCTTTTTAGAAACGTGGTAAGGATTTAAATTTCATAATAAGAATAAAGATTTAATGAAATCTACAAGGTTCCATTTTATCGTGATGCTGAATGTTAAAGTGGCATTTCTTAAGTACTGGCATAGTGATGTAATTTTGATTTAAGTCAAACAAATTGAACGCAATAAGTCTGTTGGAAAATGATTCCTCTCCCCTCAGTTTATAGTGAATTTGAGATTATTCTTGAACACCTATATTTATAGTTATCCGCTCCACTCCTACATTTCCGTTTATAATTATAGATAAATCGTTGTGTTAATGTTAAATCTGTGTCATGACCTCTTAACACTTTCAGCGCGGCAATGTCGCGTCTTTGTCCCATCCTCTGTGCTAAAATAGCCTGAGCCGCTCCTCACAACGCTCAAATTGAAACAAAACACAAATTAATTTAAAACTCGTTTATTTTACTTCGTACAATAATAATCAATAACAATTCTCACGCTAATTATTTGTTTGTGCTTACAAACATAAAAAAAAATAATAATAAAATTCCCAAATATTGCATAAATTAGGATGTCTAATATTGGATAAATTAGGAACTGTGATAGTTTTCAAAACGAAGTACTAAACATAATTCTGGCTTTGATGTTCATGTTTTTGCACAAATACTCATTTTAATTTTGGTAAAAAAAAAAGTACAAATATGCATAATCTACGAGAGACGTAATAGAAATGAAAGTACTAAAAATTGTGCTCCTGGCGCCACCTTGTAGAAATGTTGTAAATAGAAAATATTAGGGTCCGCTATACGCTAAAATGTTGATAAAATAAGTCGCGGAATACGCTGCAATAATAAAAAAATTCTTGAGTAGAGAACGAGCTATCTCATCCATCGCGGATAGCAAATATTCCTGGAAGACGAGTTATCTCGTCCCTGGCACATAGCAAATATTCCTGGAAGACGAGTTATCTCGTCCCTCGTGATGAAAGTGTTAAGTGTATGGCATAGTGTTTTCAGATGAGGCAGAATCTGGGTTTGTAAATTCTTTGCTGCAAGAATTATGCGTTTATTTTGTTTAAATTCAGAGGAACTAAGCGTGTTGGCATCCAAATTAAGCAATGCTAATAGAAATTGTCATTGTTGTTTTTAAACAAAATTGCTTGTCTGGATATTGCAGAAATCTATGCACTTTAAATATAAAAATAACGATGTCAAAAAATCGTAGAAATTGACACCTATGCATATAGAAAGGTTCGTTTCATTTTTTAATCATAAATGTAATTTTTCTTCAAAATGAAAAATAAATTTTGCCCTGAACGGATTAATCCTTTTTTCTTTTTATTTATTGTTTTTTTTTTTTTTTTTTTTTTTTTTTTTTTTTTTTTTTTTTTTTTTAAGAACTGAAGTAACAGATTTTTACTGCATTTTTAATACCACTTATACTAAAAAATCTTCACCTTACTTAATTAATGATATCAGCGATAAAGCAAGGCACAAATAAATATCCAGGAAAAAAGTGATAGTAAAATATCGTAACAGTTCGCAGCTGTGACAACTTCATACCTTCTTTTGTTGTAGGATGTGAAAAAATAATCCTTTTATGTTATATTTATTTAGAGATTTGAGTCTTTGCATTAAAACTTATCAGCTAAAGCTGGGTTCTCAAAATATGTTTAAAATTTTCAAAATCATATAAAGAAAATTTTTGGCAATTGACAAATCCTAAAACGTGCACTCAGTATAAAAAGTTTCGACTTGTGTAATATATTTAAAAAACAAACAAAAAAAAAAGCAAAAAAACAATGCTTTTAAAATTATAAAGAATGATTTTGTATGGCAACCAGCCCCGGTCTCCTTTAAGGAGTATTTCATTTAAATAAATTCACTGAAAGCAGTATTTACAGTACACGGAGGTAACAGAAATATGGAGATGAATTGTTTTCATTTGGAGTCGTGTTAAGAATACAACACTGTAACCAGTTAAAACCAGTCAAAATTAATTAAAAATACATGCGGTTCCACAGAGTCTGTGTGCAAATGAAAGCATTTAAATTCGAGTTACAACCGCTCATTCATATTACAAACCGTTGTTACGGCATATTGCATCTCTATTATTACTTAGAAGTTTGCGAGTATGTATACAAGAATTTCAAGAAAAAAAACTACAAAGATTTCCGTTAAAATTAAAACAAGTACCGTTAACATAAAATAATTGTAAGCTTTGTTTCTCAAGCTAAAACACAAAGTGTAGTGATATAATCATTACAATTTAGCACTGTGAAAATTTAATTTAATTAGCTTTTAAAATGTTAAATCTATACATATATAAATATAACTGTAAAATGATACGTATGAGAATGTATAGAATTGTATATTTACTTTTCTGGAGAAACATCGAAAAAAAATACATAAATTTATTTCATGAATATTAAAAAAAACCGCATTTTTATTATTCACAAACATAAATTAATCATGAACTATATTTCATTTTTAAAAGCAACATATTTGAAACCACATTTAATTAAGATGACTTAACCCAAAAAAAAGAAATGTATATCTTCAATGGGATTCCTTTTTAATTTTTTCTCTCTAACATGCAATTATTTGCATTTAGATTAAAAATTTCAAAATATGAAAATATTTTTTTGTTACTTTCTACATAAATAGTTCATCCTATTATTTTTAAAGCATGCAAATTTAAATGAACAACTTTTAATTTCTATGACATTTATTTTTATGTAATAAATAAAAAATCAATTTGCTTTTTTAAACGAGGTAAACAAGTGAACATAGATAATACAGAAATTGCTCTTGTTTAATTGGTTTAAATATTAGGGAGTTTGTATCTGAAATTGTTATAATTTTTTTTTTAAATAAAAAGGTGAAAATACACAGAGTACATTAACTAAATTAATGAAAGAAAATTTTAATAACAATATATTTAATAATTTCTTTGGTAAGGCTTGTTCAAATGTACGTTTTTAAATTTAAATTTAAAATCGACAGAAACTTATCATGGAATGAATTTCGTATGTAATAAACGTATCGTATTCCATGGGATTAAAAATCCTTTCCTTGCCGTTATTTTGTTTACTGTAGCATCAATTATATATATATATATATATATTAAATAAAAATAAACATTATTAAAGTAAAAATGAAATAGACTTTCTATTATAAATAAGGATCAACCGAAAAAGGTTTCTAAGACCTTAACTGAAACCGAAACAGAATTTCGGTATTCATAATATTTTTGGCCTAAAACGAAAATGTCCAATTTTTCTTTAGTAATTAATACATACATAAATATACAAACTTATAACTAATTATCCGTGTAATTGTTGTTTTTGCCACTTTGACATTCTGTGCTTGTGACTATATTGTATAAAAATTTTATTTTTATATAAAATAAAATGGAATTAATTTTTCAACGACAGAGAATGATTTCCGACATATACGAATTTCATGAAATAAAAAAAAAATATTTTGTGTATACATATCTCGATTTATATCTTTTATGATGATTTTTGCAAATGGTCATCTGTTATGCTAGAACTTTCTGAAAGAGTACTATTCGAAACACTTCTGCAGTTACAAACTAAAAAAATCCAATGCTGTTACGTCTGTAGATTTTAATGATCACGTGAAAACCGTCTTCAAAGTTTAGTCCTATATGCATTGCTTTGTTTTTTAATTTGCACTTGGGTCTTGAGTCAGTGATGACTGATAATTATAAATAGTGAAGTTCACAGCAACAAAAAATTAGTCTCATTTGAGCCGATTAGAGGTCAAATGAAAGAGTAATGTAGAAACTTTCCGAAGGAAGAAATGAGATTTTTGGAATAAAGATTCCATCGGCCGAATTTTCGGTAGCGTTTTCGCCGAAAACGAATTTTCGGTACGACAACTAAATCGAAACCAAATTTTCAGTCTAACTATAATTATAAAGCAGATTGATTTCCTCTTAGGAGATTTATATGAAGTCCACATACAGGCATATCTGTAATTTAATGTTTAGGAATATATTGCATAAATGTATATATTGTCTACACGGATTTAATACCTCCAGAATCCGGCATGACGTTGAGATATCAAAAGCATAAAATGTCAGATCGATTAGAGCAACCAACCTCTAATGTCTGTTGCTAATATGGATTGAAACAAAATCAACAGATAGCAATAAATTTCAAAATTATCATTAGTTTTCGTTACGCTAATTAAAATAAGAGCATTGCTCATAACACTGTAGTATAACACCCAATAGCAAATTTATTCACTAAAATATTGAAATAATTTTATTTACTGTCTTGAAAAGACATTCAAAAATAAATATTTGTATTAGGCTTAGCTAAAAAACATTAAACGTCTAACGATAGATAAAAAAACCTATTGAAAAGTTCATTAAAATAGGAAATAAACATACATGATAAAATATGAAGAAATGTATGATGTTATACAATGTTTTCTTAAAAAGTTAAAGGTCGTTCATTGTAGCGAACTTGGAAAATAGCTTTGTACATAAACAAACGAAATCTTAATAAAATACGTTAGTGTTTAAAAAAAACAGTCTGCTTTTACATTGTAAAATGTAAAAAACATTTTATTATCCATTGTTTTCAGCGGGATTAATTTCCTTTATATACAAATTATTTATGTTAAGCAATTTTAATCTAATTATGATTTTAAAGATATATGGTACTTTATTTTATTAAGACTAGTTAGTATTGCGTTAAGTGTTATATGCATATTTAATTCAACTATTCAATTGATAATAAAAATACTGCAATATGAAGTTACTTGGATACAACAGAGGGCTTCGAAACAAAAACAATTATCAGTCCCGTGTGACGATATAACGCTATTATTTGATAGTGCTTTAGCAAAATAGTTCTATGCGGTTGAATGAATAACATCAATATAATCCCACCATGTTACACCTAGGCCTGATTAAAAAAAAAACAATTCTTTCTTTTCAGTCGAAATATCATCCCAGGGTCCAAGTAACACAAATTTAGGAATCTAAATTTTGTATGTACGTTTGTCTGTGTATATGTGTTTAAAAAAAAAAAACCCTCTATTTTAAGAAATTTGAATAACGTTTATAAGGATACAAGCATATATAACCAACATTTCGTTATCATTCCAGACTCTGACTTTATACAAACATGTTTTGAACCAGAATTTTTTTTGAACGAGAATTTCTATTATAAAATCCAATCAACAGCATCCAAATCCGTATCCAGAAACAGAATCAAGACATATTTCCCTAAATGCATTCTCTATTTCGGAAAAGTTTCCATTTATGTCAGAATCCGGAAGAAAGCCGAAAGGTTGAGATATATGGTAAAAACATTCCCTTGTAATGATCAATTACTCAAAACACAAAAATTAATCGAATTTGAATATGCAAGTAAAAAAATAACCACATGATTAGATTTATGGTTTTTACAGTGTTTTTATTATATGCTTATCATTGTTGTAATACTTCTATTACATAAAAAGATGCATGAATTTAGTATAATAAATAATTCAGGAAAAATGTATAGTGACAGTACATACCTATATCATTTATATTTTATACCGATACACTGTTTTCTTTAACTAAATACACTGCGCAATTGATGTAATATGATAGATCAAGAAAAGGGTTATCAGACTGAACATATTAGAAAATAAAATTCTTATATTTGTTTGCATATTTCTGTGCATATGTGTTACAAAAATGTGTTAACGCCATTTGTATATGTAAGAAGTATTTTCTGCATAAGTAGATTTTTTGTCATTTTTAGAATCTAAAACTAGTTTTAGATTCCATTTAATTATTATTTAATTACTTCTTACAATATAAGTGAAAAAAAAACTGCTCTAATATACATACTCTGCTTTTTATGAACCTACAAATTTTTAACATTATTCTTGACATAAAACTGTGTCAGTTATGTAAAATATTTTCTTCTGAATGCACCGAGAAATAAATATGCATTACAACTTTCTAATAAAAATTCGTATGCACAACATTGAATGTTTTCACTTTTACTTCAATATAAAAATAAAAAAATATGGAAGCATTGATTGTGATTTTTTTTATCATAAGAATGAAAACGAAAATAAATAGTAAGCTTTGCGATAACGAAAGTTTTCCTTGAATCTTATTACATTTTTTACTGAATAAATTTTTCCGCATCTAATTTAATATTAATCCTTATGTAAATGAGCATGATGAAATTTCGTGAAATACGCAGAGAAAAATGCGCAAAAATGCAATTGACTTAGTTGATTCTGAATATTTTTTTTTCTGAAATACTCTTATAACATATAATTTAATATATATTCTCTTGTAAGATGTGATGTTGAAAGTTCGGGAATCACATTAGGAATTCAAAATGTAATATTTCTATTATATAGAAAGTACACTTTTTAGTAATAGGTAATCGACTTCTAAAAATATTAAAGAAGTATTTCAGGAAAATAATATTTATTCAGCAGTAAATTCTAGATTTTTGTCATCACATCTATAGAAATTTTTTTATCAACAATTTATGCGGAAGATTACATTATTTAAGGTAAGGATACATGAATTATACCTCCGTTTACATATACAAGAATATCAGCCTACAAAGTTAACTTGAAAACAAGAATTTTGCACATAAATTACAAATAAACTTTCACTAAAACATGAAATTTAGATAAGTGTTACATTTAGATAGAATGTGCATGTACAGTGCTGGAAAGAAGTTTAAAACCACATACAAATTTTGGGTACTACTTAGTTATACCGTCGATCAATTTCGCCAAATTATATAAATCGCCAAACCGCTCGCCAAATTATACAAATTGACTTAATTTTTATTTTAAATAACGAAAGAATAAATAAATTAGTATAACATTAGTAAAAATATAAATTAAATGTCGATATAAAAATTACATGATTACGTAAACAGGCGTAATTTGCTTCAAGTCAAGTGAATGTGACATTTACGATCAACTCTTATTGGCATTTAATCTTATAGTTTGGAGATATATTTTTGGTCGACGGGATAACTAAGTAATATCTAATTTTGTTGTTTAGAATAAAATTCCAAAAAGTGTTATATAACTTGAATTTAGATACATATACCCGATATAATATGTTAAATTAATGCAATTGTAAAATTAATTTTCTTTTTAATCTGCAAGTTTTAAAATCTTGTATTATTAAGAAATAGAAATAAGTTTAGCATGAGTGTCTTCCTTTAAATCTAGCATAATAAGATGACATCATAACAAAAGTATTTTAAGCAGGACTCAACTGTAATGATATTTATATGTTAGTAGTCAGTAGATTTGTAGTTTTGACATGTGCAACTGCTGCTTTCAAAGTGGTTCGCGTGAAATCATTGACTGAAGAAGTAAAAGGTAAAATACAGGATTTTTAGGATTGCGTGCTGACTGGAAAACAAACAGCACTAAAAATAAATAAATTTAAAACTGTTGTGCAGAATTTTCTTTATCATCCGATGAATTATTTTTGAAATAAAAGAAGCGGATGACTCTCAAAACTCTCAGCCCGGCGTA
Organism: Maratus speciosus; assembly: GCA_963932465.1. Lineage (NCBI taxonomy): Eukaryota > Metazoa > Arthropoda > Arachnida > Araneae > Salticidae > Maratus > Maratus speciosus. The sequence continues at coordinate 78,476,170 of OZ010791.1, read as the reverse complement.
AACGGAACGTTGTTAGAATGGCGGTAAAATATTGTGCTTTTTATACTGCAATAAAATCTGCTCCAGAACTCTCAGTAACGTCCAGAACTATTAGAAATCCTTGAAAAAGTGCTGAATGCTTGACTTATGCTAAATTAAAATCCAAGCCAAAACTACAAAATCATCACATTGATGCAAAACTAAAACCCGCATCTTCCAATATCTTGAATTCAATCTAAGGCGCTAATTTTTATTTAGCCGACTGCCAAAAAGGGTTATGTGTTTCACGCGTATATGGGTATGTGGATTTCTTTATACCCTCGAAACATTCTAACGGCTGGATGGATTTTATTGAATGAGGTCTCTATCGATTCGTCTTAACCTTTCGATGGTTATAGGCTAAGTTTTCTTTTTATAAATTCAAAATGGCAGCTATAAAATAAAAAATGGCGGTACACACGAAAATTTTTTTACGCAGCATATTGAGTGGCATATCATTGGATAGGTCTTTCAAAATGAAGATGATGTTTCAATGACTATTTTACAGTCAGAAGTTCCGTTTAAATATTACACAACCTGGAAGTAGTGTAGGTAGGATCTCTAGCTTTACGGCAACTTTAACCTTCATAGATACCTATAGGCCTCATCAGAACAGTGTTTATAGATAGAAACTAACAATTAAACACAACTTAAAAGTCATCAATACAAGTAAATAAAAAAAATAGGTAAGTAAAATAAAAAAATAGTTTCACATTGATGAGAAATAATTAATTATTTCGCTTTTTACGCAGTTGGGTTTTTTGATTTTTTAAATTTAATTTTTACTTGTTTACTAATGAAAAAAATATTCACCCTTGGTTGTACAGATGCTTTAAGATATCACTGGCATAAATTAAGATGTGAGCAAGGTCTGCTTTAAAATCATATACAAGGTCTATGCTCAGTCGTGATTTGGACAGGCTGTAATTCAAAAGATTAAACCTGTTAGGTTTTCAACGAGACAAAGAAGATTTTCTTTCACTATCAAGTTATTCTTGTTAATAATTTTGTTCCACTTAAAGATGAACTTATTGATAATAAATTGGCATTGCTTCAAAATAACGCCTTTATCCGCCAGTCTGTGTCAACTTCAGATTGGTTATCTACAAACAACATTAAAACATTAGACATTCCGTCTGACATAACTCCTGAGAAAAATCCTGACATAACTCCTATAGAAAACATCTGCGGAATCTTGGTTCATCATGTTTATGCCAACAGAAAGCAGCTTGATTCGATTGTTCAAATGAAAGCAGTCATTTTGGAAATATGGAAACAAATGCCCATTTTCACATTTAAAAACCTCATCGAATCCTTCCTAAAGTATCTTTTGGGAGTCATCAGTGTTAAAGAGAAACAAACTAAACACTAAAAAGTGACATACAAATCATTTACATGTGTAATTTAGTTTTTAAATATACTGGTCCTAAACTTTTTCCCACCAAATTGTATTATCTAGAAATTAGTTTTTGCTTATTTTTTAATATATTATTGTAATTTAAAACAAATGACAATATTACTGTAATTTTATGTGTAGAATTCGTCAATGATATTGTTTTTTCATTAAAGTAATAATTTCAGTGTTTTTATTGGTGGTCCTAAACTTTTTTCCAGCACTGTATATACATTAAATCTTTGGACTTCAGCGTCTTTTACGCAAATTTTATTCGGTGGCGCCACTTTTTTAACAGAAGTTTCCTTCAAGTGCACAATTTCAAAAATGCTCTGATTAAATAAGCCAAATTTTATTTTATTTTATTACTGGTGCCAATAACAAATTTTGCCAAAGAAAGATGATGTAGCCGTAGCGGCGACAACGGAGTGTAAAGTGTTAAATTTTACATAGTAAGTGCATGTTAACTATGAAATTTATAATACTTTCGGTAAATTTAAGATCGCGTTATGCAAAAGGTCAGCTTCGTAAAAGATGATTGCACTGTCAGTTATGGATTATTAGGCTGTTAACTGTTTTTGACTTTGCAAAATCTTATATCTGTTGTTTTCGTCAAGTAAATTAACCAGTTAAGTAAGCACATAATGAATTTCCTTTTGAAAAGATGGAAAATTCTTGTTAAAAGTAAAAAAAAAAAATTCTAAAACATCATTAATCGTTCTGATGGCTACCAAATTCTAAAAGGATGTAGACGTTAGAAAAACCACTATTAAAGGTAACAATGGCCATAATTTGAGTTTTAAAAATATCTTAATTTTTATATGTTTACTGAAAAATAGAAAAAAATATGATGCTATAAAACTAAAAATACATCTACCAAAGAATAGTTTTTTAATGATTTCAAAGAAAAACAATGAAAGTTTATAATTATAATTAGAAAACCAAAAACACTAAGAAAAAACTGCATCATTCCATTGTGCCACGTTTTTGTTTAACTGTTCAATGGCGCTAATAGCTTCGCTGACATAGACATCGGTAAACATGTTGAAGGAGTGTATTTTTTAAACGATTGTAGATATTTTGTTTTACATTTTTTATATGATAACAAAGTTCTTCTGTAAATTTCTTTCGTATACGTATTATGTACACTCAGCGAATTTTCGCTATACCTTGTTGAAGAAAAATTAAAATGTATGAAAATGATTTCACTATAGAGTAAGTGCTATTTCTTGCAATACGGATTTTCCTGCGGACGTCCAAAATTATGTTATTAATTTCAGAACAGTTGCAAAAATCTTTTTTCTATTTTTTTAGTCGCTTACACGTCACTTCTGAATATTGTATAACTTCTATTTATAAATCATCAAATTGATAAAAATACTATTGTTTCAATACTTGCAAAAGAAATTTCTTTAAAAGCTGTAGCTCAATTTAACTTCATTTATCGCTTTTTAGACTTTAAATATACAAATGCGTTATTTAAATATCTAACAAGAAAGACATATTATGTACCAGGCATAGATTAGAAACACTTTCCAACACTAACGGTATTTTATAAAGATATTTCATTTATCTTGCAATAAAACAAGATACAATTTCAAAAATTGCTGTTCATATTGATCATAGTCAGCCCTGTAAATGAATTCTTTTGGGCATAGCTGTAAATGAACTTTTAATGCTACGCACTCCTTAATCTGTAGAAACTATGTAGCGTATCGTAGTGATCATTTTAAGTTCATTATGTTTGAAGTAAGATAACATCATTAAAATGAACCGGAAACGATATTTCACGAAGTAATGGGATTCTTTCTAGCGTCCCTGTAAAATAAATATAAATGTTACTTACGCTATGTTGTAAACAACCTTACTGAGTATATCAAGCTTCTTATGTTTGAAATATCGTAATATCAATAAAATACACCGGAAAAGATTTCCTTATACACAATAATGTAACGAAATTATTTTGTGTAGACCTTTGTACGAATTTTGAATGGTACTCACTTAAGGCTACACAGCACCCTTTTTCAAAAAAAAAAAATGTTGGAACAGTTACATAAAAATAATTAATGACGTTGTTTGAGATTATAAAATTACACTGATTCTGGTAAAAAAAAATCATTTTAACAATCACCTTTTTTTTTATTTAAATTTTTTTGAAAAAGTTGAAGTTTTTAAAAACTTTTATAACATTTTTATTTTTTAATTTTTTTTAGTTAATTTAAGTGATTTATTTTCATTAGATTATTGGGAACAATAGTTAGTATGGAATTAAAGATGTAAATTTTATTTATTTTTGTAGCGCAAAACCTGAAAAAAGAAACACGAAAATTTTGGAAATATTAACTTCGACATTTAAAAAAAAAAGTAACTATAACCCTCAGACCTAAATCCGTACTAATAATTGTAATACATATACATGTGAGTATCTGCAAAAAAATTCAAGACTCTATCTGCAACAGAAAAAAAAGCCTGAGGAATTAGCAAACACTAACATCAACAAAAACAAGTAATATAAAAATTTTGTTTTTAAAGTCAATTCCGACTTAGGCTATCAAAGAAAAATTTAATATAATCAAGCTAATATTAGTTTTTGTTGCATTAAAATATCTCAATTTGTTGATTTTCTATAAGCAAGTAGGTTTACAATGGAACTCTATGGGAATTTGGCGAAATATTACAGATATCGCCAAGTTGGCGTCACTTTCGGCGGCTCATTTTGGCCGCCAAATTTGGCGATATATCGCCAAGTTGGCGACAAACTTGGCGGTATTTGGCGACAGAACAGGGTCCCCCTATGGTAACCCCTTATTGACAATACTTTCATTGAACTTCAATAACCAATAGCCGCCATTTTGTTTCCCATGCAAAACAAAAATTAATTAATTAAAGTTTAATTAATTAATTAATATTTGAAAAAACTGTATTAACATCAATTGTCATCCAGTACAAGTTTAAAAAAATTTATTTCAACTTGATAGGATGAATAATGAGTATTTTATTAACGATTGAAAATTTGAACAAGATAAATATATAAATATATAAATAAATATAGGGAGAGTGTGAGCTAATAGTAGGAATTTAATAAAAGTCTAAGAAAATGCATTTAAAGTTTGTAAAGGAACACTCAGAACATTTTGAGAACACTTAGAAAAGTTCAAATATCTTTAAAACTATTTTGATTTCAGATCTACAATTTGGAGTCATGATTCACAACCGTATGGACCACTGACAATTCAATAAAAAATATTCGATATTTTTGTCATTTTTAGGAGACTGAGAAGACGAATTGATAAATATTTTAAACTATGTCGAAATTTCTAAAAAAGCTCTTTTGTTGTTTTTAGTCTTGTTAAATGCTGCAAATTAATAAAATTTAAAGTATCATCAATAAATTCAACTTTAATCGTAAAAAAATGAAATATTTCTTTGCTTTACTTGTCAAAGCATAGAAATTTATTTTCTAAAAGAACACAGGGACAATAAAAAATTATAATTCGTAACCTTAACATAATAAATAATTAAAACTATGTATTCAAAAAGCTTAGTGTTTCCATTCGACAGTGTCAGCAAGAAAAAAACTACTTCATCAAATTACATGATTGTTATTTGAAATGAAAAAATATTCGGTCATAAATTTGTTATGGTGTGTTTTTTTTTTCAAAATTTTATTAATTAGCAGAAATTTTCAATTAAGGCTTTACTTCTGAGCATGCGCAAAGCATATGTGCAAAGCATATGTGCAGTAGTTCGCTCGGTTCCAATCACAGGTGGAGAGATGTGTGCTTTGTTTACTGAAAATCTTTATTTATTGAAAATATGATATGTGTCCACTGGTATATACTTACTATTTGTCTGATACTTCATAGGTTCATCTTTCATTCAGTGGTAAATATGGCGGTAATATTGAATTGATTTGCATTACACGGTTGCTTCTTTTGCTGATATTTTTACAGCATTTTCTCTATAGGGGCAGATTCCCAAAATCTCGTTGGAGACAGTGGCTAATAAACTTAAAATATCCAGTTGCCACAATGTGAAACAAACACATAAAAACAATAGCATTTACAAAATTACAAAAAACTTCAGAATTGAAAGTGAAAAATAAGCTTTCTAATATATACCCACGTGCACAACACAGACTATGACATCAAATGTGTATATTTAGCTTTTTATTCGTGGCAGTCTTCATTTCACGTACAATTTTCCCGTCAACCTAAGATTCCTAAATTTTTTTAAATCATTTAAGTATAATATAAATCTTAAACTACGTATAGTCAGAAGATAAATTGGAACAAGGTACAGTTAACAAAACTGTGTATAAGCTAAGCATTCATGATAGTGGGGAATATTTGGGAAACAATATTTCTTATATTGATTTTGTGATACAAAAGTACGTATTAAAAAAAATGTAAATGTGTGACATTTTTGTACACTATCAAAACCCAAATACACCTCAGACATACATAAAAAACAAACAAACAAACAAACAAACAAACATGGCAACTTAGATACTGAATGATACTCAAAAAATTTAGTCGTCACGTGGCAACTGGCGACCGTGAATCTGCAACTATAATTTTCGCCGTAAATTTTAGATTGGGTGCATCTAGTCTAGTATATAAATAAAAAATCAATATTTCGACCTAAATTGATTTTAATATGTTAAACTTTTAAAAGATTTTTGTAATTTTAATTTTTTAAAATTAACGCATTGGGAATCAACTATTGTACAAAGATAAGAGATTACGTACATTCACATATTTTACAAATGACATTCGTACCTTTCGTTAGCTTGAAATTGTTGCAAAATTTTAAAAACGAATTTTGAAAAAAAAAATTATGTCGAAAATAATTTTTACATGAAATGTTTAAGTCAAATATACTTTATTGATAAAAGCAATGGTCTTTGTCTTATATTATTTAAGAGATTATTTTTCCCTAGAGTTATTCTGTTAAAATAATTAAATAAAAAGTAGAAAGGCTTTCTTTGTTTCCGGTAAATTTGTTATCCAATACTTTGTTTCAAATGCTGTATTTTGTTTACAATAGATATCTCTAAAAATATATGTTTATGTTTAATGTTTATAATTTCCTAAATATACTATCATAGCGTTAAAAAAATATATCTTAGTTTTATACATAATTTATAGAAAAGGGATTATATTTTCGTTCATTTTTAATTCATAACCCGATAATTCAAAAGTCTTTAATATCAATTTGGATTTTTTTTTTGGTCTTAGATAATTAAAATTAATTTCTAAAATAGAATGAAAAACTATTTCATTCAAACAAGATTATAGAAAAATTTTCTTTTCTTTTAATAGATTTTAACAAACAGTGAACGCTAAAAAATAATTGCATACATATAAAGAGTAATTCGTTTGCCATTTAATCGAAAATTTTGTTGTTACTGAATATAATGCTGTATTTTTATCATAGATAAAATAAATTAATTTTTAGATATACAGGTTAAATTATTTAAAAGAAATAAATAATCATTTTTTGTGTCTTTTTTTAACTAATTCTTAAATGAATTTTGATTACAAAATATATTAATTAATTACTTAAACAAAACAGTCGTGTTAAAAAATGCTTTTATTCATATTACGAGTTTTATGTATTTGCCTTACGTAAAAAATGGAACGTGGAAGATTTTTTGTTTCGAATCTTTCATTATTTTTAAAATAAACGTTTAATTGTCAATTTTGTTCTTTAGGAGCAATGTGGAGATGTACTTTTTTTTCTAATTTAAAGGGTTTAGTACATAATTTTTTTTTCTATAGTGAAATTTGAAAAGAAAAATTCTTTATGTAGAAACTAATGTTTAAAGTAAATGATTAAATGTAAAACCTTTATTTTTAAAATTATTTTTCTAATTTTTAAATTTAGATTTTTGCTACAAATTTTAACCCGAAAGTTGTCGCGTCCTGTTTTAGGACATGGTTGGTCTTTTTATTTTTTTTCTCGCCGGTGTCTACTGGTAGAAAATGGAATTAAAAAAGTAGTTTTGATTTAAATTTCGAATATTACATTTCAATGATATATTTGCAGTTTCCAGGAATTTTACATTGTTCTCAACCGCTCTAACGCAGCGTTTCTAAAACATTGGGATCTCGCGGACACACTTTGATATGATACGAATTAAGGGTGCCTCCAAGAAAATTTTTGCTTATGTAAGATAAAGAAAAAGTATAGTATAGAGTGTACTTATTTTTCATCACAGATATTCCGTGTTTAGTGGTTGAAAAAACTAATTGCATTAATATGAAAAATGGCACATATTATAAGACAGCTAAAATATACTGTTGAAAATAATCACAGCATTACATTAAATTCTTATTAATTTCTTTTTGTACAGCTATGTTTATTGTGATTGGTTGTTTAATGTAGCTTTCTTTCACGGCCGCCAATTCTCTGCCATGGGCCTTGCAAAATCTATAAATACCTGTAAATTTTCTGTTTTCTTTCAGTATGTTTGTATAATTGTTCTTGTTAATATCAAATATACTCACTTCGATCCACGTCTTTATGTCTGCCTTTTTATTTATTTTAACAGCAGAGCGTTGGTTCTAACAAGTGTTGAAATGAGCTGCGAGACATACTGACGCCGTTATCTTTCTGTTTTTCATTTCTGCTGGGATTTTGAGTGAAAAAGATTTTATCTTACTTTTTATATATTTTATCGAGCAGAATGGATTCTTCAAAGGATGTTTACGGCATCTCTCTTTTTGAAGGTGATGGAAAAGTTTTTTCGGTATGGAAACGAAGAGTAACGGCAATTTTTGCTGCTAAAGAATTGGAAAAATTCCTGGAAAATGAAGCAGCTCTAGACAATGCCGCCGATGTCGTGAAAGCAAAAAAGGCTTACGCTTTATTATTATCATTATTAAGTGATAATGTTCTTGCGTCACTTCAAGATGAAAATACAGCTCATAAAATATGGAATAAATTAGAACGCACTTATGATACAAAGCGTGCAGTGAATCAAATTTTAATTCGGAAGAGATTGGCAACGATTAAGAAAGATCGTACAGTTTCTATGAGAAATCACATTGATGAAATAAATAAATTAATTTCGGATCTTAAGCTGTCTGGGGCAGAAGTTAATGAAACGGATACTATTGTTTATATTTTGATGTCATTGCCTCAGGAATTTGAAAATGTTAAGATTGCTTTAGAAAACCAACCGAATTCTGTTTTGACATTAGATTTCGTGACACAAAGATTATTAGATGCTGAAGCACTTCTTTTGGATTCAAAGAAAGAAAAAGTATATACTAAGGCTGCTCTTGATAATACTGCATTTGTGTCGACGCGCAAAGAATTCTTTTGTAAAATTTGCAACTCTAAAGGGCATACAGCGAAATATTGTAGAAAGAAAATTACTTGCCATTCTTGTGGAAAATTCGGACACATAAAACGTAACTGTAAAGCTGTTAAAAATTCAAATGAAGAAAAATTTGCCTCTTCAGCTGTTTCTTTCGTTGCTGGAAATGCTTCCAGGAAAAGGAATGAATTTATAGTAGATTCCGGAGCAACTTCCCATATGTGTTCTAATGAGAATTATTTCGCATCCTTAGTACCTTCTTCAGGAACTATTAAATGCGCATCAAAAACAACTAATCTAGAAATCAAAGGTATTGGAAATATTAATGGAAAACTGTCAAATGGAATGGAAATTACTTTAAAGGATGTCCTTTATGTTCCAGACTTAAACGGGCAACTCATTTCCGTTAGGAAAATTGAAAGTGCAAATTATACAGTTATTTTCAAGAACCAAAAAGTATTTATCGAAAAAGGAAGAAACCGTTTTTACTTCGGTGAACGGGATTTGAATGGACAATACGTAAGTGACTTTGTCCCTGTTTACGAAACCGTTCTTACTTCAAAGAAAAATCATTGTGATATCTGGCATCGCAGACTTGGTCATCCGAGTGACAAAGTATTGAAAGATATGAAGCTTCCGGTACCTGATTCTTTTTGTGATATTTGTGCTCGGGCAAAACAGAGTGCAACACCAATGGGAAGAGGACCAAGAAAAAGAGAAACCAAGCCAATGACTTTGATTCATAGTGACATTTGTGGACCTATTATTCCGACAACCTTTTCTGGCGAGTGCTATTTTATGACTCTTATCGATGATTTTTCTCGTTTTACTGAAGTACGTTTACTGAAACATAAAAGTGAAGTCTCAGAAGAATTAAAAATGTTCTTAAAATCCAACCCTACAGTGAAGAAAATTAGATGTGATAACGGGAAGGAATATTTTTCTAATGATTTAGTGAATTTTACTAGAGATCTTGGTATAGTGATAGATCCCGCTCCTCCATACACGCAATCTTTGAATGGAGTAGCTGAACGCTGCAATAGGTCGCTTCTGAATATAGGACGTGCTTTGATTGCTGAATCAAATTTACCAAAGACTTTTTGGGGTCAAGCTATCCTTTCAGCAGCTTACTTGAAAAACCGAATGCCAAGCAGCACTATTGAGAACAAAACTCCGTACTTCCTGAAATATGGAGAAGAAGCCGATTTCAAGCACATACGTGTTTTTGGATGCAGTGCTTACATGTTAATTCCTTCCGTTCATCGAAAGAAGCTAGACGATAGGTCTAAACAAATGATCTTCATTGGTTATTCTTCAATGGGATATAGATTACTAGATCCTGAAACGAAACGCATAACTGTATCAAGAAATGTGAAATTCGACGAAGAGAAAAAGGAAAATGTTCAGTCGAAACAATACATTCTAGAAAATTCAGAACCAGTCGATAATGAAATTGATCCAGATGTTCTAGAAAATACGAGTGATGAATTAGATGATCCTGAATAGAAAGAAGACAAAACAAGAAAATCTGAAAGATTTAAAAAGCAACCTGTACGGTATCCAGATCCTGAAGTTTACGAAGCGTTACTTTACCAACAAGAAACATTAACGTTTGATGATATCAGATCCCTCCCTAGTGATGAACTACGCTTGTGGAAAGAAGCTATGGACGCGGAGATTGAAAGTATGAAAATCAACGATGTCTGGGATCTTGAAAAATTACCACCTGACAAACGACCTATTTCCTGCAAATGGGTATTTACCATCAAAAGAGATGATCGACATAAGGCGAGACTCGTAGCTCGTGGATTTATGCAAAAAGAAGGGCTAGACTATAGTGAAACCTTTTCCCCTGTAATAAGTATGCCAGCTTTACGTTTGGTTCTTATTTTGATTTTAAATGAAGACTTATATGCATTTGTGTTAGATGTTAAAACAGCGTTCCTGAATGGTAAGTTAAATGAACTTGTTTTTATGGATCAGCCGCAAGGCTATGATGATAAAAGTGGGCGAAAGTGTAAACTTAAAAGAAGTTTATATGGTTTAAAACAAGCCCCACGACAATGGTTTGAAAGGTTTCATGAATTTATTTCAAAGTTAAATTTTAAATCTTGTGATAATGAACCTTGTATTTTTATTCGGTATAATAATAATCATAAAATAATTATTGCTTTGTATGTAGATGATATGTTAATTGCAGGTTCAGATGTAAATGAAACTAATGTAGTTATTTCCCTATTACATAACGAATTTCACATGTCAAAATCGGAAAGTGTTTCAGAATTTCTAGGTATTCAAATGAAATTCAATTCTGATAGTTTAATAATGGATCAAGAGTCTTACATAATTAAATTGTTAAGTAAGTTTAATATGCTAGATTGTAAACCCAGTGACATTCCTATTTCTCCTAAGTCCACCCCATCTGATTTCAAAAATGGTAAACCTTTTAATGGCCCATATCGTGAACTTGTAGGTTGTTTATTATATTTAGCTTATATTTCTCGACCTGATATTTTGTATGCTATTAACTGTTTAAGTCAATTGCAAGAAAATCCTACTGAAATTGCATGGAAAGCACTTAAGAAAATCTTAAGATATTTAAAAGAAACATTGTCTTTAAAACTTGTGTATAAAAAGCAAAATTCTGATCCTAAATTATCCATGTATGTTGATGCTGATTGGGGGGCTAACACAAATGACCGCAAATCAGTAACAGGTTATATTTTAATGTTTTGTAACATGCCTGTTCTGTGGTGTTGTAATAAACAAAAATCAGTTGCTTTATCGTCAACTGAAGCTGAAGTCATTGCTTTAACTAAAAGTTTGCAAGACTTGTTATGGTTTAAAAATATTGCTAGTGAAATTGTAAATATTAAGGATTTAGTAATTTTTGAGGATAATCAATCATGTATAAAATGTATCAGTAATGAGAGTAATTATGGTAGAATGAAACACATTGATATTAAATTGAAATTTGTTCGCAATATTATAAAAGAAAATAACATCAAAATTGAATATGTTCCTACGAATATGCAAATTGCTGATTTATTTACAAAGGCATTACCTAAAGTTAAATTTTATGAACTATTATTTCTTTGTTGTTTGTACAAGTAATGTTTAAATTGTGTCATATTATTATTAATGATTGATTTCAGGAAATTTCTTTGTTTTCTGATGTAATGCTGGATTATGGGCGGGTGTTGAAAATAATCACAGCATTACATTAAATTCTTATTAATTTCTTTTTGTACAGCTATGTTTATTGTGATTGGTTGTTTAATGTAGCTTTCTTTCACGGCCGCCAATTCTCTGCCATGGGCCTTGCAAAATCTATAAATACCTGTAAATTTTCTGTTTTCTTTCAGTATGTTTGTGTAATTGTTCTTGTTAATATCAAATATACTCACTTCGATCCACGTCTTTATGTCTGCCTTTTTATTTATTTTAACATATACACTACTATTTCCCGTGAGCAGTATGCTGCTGTTTTTTTTCTTCGGTTCGTGCAACGTCAGGTTCAATTTTCGAAAAATATATTCGTTAGTCTGTTTTGGCATTCCGTTTATTTCTATATTCGTTTTTCTTCGTTTTTCATGTGCACAAGGCTCGGGAATGTATTTTCACACAAATATCTTGTACAGAAGGAAAGTAAATGCTTGATAATAATGCTGCTAGTTCTGCATACGTATTTCTCATGCACAACCAAAAATTAGGAAGGCTATTCACTTGGAAAGCAATTTTCATGGAATCATCGCATGATAATTCCGCAAGTTGTTTCTGCTCTAAGATTGTTAAGGATTGTATTTCACTCATAACTTGGAAATGAAAAGGTCCTCTCATCCACTCATTTTCTGACTCTGAGGGAGGAAAATAATGTCAGAAACATTCTTTCAAGTTCTTCAGGTGTGCAACAAAATTTTGATCAGTATCAAGGGAAATTGTATCTCCAGAGGTTTGTAAGAAGTCGAATAATTTGGGAATGACAGAAAATTGTTATTTTGAAGTCGATTTGTCGATAAAGGATTTTTTTGTTGCATGTATTTTGTGCTGTCCTGAAAAAAATTTGCTTGTAAGCCTAAATTTAGCTCGTTCAGAAACTAAAAATATCTATCAAATATGCCACTTTGACAAGCCTGGAGAGATTATTGAAACATTCTTTCAAATGTCGTTTGGAATCCAATAAAAATAATCTGACTTCATCACGCAGTGCAAAATAGCGATTTAATTTTTTTTTCAGTAAAAGCTACCTAATGTCTGTACGAAAAAATAACTTTTTGTGTTGACTCCCAATTTCTCCCCACAGAATTTTAAAAAAGTCTAGAATTCAATAATAGTCCTAGATTAAAAGTTCTAGCCCTGCATTTATCCACAATTACAGCTACAGTTCCTGCCGAAAGAGAAAACGTCTGAATTCAATAGTGAGCTTGAGGACGCAACCTGTAAGCTCGCGGTCCCCCAGGGGTCCGCGGACCACGGTTTAAGAAACGCTGCTCTAATATATCGAGAAAGAGTAAAACATAATTGACAATAATGTTTGCACTGCAAACGCAATCTGCGAATGCAAACTTTACTTCTCACTATATTCCTAAAAGAATCGAGAAGGTATTATAACTTTATAATGCTAATCAATCATATGTAAGGTTATATACATGGATCTTCTAAACTGCATTCTTACTCGGATTTTTGTTTGGGAAAGATACCTTATACAGGCAAAAAAAGACCGACACGTTACTACCAAGTTATGAAGACTACATTTTTTTTTCTTTTTTTTTTTCTTAAATTTTGCTTAAATTTTTATGTAATAAAAGTAGTTTATTAAAGAAATTTAATCATTAAATTTTGTTCCAAGAACAAACAAATTGAAATTCCAACAGCATGAGAAAAGGCAGGTAGTACAGTTAAGTAGAATCACTGAATTTTGTGTAAGTAGGATTTTTGTTAATATTGATCTTTTGATTTTAACATTCATCACTTTGAAATTTTCTCAGCCAATTTTATAAATATTTGACAGATCTTAAAAATTATTTTTAAAAAAGTTGCAAAACCAATACTGGTTTATTGAGATTCAATGTTACATCAATGTAACATTGATTGCGAATACATTTTCAAAATAGATTAAATATTGGCTTAAACTGAAATATCATAAAAATTGGATTTACATTGGAAATATTGGCAACAAAATGGTGGTACCTTTATTGACAATATTCATGCTGTACTATCAAAATATGAACACTTCATTGCTTAAGAAATATTTCTTGCCGAAACTGACTACATTGGCTAGAATGTAGCCATGAAATTGCCCAGTTATAGTCAAATTTGTCAAAATAGAGGAAATACAAACAGTTAGGTTCAGTATTAGTTGGGTTTTTTGAGATTTTAATAGATGAGCCAAATAGAATGTACAAAATGTAATATAAATAAACAAATAAATAAAGTAAAAAAAAAGGACTTTGAAGTAACAGTGATATTTTACTTCAATTACATTTACTTGCACGAAAACCATTAGTTCACTTGTAAAAAAATCTCAGCATCGATACCTTAATCGTTTTCAATATTTTGTTGGTTCCGGATTCACTACAAAAAAAAAAAAAATGTAACGTCAAAAACACCTATAAAATCTTTAATACTAAGACTAAACAGCACAAATTATCAATTCGAATATTCATATTTCTCCATTCATTTGTAAAAAACAAGAATAATAATGAAACAATTCAAAGTTGATTAGTAGATTAGTCTTGTCAGTAGAAATATTGGAATTGAACAGAAGATATATCATCGATGAAGATGAACGTGTAACGTTTGATGTTGTATTTATGACGAAAATGAAAATTTTCGTTTAAAGGTTAACTTAATTTAATGTTAGTTATTGTTATTCTAATGTTAGTTAGTGTTATTTACTTAATTAACGTTTTCATTAGTCATTAGTTAATTATTAGTAGATAGTCATAGTATATTGTATGTATGTATATTAGTATAGTATAGTTATAGTATATTGTATGTATGTATATTAGTATAGTATAGTTATAGTATATAAGTAATATATAGTATAGTATAGCTATAGTTTATAGTATAGTATATATTACTAGTTAAATTATCTAGTACATATAGTGTATAGTATAGTATGTTATGTAGTAGTTATAGAATGTAGTATAATATTATTATATAGTTAATTATTAGAATATTAGTACATAGTTATTAGTTAATGTTATTAGTAAGTTATTTAGCTATTTAGTGTTAATTTAAGTTTAAAGTTGATTTTCGTTTAAAAGTTTCGTTTAAAATCAGATTAAAAGCGACGCTTTGTACAAAGGCATTTCACCTCTTGCGTCTTTACACCGGATATAGAATCAGATTTATATTAACCTAAATAGATCTGTTATGTTAAGTTTAGTATTGCCTATTCCTGTTTTCTATACAAGGATTCTAAATTTTGAAAAAGTCCGTAAAATTTTAAACTGATTGTGAAGAGTTCTTGAGAATTCAGTTACTTTGATAATTTTTTAAACTATTCTAGTTTTGAACCTTTTAAGGAGATTATTTTTGAGAAATAAATGATTTTACAAAATGTGGGTCAATGTTTAAGCGCGATATATATTCCAATAAGCAAAAGTACACACATGAATATATACATGTACCATTTCCACTAGTTACAATGATTATAGCAAAAAATGGCGGTGAATAGTCAAAATAATTCTGGAAAGGGTCTGTATTTGGATTCCTAGCAGCCTCAGGTTTCGTTCACGACCTTCCGCGGTATAATGATTATGTTACAGACCATGAAGTTCACAAGTCAATTCTCGAATCGAAAAATACTAAAATGCAGATGGTGTATTCAGTACATAGCATTAAATGGATTCAAACCTACATGAATATTTCCCAAACAACATAGAGTAAGCTGTCAGTAAGTAGAACAGCATATTTTATTAATCCATTCATCCATACAAGTAAAACCCTTGATAGCACAAATTATTCCAATAAAGGGCTGCAGCCGAGAATGTAATGGTTAGTTCATGACCCTTTTACATTGCTACAATTTTCCTTATTAAGTCCGAAGTGAAATTAATGACGAAAAAATGCCTTAATGCCTACAAGTGACTTCTTTATCCTGCACTGGAAAAGAAAAGTTCTGGTCTAAGGTGATGCACCGTATTTAAATACAGTCGCGCAAGGTCACAATAGAGCATTGCAGTTAAAGGAATGATTCAAAAAATTGCCTAGTTTATCGAAGCGAATAACAGATTTAATAAAACGGCGCAAATAGGTTAAGTAAAAAAAAATCGCGAAGGAATGGTGTAAGCGAAACAGAAAAATCGAATCTTTGAAAAGAATTCATTATAAGAAAAAAAAATTACCAGTACCTAGAATAAAATTTTTGAAGGGAAATGTATAAAGAAAAAAAAAGGATTCGACTTTGAAACGAATTTGAATTCGGTAAGGGGAAAATTTTTAAAACAGTTTAATACGAAGTGTAACAAATTAAATGGCGCACATTTGGAATAAATTTAAGATAGGTTAATATTTAAAATATGTTATAATATATAGAAATTTAATGTTAAATTATCCAATACAATATCGGATAAATATAACATACAAGCAAAATCTGCGGCTTTGCTCGCGTAATGCTTGAAACATGCCAAGTGGTATTTGTATGCATATTTCCATTAGAAGAAATTATACTGATACGGATTCAAAATGACTAATTAAGCAACGGTCTGAATAAACTAAATTATTACACTAGGCTAAAATGAGACTTACATTAATGATAAAATCTTCAACTTATTCTAAATAAATAATAATTTAAAACGTCATTTGGAGTTTTTACGCTCATTTCAGTTTTCTTTGGAAGTTTGGAAATTTTTAGAAACTATTTTTAGAACGCATTTACATCTTCCATCATGAAATATTCCAAGCTTCTAGTCTCACGATCTGCAACCGCCATGGCGGTTGTGTCACCAACATAACTATAGTCTGTGTTGAAACAGGGAATGCGACCATCACTTTGCAAATATTAACTCTGAAGTCGCTTTGTGTTTCCTAATATTCCATAGAAATCTTAATTTCGAAACTTTTTAAAAGGCTTCATTTTACCTCTTAAATTTCGAATTTCTGAGGAACTGTTCTTAGAGAGCATTTACATCTTGTAAATAATTAGCATGGAAAATTCCATTTTCTAGGCTATTCAGTATCACAATACTTACAATTTAGAGCATTTTTTGTTCCTGCAACCCCCCAAGTGGTAGTGGCATCGACATAAAATAGAGCCTATGTTGAAGCAATGATTGGCACCATCAATTTGCAACCTTTAATTTGGTATTTCCAGATATTGCATAAAAATTGTAATTTAAAACATTTATAGAGCACTTTTCGCGCATTTTCACCACTTTCAAATTTTTAATTTTCTAGAAACCGTTTTGAGAGCGGATTTATGTCTTATAAATATGTATCACGCCCAATTTTGAGTTTCTAACTCAAACAAATATATAGAAATCGCAATTTATAACATTTTTGGAATGCTTTTCGAGCATTTTGACCGTTTTAAAATTTCGAATTTTTCTTTATGGATTTTAAAGACCATTAATATCTTAAAAATAACTACCACGCTATATTTCAAGTTTCTAGGACCATAAGTATCACAAAAATCGTTATTTAGAACGTTTTTTACGACTGCAAACCCCATTTTCAAAATAATGCATGGCAGAAATATTTTAATATAATAATAATATTATAATAATATGATAATATTTATTATATTATTATATTATTTATTATATTATTATATTATTTATTATATTATTATATAATAATATAATAATATTTATTTTATAATAATATTTTATTATATTATTACTAAGGGGCTCTGCCCCCTGCAAGCTACGCTCGCCAATCCCCGTTCAGAAACCGCAGAATCTAAAAACACGCTAATCTGCTGGGTTTTAAAAATATTAGAGAAGATTGAATTATACCGAAAATAGCAGTGCAGATCTCCCTGTAAACAGGTTTCCATTCAATTCCCTTTGATTGCAAAAATTTAAGTACGAATCAGTTGCTGTTAAGACATCCAATGGTTGTTTTCGTTTTTGTGTTAAAGAGGATCAGTTAAAAATTTGAAAAGAAGCTAAAATAAAATGAATTAAGTATACATATTCTTTGTCTCCCGGTATTTTAAAACAATCTCTATAACAATAGCCCAAGTCATGTGACTATCATCAACAGTTCCGGAAGGACCACTTCGCTTTTTATACTCTAGGTGCCATTTTGGTACTTTAATGTTAGCCAGGCACAGGTGATAAGTCACCAAATATTATTCTATCGCCATCATTTCATCTTTATTATAATAGTGCAAGTCATCCACTGCCATAAACAAATACGGTCAGAATTCTTCGCCTTTCATATGAAAGTTTGGCACAGATGTCATATACGCCCCATATTGGTGCGATTTTTTTCCGACGCCAATTTGGGGGGACGCATCAACAGCATAAACAACAACATCCGGCTTACCATATCAAGCAAAATAACGATACTTTGGCGCCAGTTAAGTGCCCGTTCCGTATATGACATAGGCGTCAGAAAAAAATCGCGCCAATATGGGACGGTAAGTTTTCCATTTTGATTAAAAATTCAATTTTTTTTTCGAATAAAACTACATAAAAGTTGCCATGGTCGCAAAGAATTCTTGGTACTGTTACACTAGCCGGATGCAAATCTCGCCAATAGCTCTTTTTCAACTCGCCAGTTAGCATTTTTTTCGAGTGGTAACATTTGGCCAGATGTCATATACGGCAGGTTTGGCATGATTCTTTTTTTTTTTCGAAAATTTGGCGAAAACCTCTTTTTCAAATACCAGTTACATATGCATTTTTAGCATTACTTAGTTATCGCGTCGACCAAAAATCTATCACCAAACTATAAGATTAAATGCCAATAATGGTTGATCGTAAATGTCACATTCACTTGACTACATACTTCACTTGCAAGTTACATGAGTTTACGGCATCAAGTGATTTTTATTTTGACGTTTTATTTGTATATTTATTAATGTTATGCTAATTTATTTGTTCTTTCGTTATTTAAAATAAAAATTATGTCAATTTGTATAATTTGGCGAAATTGGTCAACGGAATAACTACGTAGTACCGTATTTAATTATTTTCTGTTGTTTTCTAAAGGAAATATTAAAAAAAATAATAATAACTATGGAACAAAATAATTTATATAATTTTTAAAAATAAATAAAAGTAAATAAACATTTGTTTTTAAATAAACAAGAATAGCCGAGTTACCATGTCAATCACAATAATGCCATCCATTTTGGCGCCAATTAGGAACCGCGGTGCGTAGATAACATCTGTGCCTATTTGTTTTTCTTTTCGATTTGTTTTAAAAACAAAGAAAGCAGTGACAGCTATCAATTTTAAATGAAAGTTGTGTATTTTAAATAAAATGAATGAAATGATTATATTTTAAATGAAATTATTGAAATATAAAAAAATGCGAAGGGAAAAAATGTTTAGCGAATTGCGTCTTGCTAACATAAAAATACCGTCAGAATTGATTTTTATATCAGAATCTTTCGATTTTGCGAAAGATTGTTCAAGTAAATTGAAAAGTAGCATGATACATTTTTTAGCATACATTTAAGGGAGTCCAAACTGGTCGCCAAATTTGTTTAAAATAATAACCTTTTCTGAAATATGAAAAAAATATATCTGTTATGATTAAAATTTGAGTTGCCATCATTAGAAAAATGTATTTAAAAATAGAAAAATTTAAAATTAGTTTTTTAAAATTAGAAAAAAAATAATATTTCGAAAACTAATTCGAATTTAAAAATTATAATACCAGTTTTGACATCTGCGGATCAATTCTGATTTTTGATGTTAATTTCATCGCAATGTATTCAATATTTTAGTACAAATCGCCGTGAAAGATAATCAGTTATTTAATCAGTCGTTTCAAAGAATCGTTACATAAATTCGTTTCATTAGGATTTTATATATATACGGTAGATTATAATAATATAACAATAATAATATATAATAATATATTAAATATTTCTATCATGAATGATTTTGATTGTTTTATTTTAATATATATATTTAATATTATTTTAAATATTTCTATTGTGGATGATTTTGATTGTTTTATTTTAATATATATATATATATTATAATAATATTTTAAATATTTCTAACATGAATGATTTCGAAATTGTCACCGTTTGTGCGGTGAAACGTTCGTCAATCTAAAGATATTTTATCACTTTTTACAGAATTATTTAGCTTAATCTGTTTATAAGTGATTATTATGCATATTTTTTAAATGGTCACTGTTTGAATTGCTTTAGTACACTTTTAAAATCTTTAGAAACGAAAACTTTCTCGATTTTTCAAAAAATTATTTATATATAAGACTCAATACAAATTGTTTTTTTATTATAGTCCCTAGTGCAATCTGACCATCTTTCACTAGATAAGGCAGAAAATACAACTTAAATAAATTGCAGCCAAAATTGTTCCCTACAGTAAAATTTAGATTTAAAATCACATTTATCAAATAGGATTAGTTTCGATGCATTTGAAATTTTCTGCTACATTCACTGCTCAATTTTCCCTTTTTATCGGAGAGCTTGAAAAATAAATAACTCTATATTTACCAAAAGGCTATTTCAAAACATTTTTTTTCTTTAATTTTCAATATTCCTGTAGTTCTCAAATGTAATATATATGTATACATGTATATATACATTTATCTAATAAAACTTTTGCTATTCGTAGTTAAGCAAATAATAATAATAATAGTTTTATTGTTGTTATCATGAAAAACCATACTCTTTCCTATACGGATCTAATAGGTTTTGAATATGTGAACAACATATTTTTTTTTTATTTATTTATAAATCCTGCTTTATTTGTATGCATATCGTATTTTTTAAAAACTATTCGGCAGAAAAAATATAATTTTAAGTGGTTTACTAAGTTTACATTTTAGTAAGAGTTTTATTTTCTTGAGTTTTGACAATCCGATGCAGTTTACTATACATTTTGAAAAAGAAGAAGCGAAAAAAGACGCTCACTTAAAGCGATAGTATAAAAAACTATATTGGAATATGTTGAAATATTTTTAAAGCATCAAAATATTTATGCATTGCAATATCAGTAATGATTAATGATCGTTAATTTATATAAGTATTTTATAGATTAATAAAATGTTTATTATTTTACAAAACTTCTTTTCTATGTAATATAAATACCAACGTATCAGTTTTTATCTGATCAAATAGGTGTACTTCGGGCAAACGCTTACTATTAACAAGTTGTTACTCGTAACGTCGTTTACGTAAGATTTAATGAAGAATCTATGCATTATTTAAGAAAAAACTCATATCACCAATGTTTAAAACATATACAATTCCGAAATTCACTACCAGAACAGCTATTTCCTCTCCGTAGTTGAATTTTAAATGTAGTAAATTGAATTATGTTTATTTGAAAAATAGTTGATTCGAAATTTGATTATCTTATTTCTGTTTTTCTGATCTACTGGAATCCTATCTTCTCACTGACTTTAAAAAATAATTCTTTTTTATGTACATATACAGGGTCGTAACTGGATTATTTTGTGGCGTGGCCGACAACCACGCCACAAAAGAATAATTACCTAAATAATTATTGCCTAAATAAATTATTACCTAAGAAAGAAATGAAGGCGTACACTTACTAAACAAGTTGAAAATTGTATGTCAAATGAGGTGCGTTCGTACTATAACTAGTTTTATAATTTTTTTTTTTTTTTTTTTTTTTTTTTTTTTTTTGCAACGGATATTGTACTGAATGTATATTTTAGTGCACTGCATAAGTGCATATCCATTTCATTCTCTTCGAAAGGCTGTAACATCATTAAATTGAAATATTTTTTCCATTGGCCGTGCAACGAAAAAAAAATTTACTGTCCCTGTAATTGATCTATACATCCGATTTTCATAAAATTTGAAATGACACACCAAATTCTTGCATCAATTACATAGAGTGGCGGTCAAATGTTTTCGGCCAGTTAGTTTTTTTTTTTTTTTATTTGTTTGACAGAACGTTTTAGCGAAGAAGAAGTTTAATTGCTCCAAAAGTTAGGAATAAGCAAATTACCTCTGATCATTTTGATTGGTTACTTAAGATACTTGATGCAAAGGGGAGGAATTCAAAATTCGCGTGTGCAAAAGTTTCTGGCCATTCGCCATTCATTAGTTTTTGCTATCTCTAAAGTGTTTTTTTTGGCCATGTTTGTTAATTAATCAAGGTGAATAATGCATTTGAAATTCAAAAATGAAAAGTTTAACAATCTATTGTTCCTAAATGAGTGATTTGTTTGTCGCTAAACGGGCAATCCTTTCGTGAGATTGCGGCAAAGTTGTCGATTGGAAAATTTGCTGTAAACGATATTTTAAAAAAATATATAAAGATGGTCATGGCCTTCGGAACTTGCCACGATCCGGGGGCCCCGGAAAACGGCTATTCTTGTGGACAGAATTATCAGAAGAAAAGCAGTTGATGACCCGCGTAAAAATGCCGCTGCAATTCCATGCCATTTATGGTGTTAAAAACGATTTATGGTGTTATTTTTATTGCTGAAACAAGTCTATCTACAGTGGCCAGACTCTTATGTGACGTAGAACTTTATAAAACAGTCGGTGTTAAAAAACCTTTCATAAGTAAAAAAGTTCAGAGGACTCGAATGGCGTTTGCCAAGGAATACAAAGACTGGACAACTGAAAGCTGGAAAAAAGTACTATTTTCAGATGATTCGATGTTCAGTCTTTTTGTGAGTGATAAAAAACATTACAACCGATGACCTAAAAACAAAAGATAAGGTTCTAGATATATTATTCCTAGAATGAAGCACGGCGGAGGACACGTTATGATGTGGGGAGCATTTTCTGGAAAATGCACCTGTCCGTTATTTGAAATCCGCGGCAAGATGAATAGTGCAATGCATAAGGATATCTTGCAAGATCATTTGCTTCCTTACTGGAGGAAAAATTGTGGTCACAGCTATTTGTGTCATCATGATAACGACCAAAAGCATACATGCAAGCTCGTCAAGCAGTGGCTTTCGCACAAAAAAAAAACTTTGCTTTTGAAATGAACAGCCCAATCATCCGATCTGAATATAATAGAAATTTTTTTAACTAACTTGAAAACGTGTGTGCAATTACAAATATTCCAATTCAGCAGCATTTTCACAAAAATTGCCAGAACCGTGGACAAAATTTAACATTGATGATCTAAAACCGGTCATTGAATCAATGCCACGTTGCTGCGCCGCGGTACATATTGCTAAATGTATGAATACAAAATACTAATTGTAAATGTTGTTGATCACTGTTATTTTCTTTTATGACACCATTTTTTTCCAAACTTGCCAAGGTGGCCGAAAACTTTTGAGAGCATGCGTTTTCTTTTGCAATTAATTTTGTCAATTAAGTTTATTAATATTTAATTTTTATTTTATAAACTTAACTGTTCTTAACTGTCATGTCAATAAAGTGTATAAGTATCACTTTGAGAATCCTCTTCATATGGGTATACTTACAAATTAACCAAAAATTTTATGCTGGCCAGAAACTTTTGACCGCCACTGTATTTAAAATTTCAGACTATTCGGTTTTGTAGTTTTTTCTGTTATATGGTGACGGACAGATAGACAGACGACCGAAGAACGACTATAGGTGCTACGTATTTATATAATTACGAACGCACCTAAAAACAGACAACAGCAAGCAACATATACATTATTTCTTTGTTAAAATGAAGGAACATTTTGTTTCACTTTCTTCTATTTTGCGTATGATCACGGAGCAACTAAAATTCTCAAATTTAATCTATATTTACGTAAAGCCTGGAAGAATTGACGACAACTTTTATAAGTTTTTCCATTGTTTGACGTATTTTCCGATTCCTCTAAATTCTGTCAAATCAGCGAAAGGCTTCAATCAAAGCTAAATATAATCAGAAAATCTCCAATATAAGATTTATTCCTTCGTATATATTCATTGAAATTTCGCAGGATTTTCTTTTTTTAAGAAACAGCTCTTAAATTTAAGCCTTATTTAAGTGAAATCTCAGAGGATTGACACGACATTACGAATATTTTTCATTTCTTGACATATTTCCCAATTCCTCCAAATTATCCCAAATAGGAAAAACACATCAATCGAAGATAAGAACATTCGGATATTTTCTAATATAAGCTCTATCACAATATATATTCCAAACGGAAAAGTCAAAACATATATTAAAATATTTATTTGCTTAAAAGACGTTGCTAAAAACACATTAAAAGTAAATTAAAAACCTATATTGACATGTCTCAACTCCTTCACTGAGTCGTCATGAGTATGTATTATAGAATTTACAAATGCAATGCATATGAAAAATGGAAAAAATATCATCGAATAGAAACAAGAAAACATATAAAGTGCCAACAATTTCGCTATCGAACGTGTTCCCTCTATTTTGCGATTCCGCAAGTTGTCCAACCATTCAATCCATATATTCAGGATGCGAAAAGATAACGTATCGTTACAAACTCCTGAACCTCTTAAATAAATTCCAATGGATTCTCTTATAAATAATTGTAAATAAAAATTAGACCTGTAGATTAATCTACTCTCGTTAAAAAGTATGTTAATGCCCTCTATTTGATTCAGTCGGGATCAAGCAGTATTACCTCTATTATATTTTATGTCCGCCATATGTTCTTTACATCTGATATGGAATTTTCGTTGGGTCATACCTATGTAATGATTACTGATTCCGCCTTCCCTAATAAATGGAATCATATAAACACCTGAGAGGTCATCCCTAATAATGGGATCAATTTTAGTGTTTCAAATGCATTGACATGAAAATGGAAGATGGTGTTTCAGATTTATTCCATTTGAATTCAAGTTGTAAAAGCAAATAAATAAAAACACACATTGAATTATCTAGTAATTATGATAAGCTAGTATTTTAGCGATATTTCAGTTTACATAATTGCCAATACATCTGCGTACCGCTCTGTTGTATAACAGCAGTATTTTCGGTGTAGAAACAAAACAACTAAAATTGTGTTTTAATCTATTCACATGCCAACTTTTTCTAATATAAAATATTTTCTATGAGTTAAGAAGTATATAAATAACAAATTAACACATTATAATAATTTAACTGATAAAAGGTGTAAATTAAAACGTTAAAAACAGTGAAAATAGGTTTATTCAACTGTTCACATGTTTCAATACAACCCGAGCCATTATAAAAAAAAAAAAAAGTTTTAATTTACGCCTTTTAGCAGATAACATTAGTATGTTAAAAAGCATTAAAAAGTTAAAGCTAAATATTATTTTTGAAACTGCGCTATCTGATCTACTAAACATATACTAGGGGTCTTCAAATGAAAAGGTACGAAACGTCGTGTCGTAACAACCAAACCGGTTGAAATTTGAATATGGCGCTTTTGGATAACGTAGTGAGACATCAGGGGCTTGATTGGAATATCCGGCGTGGTTGTACGCATACGTGGGCGTCCGCGCATGAAGGTGAGGAGGGGGGAAGCAAGCAGTTATGGGTTCCGCCCAATTAACGCGTGTGAGGACATCATGGTTTTCCCATTGCAAAATTCGACGATTGAGGAGCAGCGAGGTGTTATCAGATTTCACGCTGCACCCGACTTTAATCAGACACCTCGCTGCTCCTCAATCGTCGAATTTCGCAATGGGAAAACCATGATGACCTCATACGCACTGCCGCGTCAAATGGACGGAACACATAACTGCCTGCTTCTACCCCTCCTTTATGCCGTGACACCCACGCATGCGCATAACCACGTCGGATACTCCAATTGAGCCCCTGATGTCTCTCTATGTTATCTCAAAGTAGCATATTCAAATTTCAACGGGTTTGGTTGTTACGCGCGGCATTTCTGTCCTATTCAATTGAACACCCTAGTATATATAGACGGAGAACAAAAAATATTTATACACAATTAAATTTATTATAACGTATTTTTTATTAACACACGTTTTATTTCAAACTGTGAAATGGAACTACAATAATGAACGTTTTATCGTAACTCTTGCATGGAAACTGATGCCCTTTCTGTCCAAAGCACTGATGATAACGTGAAGCAATGGAATCGCAAAACAAACTCATTATTCGAACGGTTTGTGGATGACCGTGTTTTGCCGAACATCTATTTCGAACATTTTGAAGCGTTCCATCTATTTTAAACTTATGTCTAATTACAGCGATTGTAAATCACGAAGGGTGAATTTTTTATACTATTAAATTACCCTTGCACTTCAACTAAATTTTCGAGCCCCTGATAACTTTTAGAAAAGATTTCTTTTATGCAAAGCTTAGTCAGGTTTCAGCTATTATTTTAGGTCGGTTAAACTTGAAAGGAAAAATAAGTTGGAAATTGTACGTCAAACGTGAGTAATTTGGTGCGTTCATACTGTAACTAGTTTTATAAATATTCAGATTTTGGTGCAATTGCAGTTGCATTCTTGTGCAAAAATGCATACATACAAAATTTATTACGATTATAATTATTAAATTCAATAATTTGAAAATAATATGACTCCATCTTAAATAGGACGTAATCAACATGACAAACTGGAATCATTACCTATCATGGGATATCATTGAATTAATAAGTATGATAGGATTTAATAAAGCGAAGTAAACTCTAATTAATATCTTTTAAAGTTTTGATTCGATTTTCATAAAAGTTGAAAAGGCTCGACAAAATTCTGCAACGATTACATATATTAAACTTCAAATCCTCGTTTGGGTAGTTTTTTGCGCTGTCATATGCGGACAGACGGGCGAATCAGACGACGACTATAGATGCTAAGTATGCATAAAATTACGACATTTCCCCAAATATCATAATGTATTGAAATACTTGATTACATACAATAAATACTTGATTGCATTATTTAAATACAATGATTGTCTCTGTAAATAAGCTATGTTCGCTACATACTTTATTTTCAATACCGAACTCGGCATAGTGAATATCAATAAAATATATTAATTAACTATCCATCTATATTAGCGCAAGATAGAGTTCAGACAGCCAGATAGGGAGGACAGCCGGTCAGGCGGACAGATAAACTGAATTCATAAACACTTTTCAACTATGTTGGAAAGTGTTAAAAACGCATAATGGGTTTAAATTTCACTTTCAGCAATTTATACCGATGAACGGAAGCATATTTGAATACCTTTGTACAGCTCTGTATTTTACCTACAACCTTTATATACACACGACTATTTAGCCAAAATTAAATTATGACTAAAACACGCTTAAAACTACTGAAATCACATTTCCAGAGAATATCATACATAGGCGGCCGCATATCGAATTCTTTGCTTGTCTCTGTACATCATTTTAGGTAAAATGAAAAACATATTATAGTATACTAAAAAAATGTAGTTCAGCGAAAAATACATAATTCATTTAAAAACCACATTTAAGCTACATATCTTCTTTCATACTCAGTAACCCTTACGAATTATTTTGTGTAAGTCCTGTATATGATCTACAGCATTTATACGCACAATGTAATGTACAAAAATTTAGTTCAACTTAAAAACTTATATCAACTAAAAATGTACTCATCGCAAATATACAGTGCTTCGGAAACAGTAGAGTATCCAAAAACATTTGTGTGTCCCTGTAAATACTTTTCATTTAATAGTAAACAGGAAGTAACTTGTAGTAACCTCAGCAACGTATCAATTTCATTATATGTGAAATAATTTAACATAATTAAAATACGCCACAAACAATGTTTCCACCTATACATTATGTAGCGGAATACTTTTGTGTGGACCAGAATATGAATAATAAATATTCTTTGCATCGCATATTCTACAGAATGTATATTTTAATGCACGTCATAAATGCATATCAATTTCATTATATTCGAAAGGATATAACATCATTAAAACGCACTTGAAACTATTTTTTCTCATTGGCCGTAATGCAACGGGATACCATTGACTGTCCCTGTTATCGAAATATGCATGCGATTTTAATAAAATTTTAAATGACTTGTCAAAAATTCTGCAATAATTATATAATTTTTAATTTCAGAACATTCGGTTATGTAGTTTTTGCGCTGTTATATGCGGACAGACAGACAGATAGATGGACGGATCAGATGATGACTATAGGAGCTACGTATTTATATAAATTCAAACGTACCTTAAAAGATCATGGCAGTTATTAAAGACTAATCTGAGTTTACAGTTTGCGACACCTTGTATATTTTTATACACTATTTAATTCTTATACATATATAATTCAAAAATTCCTTGCCCATGCTCACAGATTTATACACAAAAAAACATTCCGCACACAAAAAGACATGAAGATAAAAGAATTGCTGCAATTTCCGGTAAATACCTTTAGGTAGCAGAATTGTATGAATAGTTTTCCTTTGAGGCTATTTTTGGCAGTATCCCAGTTCAAAACTGATTTTTTTTCATAATGGTAAAACAAATTTTAACTGTGTTTTCGTCCTTTTTTTTAGAAGAATCATTAAGGAAAGAAAAACATTCATTTATTTTACGGCCGTAATTAGAATACCCCCTTTTTCATTTCACAGCTTTATATTTTTAGCTCTTGCTTGCTAATGTGACTAATTTAAAAATGTCTACACTTTGATGAATTCCAGCACCTAAAGCTCATAACAACCCGAACAAATCTTTTTCAGTAAAATATAAATGGAAATAAAATAAATTAATACGAAATGAGACAATTATTTTCTTTACGAATAATAAAAATAAATTTTCCTGCTTACATATAGAATGTAACTTTTTACTAACATTCTTTAAAGATAAATAATGTATGTTTATTTTTAATTCCAATTAGCACTAAATAGCTACAAATATTTCAGCCATTTTGATTTTGGAATATTGTTCCCAATACTTTTTTTTATTGTTTGAAATTTTAATTGCTTAAAAGGCGTACAGCCAACAGAGTGAAAAAGGTGTCCAGCCGGGACTCGAACCCGGGTCATCGGTATAGCACACAGACGTTCTATCAACTGAACCACTTGGAACGATACCCAGCCGTGAACTTCTCACTATCATATGTTAGCAAAGCTACAAACACAGCACAAGATCGAATAGAAATTTAAAAATATTAACTTTAAAAGCACCAATAATTTTAAATTTTAAGCACACTGGTTTCGGTAGCAAATAGCATAGCGTACTCAGTGCTAAGGATGGCGGAATTTTTCTCACATATATAGGAGAGATAGGGATTCAAGTTAAAGGTTTATTGACTAATAGGAAAGCAGAGGATTGCACGTAACAGACAATAGGAAAACAGATGGAAATGGAAACGAAGTAGTGAGAAATTGCTTCAGAAAAAAAAAAGAAAAAAGTTTTTTATTTAATATTTCCAACAATCTGAAAATGGGGATGTAGCAAATTCACAATTAACAATAATTTCAAAATTTTTATGGCCACACTGGCAATTAATACGGTAGATACCCCATGAATTGGATAATTCTATAGGATCTTTGAGTTTGGAGAGAGTGAGTTTATTGGTAGGGGCAAAAATTATTTTGAAGTCATATTGTCTAAGAATTTTTGCAATGGGAAAGCTTTATTTAGAAAAGAAGGGTAACGCAATGCTAATATTGGGAAGAGTAAAAGATCCTATTGAGCTATCCAATTCATGGGGTATCTACAGTATTAATTGTAAGTGCGGTCTTTCCTACATTGGGCAAACCAAACGTGGCTTAAAATTTTGTATCAAAAAACTTCAACAATGTGTTAAAAAGCGAAAAACCAATAAATCCTCTATTGCCAAACATTGCTGGGAGATGAATCATACTTTTTACTGCAATTCGGTTAAAATAATTTCTAAACCTACTTCTATACACAAACTTAACCTCCTTGAAGCATTTCGTAGTTTTGGATATATTATGTAAATACCTTTTTTTTTTTTTTTTAAATAAATATACTTTTTTTTTCCACCAAGCTCCATCGTCATATTTACAAGGTGGAATATTTTTTCATGAGCCACCGAACTTCCGGGCTGGGACACTTTTTCACTCTGTTGGGTGTACGCCTTTTAAGCAATTAAAATTTTAAATATTATTCAATGAAAGGCGTGAGAAATTTTCTGTAGAATAATTTACAAGAATTATATAGATTTATTTAATACATTTTTTTATTAGGATATCTAAGTGCGCTTAAGAGGATTTGTACTTTTTTCGCCTAAATTTCATTCCACTTTTATTTTATTTTCTGTTACAAACAAAACAGATATCAACTACAAATATTTTGCATTATATTTATTGACATTTCACTTATATATATATATATATATATATATATATATATATATATATATATATATACACTGCTCAAAACAATTAAAGGATATTGCAGTTTTAGGTATTTTTTGTATCTGGTAAACTGTTTAGCTGATTGATACATGGTCGACAGACATAGTAGGTTACATGAGAATAAATTACACATGTTTGGCAGAAAAAAATGCATTTTATTGCGCATTTGTGTACTAAAGGAAAAAAACACAATTTGTGCATATGAGAAAAAAGAATAAAAAAAGGTGTTTTCTTCAAAGAAAATCATTTTCAGTAGGGGGTATGGTTTCCACGGGCGGCCAGCAACGTTGAACAACTTTGAGGCATGGACTCAATGAGGCTATTAATGACGAGTTGGGGTATTCTGCCCCACTCTTCCAGAAGAGCTCTTTCCAGTTCTTGGATAGTTTGTGAGGGTTGTTGGCGGCCAGAAACTCGTCTTCCTAGAGCGTCTCAAACGTGCTCGATTGGATTCATGTCTGGAGAACACGCTGGCCATTCCATTCTAACGATTCCTTCCTCGAAAAGGAAATCCTCCACCAGATTTGCACGATGTGGCCTGCAGTTATCGTTCATTAAAATGAAGTTATCTCCGATTGCTGCAGCGTAAGGGACTACAATAGGTCTGAGGATCTCATCCCTATATCAGCGACCAGTCAGAGCTCCATCTCGAATGATGTAGAGGTCAGTGCGCCCGTCAATGGAGATGCCACCATACACCAACACTCCTCCACCGCCAAATCCGACACTTTTGTGCACGAACGCAGGATTATTCCTACTGCCACGGTCCCTCCAGATGAAAATACGCCTATTATCCGGATGCACAGAAAAACGGGACTCGACAGAAAACAGAATATTGCTCCATTCATTTCTCCTCCAGTTGACATGCTCGGTTGCCCACTCCCTGCGGTCGCGACGATGCCTTGATGTTAATCTAACACATACCATCGGTCGGCGAGCATACAGACCTACAGCATGGAGCCGGTTTCGGACAGTCTCAGTTGAAATCGTGGTGCCTGTTGCCGAGCGAAGGTGTTGTTGGAGAAGAGTAGCGTTCATGGTTCGGTGTCTCCGAGCTGTTAATGCTAAATACCGATCTTCATTGAGCGTTGTTGCCCGTCTACGACCTTGCCCTGGTCTTCGGCCTGCACATCCACTCTCCAAAAAACAGTTCCAGATCCTGGAAATGACACTTTGTGACACTCCAATGGCTTGCGCTACTTCGGCTTGAGTTTGGCCCCCTTCTAACCTACCAACAATTCTCAAAGCTTCTGAGTCTGTCAAATGACTTCGCTGAGACATCGTACTCATCGAAAGAAAGCAATCACTGAATGCCGATCATCCTTGTCTTCATTCTCTTTTATCCAGTTGAAAGTCAAATTTCACTCGCTGCCGCTGAAGCGACGTTTTTGACGTCGAACTCAAAATTTGCATACTCCACAGTTTGAAAACCAGAAAAATTTGCATTTGTGATTCTCTTCTTCTATTTTCGGCAAAAAAAATTTCGTTTATATCTTTATTTTATATAAAACTTCAAATATCCTTTAATTGTTTTGAGCAGTGTATATATATATATATATATAAATTTTTGTGCGTAAGAAAATTATTATTACGTCCTGTGCGATAGTGAGTACCTACAGATGGGCCGTAATCTTCCAATCGGGCGAAAGCTGTTTAATAAACTGCTGTTTAGTATTTCGTGGTCAAATTACAAAATGAAATTAAATTTTCTAGAGGTTATACCAACATTCAGTTTAAAAATTATTTTTTTGTCAAAATGGCGATCCATTGGAACAAAAAATGCCATTTTTCGCCATTTTAGGGTTTCGTACTTAAGAAGTAAAAACGAAACCATTATAAGATCACTCCTGTCTCTGTCACAGCCATTTTACTCTTAAACTAGGGGACATAGAAAGTTCAAATTCGGGAAAGTAATAAAGACTATTGACCCACATATTTACAGATTATTAAACATTCACAAATGTGTTTGGGGAAAATGTAGAGGGGATAATTAAGTTACTTGGAAAAAATATATTTTCTTTGTATGTCGTGTTTCGTAACACCGAACTCAAAAATACATTTCATTTAACTTTAGGTGTTATATTTTCAGAGGTATCGTCGAAAATGTAGTTCAAAAATATGGCCGCCCCTCTATTTCTGACTCTACGGAAGCTAAAATGATGAAAAAATTAGAGTTAGTAGACGTTAATTTCAACCTTGCAGGAAAATTATAGCGATTGCCCTATGTCACATAGTTTTTGAGAAAAGCGCATTTTCCCGTCAAACACAATTTTTGATTTACGGACATTCATCAGAAGGTGGAGGTACTTATTGTAGCAGAAGTGTAAAATCATTTTTGAATATATTCGAATGTACACAAAATCCAGCGTAGATAAAAAACAGTGGTGAAGAGTTGTTCCGATTATTCCCAATAATTGATTGCCAATGAAAACAATCGAATAAATAAAAAGATTGTCTTTTGCATTACTACACTTGGTTCAAACTATGCCTATGTAAAATTTCATGTCATTTGGAGATATGTTTTTGAATTATAAATATTCAAAATTTAGAACTTCTAATTTTAAATTATATTTTCATATTTTTATTAATGTCTCCTGAAATAATAATCCTAATGTGATAATTTTTGTCGTTATAATATTAAAAAACGTAAACATATATAGATCGAATTTGTAATTTAACAAAATTTAAAATATGAATTATGAATTGCGAAATTAATATTCGAAAAAAATATGAATTGCAAGCTACAATTTGTTTCACAGATTTAAATTTATTATGTCGTATTTTATGGAAATTCTCTATTTCAAAATTTTCTTCCAATTAGTTTTCGAACTATGCTTAATAAACGTCAAAAATGATGGTTTAAGAAACCGTACATATCTGCAGTAAAGCATAATTTGAAAAAAATATATATATTACTCATTTTATTGAAATATTTGAGCTTTTAATAGTCGAAACATATTAAGCGAGTGAAATGGTCATATTGGCAGGAAATAATACTACATTGATAGAAATGACATAGTCATTTTGTAGAATTTCAACAATCGAATACCGAACTTCAAATTAAATACAACCCCTAAAATGTGCTCATTAAAATAAAAAATAATTTATCTGAAACTAATCGTATGAATTTCATGAAAATTTGTATTTAGCCTAAAGGAACGGTCAAGAATTTATTTATGGTGTCAAACTTGGGAATTTCTAAATAGAAAAAAAGCAAAGTTTACGTTCAATTTGATATTTAGATGACACCCTAAGGAAATTTTATATACATCAATTTAAAATAGACTTTATTTCCAATCGTTTGGTACCAGTAACTTTCTTCTTCTATAATTTGTTGCAGAGTTAGTAGGGGGTGTTTACATTTTTTTCCGCTCTATAAATTTTCTTTAACCATTACGAATCACTTTTGGAAAAACACGATATCAATTTTTAGAAATAATCATTTGTAGAATATTTTCGCTTTCTTCTCATGACATTGCATTGATAGCAACACATTTATAAATCTTTAAGAGTGATATCACCACATGTTATATGCTTGGTTATATCACTCTAATCACTATCTCAACACAGGATTTAGAAGATAATACAAAACAAAATTTCGTTTATCACTGCTCTATTTCCCTTTATATATATGATTTTGATAAATATGTCTCGACAGAAACAATATATCTCTAGATCTAAAAGATGTGTGTTAGAAGAAATTATCTATGTTCCTATATTTATTTTGATGCGTGAGGATTTTTATCAATAAATAGCCTGTAAAGCATTACTCTGTCTATACATATTGTTTCTCATAAGAATTGAAAAGTTAAGGATAAAAATGTGACACTTATTTCTACAAAAGCATAAAACTGCATTAGAAATCGAATTGGCAATAAATCACACAACGCTTTATATTAGCACAACTTCTGTTTTTATAATAGGGGCCATTTTTTGGGATTATTATTCTCGAGAAGTTGAAACTTGAAAAGTTGGTGTATGAGTTATCAGCGTAATTCCTGTTTAAAACAAATACCAGGTATTTTCACCACCTCATAATTTGTTAAAAAACTCTAGCAGTTGTAAATTTGCAAGTGGGTGAAAAAAGATAGGGCCAGGATTCGATCAGGGGATATTTTGGGTGAAGCCGCAAAGGCTCTACCAACTGAGCCATCCCTCACGTATATGTAGGGATAATTAACCCAACTAGCATGTAAAGATCACAGCATCTGGTCTGATATCTGAAACAGCTCAACAGAAATCTATTTAACAATTGAATAATTGTGTTAAAAAGTAATCTATCCTCCTCGGTTCTGAAGTATCACATGTGATACTTCCGAACCGAGGAGGATATAAAGTAAACTATTTGATTTTTTTACATTTTTACTTTACTTCTATATAGATGAATGGGTCAAAACAAATAAATGACATCACTGATGCTTATTTCCTCATAAAATAAGTGTTATTTTCTTCTGAGTTTGCAAAACCAGAATTTCAGTTTGCATTCCAGAGCGTGTGTCCAATAAAGTAAGAAATTTTCAAAATGAATTAACTTAAACGCTTTACAATAAAAATATGAGGTTTTGTATATTAAAGGGGGTCTATTTGTTACCGCGTAATTTAGGTCATTGGTAATAAAATTGATATTTAACACGTTCACGCCGGCTCGGTGGGTCACACTCGACTGTCTCAGAGTTGTCAAGACTGCGGCTTTTTGCACACCACTATTATTTTAGGGAAAATGTGTTCCCTTTAAAACGCCCAATTGTTCTAATTAAATAAAACAACATTTTCTGTATTAAAATACTGGTATCCAAAAAGCTGGAGACTTGGCAGCTTCGAGGTGACACCGCTCCGGCGTGAACGTGTTAAGGGTGTTAGTAATTTTAGATCCGTATTTTTGAAACTAAATTACCAGCCCCGAAAGTATAAATTTCGTAAAAAGGGCCCCTTCTGTCATGTGTAGTATTTTTTTGTTTGTGCAAAATCAATGAAACTAATCGCATTGTTACATTACCTTCGGGTCTGAAGAGGATATAAAACACTCTAGTGTAACTAATTTCATCGGCGCTACAATCCATTAAAAATTATCGCCGACAGTGCCCAACTCTATTTTCTTCCACGTGGACAATCAGTTGATGGCCTCTATCTTAGTCAGGTAGTCTGCCTAACGCGGAACCGCAAGTGTTTAGTTACCAAGTATATTTAGCAATCATTTTATCGAACAAAAGGTATGAAAAGTTGCGTGATACTTGTCCAAATCTGATTGTGAACCTCGAACAGGCAAGCAGTCAGTGAGATGCACTGACCATCCAGCTACCGAGCTTTGTAAATTTATTACTAGCTGACTCGCCCAACGTTGCCCGAGCCCTTGATAATATTCTTAAATCAATCTTAAATGTGTGTGATTTAATATATTTAACTCGATTTTGTCTGAAGTACGTGTCCGCTGACTGCGTGAAAGATCGGTTAAAAAAAAGAAAACCTACTATTTACCTTTAAAAAATTTCAAGATAACTGCCGCGTGAAACGAAAGGGAGAAGGGAGCGACATATTTCCGAGGGCAGCGTACTTTTATGAGTAACATACGAGTAATATAATAAATATTATTATGTACAGTCATTGCTAAATCAGTAAACACCACATTAACTCTGTAACAAGATATCGTAGGAAAAAGTTATTGGTACCAAAACGACTGGAAATAAAATCTATTTTTAAATGATGTATATAAAATTTGCATAGGTTGCAAATACATGCCCAAACTTTTTTTTTTTAAACAGCAACACATAAATGTGGGAAGATATTTTAAATCTTATGTTCATACTATGGCTAGAAACCAAATTTTAAGCAATTTGGATTATCAGTTTTTGAATTATAAACATTCTACTAATTATAAAACTTCTAATGTTAAATTGCATTTTGATATTTTTATTAATATTGCCTGAAATTATAATCCCGATGCGCTGATTTTTTTTTGTATGGCACTATAGAATATGTGTATCTTTTGTATGGTACTTATAGTACATTATAAAATTCAAACCTAAATATAATTAATTTGTATTTTGTATAATTTTATGAAATATGAAATTAATATTCTAAAAAATATATGAATTGCAACTTGCAATTTTTTAATGGATTTATTTGTATTATGTTCTGCTTTATGCGCATGCAAAATTTTAAAAAATGTCTTCCACGTAGTTTCTAAATTATGTTTAAAAAACGTCAAGATTCTAGTTTAAGGGGCCGTCTATGATTTGCAGAAAATAATAAATAAAAAAAATATTTTACTCGGTTTATCGAAACATTTGGGTTTGTGCCCTTTATTACGTGAGCAAAATGGTCATACTAGTAAGAGAGAATACACTAATACAAGTGACTTATTCATTCAATAGCATTTCAACAATCAAGCACCGAACTTCAATTTCGATAAATCGCCTAAAATATGCTCATTTGTAAAATGTTTAATTTCTCTTAAACTAATCGTGCGAATTTCATGAAAAATTGCATTTAGGTTATTTTAAGCTTGTAGAATGTATTGATTTTGCAAACAGTGGGTGTAATCATTGAAAAACCATGTTTGGGTTTGGTTTGATATGTAGATCTCCTCCTAATCTAATTTCGTATACACCTTTTAAAACTACATTTTATTTCCAATCTTTTGATACCAATAACTTTCTTCTGCGATTATTTGTTGCATACATGATGGTGATGTTTACTTTTTTTCCGCGCAAGTACATATAAGTTACTAAGTATTGAAATATTTTTTCTTACTTGTACACAACATTTAAAACTACATTTTATTTCCAATCGTTTGGTACCAATAATTTTCCTCTCTGATTATTTGTTGCAGACATGGTGGTGATCATTACTTTTTTTCTGCGCATGCACATATAATTTACTAAGTATTGAAATATTTTTTCTTACTTGTACACAGGCTAAGGAATTTTAACAAAATTCATATAGTCATTAACGTAACGTTAAGCAATACTGATGAGTCAACGAAAGAAATTCGAAATTTATATTTAAAGGACTGTGGTATTTATTAAACTACATGAACGGGAATCCTCGTAAGTTTTATAAATAAGGAGATGTGGGAAGTTTTTTTTTTTACATGAATTTGAAAACAGGTGTATATTGATAAAATTTGTAAACTGTAATCAAAATTTAAGAACTAAAATGTATTAGAAAAATGACCCTTTGAAATGATTTTAAAAATTTATCTTTAAAACAGGTTAGGTGTTTGGCTTAATATAACATTTATGAAAAGTGAATGCTATGCGGATTTCAAAATATTGTCAGTTATTTGGTCCAATTCACTGTAAATAAGGTATAATGATTGCTGTTAACTGTAAAATGTGTTCAGATATTTTTTGCACAATACATTATGCCGAGAAGGGCAGTAACTCCACAATATCTAAGACATTATAAAATTATGAAATAAGTGTATAATAGAGCTGAAAACTGTAGTAGTAATTTAGAACATTTCTTTCGAAATTTAATACGTAAACCTTCAAAACCAAGTCCGTTTATTCCTTGAATCAAATTCAATATATCTTCTTGGTAATTAGACAATTTATTCGGTACCATAGCAAATTAACTCATGTATATTAAAAACGTGATTTATAAACGGCTCCAGTCTCGTATTATTCTCAATGATAAGCAGGGAAGCACAATAAATTTTATTACAGAAAATTTAGAGATTCATTTACGGACAATACCATTGATTATACATGACTTATCTGAACAATTATTAAATGTCTTAGACAATATTATGTTACATGTTATTCTACGGTATCCATGTGAGGATTGAAATATGTTATACATTAATTTTATGGTATATGGAAATAGTTAAATATGTAATAAATATATATTAAGTCGTGAAGGATGAAATCCGTAGTTAATAATATAGCCAACTTTAACAGCTTATTATTTGACATTCATTGATATTTTAACGCTCTGTATTTTTTTTTTTTTTTTTTTTTGGAAAGTTACACATTTCGGCTGTTTAAAACATCATTGTAATTTCTAAAAAATATTAAAAATTTTTTTTAATAAATAATTTTGTTGAAAATGAAACGTTCCGAAATTCACACTATTATGAAGTATGAGTTCTTACCTGGAACTACGGCATCAACATCAATAGCGCATTTGGCTGTAGTGTTACTACGCAGCAGATACTATCAAATAGGTTCGCCAAATTTCGAATTGTTACCCTTGACCTCAAAAATGAATCACGCTGTCGCCCAGAATGAAGGCTCAATAATGTCATACTAAGGGTCACCATTGAGTCTAACACGTCTAAGAGAGGCTATGAATTATCGTTGACGTTTGGATAAAATAATTCCTTAAGAAGTCTCAGCTTCAAAATTTTATATTTTTTTTAGATGTTAAACTTCTATCTTTTGTGAGCATTTTGATATAATTGTCTTCTTCAAATTCACATTAGAACATAATATTTAAAATTATACCCGCTCAATAACTGAAGCAGAGTTTCCGAAACTTTAAAGCCATTTTTCTCCAAATAAGGTTTTAGGGCATAATGCGCAGGATATCTCAAAACCTTCTGAATATTTTTTCATAAAATTTTCAAAACATATGTTTCATATTAGTCTGTATAAACTGAACCTAAAATTTCCTTTTTATTGTTCAAAAAAAAATTTTTTTAGTTGAGTATACTGTTGAAATTTTATACGTTTTGCATTAGTTAAATACAACTTTGTATTTAAAATATAAAATAGCATGTTCAGGGTAAACATTGTAACTTTAAGAATAAGTATGAAAAAAATTTCCATTCTAATTGCAACATTTATTTTGTAATCCTGTGCGTAAGCTGTCATACCAATTTTCTGCTGGTCATATATCTGAGAGTTTGGAACCCCCTGTAAATGCTAATTACTGCATCTTAAAAAATTTCAAATACATGAATTGGAAGAACATACTTATATCTTTTATCCCAATAAAAATTGTATTTTAAAATAATCATATACATTTCAAGATATTACATTTTAAAATGGTGCTTTTATTTTCATTTTTCCCAATTTTAAGAGTCCTGAGTCCCCTTAAATTTGAATAAAATAACTCCTTATATTTGTAAGTTATCATCTAAGTTTTCCTTTTTTCTACATATTTCTTTCTTGACGACCTAATATAGTGTATAATGATTTTGTGATGTATTTTAATGCAAATTACATTTATTAACTAACATTTACTACTTATAAATTTTGAAACAACAAAATAATTCTGAAAATAACATATTATTCAAAAGCATCTGGTACTAATTTTATTACTCGAACTGGAATCATCTTAACATTTACAAATAAGGAGATATGCGAAGTAGCGCTTCATTTAGCGAGTTAATTTCATAACTGTAGTATGACCTCAAAATTCGTAAACTACATTAAAACTTTAGAAACTGCATTTCGTTAGCTTGAAGGAACTATTCTGAAACTATTTTGAAAATTTATACTTATGAAGTAATGGAGCTTTTCATTAAACAGAACATTTCGAAAATATGAATGCAAAATTTTAAATTCTAATGTGCTTAAACAAATTTCAATTGTTACATATTCTATTTAATGTAGCGTTAATCAAATTAACCGTTGCTAATTATGTAACCACTTCTGTTAACTGAATACAGATTACCAATTGAAATTACTCAGTTAATCAATGACATGTCTTTGCAAACATATTATCTATTTATAAAGTTTAGGTACAAATTCTAATATCTCAGCCTTGAGTTATAAATTTAATGAATGCCTAAGTTCTAAGAGCATTTCTAAATGTGGAAGAATACTGACGTGAAATCAAAATATTGTGTGGCTCATTTTGCCATAAATCATCATCGACATATTAAAATTGAAGCCAAATTTCTAGATTTTTAATAGCAACACCATAACTTCAACATATATTTGAAATCAAAATGTCATAAAATGTAGAGACAAATTTTATGAATGTTAATTGATTGGTTAGGGAGCCCTTGAATTTTGGAAAATGAATCAATTATTATTAAAGAGAAATATCAAGCTATTTCAGTGATGACTCGAAAAAAGTTTTATATTTTTTGTCCTAAAATATCATAGAAATATAAAACTGTGGTATATTCTGTTTGATATCGATAATGCGGTACATTCTTTTGAATCGTCTACACAGAAGACCAGATGCTATTGCTAATAAACTTATATTAGTACGTTAGCAGGTCGTCGAGCAGGTATCACAACAGGCAGAGCGCTGGCATTTTAAACAAAAGTTCTTGTGCTAGACTCCTTGTCTGGGCACTTTTACACTTAATTCGAAAAAAGAAAAGGAATTATTTAAATTTTTACTACTTTTTCTGTGTGATATCTCAGAAAAAAACCCAAAATGAATTCGTTTGCATATTTTGGATTTCTTTTAAAAAAAATATCACTAATTAATCAATATAAATTCATAAATATTAAAATGCCGTTTTTACTTTGCCTTTAGATAGCACAGAGATGAGCTCGTCTCGCTACAACACACCTTGTCCTCAGTTCGACTCCGAACAGGGCAAAGTTTATTCAAAGTTTCATCACTTCGAGGTCTATAAAATGATAACCAAGCTTACTTGAAACTAATCGTGGGGTTCGGCGTGATATTGACCATTTGACAGGGACATATGCTGTATAGCACCCCATGCCACACTGTTAAGAAAACAGAGTTTTGCATTGTAGGCGATGATCCTTAGAGATTGTTTCGCCACATTGTCTAGTTTAGCTTAGTATGGTCAAAAACTTATGTTTTCGTTTTGCAGTTAAAAATATACACTCGATATTTTTTATTTCTCTTTCTCGCTGATTAAATTGCATTAAATGTACTATTCGTTTTTTTTCATAGAAAGTTTAAAATAATGAAATTACTTGATATTTCTTTTTATTGC
This sequence comes from Maratus speciosus, assembly GCA_963932465.1. Taxonomy (NCBI): domain Eukaryota; kingdom Metazoa; phylum Arthropoda; class Arachnida; order Araneae; family Salticidae; genus Maratus; species Maratus speciosus. Next base: position 78,435,150 of record OZ010791.1, on the reverse strand, counting down.
GAAAAGCATTTAGATATTTTATGGTATTTTCATTACTTTTCATTTTGAAATAAATAAATTTTGTATTCCAGAGGTCAATTGAAATGTATTTCATTTCGAAAATCTAGTAATCAGAAACAGTATCATTTTTATGAGTTCCATTTATACTGTTTTCAATTAAGTCACAAAAGTAAAGAAGTCGAAATGAAATTTGTCGAATAAATATATTTTGAAGACAAATAATAACATTAGTAGATTGCAATCCAATATTTTATAAGTCAGTGTTAATACACTGTAATTTATTTATCTCTTAATATAATAATCATAATTGTTGCACATTATCATATGAAAATTAAAGACAAAAAATATAAATTATTACTATTTTCTTGAGATTGAGAATATTTTCTGTAACAGGATTTTGGTTGACAAAATTAATGAATTTAACATATATATATATACATACATCGCGGATGTTCATGTTGTATTTTAACAAACGATAAATGTTTAAATAAATAATGTAGCAAAGGTATATCATTAATTAATGTAAAAGCATTAGCAGAAGTTTCATTTAATAGTATTTTTTTACAATGTACGAACTATTGTTTCTCAATAAAAATACACTAATGATCGCAATGTTACTGTCCTGTAAGCGACATTAAAAGATAAGAATTATGACGCTGAGATAGGAGAGAGTATAGGTTTTTTATTCCCCTAAAGGAATAATAATAAAAAAAAAAGCAATATCGATTTCTGATTTCATCGTAAAATATTCCTTGGGAACAAATTTGTAAAAATCGGCAATAAAAGACTATAATTTTATAAAAATAATAGACAGAACGTGCGTTGTGCTATGACATGGCGCATTTTGAATGTTAACATTATTACTACCGAGTTAAAAATGATATAACATATCAATGTCTTGAAATACTTAAAATCACCTTACACAATTTACAAGTTTAAAATTTGTAAACACAAATAATATTCAGATTACTTAAAGGTGTTTTTTTATTTACAATATGACACATTTAAACACCTAGTACTTTCGACCATATCACGGTCTGCATCAGGGTTAAAATCAAAAGTCATAAGTCAGAGGCTGAGACCTTTATGCAGTTGGGCAGATCCAAAACTTCAAAATAAAAAGTGAGGGTGGCGTAAGATAAATAAGACAGACTGTTCTGTAGAACTTTGGAACAGTTTGACTTATTTACCTCACGCCACACCCCATTTTTATTTTGAAGTTTTCGATGAGCCCAACTGCATAAAGGATTCAGACTCTGACTTATGACTTTTGTTTTTAAGCCTGATGAAGAGCATGATATGCTCGAAATTACTAGGTTTTTAAATGTGCCATATTGAAAAAAAAAACACCTTTAATTAATATGAATATTTTTTGTGTTTAAAAATGTTAAACTTGTAAATTAATTCTACTTTCTCAATCCACAACATATTGTTTATTAAAATATTTGTTTAGTTATGATTATATAAATGTTACGTCAAATATATGACTATATGGTATTTATTATAAATATTATTCATTCAAAACTAATTGGAACAGAAACCCCGTCTGTTCGTGGACCAAACATTAACTGTACTGAAAACGCAACAGATCTCAGTAATATTTTGTTATGGCAGTGAATGGATTTCGTCCCCATGTTATGCATTTTCTGAAATGGTTAGTTTGTTATACTTTCATTTTTGAAATTATTGGGTGATAAGCATCGTATATGTCAATTTTAAAGATCCTGCTACCTCATTTCTTCACAAGTAATTAAATAGGTAAAATAGTGTTTTTTAAGGTATAGTTCGATCATCCTGGCACTCATCTGAAAGGGTCAGCTCCCATGGAAATTTAATGAGAGAAACTGCAATGCTGCCCTTATTTTTTTCCTTTTATTCTGTATCTCAGAGTGAGTCGAGAAAAATACCATTTTCCATAAATAGAAGTTTGGGACAAGTAACAGTACAGCGAAAACGGCAGTACCCTTAACTTGAAGCTAGATGCAATTATCTGGGATTTAAATCTCTAACTTAAGGTTGTTCTCAACTACTCCGTTCAACATGCGCAAATCGTTTTGGTACATTTACAAATACATTTTTTAATGGAAAGGTATAAAGTTCGAAATACTGACCATGGAAGCGATTTGGAATCGAACTGTGTTTGCCGTTTTTGGATAAAGAAATTACCTATTAACATATAAGTGATTTTGATCACGTTATAAAGACGTTTTTTACCCTTTCTTGAGTGGTTAATCTTCTTACGCGTTTATTCTTCTTTACGCTTCAAAACCAACACTTTGACTTATTTTTATGAAAGATCTATTGCGTTTGAAAAAAAAACGGAAACAACAGCTCAATTACATAGTTTATGAACAACAACACCTGCAAGTTTCATGCATTTCCGAACAAAAATAAATTAAAATGTATGTCATAAAGTTGTCCTTTTGAATTTGAGAACAGTCTTAACCTTAGAGCTCATACTTCCCATACATTCATGACTCATTAATGTCACAGTCATTCACAGACTTCCGAAATCATCTTTTTGTTAGATGAGAAGAGGAAAAAATCTGATTTACACAGCCTAAAAATAGTAAAACGCCTTTGCATAGAAAATCTTTATTTTTAAACAAATACTTCAACAGAAACGTTTCTAAAACCATTGACAGATGCAATACGCAAAGCAAAAAACACCGTATGATGCATATATTTTCTTTTCAAAAATATTTCATTTAAGATAGATTACTTCAAATAAATAAATATAATTATACTCAAATTAATATGAAAATAGAAAACGGAAAGAGACTCCCACTTCTTTGAAAATCGTGTATTGAGAGCAGAAACAGAAACTAAGAACATGATTATCCCTTAGATTATGTTATAGGGGGTGAAAAAGCTTAAATGTGATGAATGCATTGTACGAAGGAATAGATCAGGATACAAAACAAATTTTGGAAGATAATTACCGACAGTAGTACAATTCACAATTGATTTCAAAATACAACTGTAAAGACTTGTGGACGTAAAGTGTGTTTCTATATTGGACTTTTTTATTTCCTGATGGTTGAATTTTGCAAGAAAACTGCGCTTTTTCATTATTAATGCTTATTTTGTTTAATAATAGGGGAATTCAAATTCTATAACGACCTACAAATTTCTCCCAATTAGACCAATTGAAATTTGTTGAGATATCAGTAGAAACATTCATGGTAAACGCCATAAAATGAATTTTATGGCATAGAGACGCATTGTTGTTGCTATTTGAAAAAATATTTTGTGATTCTCTGCAGATTTTTTCCATCTGTATACCAAAACAAATATTGGAATGTTTATTTATACATAAGAAAAGGGTTACAAAATCATATATTTTCCATATTAAAATTTCTCAGCAAGAAAAGTAAGCAATACTTTTTTTTGTAAGTAGTAAGTTATTATTAAATGTATGTTTAATTAAAAGTTACATTAAATTTTCATTTATGTATTATACTATTCTAATGTTATTTATTTAAATGTTTAATGATACTTTGGTTAAATTTATGCAAGTCATACACACTTATATGTATGTTGGACTAAGTCAAAGTCAAAGTTTTTATAAAAATTTTTAATTTCGAATAGACATCAGAATGCATTAATACCCCAAAAGTCTTGCACTGAAAACCATGACTAAAAAATTATGATACGAACATATTATGAATTTTTTTAGAACTAAATCAATACTTATATTCATATATCTTCATTTCTTTTTTTTTTCTTGTTGTACATGTTTTGATAAATTTGCAGATAATCGATTTGCAGTCTTAGAGCCTTGTACTCGATTTCTAAAGAGTTTATTTTAAAATTAAGTCAAAGTGTATATTTTATTTATTATAAACTGCTCTTTTGGATTGTTTCTGTTTTTCTTGTTTCGTTGAGAATTCCAATTTTTCACTTAAGCATTACTTGTCTTTTTTTCAATCTTATAAGTTGTAACAAGTTTTACCTATGCATCTAAATTAAATTAATAAACATGGAATTTATTTTTCTAATTCAGAGTTTCAAACAATTTTTCATATGCTTAAAGTATGTTATCAAATAATGTTGCTCACCTTTGCCGACAGTTACTTTTGTTGTACATAGTTTTCTCCTTCGTATTAACAGCTGGAAATGAAGTATCCTTAAGATGAATAATTATTGGAAACATCTAGAACAACTGCTAAGGGAATAAAGTTGTTTCTTTGTTTTCAGTTTTAGGGAGAAGACATTGTTAGTAATTTTAGTCTACGAAATAAATATAAAACTTCTCTTGTGAAAGCAACATTTTGAATTTTGATTACCTTAAATTTTACTATTTAGGTTATTTTTAAACGATTTTTTTAGATTACATATTAATGATTTTTTGCTGTTGTTTTAATATTAATGAATATTCCAAAATATCAAATTAATCTTTTATAAAGTAAAGTTGTTTTTTTTAATGTATTTTCCTAAGTATTTTTCATGCCATTTAAATGCTTCTGAGTAATTTTAATTATGTTGTAAATAATATTATATGTAATGAAAACAAGAAACAATGATATTACAATTTAATTTATAGTATTCCCACTATATGTGTGATAAATAATTCTGCTTGATGTATCAAAAACCAATTTGTATACAGCATGATAAAGGATGTTGTTAAAAATAAAAGCATATATGATATATGCTTCAGATACAATACCACTTCAGTTAATTTGTGTTTATGCTGTAGATGTATTCTTTCGTTGAATAAAGTATCACATAGTTCTTTGTTTTCAGGTACTTGGAATGCCCTTTTCTCCACCTTATGCATATACTATAAATTTAAAAAAAATATTTCATTAATTATACTAATAAATAGTTTGAATTATTATTTATACAATGCAATATGTTTTTGTTTCCTTAAAATGCTATAACGCTAAGTAAAATGTAAGGAAACACGAATGTTAACTTGAGTGTGCCTTTTGTTCTTATAAGTGTACTTCTTAAAAATATACGACAGTTGATTTTTATTTTCATAGATTAGTTAATTTTTAAACGATTTTTTAGCTTACATGTTAATGATTTTTTGCTGTTGTTTTAATATTAATGAATATTCCAAAATATCAAATTAATCTTTTATAAAGTAAAGTTGTTTTTTCTGAATGTATTTTCCTAAGTATTTTCCATGCCATTTAAATGCTTCTGAGTAATTTTAATTATGTTGTAAATAATATTATATGTAATGAAAACAAGAAACAATGATATTACAATTTAATTTATAGTATTCCCACTATATGTGTAATAAATAATTCTGCTTGATGGATCAAAAACCAATTTGTATACAGCATGATAAAGGCTGTTGTTAAAAATAAAAGTATATATGATATATGCTTCAGATACAATACCACTTCAGTTAATTTGTGTTTATGCTATAGATGTATTCTGAAGTTTAATAAAGTATCATATAGTTCTTTGTTTTCAGGTACTTGGAATGCCTTTTTCTCCACCTTATGCATATACTATAAATAAAAAAATATTTCATTAATTATACTAATAAATAGTTTGAATTATTATTTATACAATGCAATATGTTTTTGTTTCCTTAAAATGCTATTACGCTAAGTAAAATGTAAGGAAACACGAATGTTAACTTGAGTGTGCCTTTTGTTCTTATAAGTGTACTTCTTAAAAATATACGACAGTTCATTTTTATTTTCATAGATTAGTTAATTTTTAGAACATAAATACTACATAACGTCTTTTATTATCTCTAACAGTAATTGCCTCTCACAGTGTAGTAGAAATTTAATAAGTTTATACTTCTCAATTTTAGCAATTTCTACACCCAATCACAATTGAAACAGAATAATATTCATAAAAGAATTAGTTTTCATTATCCAGTTTGTATTTACAAAATCTTGAATGTTTCCTTCAAAATATTTTAAAACAAAAGAGTAAAGTATTATTTTAAAAAGAAAATTATTCTACGAATGTTTTTAACAAATATTACATACTGCGGAAATATAGAAAATTGATATTTTATAAATAATAAACGTAGAATAAAATAATAAATATAAAAAATGTTTATTTATATGCCATACCATTAATTTCAAAATAAATGTTACAACGTATTTTAATTTTACGTTAATGTAATTAAATGTTCGAAAGAATAAAATATTTATAAATATATTTTTCATATTCTGGCTTTAGTCTTTTAAACGATATTAAAATTTCTTTCTAAAGACAGAAGATGTAAAGAAATTTTAGTGAGAAATATCATGTCTAATGCAAATTTTTAAGTATTTTAAAATTTTTATTATATTATATTTAAAATTATTGTTCATTACGATATAATTAACGGAAGTAACTTAAAATTGTATCAATTGTGCATAAGTGAAAACGCAATTTTTGCAATGGACCATTTGCTATTCAAATTATGAATCTATGTTGACGAATTGATATAAAAAAAATGTTAACTATACACAGTGGTTATAATTAAAGTTACCCTGTTTAGACCTACGTAGAGTCCGTTCTGATGGACAGACATCAATGAAAGTTGGTATGCACGTTCACTCTTGATACGTATACACTTGGTACGTATACACGCACGTATACACTTGGTAGATCACGGGGGAAAGAAATCTGCAATAAAATGCAGTAGTACAAATTTCGACAAACCAATTGAGAAGAGGGTGCATGAAGATAAAAAAACTCAAACTGGAAACACAAAACTTTATTTATGCACAGCATATGTTTAATGTGCTTTCCATGTTCAAAGCGTGTTATAGCGTATTCATCAGTAGCGTGAAGGGTTTTTGATCAATTGCAGCAGCGGGACGCTTTGAAACCAGGCAGAGTCCGTATGCTTCAGTGTTGCCAGATTGGTGACTATTTTTAATTCAGATTATTTGACTGTTAACATTTTTTTAAATAGTATAATTCGCCTTATTTTTTATAATTTTAAATATATTTTTAAATAGGACGAATATTTCTATTTCAAAAAAGCGGTGACAATCAACAATATGGGGACAAAAAGTACCCGATATGGCAACACTGGTATGCTTCTTCCATAGACACGATCTTTCAGTAATCTCTACAGCCAAAAGTCACAGGGATTCAAGTCCGGAGAACGAGGACGTCAAGTTGTCGGAAAACTTCTCCCAATTACCCGATCATCTCCGAAGTGGGCACGAGCAAAGCCGCCTCAAGACTACAAGCCAAACACAAGGTTTCGTGACGTCACGACGCGGGGCTTAGATCAGCCGTAGAGAGCACATGCGTTATTAAAACATATTAATTCTTTCCTCTATATTTCAACTTATTATCACAGCATATAGGAAAAAAATAAAAACTTATAGTTTAAAGACTCTAATTAAGTGCTTTTTAATCAATTTCGATCACTCGAAACAATAATAATAACGATAACACAAAAACAATATTTATGAAATAATACCACTGTGTCAATGAAAATGAGCATCAGAATTAAAGTTACATTAAAGAAAATTCGTTCGTTAATGAAAAGAAAATCCCAACTATTAAATTTATTTTAGTAGACAGTTTCTATTATTTATTCTACTTTGAAATTTAGAAACAATATCAATTATCTATTTGGTATATATTCAAAAACAAGACATTATGCATTATTACATACATATGTAAATATAAATTTGTAGTTTAAACACATAAATCGAATTATTTTGCTTTCAGTTATTTCAAAATAAATAAATAACAATAAGTGTGCCAATTAAAACCCACATTTAACTAGTCGGATGTACCAATCCCAAAACTTTCTTCTATCTCATACATGTTAATACTTCAAAATTCGCTATCACACTGCCAAAATTAAATGGCAATCTATGCATCTCATGAGGATTCTAACGATATGAAATTCCGTGCATTAGTTCTTGAGATATGACTATCGCTGAAATGGTCTAAATTCAGCAAAATGCTGCCTAGCAGCGCCACCTATTGGGTGATTTATACCAAATCCTAATCAGCAACAATTTATGTCAACGTCTGACTGAATCTGAAGTTTGGAGAAAATCCGTACATTAGTTTTTGAGATAGAGCAATAGCGAAAATCGTGAAAATTTCAGCATAGCAGCGCCACCTATTGGGTGATTAACACCAAAACCTAATTAACAACAACTTCTGTCAACATACAACTAAATCTGAAGTTAGATGAAAATTGGTCCATTAGTTCTATTGATAGAGCTATTGAGGCAATCGTGGAAAAGGCAGCAGAGAAGCGCCACCTGTTGGGCGATTTACACCAACACCTAATCAGTAGCAAGTCATATCAAGGACTAACTTAATCTGAAGTTTGATGAAAATCCGTGCTTTAGTTCTTAAGATAGAGCTATTGGGGAAATCGTGTAAATCCTGCAAAATTCATCATAACAGCGCCACCTGTTGGGCGATTTACACCAAAACGTAACCATCATCAATTCATATCAAGGACTAACTAAATCTGAAGTTCGATCAAAATCCGTGTATTAGTTCTTGAGATAGAGCTATTGCGAAAATCGTGAAAAATGCAGCATTGCAGCGCCACCTGTTGAGCGATTTACACCAAAAACTAATCAGCATCAATTTGTATTAGGCACTAACTGAATATCAATTTTTATTAAATTCCGTGCATTAGTTCTTGAGATAGAGTGCCCACAAAATTTGTGTCACATACACACAGACAGACAGACTCACAGAGTCACAGACAGACATTTTGTAAAAACATGTTTTTTGGAATCTCTGACCCCTAAAACGTGTAAATCCGTTGAAAACCGGAATTCGAAAATTTTCATGAATCCAATACTTTCTTCTTGTAAAGATAGAAGAAAGTAAAAATTAAATTAAAGTGGAAGAAAAGTGAATGTTAAATGAAAACAAATTCAAGTTGTGTTATATTTTTATTTTAATCGGGCTTGAAATTATACAGTAAATATCCTATTAAATATTAAGTGATTTGAAACCTGCATATAATAAATAGTAAAATTAAAGTATACATGAAATTAAGTATTCTTATAAATAAATTTTCGTACTGTAAACTTTACTTATCAAAAATGGGTAATTTTCACATAAAATCCATTAAATTAAAAACCACAAAACTGTTATAATACTAAAACAACACAAGTTCATGAAACAGAAAATTATTATTTAGTTTTGTATTAGTTTGATATATTATGTAACGTATAAGCAATAGATTTTTAAAAAGTGTATTGACATATGAAGAAAAAAATAAAAGAAAGGAAGAAAAGACTTTCATCAATTGGAATTAAAATATTCCTAATTTATGTTCATTTTCCTCGAATGTTTAGGTAATAGCTGATTAAAAAAAAAAAAAAAAAAAAAAAAAAAAAAAAAAAAAAAAAAAAAAAAATCGAAAAACACAAAAACCTTCCACAAATATAAATATTTCATTTCCAAAATAATGTTGTGTGGGTTCTTAAATGTTTGTTCACATCTTTTAAGCTTAAAATAATCAATTTTTATGAGATGAAAAGTATTTCCTGACTAGATCTAAAAGTAAATTTATAATTATAGAATAATAATTTTATTTATTGTTACTTTTAATTAAACATTAAAATGTATATGAAAACACATAGGATTTTTGCGAAGAAGGTGGGGGGGGGGGCAACTACTGTTTTGCATAAGGGTACTAACAACCTTTCCTCTAGTCTTGTAAATAAATTGTTTACATTTGTGGCAAAAATAGGGAGATTCAAAAGCATTATCCCCATAGCTCTATTTACGCAGTACATAAGCATTTATAATTTTACAAAAAATTATAAAAAGAATTTTTATTAAGATAGCAAACGTTTAAGATTAAAAAACAATAAATTGATACATGTATATCGATCGGGGTTTGCTTTAAAAGAAGTAAACAACATAAAAATGCTATGTATTCACAGCGACTTTTATGAAAATTTCTGAACAAATTAGAAAGAGAGGATGGTGTGACAAAATACAAATTAAATGATATAAGTCTTGACACGATTTAGGGATGTTTGCCATTTTAAATTATTGGTCTATGTGGAACGAAACAGAACTACAATAATATAGTTTCGTTTTGAGACATGGTATTATTGATAGAATCGTACTAGGATTTGCTAGTTAATTTATTTCAAAGAAATTAAAAATAAAAGATTTTGAACACAAGAAATAAAAATTGTGCTGATAGCATATAAATATAATTTGAAAATAAAACTTACCTTGAAAGAATGTGTTATCAGGCTGAGTAAAACACACGTGCACGTAAAATAGAAAGATACAAAATTCAAATGTTCGGGGCTGGTGCGTTGGCAGTTAGCCAGCCCCGGGCTGTGACGTCACACGTGGGGGGATGAAGGGCGTGTCTGGCTTGTAGTCTTTAGGCGGCTTTGGCACGAGGTAGTGCCGTCTCGGCTCGGGCTACGTGAGGAGGTGCACTATCGGGCTATGTGAGGGGTGCACCATCTTGCAAAAAGACGGTAGTCTCTAAACACTCTCGCTCTTGTAAGGCAGGAATGAAAGCTGTTGAAAAAGGTCGCAGTAACGTGTACTCATAATAGAACGTTTTTTTTAGATCCTGAGAAGTGTTCTCCTTTAAAAAAAAGACCAATAATGATATCAGCAGTAAAACCACATCATATAGAAATGTAATCGGGATGCAAAGACTAATCATTCACAACATTAGGACTTGCAGTACCCCATATGCGATAGTTCTGAGTATCCACTGCTACGTGTAGGGTAAAATGCGCGTAATCCGACCACAAAGTGGTACAAGATCATGCATTGTCAACGGCGTTTCTGGCCAAAAACATTCTCGCAAATTGATTGTATGCGTCCGGGTATACAGAGTTAAGCGCATGAGTCCTCTTTCTTGCAGCACACAAAATTCCCCAGTCTTTTAGAATTTAGTTACCGTCTCTTTCAAAACCTGCTTCGACATTGTTCCTTTTCGTTACTTTCAAGGGTCGATATTCTCGCAGTAATGTTGATAACTGGCTTTCTAATAAAACAACTTCACCAGTAACAATCGTTCTTTCTTCTCTAACGGCATGGTGAATAATAGCTTCACGATAGTTTTTTATTTTTATTGAACACATACATCAGACTTGTGTGCTTGACAACAGGGCCCGCTTATAAGTCCTCGTCGATATACAGGGACGGGATAGCACAAGGAAATTTACACCACCAGATAATTACATCCTGGGGGCTCCACAAACAGTGTGCAACGGAACCGGCAGGATTTGAACCCGGCCCCACCTACGCTCTCAAGTGATTAGCTGCGTGGTGTCTTATCCAGTCAGCCACGGAGAACCCTTCACGACAGAGACTACTGGCTTTTTAAACCGCTCCATATATTGTAGATGTATCCTTTCTTGTAGACTAAAACTGCCATCTATAGTCCGAAATTTGAATTACTATTTTTTATTGCAGATTTCCTTACTCCATGGTCCATATAACGTACATACCAAGTTTAATCGATATCTGCCTTTCAAAGCGGTCTCTATGTAGGCCTATACAGGGTAACTTTAATTATAACCTAACCTGTATATTAACTGTTACCATTTTAATGAGATATTAGTATTATGTGCGATAAAACCTATTCCTAATTTCTTTTTAATAAAAGACTATTCTCCAAACAGTTACTCATTAATTATTGTGCAGCTTGTTCGTTAGTCACGAGATTGTGTTTTTTTGTATCTCAGTTCTAACATTGTTATTTTTGTATCGAAGCAGGAATAAATGATTTAATGTAATCATGCTGTTAATTGCAGTTCTAGAGAAAAACATTTTTATTGAATATCAGAAAATAAATATTTCATTTAGGAAATAATATAATATGAATTACAATAAATCTTCCATAAAATATATTTCGATACAAACTGTTTTCCATAATACTATTATTCTAAGAAATACCTAAAGTATACGTTTTGCTATTGCAAAAAATGTTTGAAATGAGATATGAAAACGTCTTTTATTTCACGACATTATTTTATATATTGAACTCAAATAACAAATACTTCATTAAGTTTTCCTCACGATGTGGTGGGAATTGAATAATTATGTTGTACTCGTTCGCAATTTTTGGAATTTTTATGACTAGACTCTCTATACAAGTTTAACTTGTTAAGCAGGTTCCAATCTAGGTTCATTTCAACAAAACATAAAATATTTAAAACTAAACTATAAAGTAGACTATACTAATAAAGTAATTTTTAAACCCTGTGTGCCTAATGTATGTGTGATTGAAAGTGTGAGTGCGTGCGTGCGTGTGTGTCGGGGAGGTCTACCGAAAATCCAGCGCACATAGAAGTCTCAATATTTGAGTGATGGTAGCTCAAGGCAGGTTATGATACGCGTAAGGCTCGGATTTTGATTTTTTTTATAATTAGACGAGATACTAATTAAAAAGTCATTAAAAATTGCATCGAAAATGCAGTATTCCAAAAAACGAACAGGCACTAAAACAAATAAAGAAAAAGGATAAGAAGACATATTTCTTTTACAATAAAATAGTTCTTTTTTTTACGAAAGTTTTAAACGGTCTGTAAAACGTTTATATTTCAAACCGGTAACAAAATCAAAGAGTTCGGACAACAAGAACAATTTTTCTTTTCTAACTATGAAACGATCCTCAGTGAAAAAACAAGGAAATGTCTTCTTTACAATGCTTTTATCACGGTATATCAATATTTTTTTTACGAATTTTTCATTTAAAAATATAAATTCATACAAAATCGTTTTAGTTAGTCATACGAACTTGAGAATTGTTTAAGATTATTATACGGGTTCGGGAAACGCTACACCGTTACAATAACGGGTTAATGGTAAATAATACAAATTTTGGGTTTGTTAAGATTATTATCTCGGGTCTGAATGACGCAGGCGGGTCAGCATACTTTCTAGAAAGTTAATTTAAGAAACAGTGTTAATTATTTATATATGAGAAAAAAACAAGGTTATAGTTATAGTAAATTGTTAGTTTCCAAAACAAAGCATTAACTTTTTCTTTATTTTTACTTCAATATAACTTACTGTTCTAAATAGTGTAGTATTATTTCTTTGATTTTTTTCTTTTTATAAAGAAGCTTTTGTATAAAGAAAATAATTTAAAAGAACTTTAAATTGTATGTGAAATAATAAAATTGTGCTGAAAAATGCAGTTTTTAAATTTATTTTAAAAGAACAGAGAATTATTTTTAATGTAAAAAATATCAGAGATTTAAAATAAATATTCTCCAAATAATTAGTGCTTTATTCATAATGTAATATTTTTATTATCTTATCTGCTATTCAAAATGTAAATCTATAGCGACGGACGTGAAAAATGTAAAAGATCAATATTTGTATTACTAATTCCATTTTACTAAAACATGAGTTTATCTATCCGATAAAGCCTACATCTAATAGATAACTGTTTTTATTTAATTTACTTTTTATATATAATAGTTTAGTTTAAGCACGCTGTTAATTACATTCTAGCGTTAAACACATTTCGATTGAGATAGAAAATATTAGAAAATGCAGGATCAGGAATAACAGAGTAATTTTTCAGAATAATAGAATTTTAGGAAAGGATGTTGAAAAATGCATATAAATTTAATCAGCGTGAGGATTGTTTTTCGGTTCTAATATATTATTTTATAAATTTACTTAATAAATAATTAATTACATTTAAAATATTACTACTAGGGATTATCTTGCACGCAACCCGTTTTCTGCGCGATAAAATGTTTCTGGTTTCATTTTATGATAGGTATGAGGTCCGTTGAAATAGTTCTAAAATTTACAAATTAAGTACGTTTATTTAGGTTGCACATTTATTTAGTTTTAACGTTTCCTAAAATGTTCTTACAATATTCAAAAACATTATTTCTTTTTATTAAAAAAAATTACTAAGTTTGTTAGGGAAATTGGAAATTCCGAAATTTTTAATTTCAAAAATTTCCTATTTTTAAATCCACAAAATTATTACCATAAAAATGATTAACATTAATCTGTGTTCAAAACCTTTCTTGATATAATTCTACAAATACCTAGAAATAATAATTATAATTTAAATAATTTGTAAACAAAATATTTGTGAATTTCTTGAAAGTCATAAATACTAATTCCAAAGATAATATAATCATTGAGTTCTTATCATATTTTTTTAATGTTGTTAAACTTATAATTGTATAAATAGCCCTTTTCCAATAACTTTAAATATTTGATAAATTTACATTTAAATGAAGAGATTAAGAGAGGGAGACTAAATGATTTTGTATGAAACAACCAATTTCCCTCATTTATTAGACAATTTAAAGACTTGTTGTAATAAGTATAGAATATAAAATTAATAAAATTTTGCTGCTACGAAGCTAAAAAAAAATAAATGAATTTTAGAAAACTTGAAAATAAGATTCCTGATATTTTTTTTTAATTAATGACATAATTACTTCCAGTCTAAAAAAATAGTTGTTTCGAGCAAATTATTTTCATTGTTTTTGTATTCTCCCAGAGACAATTATCAAACTAATTAGATGCAAAAAATGGATTATTAATTGCAGCATTTGCATAAAATAAGTATAGCTTTTCAAGCATAAATAGAAATCCCCTTTATGGAGGGCAATTTAAGACAACAATCAATAAAATTTAATTCGAATTTAAATGCAATTACTAACAAAATAATTTTAAAAATGAAAATATCTAGGACAAATTTTTAATTTTATTATAAAATTGTTTCATACAAAATTATTTTGAATACATAGAATAGAAATTTTTACAGTTCAATTAGTAAATGTTTTATATAAGACTTTTCATTGAAATTAAATCTGATTATACAATATACGTATATAGTTCATTTTTACTCTAGTTGCTATTATTACTCGTTTATGCTACTTAGTGCATTTAGGTTATTGAGTTTTTCTAATACTATTTGCCTCTTTATGGATCTATGTTGATCAGCCTTCTTTCTCTGTATGTCTGTACAGGATTTTAAAAAGAAGAGCAGTTGCGTATTAATGCATTTTCTTAATTTTATTTTTTATAAAATATACTATTTATATATTTTCATAATATTTTACGTTAATTCTGTGTTAAGTAAAACTTATTAAGCACTAAAATAATTGTATATTTGTTTTTAATTAATTTGCCTTAATTTCCTTTAACTGCATATTTAAATACAGTGTAACTTCAAAAATCCGGCATCAAAACCATCTTTTCACTTCCTTTTTCTTTTATACTTTCGAGTTATGGAAGAAGCAAAATAGCAATTCTTTATGAATAAAAAACTTAAAGATTGGAAGTAAAAAAAAAAAAAAAAAAAGAATATTTGACTTTTCTCCTCATTTGTCAGAGGCGATTATTTTCTGAAGAAATTTTCTGGGCGCTGCACAGTTGCTTAGCTAGGGAACAACTTTGCAAACAACTTTTGCGAATGTATGGCACAATATTTGGCCTAAACGAATTTCCGGCAACAGCGACATCAATGATGAGGAATATTTTTCTAACTTTCACATTTCCAGTGAAAAGACCGCAATTTATGAGCTGATTGAGCGCGCAAAATCTGAAAATGCATTAAGTGTAGAAAAAAGAGATATAGATGATTAGCTAGGCATTGACGAAAATGCATCAACAACGAACAATTTGACGGGCAGTAGGATCACTGACGTTGTGCTAAATAGAACCTCCGATAATGCTAGTAGCAGCTCCGAAGACAAGGATAAATAACTGGCAGAAGAAAAGGTGTCACTGTCACTAGAAAAATGCATAAGTTTGACTTGAGAATTAATATCTGCTGTAGAGAAACAAGACTGTATTTCCGAAATAGACATTTTTCATTTGTATAAAACACACACACACAAAAAAAACCTTTTCAGAACAGACAAAAAAATTGAAGCAAACAAAGTTGACATCGATGTTTCCGAAATTACAAAAGAAGAAATAATTCCACTGTGTATTAGTACTTTTATTTCTGTAACATTGGAAATATCAATTAAAGTAAGTTCTTTTTTTTTAGTTATCTTACATAATTGTCACTTAATAATGAATTAAATTATGGCTAAAGGCACCATTAAAAATATAGTACTATTTTTGATATTCCTAGTTACTCTTTTGATATTCCTTCAAAAATCCGTAATTATCAAAAATCCAGCATAGTCTTTGTCCCGATAATGCCGGATTTTTGAAGTTATACTGTATATATATATATATATATATAAGGTATCACCTATTGTTAATCAGAAATACATCTGGATTATTTCGGTTACCAGTAAAGTTTGCCCAATTTGTCATGAGTTAGTCGATTTAATAATGTATGGATAACACTTCATCATAATCTGTTTTCTTTAATTCTGTCAAACTTCGTCAAATTCAAAATATTGTGCTATATACTGGAAATTATATTTAAGAATGGTAGTGGTATTTACTGTCTAAATTGTCTATCCGTGCTGCTTTCTCGTAAAGCATCTAGATTGCTGTGAGATATTTCATACTGCTGTTCTTAAAACATTTTACTCTGATGATGTGATACAGAATCAAAATATTTTTAATTATCAGTAAAGTCAAGGGAGAAGGATCAATGGTATTTTATATATGTTTCTATAAGTTCTCTTACATTTTCGATGTGATGCGACGTTTCATTTCGGAATCGCTTTTTCTGTAGCTTGAACTAAATCTAGGGTTGATTCAAATACTGTCGTTAATATGTTGGTGAATATTATATTAATAACTAATGATAAATTCATCCGGCTGTAGTTTTTAACATTTTCCCTCTTCTCTTTCTTGTAAATTAAAAAAATCGATCAAGCAACAGACACATTAAAAATGGCATTTCTTGGTTTTTAGCAAATGTTTCTCTGGTTTCTTTGATAAGATTATTTGGTAATCCATTTTCCACAGACCACTTACTTTTTTCATAAATTTAAGGACTTTTAAAACTTCATTTATCATCACTGGTGTAATATTTTCTGCTTTCATTTTTTAGCTTCCATTACATATTTCCCTCTGTCTTTGATCTTTCCACTCCATTCTGTGATAATTGTTATAGAATTTTCCAAAAATACTTAAGATTTCATTAATGTTTTTAGTGATTGCTTCATCAACACTTCAAAATTCAAAAATAGATCATTTTCCAACGAAGAGTTTTCTCTTGTTTCATTTTCAAACTTTGACCTTATATACATATATATACCGCAAAAAGGATTTTCTTTTCATGTTTCATATTTAGATGAAAACTAATTTAGATGATATGCCAGAATGCTGATATGAGATAGCTGATATGAGATGATGGAATTTAGATGATAGCACTTCGTAACTATTTGTAATTAGACTGATAGGAGAATGTAGTTTTTCTTTAGTTAAATTTGAAGTTGAGTTTACATTTGGAAAAAATGTTTGTGACCCTTTTAGTATATTGATAGTCGTCTAAGAATAATTAGAAAATATCAAATAAAAATAAATGTTATTGCTAATAAGAGTAATTTCATTTCCAGATTGTTATTTGTATTTTATAACAAGTTTAATGTTTAGTTTCCAAAATACTTATCCTTTAAAATTCCGAAGAAATATGTGGTTAGTTCACGTGTATTAATAAAAAAGTAATAAACTTTCTCTTGCCTCAAAATGAATTAATATTTGATAAATAAAGTATGACTAGCATTAAAATATTCTAAGTTTTCTTCATTTGAAAAAATAGATAACATTCATAAGGGAGCGGCACGATGACACGATCACTTATCTTCTTTAAAACGATGAGTAAAAGGAAAACTTTGGGAATCAAATTTCAAGATTAGAAACTTCTAATGTTGCAAATTGAGAATGGAATTAATCGATACAACTTAAACTCTACCCTAAGGGACATCAATCCTTTAATAGAAAATTGGATGCAATCTTTTTAGTAGAGACTTAAGGAAATTCATTTAATTTTTATTCTAAAATATTTAAAACTAAAAAATGGCATTTAAATTACACTAGCAATACTTTTTCCAAATTGATTAAAGTGAATGAAACTTTAGATAAATATAAATAAAATATATCGATTAAATTAATTCCGTTATTCAAAATACATTCAATTGTGGATAAATTCATGATGAGGCTGGATGAGATTGTAAGCAATTTGTAGTACGTTTTTGTTTTAAATTCATTGAAAAAGGTTTTTTTGTTTGAAAATACTTCTTAAAGACTTAAACACCATAATAGCTCTAAACATAATCTATAAACACAATAACACTAGCCTGAAAAATTTGTGTTGGGTTATGTTTTTTAGCTTTTGATAATTTATTCTCATGTATTTTATAGAGATGAAACCGAAAATGGCTTTCATTTCTAACCATCACATCGGGATTTTTCGCTAATCGTAAATTTCAAACCTAAAAAGTAAAAAAAATAGCGAAAATCTGATACTATAAAATGGATGTGGTGGTTGTGTTTTTTAGTATTTGATAATTTATTCTTATGTATTTTATAGCACTTAATCTGAAAATGACGTACACTTTTTACCATCACGTCAAGATTTTTCACAAATCGTAAATTTCAAAGTTTAAAAGAAACAAAAATAGTGAAAATCTGATACTATAAAAACACATGTTGTTGTTGTGTGTTTTAGCTTTTGATAACTGTTTTTTTTTCTGTAGCGCTGAATCCGAATGTGTCCTATATTTTTGCCATCACGTCAGAATTTTTTGAAAATCGCATTTTTTTTTTTTTTAAACAGTCGAAACGTAAAAAGATTTTAGGTGAGTTCGTTATTATATAAATAAGTAGCACATACAGTCGCTGTCTGTCCGTCAACCCGCATATAACAGATCAAAACTATCCAACCGAATGGTTTGAAATTTAATAATTTAATATACGTAATCGTTGCAGAATTTTGTCGAGTCATTTCAAATTTTATGGAAAACGAATCAAAATTTAAAAAGATATTAATAAAAGTTTTCTTCATTCTATTAAGTCCTATCATACGTAATTAGTTCGACGATACCTGATGATAGATAATGATTCTCGATCACCTCGATATATATATGTGTGTGTGTGTATATATATTCATAATAAATTTTGTATTATGGCATTTTTGCTTAACCTCAGCACCGCCGCGAACTAATATATCCGTTCACTAAGCTGTAGGTTTCACTGCAATAGAGTCATTCTTTAAATTACTATAATTCTACAGATATAACCCAGTTTTAAAAGATTAAATTATGATTAATACTCCCAAGGTTTATATGACTAAAAGTAATACAAATTTTTATATCGTGTTGGAAAAATAATATTTTTTTAACATTTAAAAATAATTACAGAGAAAACAACAAAGGGAAAAAAGACCATTTTCAACGTTTAATATCTTAAAATGTATTATATTCTAAAACGCAATTAATTTTTGTTGGGGATGAAAGATATAAATATGTTCTTTTATTTCATGTATTTAAAAATAGCATGATGCAGATTTGGCATTTATAGGAGACTCCAAAGTATCAGACGAGCAGAAAATTGGTATAACAGTTTACGCGTAGAATTACAAAATAAATTTTGCAACTAGAATGAAAATTTTCGTGTCTACTCATGTTTTAAATTGCTATAATTTCCCTGAACCTAAATAACTTTGTATTTAAAGCATTTCTATATTATTAATACAAAGTTGTATTTAGCTAATATAAAATTTTGAAAATTTCAACAGTAATCACCTACAAAAAATAATTTTTTGAACAATAAAAAGGTAATTTTAGATTCAGTTTATACAGGAAAACATGAAACATATGTTTTGAAATTTTCAGGAAAAAATATTGAAAAGTTTTTGTAATAACGTGCGCGTTATGCCGAAAAACGTCATTTTGAGAAAAAAGGACTTCAAAGTATCAGAAACGCCGCTTCAGCTATTGATCTCATTCTAAAATCCATAACTTCAGTTCTAATGGGAATTTCGAGGAAACAAATATATCCAAATATTCTGAAAATGTAGGAGTTTAAAATCTAAAAAATTAAAATTTCGAAAACTTTGAAGCTTTAAGATTCTTGAGATCCCTTAAGAGTGCAACACCTATCGAACTAAGATTTGAATACTTATAAAACTTGTAACAGTATAAACGCACCTCATTTGTCACGTTTGGCGTACAATATATAACTTGTTTTATAATAACTTATTAATAATTCGGCTTATACTATACATTTTTATTGCTCAAAATGTAAAATATAATGTATTTAAAATCCTTGAAATTTTAATCCATTATGTAATTTTTTTGGACCTCTCAAGCTGCGCCTCACACTTTTTCTTAAATGTTCCCTATGTGGTTTATCTCGCTGCAACATCCAGCAGTAGTCCACCATTAACGGAAACACCTCTGCAATTTGATAAAGGCCAATTACATTTTAGGTGGTTCCCAAATCGCCTGTCAAGTAGAACATTATAAATCACTACAGGATCAATGGACCCCCTCATAACAGCCCTAAAATATTTCTCTGTACTAGAAAACCCAATATAGGGAAAAAAACATTGAATAAATTATTAGGAAAAAAATTTCAATGTATTATATAGTACATAGTTTTTCGCTATTTTTTACTTTATTACTTTGAAAATTGCGATTTGCGAAAAATCCTGACGTGATGGTTAAAAATGAAGGTATTTTTCGCATTCAGAATTAAAAATAGGTAAAAATTAATAATCGAAAAAAAAAGACACAACCGTCACATCTATTTTATAGTATTAGATTTTCTCTATGGTTTTACTTTTTAACTTTGAAATATACGATTTGCGAAAATTCCTGATCTGATGTTAAAAATGAAGGCCATTGCGAAAGATCCTGTGGTGATGGCTAATAGTGAAAGGTCATTTTCGCATTCAGCATTAAAAATAGAAAAAAATTTAACTACAAAAAAAAAAAAAAAAAAAAAAAAAAAAACACACAACCATCACGTCTATTTTATAGCATCAAATATTCGTTATTTCTTTACTTTTTATCTTTGAAATATACGAATTGCAAAAAATCCTCATTTGGTGTTAAAAAGAAGGATATTTTCGGATTCAACACTAACAAATACATGAAAATGAATTATCTAAAGTTATTAACCACAAACATCGCAAACTTGTGTAATCTGTAATGAAATAATCGTTCTTGTTCAATTGTTTATAAAACGTTAGCACTTACTTCACCTACTTTTTTTTTTTTTTACGCTTTCCAATACAGTTGAAAAGTGTTTATCAATTCGTTTTTTCTGACCATCTGTCCACGCTCTAGCTCACATAAATATACTTGGCTTTTAATGCAACTAAAATATGTTAATAATACTTACCATGGCAAGTTTGGTATTGTTTATAGTTTAGCATTAATGGATCATTTACAGGGGCACTCAAAAGAAATAGTATATGGGGAAAAATCATCTGAAGCGTATTTTAATGACATTACGCTATTTCAAATGTTTTTGAAACTGATATAAATCACTGAATTTTACTAAAAGGTGATTACGATAGAATAGGCCATTCATAGCTATTGCCGTTCATTTACAGATGCACACAAAATAAATCGGTAAAAAGTTTGTGTCTTTGGGCAATCATTGCTGGAGATGCGTTTTCAATTTCTGTATGCTCTTTTAACTAATTTTTGAACAAATTTTTTGCATGTTATTTGTTGTACATAAATTCTATACCTCGTATACAGGGGTGCACAAAATAATTCATCTATCATTCTCTACCATTCTCCTTATTAGTGGAAATAGCTGAAAAGGAATTTTCTGCTAAAGGTATGTATTTCATAACTGAACTAAATTTTTACATGCATGTAGTTAATAGATACAACTGTGTATATCATATACAGGTCTGCTCAAAGAATTCAGGTAATATTCAGATTGGAGATTGGAATAGATGAAATTGAGTTTTCAAATGTGTTATGCGTATCCCTATGGTTGAATTGAACATATTAACTAATAACATATATAATATATATAACTTATTAAACCGTGTCGTTTTGTTACATTATTCTGAAAGTGTTACATAATCTATGCTTGATGCATGATTTTTGTTCTTTCTTGTTAACTCTAAAAAAAAAAAAAGCGTTACTGTGTGATTCCAATAAGAAAAGCTCTAGGTGGGGTTGCTGATTACAGAGATTTAGAAACATGTAGGGACTAGAGAAAAGAAGTTTTCAGTAAAAGAGAGGTTACCACATTTGGCAACTATTTTAATGGTTTTTACCCATTTGTTTCCTTATATATCCAGATCATATCATGTTAAAGTGTCAATGGATAATAAGAAATGTCTCCAGAATCCAAATATAAATTTAAATGAAAAATGTCCGTTTGAAATCCAGTGGGAAATGGTAAAATTAAAATATGATCCTACCCATTTAGCAATTTTTTGGTACAAGTGATCGAAAGTGTTTCAGACAATTACAATTGTAAACAATTGCACAGATTCTTTTTTTGAATACATTTGTATTTGTCCCAACATTAATCAAATTATTATTTTTTAATAAAAAATATTTTTTTATTCTAAACGGTTTTTCTCAATTAATACGTGAAATATATTTGTATTTTTAGTGGCTAACAAAATTTGATTGTAAGTACCTGTCGGTGTTGATGGAGAGATGATAAAAACCGCGATGATTTATGGATTAACTCATTTAATGAGTACAAATTAAAGACAAAAATGTCAGTCTTTCTTAAAACGAAGTCGAATGCTCCTTGACAATAAGGCCGAGACGAGATCTGTTTTTTAATATATCAACGAGAAAATAGTGCAGATGCTGACGGTATTAAGTCTAACTTGTCATTTTCAAATTTTCGACTTATCCTGAAAATCATATAAAATATAAATTATGAAAACCCAAAAGCTAGAAGTTGTAAATGATTTACATATTTTTTTTTTTTTTTTTAGGATCAAAACTATGCACAGTAGTGTAACTATCTTTTAAATGATATACGTGATTAGATTGTGGTATGCAATGTACAAACATTTTTAATACATTACATTTTTAATGAATACAACAGCGGAATTTTGTGTAGCTAAAATTAAATATATATCCATTTTCATAGTAAAGTTACATTACATTCTAGCTTTCTTTCCAGTATATATTGATCAGAAAAGTTGAAATTCGTCAAAAAGATCGTTACATAATCAATAGTGTCATTTCATATTCATCCTTTACAAATATTTCATGGAACGTATGAAAAATGACTTATTTCAGTAAAATAAAATGAAATTCTATAACTTGATTAATATGTAATAATTGAATAGTTATTGAAAACTGTTAAATGATCTTATTTCTTCCACCAGCAAGATTTAGTGACAAAATGACCGAACGCGAGCACTAGCTTTATAAAAAACACGCTACTACTCACGGGTTAAAAGAGCCAAAAGTGAAGCAAAGATTGAAACAAAAAGTGCCCCCCGTCCGGACACCTATGCTATTTCACTCTACTACCTTCCAGAGTCCAAAGTGAAAGACCAAAGCGACCAGAGTAAAAGAGTCAAAAGTGAAGCCAAGAGTGAAACCAAAAGTGCCCCTCGTTAGGACACCTATGCTATTTCACTCTACCACCCTCCAGAGTAGATGATACTTTTTAGACTAATGCTGCGGCAGTTAACATTCACTCGTTAAGGTTAACATGTGACTTTTTTGAAAGAGAAGATACGTTTGGTCAAATACTTGTGTTCCTAACCACAGCATGGAAGTTATTTGTTTGGTCCACAGGTTCTTGCTAATCCTGTCTGTCACGACTATTGGTCTAATGACATCGCGTGAAGTTCTATGCATGTTGTTCGAATTCTGACTTTTACTACTGTTGATGTAATTAAAAGTATTGCTACGTTCAGTGTTATTCAAAAGATTCTATTGTTCTTAGGTAAATATCCTTTAATAAGGGCACTGTTGATAATAATTCTATTGTATCATCCAAAAATAAAATATTGTATCTGACGTCCAATTAATGACCATATTTTTATTTAATTACCTTTATTTATGGAAGTACAAAAGTAAGAAAATATTTTCAAATAGAAGAAAAATACAAGATGTAACCAGAAAAATCTGTTGTCATTAACTGATCGTAACTTTATGATTTTTCTTACTTTCCAGGTGTAAGTAATTGAATAGAATGAGTGTACAAAAATTAAACTTTGAAAAAAGAAAATCATTTTAAAATGCCATTGGAAGTATGAAAATGTAACAGAAGTACAAAAACAATATAAAATGGAGTTACAGACAGATTCACATAATCGACTTAACAGTTACTCGGATAAAAGGTAGAGTTTGAAACAAATGGAACTTTTTAGGATATTCATAGACAACGTTCCGGAAGACGAAGCACATCAACGAGCTTAACCAGTCAAGAAAAAGTCCCGAAAAATATTTTGAAACATTCAAAAGACAAGTCGTGAGATTAACATCAGCAAATCAAGGTCCATCGCATTTTAAAACGTTGTAAAAGGAACATCTGCGGTAGAAAGAAATGTTATATATATTATGCAGATTATTTTGCAATTTAAATATTAATTACACGTGAGAAAACTAATTTTTCTAAATTAGTTTTTAGAAAAACACTAGCAAAAAATCCTCTAGGATCCTCTAGGAATCCTCTAGGAGGATTTTTTTGCATTATGCAGTTTAAAATTTTAGATCAAGAACAGCGGAGTTCTAGTAATCAGTCACCATCGATAGTAAATATTAAAATGAATCACTTAATGTTTAAATCATATTGAAAGGCAGAAATAATAAATTTTAGAAAAATTAATAAATGTCTGTTAGCATTGATAAATTTGCAAAATGATTTTGCGATTAGTTTCTTTTTGCAATGCACAAATTCTTTAGATATATATTTTATTTTCTGCTAGTCAAACTCTCGCAACCTTCACATGAATTATCTTCATTTATATAAAATTATTTTTTTAATAATACTTGGCCAATTCTGTAGCATTTGTGTTTATGACTAATCATTTATCGTGGATTGATATGAAATTACAGATAACATGTAGTAGCTATCCTTTCCTTTAAAACACTAATGAATCTTAATTATGATAAATAATGAAATCTAATCAATCTTATTTGATCGGTAATATATTAAGTTGACTAACGTAATACGAGCACCATTATTACTAACACTTATTTGGTTCCTATTTCGTGATTAATTATGCTATTGATTCAGAACTCTGGAAATACATTCTGAAACACATAGTAAATTTATATTAATTTGACCTACTGTACTGCAATTGACGCTTTGATTAAGTAAATTGTATACCTGCTTGATTATATATCATTCGATCAACTTATTTTCGTATTTATTTTTTAATCCTTAAGTCTGCTAGCTACTCAGCTTCCGAATTCCCCTCGGTAATGTTTGGACTATGGGTATTTCATGCATTTTTATATTCAAATATCTCCTGAGGAAATTAATATTTTTAACTCCTTTTTTTTCTTTCTACTCTTCTATGTACATCTATAAGTATGTCTCTTTTTTTCTTAGTTACCAAAACATTTCTAAAATTTACGCTTAAGATACACATAAATTTTTAACGCCTGAATTAAAATATTTGAACAATTTATTCAACTCTAGAGAGACTTGATTACATTAAAAAAGAGAAATTAAATTAAAAATATGCGTAAAAACATTTAATTAAATGCAAAAATATACAAGAATAGACGTTTCGTGGTGCTACGCACAGTCTCATCGGTGTAACATAGCAATAACAGAACATCCAGACAATGGAAAATGCCCTAGACACAGTCAAAGTGAAAGTTAAAGTTATTCATTTCAAAACACGAAATATTCCTTCGTAATCGAAAAAGATTCGTTGAGCGTGTAAAGTTATAGACTAGAAAAGCAATTTTCCATAAATAATGTATAATGATACGCGCTGCAGCTATTTTTCAAAATGAACGAATTTTTGAAAGATGGGGTCCAGTTCAAAGGCATGCTCTGTTAATTTAGAATTTAGTGCTCCATTTTTTTAATGCACTGACATACTTTTTAAGTCTTATCTCCATCCATCTACCAGTCTCACCCATATATAAGTTGCCATAATCACTGCTTGGAACTATATAAAAACACCGGTTAATTCTGTTATGTCATATTTGTATTTGTGGCTATTTGAAAAAGAACTCAATTTATTAAACGGTTTAAAGGAAACCCAATGTTATACGATTTCAAAACAGATGAAACTTTCTCCGAAACAGTATCGTAATATGAAAAACTGACAAAAATATTAGGTTTAAACCATTGAAAAAAGGGGGTGTTGTTGAATTTATAAACTCCAAAGTTTTCTTGAAAATTATTACCGAGGTGAATTAGGAAGCTCAGTAACTAGCAGTCTTAAATAAGCTTGCACGCATATACATCTCGATAGATATAGTACATTCAGCTACAAAAAGATTCAAATAATAGAACTATGTTTTTGGCAGCAATTAGTGACATGATTAATACACTACGTAAAGCAAATCATTATATTACTACAGATCTAAATAAAAGTCTGTGGATTGATATTTAGTCTTTTAGTGTAATTCAATAAATATATCCACTTTAAAAGAATTACATGTAAAAAAATCAGCAAGTATTAAAAGACCAACGTAAGATTCTGTTCCTGTAAAATTCCAGCAGTTAAAGATTGTGATTTAGCATTTACTGTTTCCAGTAATACAGTAAGCTTTATTAGAACAAAGTATTAAGAATTTCGTCAAATATATATTATGGGTACCCGAAAAAATGTCTTCAAGAAGATTCGTCGAAAAAATCACGCAGTAGATAATTAGGGAGTTAGGGGAATAAGGTTATTCCAACTGATAGGAAGATTATTTATTTATAATTTTATTTACTGTTTTAGCGCATTAGGAATTTCTATTTTAAGTCAGTTAGAGCGGGATTAACTTTGTTTTAGAGACTCCTAAACTGTTTTGCATATCACAGGATCATTAAGACAGTGATGGCTGTCATGTTCGGAAGAGTTCGTATTAAGAAAATCTGACATAAATCGTGCCCTTCGAATAATTATGGATCATAGATTTAATATAAAAAGCTTAACCCACGAGCGGGATTGTTTGCAGGACATAAAACGTGTGAGGTTTCATCTAGGGTACTCTGCTTCAAGATCTAATTTGCATCAAATTTCACTGCACCAATTTTACGATTTATTATTTTGCTAAGTGTTGCATGTAATTTTGCTCTCGCGCGCGTTTGTGTATGTGCCAGTATATGTCTTTATGCATGAATGTATTACTTGCACCACACTGTACCTTTGCATTTATCTACTTTTTGAGTTTATATATCTGGACGTCATTACAAGAATTACATGCTTTTGTATTATACTGGAGAAGTGCATACAGAGCTTGTATTATTCAGTTAATTTCCAAACTTTTATTTTATCGTGATATGGGAGTTCCAGGTGTAAAATTAAACGCTTGATCGAACAGTATAACAGACCTACTTAAAACCACAGGTAAAATTATTTCATACTCCTCTTACTTCCAGTAACATTAAAAGGGTTAAGTTTGCCATACGACCACTGAAGTAACCATTGGTCCACTTAATTGACATTTGAATAAGATCGTCGTGGTGAAAATCTCAGACGTCCTAAATTATGTAAACAATAATGCTCAGCTATCAATTTAAGGTTTTAATGGTTATCGTGATTCATAATCTTCTCTGAAGAACACAATATGTGTCAGATTTTTTTTTATGTGAACCTTGTTGAGCATTTCAGCTATAAGTGCGCTGAATTTAATGGTCATCAGCCGAATAATATAGAAAGAGTAGCATCACAAAGAAGTCTTTGGAATGGATTCATAAAAGCTTAGCTCGCTCAGCTCAATAACAGATAATCACTCTTGGCTCTACATGATGAATGAAGTCCTGTATTCAGTGATACTGAAATTTATAGGCAATTATTTGCAGAAATTCCTTCGAAGCTTCACAAGTTGATTGATATCAAAGAGGATTTGTGTACAAACTGCTTACTACATTAAAACATGTAGATTTTAATAAAATCAAATCTATATTATTTGAATACATAATACAATGATTATAAAAATGTTTTTCGTTCGATGGATAGGTAATTTCAAGACGCCGTACTTAAAATTCTTAAATATAGAAAAATAAAAAAGTTGTGAAATCCCTTTATATGAGGTAATCTGTGATATTCTGAGTTTTGTGCTATAGCGCTAATAGGCATGAGGTATTTCGTCTCAAATTAGCCGAATTGTGCAAACATTTCCCTTTTTTTATGTTTACGGAATTTTGAAGATTTCTCCGAATTATTTACTGTTTAACACTATTATGCAAACATGGTACTTGGAAATTTATTAGTGCACAGAAAAAAAATAATATGAGACCTCTCTAAAAAAATGGCGTATTTCATTTATCATTTATGGAACGAAATTCCAAATTCTTGCAGTCGTAAATCCAAAATCCGTTAATGGGTCTTTCAAAATAAATCGCTAATTCCTTCAATCGATTACTGAAAAAGAATTAAAATCGTCAATTGATCGTTCAAAAATATCGCGAATTTCGCCAGTCGAAAACTCGGAAAAATCGTGAATTTCGTCAGTTGGCGCTGTAAACGAATTACTTCAATAAATTACTCTAAAAAATTGGCAATTTCGCCCATTGGATGGGCAAAAAAAAAGCATTTTTGTTAATCAGACTGTGAAAAATCCGCATTTTTCGTTATTTTGGCAATGGAATAATTCGAATTTCGTCAATTGGTCGTTTAAAAAAATAAAAAATTTAAACCATCGTTGCTAAAAAATCGCGACTTTCGTCCATCAATATCTGTGAGAAATCGCGAGTTTCGTCAGTCGATCACGGAGAAATATTAACAATTTTCAACCAGCTGCATCAGAATATTGCGAAATAAGTTAATCGGTCGCAATCAGTTCATCATGAAAGTCGCAAGTTTTTCATTCTGTGGATAAACAGTTTTCTTTACGAACAATCTATGACAAAAATCGTAATGGGTTTTACGCTTTAGTTTTACTCCAAATCCTTCAAAATTTCCTAGCAGATTATTTGCTTTGAATTTGCATCTAGAAGTTTATTGGTATTTCATTTTAAAGTCGTGAAAAAAGAATTCTTTAATGGTCCTGTATTGCGATTAGTATGGCAATAAATGTATCCAGAAACTGCCCTGAAATTTTACTTAGTCCTTGGACTACACCTGGATCTATAAATATGTATTACTTGTGGAAAATTGGTTACAGTTTTCATTTAAAATTTACTTTACATATTTTCTGTGTGTTCTATAGCTGAGATAGAAAACAGAACCGTATTCAGAGCGGCTACACGCGACTATTTTACTATTTTTATTTTATAGTATATTTCTAATGCAAATGTTGCCAAACAATATATGTAAGATTTATGGTTTGAGAAATTGGCCAGAGATAGAATTAAAAAACAGTCGTCAGTGGCAGCCCAGCGTATTGGGTAACCTTGGATTTTATAACTGAAATGTGTATAAATGATAATTTATAGGTAGAAATTGGCCTTAATTTACATTTTTTTTAAGATCAATTTTTTATAATTCTTATTTTATCTAAAATAATTAAAAAAAATAAATGTTGATATGATTTATTATGATTCCGGGTATATGTATGTACTTATAAGGCAATTAAATATGAATTATATTAAAAAATTAAAATTATAGTTCTGTTTCAATAGTTCTTAAAGTTAGTATCTTCTATTTCTTTCTATTATTTCAACATCCATTGATCTGAAGAATTTGCAAAGGGATTTAAAAATAATCTTTTTAGAGATAAAAGTACTCTGAAAAGTACTTTCGAATCAAATTTGTATCAAGAGGGATTTCCAATAAAGACTAAGGAAAATGGAAAATAAGGTTTTTTTGGGGCTGCGTTTGAATTTAAAAAAGAATGAAAAAAATCGCATCATTATATATAATGGAGAAAATTTAAAAGATAAAAATAGACAAAACCTGATTAATTTTACGTCTCTTAAAATATTCCTATGAGTTTTTCTGTTACGTATTTCTAAGGGAGAATAAAAGCTTTAATTTAAATGATAAAGTTTTTTGGAATATAAAAGAATTCATTTTAATTCTTT
The DNA here is from genome assembly GCA_963932465.1 of Maratus speciosus. Lineage (NCBI taxonomy): Eukaryota > Metazoa > Arthropoda > Arachnida > Araneae > Salticidae > Maratus > Maratus speciosus. Next base: position 78,405,207 of record OZ010791.1, on the reverse strand, counting down.
GTTCACTGTATTTTTTACTGATTTCCACGATTTATAAATAATTACATTTTTAAAATACCGAGGATATTCTATTATATTTATACCAAAATTACAAATTGATAATGAAATATAAAAATGTATTCATTATATTCTATTAGAATCATACCACATTCAAAACTTTCTACAGTGGTTAACAATTATTTTGCAATATTACATATAGAGCAGCCTCAGTTTTTATAACGCTTTGTTATTAGCCCCTGATATGCTATTCCTTTCTCCCAGCAATTAAAGTGTCATCTCCAAAAAATAGTTCTCCGTTGTGTAAGTCAACAATAAAACAAAGCAGACGTATCATTGTTCTGTTAAATACTCTACTGCAATTTTTTTAACTTCTAAGCATCGTACATTTTCACGTTTTATACCGTCTTATAGGAAAAAAAGTACTTTTAAATGCAATTGGTTTGAAAATTGCATCTCAATTTATTTTTATGGTATTATTATTATTTTTAATTTTTATCTTTGATGTTGGCAACTTCATTTCTGTAGAAAGTAAAGGAAAAATAGTTGGAAAAAAAGTAGATTATTATATCTTTTTGTTGTCATTGTCCCATAATAACTGAAAAAATGTAAATAAAATACGTACTATTTTGAAAAAATATAAATGAATAATTTGTGATAAAACATGGAGCTATTATAAAGTATATTAACTTTAAGTATCCATATTAATGATAACAAACAAATGAAGGCATGTGAATCATTAGATAACCGATTTTTTTATTCGAGTTTCTTGAATGACGACATAGGTTTTTGCTGTGTTTGTGTATTATTATGCGATACTGACGTCCTATGCATACTTTTCTCCAGATATTGTTTAAGACTGGATTGTAAATGTGGAATTCTTCAGCGGATGTGAATGACATCCTTTTATATAAAATAAAGGGTGTATTTTAAGTCCTAAAACTGAAATACGTTTTGTACTATCTATATTTATATACATATTTTTTTTCATCGGTGGCGACCCTAAATTCTGAAAAAGCAGAATTCCTGATTTCTAGTTTGATATATTTTGTTACAATGTTCTTTTCTCGTGCCAACCTTAAAAATTAAATGCTACTTAAACTGCAATTTCAAAGTAATTTATATATATAATAATAATATATATTATTAGATGTAATAATATGTTACAATAATTTGAGTGTCTACTTTATTTAAGAAATATGCATAATCTATATTTTTAGAGACAAATGTTACTTTTAGTTTACGACCTTTTATTTTTAATATTCTCCATTTTATTACACACTAGCTGTCCCGTCCGACATTGCATGGGCCTTTGATAATAACCGTAAATGAACCTTAAATTGGTATTACTTTACATATTTAACTCGATTTTGTCGGAATTTATATTATTAAATTAAAAAATAGCGGATAAATATTTCATTTTTAATGTTAAAATCGTCATAAAAAGACTTTTTCATTTGAGTATCAGGATTTCAACTGTCGTTACAAAATGCTTTTTTCACAAAAATATAATAAATTTCACAATCAATATTTGTCCAAATGCTTGAATATTTAGATATATGAAATACGTGATAGCTGACTGTGTCAAAAATCAGTATTTGCTGGTAAAATGTGTCGAAATAACTGCAAAAACAAAGGGGTGGGATTCAAATTCAACGTTTAAAAAAATGCATTTCAATGTTTCGAAAGCCCGTTTATAATTTTCATTTTAAGATACTAATATTGAATTGTAAAAATCAGTGTTTTACATATTTTTACATATGTAGATTCTGTAGGCAGAAACATAGAGATGCTTTTAACTTATGGCGCGTAACTAATTGTGCTGGCAGAATCTTCCCAGAGAGAGTGCTTCCTTGCCAGCTTCCAGACTTTTCGACTTATTTTCTTTTCATCAGTTAATATATTTCTATTTAGAAGTGAAGCCCAAGAAAATATTTACTCTCTGCAAACATGTAAATATTTTAAACTTTTGAAAATATCGTATCGTGTATGAGGACCAATAATTAGAAACGCTCTGACTGCCACATTATTGTTAACCTTTTTTACACTGCTGAATTTAATTTCAAGTCATCATTGCAGAAGATGAAAAAAAATGTGATGTACATCCTTTGTAAATTAAAGGATACTTATAGAATGGGGATTGAAGATAAATATGTGTAAAACCGAGCATTTAACTACGCCATAAAACTGATATTAAAACTATAGAGGAATTCAAATAACTTGGATCTATCATTCATGAAGATGGTTCAAGCAAAAGAGATGTTGAAAGGAGAATTGGTGGAGGCTGTTAAGCAATAGCAATGTTGATTTCTGTTCTGTGGAGTAGTAATATTCTCTCTAAAACTAAATGATTGATATATAATACTATTGTGCGAAGCATTTTACTGTATGGCGAAGGGGCATGGACATTAAAACTACGTCTAAAAAATACACCCCTCTCTAACGAAATATACGTCCGGCGAAGATTGGCGAAAAAGTCTAGACTGGAAAAAATTAAACAATTAAGAATACGTGAAATTGCACGAGTCAAACCAGATGTGGTTAATACATTCGAGTATAACAATGTTAGATGGTATGGACATGTTCGCAGAATGAAAGAGAAACGCCTTCCAAAAATCATCTTTCAATATAGTCTGGAAGACAGATGTGGGAGGGGCAGACCAAGGATGACTTGGGACAGTTCTGTTCGAGAAACAATGACTATATATAAGTTAAAAGATTAGAACACTCTGGACGGAGAGAGATGGAAAGGATCTCTCAGAATTATTTTTATAGGTCGAGGAAATACACTGTTTTGTGGAAATTCTTGAAGAAGTATTTAATTTTATTTGGATGGTGTATGTGAAGAGGAAATTTTTAAAATTATTTGTCTCTCACTTTCTGATATCAGAAAATGTGCACGAAAGTAGATGGACAACATTAAATATTTTTAGAAAATGCGTAATTATATTTAATTAAATTCATTTTAAGTATGTTTGCGCGGAGCTAACAGTAGTAAATCACAAAATATTATTCCTAGTCACAAGTGTATACGAGTTTTACCTACAATTGAGTTAATTTTGCTTTAAACCTTTATATCCCAAATTATGAATTTAAAAAAATAAAATCTCCTCGAAACTTTTTTTCCGAGCATAACTATGATAAATTAGAAGATGTAAGCACTAAAAATAAAAGATTTAATTTTTCTTTTGTTGATTACGGCTAATTACTTGACGTGGTACTTAAAAGTACAGTTGGTTCATAACGCTTTTACAAAAATCTAGACTTTGGAAAAAAAAAAAAACTATATCCAATTTTTCTTATTACTAGGTTGAGCAAAAAGTTCTGGTAAATTTGTGAAAGTTGCTTTGTTATGCTCAAATTAACAACAAAAGCAGCAAGGACTATTCTTCAAAGTAGAGACCATCATAGACCACGAATTTTCTGCCATCGTTTTGCCAGATTCCAAAATTGCTGGAAGTACGTTTGTCGCCGCACCCTCACCCTCATTAATGTCATCGACGGCTTTCAGAATCGTTAGACATTTTCTCCAATAATGGCGAATTAACGCACACAAATTATTCTGATTAGTAGGCCGAAATTCCTGAAATCTTATAGATATACTTACCACTGGTACTCCTATATACGATACAAATTCTGGTAACTATTAAATTAAAGATTTCCCAGAACTTTTTGCTCAAATTAATATTTCAATGTGACTTATCCTGCATATATGTGGTGTACATATGTCTATGATGCATATATGACTAGGTTCGGATAGTTTTTGTGCATCATGAGCGAATATCTTGTCAGCAGAAGAATATTCCACAGTTGTAACACCATCGTCTGATGGAAAGCATAACTGAAAGAAAATTGCAGTTGTAGTTGAAGAATACACGAAAGGGATCATAAAATGCTAAAAAATATTTTTAGACTTTTCTTTTTTTATAATTTGTAATTTTTTTCTATTCTGTTTTATAAAAATACAATATTTTTCTAAAGAAAAAAATAACATATTTTTTACTTTATTATTCATCAATTTCATACATAAATTACGCAATATCTTCCCCTACATTGTATCAAAATCCACCTGTCTAGCATCCCAAGTAAATATATGCATTTTTATGCAATAAATGTATTCAAACGATAAAAATGTAAGTAAAAATCTTGTTCAAAGTAATCCTGGCGGTACTCAAAAGTAACATCTTTAAATGTGCTTCGTAAAGTAAGCAAACTTTTTTTTTTTTGCATAACAGAGTGCAAAGGGATCTATTTAAAACAAGTGAAATATATGATACCTTTAAAATTTAATATGTTTCTAAGCAAAAGTTGAGATACCATGTCAGACAAGAAAATGGAAGGAAAATTAACACCACATGCACCAAAATACCTTCGTGAACAATTTTGAGCTCTCAGGATTTGCTATTTCTGTCTAGTGATAGGGTAATTCCGGGATTTATGCCGCACATTTTTTTGAATTTGTGTATAAAGCCCCATGGTGGATATAAAATTTAAAAAATCATGCTGTGCTATTTAATGTTAAATATACAACGCGTGTACTGCGACAAAAAAATTCAAAACAAATTATTAATATTTTAAACAATGTTTTTCTAAAACATTACACTGCGGCGCGTTACCCGTGCATTCAGGCTGAGACGCCGCACTTGTGCGGTAGTTATGCCGCGCTTGCAATAAGAACAAAATGAAATTATAAATAAAACTATTAAAAAAAATATTCATATCTGGACTACAATTAACGATGTAATTAAAAAATGAAACTAAATGAGTACAATGAAACGTATTAGTAGATTGAAATTAATAATTGTTGCCTACTTTCACTATTAAAATTATCGACTTATTTTTTTTTTACATTAAATTTTAATTGTTATTTCAGCAACAAAGTAACATCAATGCATTAGAAAAGGAAAAGAAAAAAAGTAAAATTGTGTTTACATAATTTATTTGTTAATCCTTTTGGGAACGGTGGCTTTTACATAAATTTTATCCGGTTGGTACCACTTTTTTAAAAGAAGTTACCTTTACTTAACACTAGAACGCCCGATGGAGTCGTTTCGACTCCAAATGTTCCTAAAACACCCATATCTCTGAGAAATTTTGATTTTTTTTCTCCCGCTTCCTTGACTTTTATTATTTTTATAATCTCTATTTATTCTGAAATTTATAAATTATTTGCACATTTAATAAATTGATAATGAGGCATTACCCCTAGAACGCCCAACGGAGTCGAATCGACTCCAAAGTAAGATTTGTAAAATGCTTTCATTATTTTTGCGTAACATGACCTTGGGATTCATAATATTTTTATCTGTTATCAGGAAAGTAAATGTTTTTACTCCTCTTTTCTCTACACCCCTTTTGTTGAGAAAAATGGTTAGTTCCATGCACCTGCTGAAATGATTGCGTACTGCTTGCGAAATTCTTTGTATCATTCGAATTGAATTTTTGTTTCAATTTTTATCAGTCTTGTGTTTCAGCATAACTAAGCAACTCCGTTCTTCCTGTTTATTAGAAATAAAACATAATGTCACGGGAAAAAATTCTAACACCGGACGAAATAACTGCTCTATTACGAGAGCTTTCAGATAATGAATCTGAAGGTGGTGAGTTATCAGAAAATGAAAACGAAATTCAAGAAATTAGTATTGGAAATAATTCATCAAATTCCGATACAAATGAAGATGCGCTAATTATTGCATCTGAAAGAGATGGAATTCATGTCGCTCCAGATGGCACACAATGGAAAATTTGTGCAAATAAGAAAATTTCTGGAAGATATCATGTGTCAGACTACTGGACCAACTATTTATGCTAAGGAATTCGTGAAATCTTAAAGCATTTTGAGTGTATGGTGTTATTTGTAGATTAAAAAATGCTGGAACCAATACAAAGATGCACAGAAACAGAGGCAAGACGTGTTCTTGAAACCGATAACTGGACAGTTACGTTAGACGAGCTATATGCCTTTATTGGAATTTTGTATGCCCGAGGTGCATGTGGTGCAAATGGAATTGATATTCATTCTTTGTGGTCAAACTCATGGGGTTTGAATTTTTGCACTGAAACTATGGGAAGAAATAGGTTTTGTGAAATTTTACGCTTTTTATTCGATTTGAAATCTACTAGATCTATACGCTTAAAAACAGATAAATTTGGAATGATATCTGATATATGGAATGGATTCACTGAAAACTGTATTGCCTGTTTCAAGCCTGGTGAAAATATAACAATAGATGAACAGTTATTTCCAAGCAAAACGCGTTGTCCTTTCACGGAATTCATACCTTCAAAAGCGGATAAATACGGACAAAAGTTTTGGCTTGCAGTAGACCTTCGAATAAAGTACTTTCTGAATGCGTTCCCTTATTTAGGCAAATGTGAAGAACGGCCTTCAGATCAAACTTTATCAGAATATGTAGTTATGCGATTGATGCAGCCATTTCTAAACAAAGGCATTAACGTCACGGTTGATAATTATTTCACGTCACTGCGTTTGGCTAAACAACTGAAAAAGAAAGGTACTAGTTTAGTAGGCACTATGAGAAAAACTAGGAGAGAAATTCCAAAAACTTTGAAAGATTCGAAAGATAAATTATACGAAACAAAATTTCTAAAACACGAAGAAACCGGTACTACTCTAACCGTGTATCAAGGAAAGAGAAAGAAAAATGTTATTATTCTTATCACTCTCCACCCATTCATTGATATTGAAAACAACGAAAAGAATACCCCAGAAACTGTTAGATTTTATAATGAAACTAAGTGTGGTGTTGACGTTATTGATCAAATGGCTAGGAAATATTCAGTGAAGGCGCCCTCCAGAAGATGGCCTGTGCATACTTTTTACAATCTCTTAGATTTAGCAGCAATAAATGCCATGATCATTTTTAAAGAAGTTACCGGAGAAACAAAAATAAGCGGACAAGCATTTATTCATTTATTAGAAGATGAATTGCGTCAAAATTATACATCTGCTAAAAATAAACCAACAAGAAAAAGACTCGCTGATACATCATCTGAAACAAAATCCCTAAAGAGAAGAAAATGCGAAGTAAAACAATGTAAAGGCAACATGACTTTCAATGATTGCATAACATGCAAGAAAATGGTTTGTAAAATATGTTTGGCCAAAACTGACTGCACTCGCAAAAACTGTATTTCAGATTGAAAATTCGAAACGATTCTGTAAGTATTTCCTTTGAAAATATTTTCCAATTTCTTAAAAATGCGTATATAAATATTGTTCTTTCAATTGTGATACATATATATGAATCTTAAATTCAAATATAAATATTATATTTACATTCTTCTATTCATTTCTATGCGTTTCGTTTATTTTTTCTCTTTTAAAACAGACAGGAGTCGAAGCGACTCCCGCGGGCGTTCTAGGGGGAAAATGGTAGTGGGCGTTCTAGTGTTAAATAATCATGAAAATGCTCAAATTAAACAAAGCAAATATTACTTTTGTTTTTTACTCGTGCAAGAAACAAATTTTGTAAGCTCTTTATGAAGGCGCTTATATGCACCTATGGTCTAGAATGGAGTAAAAGTCCTGTTTTTTCGACTACAATCTACAGAAAAAGTGTCAAAAAAGTACAGTCTTTATATAACTACATTTAAACACATGATGCAACGAAGCCAATTACACTTCCTCTTTTTTGCAGTAGTTTGCCAAGAACGTCTGCGTTACGCGTAATCCAATTTTTCATTATTATCATCTTGACTTGTATCTTTTTTGCACTTCTTACTTTTTATTTTCCCCTTTTTCTCCTTTGGTTTTTGTAAACTTGATAACATGCCTAACATGGTTAGTCTGTGCAGAAAGAAAAGGAAAAGGTGATAACACTTAATCATCCCGTATAAAAGAAACTGCGGCATGTATACCGGAATAGCAGTGCGACATGTATCCCATTTTGCATGGTGCAGATGTCGGTCATCACAGTTACCTGCCATCGCTAAGTGGAATGGCGTAACCATACACACAGTACTCTATACAAAAGCTACACTTAGTTTTGACTTCGAAATCATGCATGCATTTAGTAATTAGTGTATGGAAAGTATTTAAACATAACGTGTTTAAAAGTTTGGACAGTGAAATCATGCACTTACGTCAAATTAGGGATTGTATTTCTACAAGTAAACATCTAAATGGGATTCACACTATACACTGGTTAAAATAATCTCATTGCGCACCTATACTGTGCGTTTGACGACCATCTATCGATAACTACAAGAAATACAAGGTGTGCGGCATCTATCTCGTATGCGGCGACTCTCCCGGATTTACCCTACTATCTCTTCTATTTACTATTGCTTCCTAAATGTACCATTGCGAATGCATTCAATTAATGTCTTTTACATGGGGTAGAAAACTTTGGTACTTCAAAGTACCGTCGGGGCATGAAGGGTTAAACTATGCATCGAAAAATTTGAAGAGTGGTTGTGAAAATGTAACAATGAAATTTTTAAACACTAAATTGTAGAAAGTAAAATTTCAATAAAAAATAATAACACTTTTGCAACATATGTCATTTTTAGCATAATACGAATTAATTAATTAGTAATAATATTATATAATAAATTAATAAGAACAAAAAAAATTCTCAAAACACCACATTTTTTTTTTAATGCGTCTTTTAAAAAGCCTTTTTAAAGATCTGAGTCAGGCGCAAAGAAGACGTGCTGACGAAGAAAGACTCAGATCTTTCGAAAGACTTAGCGCATTTAAAAAATTTTTATGGTGTTTTAAGAAGTTTTTTGTTCTTATTCATTCACACCATTTAAAAATTTGAATATGCAGATTAAATATATTTTTTTCTTTTCTGTTGCAAACTCTTAAAAAAGAATCAAACCAAAAATTATTTATCTGTTTCAATAAATACACCAGTTCGAGCTTTTTACTAAGCGTAAATTAAAGCAGTAATATTTTCGTAATCGGATCCCACTCCAATTTTACGTATTCTAACTAATATTTTGACATTATTTCAGAACAACAAGAAATGGTGTCATTTGTTTATGCGGCATTTTTACGATAAACATTGAGTGTTTATAAAAGTGTATTTTCAAAAAAGGATATCTTTTTGTTTATACTTGTTCTAATTTCATGAAGCACTTCAAAACGTACTTGAACTCGCATTGAACAGTTTAGTCCATAAATAAACTTCAGGAACACATTTAAACAGAGTTACCAGTTTGGCCTCGATTTTTATTCAGAAATTTTGAGTTCGTTACAAAAATAAAGAATAACATTTTATTCTTTATTTAATAAGGGATATTTTGCGATCACATAAATTAAAAATTCTTCTTTCGAAATTTACTGTATGAATTTCAAGTTTTGGATAATATTGGAGACCAAACTGGTAACCTTGCACATATACTGCTTTATTGATACCCAGTATGTTTTTCTGTCTTGAAGAAAACCGGAAGGAATATTGGCTATTATACGTTAGAAAATTCAAATAAACATAATTCTTTAAAACATTGATATTTTTTTTTTTACTTAAACATCCACGGGATTTTTGAAAATATATTTTTTTATTTAAATGTTTGGAGTTAGGATACTTCTTAATATTCTTCCAAATTTATAGCGGAGATCTATAGTTTTTTTCATATTTTGCATTGCAACACAAATCACTTCTTACGCATAAACAGAAGATTGTTTTTGTAATAATTTTAAATTAACTCTATAGAGATCTTCAAGAGACACACACAGAGAGTAAAGCGCATTGTCAATTCTTTTTGTCATTCCAAGCGTCTACCATTTTGTATTTCAGATAGTTATTTTCTCTGTGTAATATACAGGGTGTCCGGTCTCAACGGTGTCCAATGGCTAATTCCTAAACCGTTAGTCATAGATATATAGTTCCAATTACAAAAATGTTTTAAATCAGGTAAAGAAACATTTTAAAAGCGATTTCGGTCAATAAAAACATTTCTTAAAAAATTACGAAATTTAAATTTTTATACGGTCCCCCGGTCCTATAAGTTATATTTAGTAATTTTTTCCTATTACACTGACAAGTAAGACAAAAAAAAGTCCCATTCATATAACTCTAAAATTGAGCGAGTTATGAAACTTTAAAAATGCATGACTTAATGCCACTTTTCTACTCTGAAAACAAATGAGTTCGGCTTGGCTTTGAGGGATCATATACCAAGTGTTTAAAGTATTCGAAGATCTTACTTCATGTGTATCTGCGCTTTGAAAAAAATCCTACAAGTATTATGATTAAGTCACAAATTGGCTGAAATAACATATGTTTTATTTTGTCAGGATTTGAGACTGTTTCTCTTATGATTTCTTTTAACAAAAATTATGTTTTTTTTTTAAAGTTTTTATGTTACTTCAACAATCGTATGTATGTTTTTCCAGTTCAAAATTTGTACTCGAACTTTAACCCACTTTTAAATATCCGATCGAGATTGCATTTTACATACTGGCGCAGATCCGATAACAATCTAATATTATTAAGATTTTCGGTGGTTACCATTTATACTTATTTTACAGGATAAGACAAAAAATTTCGGATAGATTTCTGCCAAAGAGTTTAAGAAAAAGTTTTAGATTAGATAATACAAGACAGCGATTGTTGGGTTTTTTAACTTGTATGTATTTTTTAGCACTGAATCCGAAAATTACCTTAATTTTTAACCATCATGTCAGGATATTTCGCAAATCATAAATTTTCAAATTTAAATAATAACAAAAATCGAATACTATAAAGTAGAGGAGATGGTTGTGTTATTTAACTTTTGATAATTGATTTTTACGCACTTTTTAGCACTGAATCTGAAAATGACCTTCATTTTTAACCATCACGTTAGAATTTTTTTGCAAATGTGTTAGTTAAAATATAGCGAAAATCTCATACTATAAAACACATGCAAAACTTATTATATTTTATTTAATTCAATAATTTATTCGATATTTTTGCTTATCTTGGGATTCTTACAGATGGGTGGTATGATGAGATGGGGGTGGAAATTCAATTTTAACATTGAACTTCTTAACTTTGAAATTTGCAATTTGCGAAAAATCCTGATATGATAGTTAAAAATGAAAGTCAATTTCGGATTCAGCGGTACAGAATATATAAGAATCAATTAGCAAAAGCTAAAAAACATGAAATAACCCAACTTTTGCAGGCTTGTGCAATCTAATAATATTTTAAAATACGTATCATTTTGTAAAGAATTGAGGCTGTTAATTTAGAATAATTTTATTTAACAAAAATTCTGTTTCTTCTTTCTTCTTAAATGTTTATTAAAAATTGTATATTTTGCATCAACATGTTAGAATGATTAAAGATTTCAAATTTATATTGCAATGTTAATTTTACTTCCAAACATTTTTTATATCTGACGAAATTATATTTCGACTAAATTTGTGAATTAATTTAGAAATTTGCAGAAAAAAATATGCTCCAACTTTAAACAACTATTACTCGGTCAATTTTAATCGTAGAATAACGGGACTTTTTGTGTATTACTTGTCAGTGTAAAAGGAAAATTTCACTAAATATAACTTATAGGACCGAGGGACCGTATAAAAATTTAAATTTCGTATTTTTTTTCAGAAATGTTTTTATTGACCCAAATCGCTTTTGAAATATTTCTTTACCTGATTTAAAACATTTTTGTAATTGGAACTATATGTCTATGACTCACGGTTCAGGAATTAGCCATTGGACACCGTTGAGACCGGACACCCTGTATAAGTCTACTTGAATGCATGCAAACGAATTTAAGCTCAATTATCATTTTTTAAATGAAGTTGTATAGGTATATTCTTCACATGTATCTACGAGATAAATGTAAAAAAAAAATGAAACATTTTTCCAAGAAAATCTTCAAGAAACATTTTTGCAAGTTTCGAGAAATTTGCATTTTTACTTCAGTTTAAATTGTTCATCCCTTTCACATTTTTATTTGATTTTCTTGCAGTGAAAACTTTTTTTTTCTTTTTTTTCAGAATGCAATAACTCTATATGTAGATGTGCGAATATTTTCATGATTGTCCCATATATTTGTAAGGCATGAAATAAACTTACAAGGTACTACTTTATTATTACATTACTACTATAAACCTCATTAAACAGGAATATAGTAATTCAGAATGCTTTAGTTTTGCAAATTCTGCAGTTAATTATAAAAATCGTGATAAAATTTGAGTAATAAATTTTACAGTACGCTTCATATTCTCCTTTAGGTAATCCAAAATCAACATCATTGGTGCTTACTTAGCTAGAAACCATTTATTTATGTGTCTTTACCTTTTAAAATAAAAATGAAAATTATTTATTTTGTTTATTTTTATAACACCCTTTGCTTATACAAAATCTACCAATAGAGTCATTTTGTTTTGTTTTTCATTATTTTCATTATTGAGAAAATGTTATGCAATTGTAATTTCTTGTCTAAACTTTTGTATGCTCGCATAATCTAAACCCTGATTCATTTAATCGTAAATTAACAAACTTTTTTTTTTAATACTAAAGGAATACTTTTAGGCATTTCGTATTGTTCTGTAAAAATATATATCAAAACAGTAATTTTGCATGTTTTATATATAAAAACCGTTGAAACCTATTTAACACTAGAACCGCCGGAAATTTTACTGAAGTGTTATAAAAATATTTTACACCGGAAATTTTAATTGAAACTACTTAACTTATTTATTTAACTCATTTCTCCGTGGTACATTTTAAACTTATTTTAGAAAGACATTTCTGGTGATAATCGAAATATTTTTATTTGGTAGCGGTCAAAATGACCACTACGGCGGTTCTAGTGTTAAAAAAAATAACGCAACGTATTTTTTCTCAAATATTTACCCTTAATGATTATTAAAACTAACACATTCCAACGAACCGTGAAGTTTAAAAGCTGTATAAAAGCTTTAGCACTGTGCTTGATTGCACTGAAATATTTGTTTTAAGCATTTGAATAAGTTAGAAAATTCTCCTCTATCGAAATGTATTTTTAAGGAAATGAATTCTTTCAACTAATAAAAAAAAAGTTAATTTACAGCTGACTTATTTTTGTACTCGTTTAATTGTAGTAAAAAAAGTGTTGAAAAATTCAGAAAATCATACAAAGATCTTTGTATTTTCTGAAATGTTGTAGTAGTATTCATAATTTTTAATTGCTCTAAATAAGCAAATTATATGTCAATCAGGATAACTTGGTGAGTTAGTTGTCCATTTTTCGACTAGTTATTAGCGAAATACTGATCAAACCTACAAAATTATAAAACCTAGTTTTATTGGAGTCAGTTATATTTTTTAAGCAAAAATTAGAAAATATGAAGTGATTTATTTCATTTCAACACTTAACCCCTTGGCCGTCAGGATGTGCTACGTACGTCCTATCATTTCAGTAATCATTGACCATGATTTACCATGGTGACCATGTATGTCGTTCACTAGAGAGTAATGATTGCATGTTTGAACCGAATTGGTCTGTCATATGCAGCTGATATAACAGGGCACTAGTCGAAAATGAGTTTTGTGACACAAACATTTGACACCGCATAGCCGGAATATAGCCCTTCATCGGCGAAATTAAGCCTGGAGGTCAAGGGGCTAATAAATTACTCCATGCCTTTTGAACTCTATCATTCACTTAATGGCACCTGTGAAATCCAGAGTCACGTGTATATCACGAATTTAAAACAATCGCATTTATTTTCTTTCTAAAAATCATATCATTGCATGGTTTATTCACCGTACAGTTCTGTTATCTAAAAGTGAGGGCGAATTTTACTTTGTGCTAGATATTTCAATGCACCTGTCTTGAGGCTTGCATTAACCTAGAGTAAACTGAAATTATAAAAAAAATATGTCTTATACGTCAATATGGTAGACTGCATGACGAATTTTAACTTCTGGACTGCTGCGAGTTCTAGCGTTAACACATAGCCATGAAGTATTGCTGTTAGCGTCGTGTGCATGTTTCATGATATCTGAAAGGGTGTGATATAGTTTTATTTCTCTAGATTAACAACCTACAAATAAAAGAATAAAATTCACATGAAATATCTAATAGTCACGAAATAATAATTAATGTAGATTGTTCAGTAATGGACAATGGTAACTCTTTAGCATTTACAGTAAGGACAAACATTTTTATTTACGACCACTACACAATACGCAATAAACTAAATTCAAACTACCAAGCGGAACTTTATGCTATAAAAATGCAATAGGCTGGTTCAAAAATTCAAACTTCATTACCTTCCAGATCATCACAGATAGCCATCTTCATTAGCAACTCTTAATTTGGTTTTTTGTGTCATTACATATTCAAAAATAGCTAGAAAACCCTCTTAACTTTTCCTAAAAAACAGTTTTGTATTTCATGAACTAAATCTCATGTGGGAACTGTGGTCAACGAAAAGTCGGACTCTCTCACAAAACTTTCACATAACTGAAAATGAGTTTAATGAAAAAGTGTATAACTTTATTTCAATTTCAATAGTAAAATTTCGCAACACTCATGGACGTATTTCTCAAAAGGAAGAGATACCTATATTTTTCTTTGCAAAGTTATCCAGATTTTATTTCTAAACACCCAGTTCTAGAACACTTCTTAAGCAGCCATGGCAGTTTTCCAGATTTTCTGAAAATAATAGGAATATATAAATCAACCGTGTGTTTATGTAGTAAATCTTTGGGAATATAATTATATCTTCGGAAATTGTCCACTGATAAAATTTCTATTCAGATTTAACTCAATTAAAACACTAAGAAATAATTTACAAAGAATTCTCCTCGATCCGAACAATTATATTATATTTACAGGGACTAAAGGAAAATTTTTCATACATCTTTTAAAGTTTATGAGAACTGTCTTAAACTGTGTACTTTTCAATAACCTTTAATATTTAAATTCATAGGGTCAGGTGGGGGTCATAAAAACAGGCTTTTCAAATTTTCAGAAGATATAAACATCAGAATTTTTGTGATGTTTTCTAAAATTTTGGGTGTTATTTTACATTACATTACTCTAGAGTACATCCATATCCATTTCAGAAATATTTTTGGGGAATAACACCTTTTCATAACATATTTTTTCCGGCATGTTTTTATGACCACTTTACCCCAGGGGGTGGAATAAAATGAGTAGTGCATGGAATAAAGTGGTCACATTCAAAAAGTGTAATAAAAAAGTAAACTAATGAATAAAAAGTGACATTTTATTATTTACAAACATTTTAAACAACCTTTATAATAAGTTATCTGCCATTTTATTTTATTAAAGTGTAGATTTGTAATGTTAAAATTGTTTGTTGTTAAAATTTGATTCTTCAATGATTTTGATCACACCTGATTCTGGAAAAGTATAATGATTGCTAAATTTGGATTTTTTTAACATACTTTAAGAAAAATAATCAGGTTTTTTCGCAATAAATTGCTTTATTGATTTCTTCATTTCATATATTAGCAACACTCAAGGTCCTATAGATATGGTTTGAGATGTCATCTATAGCGATTATAAATGGATTAAAAATAGAATGATGATTAGGGATATTTTTTGTTGTTTTTTCCTCTTGGAAATTTATGCAACTTTTAAGTATCTCATTCCTCTTGTTATTTTTGCAGATATAATGCAAGTGTTTTTTTCTGTCAATACTGCCCCGATCTTGGACTGGACACATTTCCTTTTCCTTTAAAACTATGTCTAACAATTCTATTCACATCTGAAATGAGTGTAGATAATGTTGCCAATGTAGCTTATTTTAATTTTTTTACATATTTTGCAGTTGGCTTTCTTGATACTGTTTCTTTAAATTCCTTTCCAGGCTTTTTTTAATGGGGGAAAATACACCTAGATCTAATAGTTGTAGACTATGACTAGTATGAGGTAGCAGACAGAGTATTATAATGTGATTGTCGATAGCTTTTTTTCACGGCATCATAATTCACTTATGTCCATCACAATCATAAATAAAAGGACAGGCTTTTGTAAGCTTTCGGTGTACTATCTACTTAATAATATGATCCATCCAAGCTTCAAGTACAGAATCCTGCATCTATCCAGATTCCATGATTCATACAATGCTCCTGCACGACCACCCTTTATCCATAATTCATACATACTCACTCATAAACTACGAATGGAAGAATGTAATAACCACTAGCTGATATACCAAAAGGAACACTAAACATTATCTTTCCTTTGGATTCTGAATTTTATATAATGCATTGCATTGCGTAATTTTTTTTAAACTGGACTATTTTGGCTATCCATATCCATTCCAGCCTCATCAACATTAAAAATTCTTTCAGGACTTTCTTGTGGACCATTTTCTTATATAATACAAGTATAGGTATTAGAAAAAGTATTTAATGTTTTGGTTGTTAAATTAGTTGATGTAACCTTTGCAAGCAATTCGAGTTTAGACTTAGTTAATTCATTTACTCTTCAGAACCTATTAAAAATTAAACCTAACCTTTTTTAACCCCCATATTATAAACTATTATTAAATAATAACTATCTGCTGTTAGTTTTTAATAATTATTAGTATTTAATAAACCGGTCATTGTATATAATGAATAATTTAACTCAGATCAAATATCTATAAGTTAAGCCTAACCCTATGACCACTTTACCCCATGTATATAAAATTATTATGAAATAAAATCTGTGATAAATATAACTTAGCTATAAATGAAAATATGTTCTTGAGATCTGTGTAAAGCTTTCTGAACTGCCAATTTAACAAAATTTGGAATAAACAAAATGCAGCAGAAAAGTTAATTAAAGAGTTAAAAGAACAAGGTGTAATAAAGACAGACAAAATGAGTGCTCAGTGGCTCAAACATGTTACTAAAAATGTGTTTTTGAGTGAGAAACTTTGATCAATACTTAATAAATCTAAAATAAAAAGAAAATTATTCAATTTTCTATATTAGTCAGGATTTTAGCCCTTTTTTTTGAATTATGATCACTTTACCCCGCCTGACCACTTTACCCCACCTGACCCTACGTTTATTTTTTGTTCAATTTAGCTATTCTTACCTATTCATGTTACGTAATAATTCTGCTTCTAACTCCTGAAGTTTTGTTAATTAAAATATGTGTATAATTACCATTCAATCTCTCTGGAAAAGTTTAAATTTAGTTTTCATGACTGCTTAAAAATCAATTTATTCTGCCGCATCTTACTGTTGTAATATTAATACTGTTGTTATTTTTGCTAAATATTGATACTATATTTTATTTTAGTACATGTGTATCTATATTGTAATTCAGTCTTCCTTTCTTTTTTTTAATTGATAATTACTGTGTAACCCTGCATTAACTATTTTTTTTTCATATAATTTGTGTGCATTTATGGAAAATCTTTCATCAAAAGCTATGTGAAACACACATTTTCGCTCGGTCACCCATAAGCGAAAATGCGCAGCTCATGTGATTATTATCGTATATATCTTAAAATCGACGGAACGTAGACCAACCGTTTCCCTCTACGGCTCCTCGAAATTCTGCTGGTATACACTGATATCGATATCACTGTCGAATAGGGATAATTTAAAATTTCTTATTTATATATCTTTATCTTTAAAAATAAAAATGAAAATTATTTAATTTGTTTATTTTTAACACACCTCGTTATTAATTAAAATCTTTCCATAGAGCCATTTTGTTTTATTTTTCACAATTTTTATCATGGAAAAAAATATGCAATGGTAAATTCTTGTCTAAACATTTTTATGTCCACATCATTATGTCCATCCTTGATCAGTTTAACCGTTAATTAAATAACATTTTTTTTAAATATTAAAGTAATACTTTTTGGCATTTTGTGTTTTTATATACAAATACATGTTACATGTATATATTAAAACAGTAACATTATCTTTAATGATTTAAAAATAAAAGCCGAAGAAACCTGTTAAAAAAAATAACCCAACCTAATTTTTCTCAAATGAGCATTTATCCTT
This sequence comes from Maratus speciosus, assembly GCA_963932465.1. Classification (NCBI taxonomy): domain Eukaryota; kingdom Metazoa; phylum Arthropoda; class Arachnida; order Araneae; family Salticidae; genus Maratus; species Maratus speciosus. The sequence continues at coordinate 78,387,265 of OZ010791.1, read as the reverse complement.
AACGATTTTTAAAACTAACAAATCCCAGTTAACCGTGAAAGTTTGAACACTGTATAAAAGGTTTAGTAATGTGCTTGATTGCGCTAAAATATTTGTTTTAAGGATTTAAAAAAGTTAGATAATTGTTCCTTGTCGAAATAATTGTGTTTCTAAGGAAACAAAATCTTTCCAGTAATGAAAAAAAAGGTGATTTACAGCTTTTAATGACTTTTCTACACTTTTAATTTTATTTAAAAAAAAATAAAGTATTGAGACATTCAGAAAATCTTACAAAATACTGTATATCATCCTAAATATTCTAGGTGTACTTCGTTGTTCTAAACAGGCAAATTATATGTCATTGACGATAACTTAATATGCGAGTTATGCAATTTTAGACTGGTCATTGGCGAATTTTGGTGATAATCAAAGCTACAAATTTTAAGAGGGTAGTTTACTCGGTCATTTTTACATTTTAAGTAAAAATTAGAAAACTTGAAGTGCTTTATTTTATTTTTGCACTTAATAAATTACTCCATTACTTTTTATGCCTATCTTCCACTTAATAGTACTTATGAAAACCGGTGTCAAGTGTGTACTACAGAATTGAAACTGTTGTACTGATACATTTATTTCCTTTCTAGAAGATCTTGAATAGTAGATTCACTATACTTTTTTGACTTCTGAAAGTGAGGTAGCATTTTAGTTTGCACCAGATATTTTTATGCACCTGTCTTGAGGTAACCTGATCTAAAGTAACATAAAATTTTATTAAAAAAATATGTCTTATACGTCAAAAATCAAGACGGTCTTACGAATTTTATATTCTGGACTGCTTTGTGTACTCGCTCTGAAACACAAGCAATGAAGTATTTCCTTAACTGCGTGTGCAAGTTTCAGCACAAATGAAAGGGGGTTTCATGAATTTATTTTGTCTTCACTACATTAACAACCTACAAATAATAGAATAAAATTCATAAGAAATATCCAATAATCACGAAATAATACTTCATACGTATGGTTCAGTAATAGACAACGATTCCTCTTCAACATTTACAGAGCAAAAGAATAATAGTTTTATTTAACCTCTCCTTACAGGGTAGGAGAGATTGCGCACATGGGTAGGAGAGATTGCGCACATGAATAGAAGAGATTGTGTTAATAATAACTACAATTAAATTATTAACAATAATAATTACACTTAAATGACATTGTTGTAATGTTTTTTGCGAGTAAATATTATTGTACTAGGACTGAAATTCTCAACCAAGTGTTTAAATAAATAAATAAAAAAAAGAATTATAACAATAGTTAAAGAATTTTTATTTAAGAAGAAGATTTAAACATCAGAAAAAGCAAGCCCCACTAAGATTACAAAATAACATTAATATACGTGATTCTATGTTACTTCATTTTCATTTCCACAGTTTTAATGCATTTTGTTTGCTAATCGAAGTTCTCGTCATCCACAATCGATGCACTTATTGTAGTAAATGGTGCAGCTTTCGTGCAATCACCTGCAACAAGCAATACATGGAATTCAGTCACTGGTCGAAGTTATCTCCTGGTACCATTCCAGATGTTCAATGCACTCATCCTCATAGACCTTCGTTTTGTTCCCATCAGTTTTTTATCCCACTTTTTCTGGAAGAATCTTATTTTTAGCTGTTTTTGTTTGTTTGGATTTTTTTCTTTGGTTGCGGTATCTTTCTTAAGTCTTGTTTTCATGTATATTTTGTGGATCAGTAACATTAATTGCACTCTGTTTCCTTTTTGATTTCGATGGCATGAAATTACTTGGAATAGGTGAAAGCTTTTCCAAAACATTGTAGGTGTTATTAGAAAATTTATTTTAGTTAACAAAATAAATTTATAAGTAAATTAACTGTTCATAAATTAAAAAAATATATATAAATATTTAATTAATTTATTAACAAATATATTATTAATTTATTAACAAAAATAATTATACAAAATTAATCTAATAACAACTGTATTATTAATTTAGTAACAAAAGTTTTATCTGCAAAAGTTTTTTTTTTTTTTTTCAAATTAATTTGTTGCCAAATTTAACTTCAATAATTACTTTTTTTTTTACAAAAACTATTTCAAAATTGATTCATTCATATGTTTTACACGTAATTTGCAATTCATCCAAACTTACCAATAAGCTGCGTAATCCATCCTAGCACTGAAATTTATGCGGAAATGCGCCATATCTCCTAAGTAGCAGATGTGCAAACTCTCCTATTTTGGTAGGAGAGATTGCGCGGCCTTTTATTTAAACATGACCAATTCTAAAATGACTTTTTGGTTTTCGCATGCTTAGTCTAGGTTAGTACCTTATAAGAAATTGTTTAAGATAAAAATATTTTGTAGTACTGACATTCTATAAAAATTCTGACGAACAGTTATGAAAATTGAAGCAATTACTTTCGAGAAACAAAACAAAATAACAATGTTTATCCAAGACTCTTGGAACAAAAAATGCGCACATTTATGTAGACACAGCACTAATGCTGCTGTACAACTACATGGAGTCGCTATGCGCGCACTCTACTCCTTACCGTCGAATCTATTTGTGTTCGATCTCTCCTCGCTTTACCTTATATATATTGCAATTATTTCTCCTTTCTTTTTTATTGATTGATAACACAGGCCTGCGAAATTGAAGTTTTTGAAAAATACAAGAGGAGTATTCACGGATTCTTATGTTATTTGGTGTGCTGATTTCGAAAATGACCTCCATTTTGTCCCATCACATCAGTATTTTTTGTAAATCGATATCGATATTTTTGCTAAAATACTATTTCAAAAGGAATTCTATCGAACAATTTTGCATCTACTATCTGGTAACAATGGTTTTTATCCACGAAAATGCATGTAAAATAATCGGTTCTTGGAGAGGCAAATTGATTTTTTAGTTATCGATTACTTTTTAATAGGTTTAAATGGATTAAAACAACTGTTGCCATATTGCACGAGCCGCCTCAGGTCGAGGGTAAAACAAAAAGTTCCCTCTAGGTTAAACTTTTAGGTAGCTTTCATTACAAAAAGCTACCTATTGCAGCCGTTCGGAGGAAAGCGATTTCAAAAAATTTTGAAATATTTTCATCGATCATCACCCCCAGACCCCAAAACCACCCTCCGTTCAAAATTGACATATATATATATATATACATATATATATATATATATATATATATATATATATATATATATATATATATATATATATATATATATATTTGACCTTTGTCACACTGTAACTCTCGTATTTAAGAACCGATTTGGATGTACTTCGGTGTGTACATAGTACATACCAATATCTCGACCGAGTTCGTTGGCCAGCTTCATCCACCATTTTGTTTCAAAATGGCGGTCATTTAATTTTTTTTTAATTTAAAATTTGAAATGTGGTACCAAAAAATTGAAAATGGAAAAATATTTTTTTTATGTATTTGACCTTTATACAAAGATTCCGGAGCAATTTTTGTTTCGTCTATATCTTAAAAAATGGCTGAGTTATAGCATTTTGAATTTCTAGCGTGGCTGACATTTTGAAACATCCTGAATTATGTCACGCGATAAAAGGCGTATTTATGAACTGATTTCGATGTAACTTCATTTATACATAGTACATACCAATGTCTCGACCGAGTTCGTTGGGCAGCTTCATCCGCCATCTTGTTTAAAAATGGCGACCATTTAAATTTTTAAGAAAAATTTAAATTCTAAATGTTGGAACAAAAAATTGAAAATTGAAAAACAAAATTTTTCTTATATGTTTGACCTTGATAAAAAGATTCGGGAGCAGTTTTTGTTTTGTCTATATCTTAAAAAATGGCTGAGTTATAGCATTTTGAATTTCTAGCGTTTTGAAACGTCCTGATTTTTGTCACGTGATAACGGGCGTATTTATGAACCGATTTGGATGTACCTTGATGTGTACATAGTGCATACAAATATCTCGATCGAGTTCGTTGTCCAGCTTCATCCGCCATCTTGTTTCAAAATGACGGCCATTTAAAAAAATTAACAAATTTAAAATTTAAAACGATATACCAAAAAATTGGAAAGTGAAAAAGATGTTTTTTCGTATGTGTTTGACCTTAATACAACGACTCCGGAACAGTTTTTGTTTCGTCTATATCTAAAAAAATGGCCGAGTTATAGCATTTTGAATTTCTATTGTGGCTGACATTTTAAAACGACCTCATTTTTGTCAAACGATATCAGGCGTATTTATTAACCGATTTGGATGTAACTTGGTCTGCACATAGTACATACCAATGTCTCGACCGAGTTCGTTGGCCATCTTCATTCGCCATCTTGTTTCAAAAGGGTTGTCATTTAAAAAAATTAAATTTAAAATTTAAAATGAGGTATTAAAAAATTGGAAAATGAAAAAGATTGTTTTTATGTGTTTGGCCTTGATACAAAGATTCCGGAGCAGTTTTTGTTTCTGAAAATTTGTTCTTTTGTTTATATCTTAAATAATGGTTGAATTATAGCACTTTGCATTTCTAGCATGGCTAACATTTTGAAACGATCTTGTATTTGTCACGCGATAGCACACGTATTCGCCTATTTCGATGTAAGAAGGCATGTGGATAGTATACATCAATATCTCGACCAAGTGCGCTGGTCAGCTTCATCAGCCATCTTGTTTCAAAATGGCGGCCATTAAATTAAAAAAAAAATTCTATTTAAAGTGAGGTGCAAAAAAATTAGAAATTTAAAAATGTTTCTTTCTTAAGTATTTGACTTTGATATAAGGATTCAGGAGCATTTTTTGTTTGTCTTTATCTTAAAAAATGGCTCAGATATAGCAAATTTCAATATCTAATGTGGGGGACATTTTGAAAAATCTGATATTTTGCCTGCGAATGCACTCGTATATATCAATCGATACCGATGTGGGGGAGCATGTGTACAGCAATTACTAAGGTCTCGACCATGTTCACTGGTTAGCCTCATCCACCATGTTGTCTTAAAATGGCAGGCACTAATTTGGCAGCCAAATATAATTTACTTTAAATAAAAGCAGCTTGGATAAAGCTGACTAATTTCGCGAAATTTTCATTCATAATGATTTAGTATTGATAAAAATTAGTATTGAATCTCCTATATTCGGTTTCCACTAAATTGAGCTTCGTGTGTTTGAATAATATAAGTTGGCTTTTTTAAAATAAGGAATATGAAAGCTACCTCTTCCTCCCGGCACTGGCCGGAAGGACTTTTTACATCAAATTATAATTCAGTTTCTAGAAAACTATCATCTACATACTATTTTAACTTACTTTTTTTAACCCTCCGAGCGTCTTGCAAAAGGGTAAAATTGTAATGTTGTTTTCTTTGCATTTTGTTTTAAATGCTAAGAAAATATGATTCTTTCAACATTATAAAAAAATCTCAATTACAAATATGAATATAATAATTGAGAGTATTAATCATTTTTCAATGTATTTAAAATTCATTGAATCTATAGAATTATATTATCTTAAATAATGCGTGTATTGCTGTGAAACCTGGAGATTAGTGAACGGAATATTACGCCCCAAACACTTAGAGGGTTAAGGCAACGTACATAAAATAAACAACTCACCAAGAGGAGCAAATATTATGTATGTGTACATGAAAGTTTCAAACAAATTTTAAACTGAACAAAAAACAAAACAAAACAAAAAAGATTATATATAAGCACGTACTCTTTTTCTATTAAACTTCTTTTTTATGTTCTTCGTTTATGTTCAATCTCAGGCCTATCTCGTGTTCGTGTTAACATCCAACGGTAACATCCGACAGTAGATGACGAGCTTGATCTTATCCCATCTTTCTTTTGAGCAATCCATAATCTTTGATATCTTGATGGAGCCTTTCATCTTGTTCTTCGCTGACTGATCCTAAATTTGCGGGTGAAAAAGTGCACATGTCAGTGAAGGAAATGTATTTTGACACTTATGGAGCAACCCCACGCTTGAAATTTGTCCATAATATTCATTGCAATTGGTCTATAGTCAGGATTCTTGTAATTACACAGAAATTTGTTGACGACATCTTTGAACGTAACCCAAGCTTCTTTATCCTTTGTTGTCATACTAGTCTCAAATCCTTTATCCTTCATAAGCTTGCGGATATTTGAACCAACAAAGATTTCCTCTTTCAACTTGGCTTCGGATAAACCTGTAAAATTTTGCACAGGTAATTGAAACAATCGCAATCATTTGAAAAAATCGCAATCATTTGAAACAATCAATATCATTTGAAACAATACACTTTTCGGCTCAACTAAACTGTTCCGAATCACATTCTTAGTGCCTGGTTTCAGATTTTGCCTTTTCGGGCATTCTTTTTTGACCCAATGTTGAGTCTTATCACGGTTGTCTCACTCACAAATGAAACATAGATATTTTGTGTATCCGCCTTGTTGAGCAAGAAGCATGGAGGTAACTTTCAAACCACCGCAAACGGCCCAACCGAGGTCGGCATATTTAATTTTCTTGAGAATATAAGCCAGGTTTTAATAGCGTTCTTTTAAATGCACTGAGTATCCAAATGGTACAGATACATACTGGCCTCCGTGATGAAGAAGGACAGCTTTAAGTCTCCTTTTCGATGAATGTGTAAACAGCCTCCATTCATCTTTATTGTAGGTGATATTAAAATTGCTCATCAATCCGGGAACATGAGAACAATAAACCAGGTTCTCCCCCTCCTCAAAGTACTACTTAACAATTCTCTTTTATTGATTTCAGTTCTAATAAAAAGCTGTTCATTTGGCCAATGAATTTATTTTCTTTCAATCTGGAGCCCAGCAATTCTGCTGCCTCTTTCAAAAGGCCCAGATCTCTAGTCAGATCACTAAGTTCAACGTGAGAGATGGACTGACGTGAATCGCTTCCAGAGGGCTTATATTCATTATCAGAGCCTTGAACCTCTGGATGTTCCGAGTCTGAAGACCCTGAAAAGATGACTTTGCAATTCAATTGATGGCAAAGGCGCTGGAACATCAGGTTCATGAGGAACGGATGAAGGAATGTTCATAAAAATCCAACTAAAATTGAATTTTTCAAGAAAACGTGACGTGATAGAAGTTTTTCATTATTTGTTTTTAAATTAGCACCAAAAAATACCTAAAGATCAGTTATCAATTTCCTTGTATTTTGTTCATCGCAGGACTGTGAATTATTGTGTAACCCTTTATCAATTATTACTTTTCTAATATAATTTAGGTCAGTTTATGGAAAATGCTACACGAAGAGCTATGTGCATCTTACATATTCGCTCACCCAGCCATAGCCGAAAATGAGCAGCACATGTGATTATTATTGTATATATCTTTAAATTCGATATAAATATTTGTCGAATTAACGAAAATACTCTGTTTACCTCTCCGACTCTCTCGGAAATTTGCGGGGTTGGCTGGGACGGGGCGTCGCGGAATAACTTTCTTCTCTTACGTGCCTGATTTAAGATCGCAAGCTGGAGACGTGAGTCATAAATGAGATCTGCATTTCTCGTATTACCCCTGAAATGCTGTTCACCGAATTGCCGTTCAAATTGTAACATTATAAAGGAATAATACCCAACTGTTTTTAATTTTCCCTCAGATACTGAGAAAGGCGTACACTTAAATGATAATGAATCAAATCCAATCAAATCTACAAAATATGATATATTTTTTTATTATTAAATTCAGTAAATGTTTAAGTGAATGGAATAAAATGCATACGTTGAAAACATGTATTTGTTTCAGTGCTTAATACTTCCACCGCAATACTGAGCACAGTGAGGTAAGAATCACAAAAGTTTGTCTTTAAGAAGAATACTACTGAAATCTTAACGCAAAAGTAAACATCATACATCATACCCAACAATATTAATTTTTGGACCAAACTGCGATGTTAATGTATCAACTCAAGTACGATATCTGCAATAATCATCGATCATATTGGGGCTTTTTTATGTCTGATGATGTGACGTTGTTGTAGATTTGGTTTTTGAATTGCTATTTGTTTCAATGCTTAATACTTCAACCGCACTACTGAGCATGGTAATGTATGAGTGACAAAATTTGTATTTATGAAGAGTAATACTGAAATTCTACCGCAAAAGTAAACATCATACATCATACCCTAAAATATTAGTTTTTTGGATAACATTGCGATGTTCATGAATCAACTCAAGTGCGATATCTGCAATGCTCATAGGTCACATTGGGACGTTTATATGTATGACGCTATGTGCGTTAGTGTAGACTTGGATTTTGATTTGATATTTGTTTCAGTGCTTAATACTTCCACACGGCGATATATGAGTGAAAAAAGGTTGTCTTTTCGAATAATAGTACTGAAATCTTTGCGCAAATGTAAACATCATACATCATACCCAACAATATTATTTTTATGGGTCACATCGCACTGTTGAAAGATCAACCCAAATGCTAAGCATCGCTTATATTGTGTGTAAGTTTTCGTAAGTGTGATGTCTGCTAGTCAGTAATGTGTGCTACAGAGTCGACTGCAGTGTACGTTGCTGTAGATTTGGTTTCAGATTTTCTATTTGTTTCAGCTTCGTTTTTAGTTTCTACTGCATGCTTATTATTTTCATCTAACGAAACAATCACCGCAGACGTTTATAAGACATGGACATCCAACGTGTTGACATATGCCACCTGTGCCATCGTTAGTCTCCGAATTTTTAAACTCTAACAAGCTCGGGATAATCTTACGAGCCCCACATTACGGAGAAACACATGACATTCTAATCTGTATCAGAGTGTTTTGAATCATCCGTTAAATCCATTCTCATTCCACACACGTTAATTCGATTAAATGAGCGGTCTATATTTCCACAAGCGGTTAAATGTGCCGACTTTGCCAAGTATCACCCGCATAATTTCGTCGAAAAGTTTCGATAGCTGATACGATGAATTACAGCACAATTAGAGAATTTGTAACATTTTGCTTTTTTTGTAACATTTGCTTTATGTGTCACATCGCACTGTTGAAAGATCAACCCAAATGCTAAGCATCGCTTATATCGTGCGTAAAGTTTCGTGAGTGTGGTGTCTGCTAGTAAGTAATGTGTACTACAGAGTCTAGTGCAGTGTACGATGCTGTAGACTTGGTTTTAGATTTGCTATTTGTTTCAGCTTCCTTTTTAATTACTATTGTATCCTTATTGTTTTCATCTAACGAAACAATCACCACATATGTTTATAAGACATGGACATCCAACGTGTCGGCATATGCCACCCATTTCATGGTTAGTCTCCAAAATTTTTAACTCTATAACAAGCTCGGGATAATCTTACGAGCCCCACATTACGGAGAAACACTTGACATTCTCATCTGCATCTGAGTGTTCGTAATCATCCGTTAAATCCATGCTCATTTCACACACGTTAATTCGATAAAATGAGTGACCTATATTTCCACAAGCACTTAAATGTGCCGACTTTGCCAAGTATCATTCGCATAATTTCGGCGAAAAGTTTCGATAGCTGATACGATGAATTACATCACAATTAGAGTATTTGTAACAGTTTGCTTTTAAGAAGGCTAAAACTGAATGTGACGTAAACTTGGATGTGGTGTGTGCTATTAGGTGAAGTGTTTTATAGAGTCTTATGCAGTGTCTATGCTTTAGATTTCATTTATTTGCTATTTCTTTCAGTTCCGATTTTAATCTGTAATGTATCCTTATTCGTTTTCATCTTTTGAATCAGCCTCCGTAGTCGTTTGTGACTTGTACGTCCAACGTGTTCCATATGCCACTCATTTCATCGCAAATCTTCAAAGTTTTAAACAGTAAAAATCTTGGGAAATCTTACGAGCCCTCCTGTTAGGAGAAATGCCATCACATTTTGAAATTTATCAGAGTGTTCTAAATCATCTGTTAAATCCGTTCTTAATTCATGAAAATGATAGGAGTATATTTCCAAAAGCGCTTAAATGTGCCGACTTTACCAAATACCATCCATATAATTTTGGCGGAAAGTTTCAATATCTGATACCGCTGAATTACAGCACAATTAGAGTAATTATATAAGATTTTCAATTTTTTCAATTTAGCGCTTATAAGCTTTTTTTTCGAAATTAGTTACATTACTTATTTATTTTGTTATATAGATCTAATGACAAAGGTAATCATTTTTTAAGGGTAACAGAAAAAAACCTTAGGAACTATAATGAGCTGGGAACCATGGGTTAAGAATTGTTGGCTATGTATATATGTTCGTTAAGTGTAAATACGATTGTCTAACACTTGAAAAAGCCTTTGCAGATTACAGTCATTTCACAGCGATATGAGCCAATTTGCTGGTTACAGCAGAAACATGTCTTCATTTAATAAAAAAGTAAACCATCATTTACTACTGTATGCTTATTCTACTATTTTGATATGTATTCCAGCTATAGATTTTTTTTTTCAGGAAATGTTATTTCGATTTCCGGATTGATCATGAATTTATATTTATTTTTCAGTATATTTATATATTTTCAATCTATTATCAATTTATTTCCAATATATATTTATTTTTAAAGATAAGTTAGAAAAAATAAATGGAACCTTCAAAAGATTTTATTTACTTTAAAACATTTCCTCACCAGAAAATGTGAAATAGTTGACGAAAATCACGTTTCGTTCCGGAACTGCATTTGTTTTTGTTCAATTTACTTACATGTTACAAATGAGAGTTTATTTGAAGTCGTATAGTGATTACCCAGGGGTAAATGTCCTTGTTGTTCTTCTAAACCTACAAGCAATAGATGCGGATTATTAACGTAATAGATATAGTTTTGAAAACTCTATAATACAAAATAAAGTTATACACCAAAATTACATATTTTTTAAATTATAATACGAAAATATTTGTTTGTAAATATGCATTAGACTAACAAAAAATTACTCGGATTGAAAATAAATAACTAAATAAAGGTCAAACCTTAAATTTCTTTTTATTTAAAAGCAATAAATATAAAAGCAAAAATTTAAACCTCAAGAACAAATTTAACAAAACTGAGCAATTTTTTAAATAAATATCGAATATATGCTTATATATATGTGAAAAAACACGGTTCTAAATTCAAATATTATAGCATTTTCAGGAATCAGGATGTGACAGATATTAAAAGAATACCACACATCCATTCAAAATATAGATGTATGGAATATCCGTTATAGATTTCACGAATTTATGAGTTTTGAATAACTAATACTGCTTTCAGAGGTAAATTTTATATTGTGGCATTTTCAGTATTCACATATTCTAAGAGCATTTCTTTGAGAAATAATGAAGTTTCTGTTAATTTACCAAGATATTTACTTTTAACTACCATAATACAATCATAAAAAGTGCATCAGAGGACTTTCATATCATGATCTATATTATCCATAAAGAATCAATAATAATAATTTCGAAAGTAACATTTTAATATCAAAGCTTTACATCATTGAGAAACTTCATATTAAACAAAAACAAAAGCTCGCGGCGCCAAGGCTTAACCAATTTTAAAATAACGCGCACCAAGTGAGCCAAGGCGATCATTCCAAAAGATCTTCTTCATCTATGAACGGGGGTTAACAAAAATTTAAATAAAAATTGCGAAGTTTTAAAAATTTGTAATTTAATAATTTTCAAATTTTAATTGTTTAAGGTATATGCCTACCTTGGGGGCATTTTATTTTTGAAAATATGAAATTTTTATTGAACAGATGTGTTTTTAGTTAAAACAGGGAACAAAACTATGACTTCAAATAAATTTTTAGTGGAATTTTAATTACTTTTTCAAATTTGGCAATATTTAGTCAAATTTTAGCAAAGAATTTTCTTTTATGCGAAACCTTCTATAACAAAATCTATTCAATATATTTCACTTTTTTTTCAACAATATATTAGCAAACCACTTACCTGTGTTATGAAGCAAAATATTTGCAATACGTCTTAAATTTACTAATATATACCAAATTTTGTACACAAAACATGATTTTCTATTTTAAAAAAAAAATGTGTATTTTTCAATAAAAACAGCTCTTAAATTAATATATACATACTTAAAAGCTGTATTTTGCTTCATAACATACCAATAGATGTGCGGAACTTTGTGTTCAAATTTTATTTCAATATCATAAAAACTTTTTAAGAAATGAGGTTTCTTGTAAACGTTAATAATAAAAAAACGCAAGTTAAGATTTGAATCTAGCACAGAAATATATATCTATATAACTTATATATGTAACTTATATACAGGGTGTCCATAATTAAACGACCATAGTTTAAAGTTGTCTACAGACGAAATTATTGGTCAGAAAGTTATGAAATTTTGTGACAGACATAATAAAAGAACGGGAATTTGTTTGAGCGAAATTTTTTTTTTTCAAAATTTCGCCACCACAGGGCGTTTTTTTAATGAATTGGACTCTTTTTTTTTTAGTTTTTAGGCTTTATATTTTCAGATTAAATAAGACAAATATACAGACTGCTCCTTGAAAAAAATAAAGCGTAAAAACTTTTAAAAATTATTGGTGTTCGAATTGAACGGGCCGTTCAAACTCTGAAAAAAAAATCCACCTACGACAACCGCCATTTTCTTCTCAGAGCTCAGATCTAGTATTCAGTGGCTGGTGGCTAAATGTAATTTATTTAAAAACGCCCTCTGGGGGCGAAATTTTGAACTATTTTTTTTTCTCTCAAACAAAACCCATTCCTTTAGTATATCCGTCAAAAAATATTAAAACTTTCTGACCAATAGTTTCGTATGTAGACGACTTTCAAGTAGGGTCGTATAATTATGGACACCCTGTATATAAAGGTTTATATTTTGAGCAAGAACTTTGATTCTAATTATCGATGAACTAAGAGTAGGGCATTTTTGGAATCCCAAATGTTTGAACATTAATTTTAAATTATAAACACAAAAACGAACATTTTTCAAAAACGGCGATTTGAGGGTTGGCACATACCTTAAAAGGCGTAGAGCCAACAGAGTGAAAAAGTGTCCAACTCTGGAATCGAACCAGGGTCATTAATTATACACGCCAATGATTGTACTCGCAATTGGCACGTATAGTCATTGACTCTGGTTCGATTCCAGTCTTGGACACTTTTTCACTCTGTTGACTCCACGCCTAGCTATTAATATTTGAAAATTACTAAATTGAAAGCGTGTGAAATTTTCTATAAAAAATTTCCAAAATCATATATGCAGGTTAATTTGTACTTTAAACTTACAATAATTATAAAGTACTAAATATAAAAATGAAATACAGTTAATCGAAATTTGATATTGGAAATCTTACACACACTGTTCACTTTTGCATCCGCAAATGAGAATACAAAAAAGAACATTAATGTATATAAATCAAGAATTTGCAGTGCTTAGTTATTTGACAAACACACAAAAAAAGAAACATACAAGATTTGAAAAAAAATTTAACTGTTTTTCTAACTATCACTACTCCGGTTGACACTTCAAGCCTTCTCCTGTTTGTTAAGCTTGTACTTAAGACATTTTTTTCCCGTAAGAAATAGGATTTTCGATTTTTTGGTACTTTCAACGTTCTTCATTTTTAGTGCTCAATTGTTAAATTACTTCAGAATTTATTTTCTCCAATATCGTGTAACCGAAAAGTGGATTAACCACATATAAAGGATCATTAATTTTATCAACGACTCTTCTCTGAACATCCTAACATAATCAACTTCCATCAAAATATATACTCCTGATACATTAACGGAAGTGTATGCTAACTTTCATCACATACTCTCAACATATTTTCTAATTTCTGGGTGAGAATTGGAAGCTTTCAAAGATGAGGCACTAATGAAATCAGCACCTAATACCTCAAGATTTTTTAAGTCATTTTACTTCGTAATTTAATCTTTAAAATATCATATGATCAATACCAAATGCAAAAAAAATATTAAATTTTCTTTTCTTAAAACAGGTAAATTTAATTCAATTTATAAATTCAATAATTCAAATTATATTAACCCTCTCGCTGCGTAATTGTTTTATCAAAATAGCTTCAAAAATTGCGTATTTAACCCCTTTGCGACGAGCGTCTTTTAAGAATTTTTATTCTTTTGTTACCGTTTTTCAAAACTCAAATTTTTGTCTAATTTAATCGGTAAAATGCTCCGATTAAAATAGGCAAAATTTACAATAAAAAATAACTGGTCGGAATAATCAAGAAGGGTTAATCAGACGGAAAGATGCATCCCCCATAGCTGCCTACCTTTCACTAATCTTCCGTAATGTCTGGATTAATTTGACCCAGGTTAATCCCATTTCAAACAAGAAAATTTATTTTATGAATGTTTATTTATTTAATTCCAGGTTTCTATGTGGAAAATATTTAATTTCATTTCTTAAAAAAACTTTCTTGTTCGAAACGTCATATTAACGTCAGGGTCATATTACGGTCAAGTATTACGGAAGATTAGTTTGAGTTTGGCACCTATGATCCCCGAGGAAATCTCAGGTTGTACAAATTTTGCTACTTTTCTGTTGCCCGAGGAAATCTCGGGCTACGCAGTGAGAGGTTTAAGAATTAGAAACAATAGCTTGATTTTCAGATATTTATGGTTTTAAAGGTTTCTTAAAATAAAATATTTATTGTGCTCAGCACTTTTTTTATTTATCAGATACTCAAACATTTATCCGTCAAAGTGATGAGAAGTACAATTTAAGTAAGCACGTGTAACATGTACCTTCTTTTTAACATTTCCCAACATACTTGAAAAGTTCATATAAAAAAGTACCAATAAATGTACTAAAATGATTTACAGGTGCATACATTCAATATAAAATTATCCAAAATACATTAGACCTATCTTAAAAATACATTAAAACCATTAAAAATCCAAAATGTTTTCATCCATTAGATGGCCGTCATCAGTGGTTATTTAAATAACCACTGCATCTGACGTCTATTTTCTGATGGTGAAAAATGTATTTTAATAATTATAATACGTAATGTGTAATCGCGCTTCTAAGTTTTCCCATAGGCTATCGGGGTGTTATTGCAGCGGAGCCTTAATATAAACAGCGGTACTACACAGTTATGAATTTGAAATATAACGCATACCTAAAGAATGAGGTTCTAAAGGACGCATTATCTAACTTTACTGGGCTTTGGTTAAGTGTGACGAGTTAATAAAAAGAAACACATTAAAATAGCGTTCCCTGTCTCATATTTAAAGCCAGAAATTATCTAACGACCAGTTTTTGATTTATTACGCCAAATATATAATTTGGTACATTTCTGAAAGAAACAAATTATAATATAGATATGATATTCATCCCAAAAAGAATATAATACCGGTGGGCCGTGTTTAATGTCGTCAAAACCAAAACTGAATGAGCATAGTTTAAAATACAAGTAGCAGAAGTAACATAATGGTGAGCAGAAGTAACGTCACGTTTGAAGAATTTGTTATTACTCGAATTTCACAAGTATTTGTTTCACTTATTGATCTTTATTCCAACTCTGTCTTTTTATAATAAGGCAAACAAACGTAATAAGATTTTGTAACTTCATCGTCAAAGAAAGCGTGTGTGTGAGATTGCTTGATTGCTTCAAGTCCCTCATCCAACCGTTTCCAAAAGAATCAACGGAATCAAATAGCTTGGCCATGAAGAATACCTACCGAGAAGAAGCATAAAAAGTCTGTGAACACTTCCAGAAAGCGACAATTGATGAAGAAAAGCGTATCTCGAAATTCCCAGGTGTCGGCGAGAAAAAGAGTGAGCACATAAGGATTGTTTGTTATTCGGTTCGATCAATGGCCAAAAAGGAGCTGTACTTTCATCCTTACAAGCGCAAATTTTCAACGATGAAAACAAACGAGTGCCGCTCAAAAGATGCAGGAAAGCGCTAAAGTGAGCTGCACTTCTACACTGGGAGCGGATCCTGTTTTCCGCGAAAAGCTATTTTCGATGGAACAATCGTACTATCGTGAGAATAATCGCATTTGGTCAACACTTTCTCCAGGCAAGTCTTCCATAGCTCAACATCGTCAAACTCCCAAATCTGTCGTTGTGTGGTCAGGTGTTTGTGCAACAGGCAAATCTCCTCTCGTGTTCATTTATTATAGAATCAAACTAAATAACAATGTGTACCAAAAAGAGATTCTTAAGGATATGGTATTTCCCGGTGCTCGAAAACACTTTGAAAATGGAGTATAGGCGTTTCAGGAAGATTCCACGCCTTCTCATCGAGCGACATCCACACATGAAGGATGTAGAGCCATTTTTCTAGACTTCCTCTTGGCTCAAGAAAAGCCCCCGTACTCGTGTGACCTTAACCACTTGGTAAATGGCTGTTGATAGAGGTTGCCTCACAAGTGTTTGGACGATCAAAAGCGTTCGTTAATTCGGAATCACTCAGACCGAGCTGCGCCCAATTTCTGAGCGTTTCACCAAACCTTTGCGACTCTGCATCAAAGTAAAAGGTGGAGACTTTGTGGACAAATATATTTTTATATCTCGTATGCATTGTTGTTAATAAAAATAGTATTTGTTTGTGCAAAAGTGTTTGTGGTTTTATTAAAGAAGTAAAATTAGACCGTTACCTTATTTCTAGTTAACCTGTAACTATATTACATGTTAAATTTGAAGAAATGCTTTATTGTCGATTCCGATATATAGATATTATGCAATTTGTGATAAACACTCCACACCAGCCCTAAAGGTTAGTTAAACCTCAGAAATCTAACAAGCATCTATTAATGTCAAACTGTAACTAAATATGAAGTTTGAATGAATTCTATGAACTTGTTCCTGCTATGCACAACCATAAGCGTTTTATGGCGCATAGAAAGACACCAGACATATAAAATTTTACGGGATGAATATTTCCAAGTGGGCGAAAAATGCCCGTGCCAGGATTTCAACCAGGGGTCTCTCGGCTGAAGCTGCAATGTGTTGCCATCTGAGCTATTCAGGCTGAATCTTGTGGATCTAATTCACTAGCTAACCTAATTGTGTTAAAATTAATCTAACATAAAAATTCTCTTCAAATATGTTCTAATTACTTTCAGTACATTACAAAGCATGCAAATCCATCAATAAATGCAAGTCAAAATTTTTCTTTTGAATTAGAAGAAAATAAAGTACAAATTACATAACCGTTATAAATCATACAGATTTCTAATCCTTTTGAAATATTTCACAAATTCTTTAAAATTTTTCTTCTTTGTGAATTACAAATCTATTTTTTTTTTGCTTTCCAAAAAGGTTCAACTTATATCGTATCATAGTAATAATAATACTAATGAAAATGAAATTGTGGAAAAATTTTTTTTGTGTGTGCGTCTCCTTTTTAAAAGGATAAGAAGCTGGATTTCACTGAATAGTTAATAAAATTTGAGGTAATGAATTTTATTTTTCCTTAAATAATTAAAACTGTCCATCTATGAAAATTGCAATAAAACTACTACAATGTAGCTCTATATGAAAGTAAAGAAAAAAGATCAATGGGGCGCTCAATTTCATTGCCTGGTTCCACGGATTTTTTATATTTAAGCAAATAAAGGAAAAGTAAATTATGCGGGTCCATTTAAACCGCAAAGACAAATAAATTAAACTCATTAGTAATGGGAGTTTCAATTATGCGAAAAGAGTTACTGTTTTAAGTGAATTTAAGTACCAATTTTAAGTAATTTATATGAGTTTAAGTACATTTTAAGTGAATTAGATTAGTTTTCATAAAACAAAAACATTTAATGTCTATCTAAACTGTGGTTTACTTTAAATAATTTCAATACTGACATTATTTTCCTGTTATTTTAATGAAGTTTTAGGTTTATTTTAATTTTCAAAGAAAACATAAGAAGTACATTTTTCGCTGCAACAATGTAAATTAATTTTGCCAGCTGAAATACATCCAATATTTGCTTTTGGAATTTTATCTACCATAAAATTCCAGCATTAAAAAATATATATATATATAAAAACTCAAAAGATTCATGACAAAAAGTATAGTTTAAAAATAATTATTTATTTTTGTTTTCAAAAAATCTGAATAATTTGAGTCCAAGGATATTGTATTTGTGGTTTTCGTTGCTGGTTTTGAAACTACAAACTTCTTTTTTGGAGGCTGGAGACGTTAACCTTGACTCACAGAAACGTGTTGACTTCGCGAAAATACACGTAGAAAAGGCAGGTTTATATGCATTTCTGCAAATCAGTGTGCTGAAATGTATGTAACGTGTGAAAAAAATCTGAAACTAATGGTCCAATTTAAAAAAAAAAAAATTTACAAATGTGCTAAATATAAAAATGTTTATATATATATTGAATTTAACTCAAACGATGTACTTGTATTGCATCATCCGGTAGGTGTACGCGCTTATATTAAATGATATTATGTTTTAAATTGTAAAATATGATTGACAAAAGGAAAAAAAAATATTATCTACGAAAATTCTAATACTTAAAATTGGATTTCGGTGACCTTCGTGTAGCTCTAGAGTAAAGCACATACCAGTATCAATAACAAAAACAACACTTTCAAATATAAGTGTAATTATTTTATCTACTGTTTTGAAAAACAACCATACTAAAATTAATTATAATTTACTTGTATTATGAGTTGCTGGTTTTTATTTCGATTATTTTCCCAAGAAAAACTTTACGGGTTAAGAATATAAAAGTTTATTTATATTTTAGGAATTCTAAAACAGAAAATAAAAGTCAAAGTGAGATGCTCAGTTTTAAACACAATTATTTTTTTCTTTAATAATTTTCCTAATAAATAACCGAATGCAAACTATGATGAAGAAAACAACAATGTATTTAATACAAAATTACATACATAACTAAAATGCAACATACTTTACTTGAATATTCCGTGGCACTTGTTTGCGAAAAATAATCATATTATATATTAACTGAACAACAACAACAAAAAATGCTGCTATATTTACATAAAATTCGCTCCGCAGTTTAATATTGTGTTAAGTTCATATTCTATGATACCACATTAAAAAACAGTGGATTTTCAAGACAACAATTGTTGGTAAGAAATAAATTTTCCAAACTGTGAAATAACTACTAATACTCGCGTTTGCAAGAAAAAATATCTTGTCGTATAACGAAAGTAGAAATAAAATATTTAAAAACAGGAGTTTTATTTAATAAATAAAGTGAAATTTGTCTTTCACAGCAGTGAGTTTCTTTTACAATTTCTGTTTATAAATACGTTTTTGTGATTTTAGCAGTGAAATATGGGCTACATGTCAGTCTTCGGACATCTCAGTGTACAGATTTTATTTTATTATTTACTGCATTTTACTATATCCCTATGCATATTTCCTGTTTTTAAGTTATAATGCAAAATATTATATCACATTACAGTGAAGAAACAGTACATAGTATTTATAAAACAATCTCTTATAAAACAGAACACAATATAGTTACCTGTTTTATAAATATATTCAGATAAATTTTCGTTATTTCAAAACATACTTATTATTACTTATCAAGCGAGCAAGATAGCGAACGCACTTTCAAGAACTCGAAGAAAGAGCATATAAAATAATAAAATATCAAAATCTGCACTAGCTTCTCGTGTATAGCAATCTCGAAATATAAATTTCGTAAGTGGAGTATATTTCAAGAGAAATAAAGAACGTTAATAGGGAATTTTGTTGAATATGGTGATTGCTGAAGCGTTATAAATGAGGTTTCGTCATGTAAGAGCTAAGAATGCTGAGGAAAGTTTCCTCAAAATAAATTCAAGATTCTGCGTTCTGAAAAATGTAAATGCTTATCAAAGTATGGAAAATTTCTCAGAAACTTTAAAATACTTTGATCAAGTGACAGTAGCAGAAGAAAGTGAAACGCATTTGATTATATAGAAATGCTTTCGAATGGTATTTGTAAGTACTTTCTATATGAACAGATAAAAAGTCTAACAAATTAAAGAATAAGCAAAAAAGACTCTACAAAAGGATATGTATAATACAAAAAAATGATGATAATAGATGAGTAAAGTGTGTTTTGAAGAAATTGTTTAAAGTGCTTTAATATCGTCGATTACTTTATTCAGAAAGTCGCAATGCGTAATTTCTGGATTCTCTTGTTCCTGCTGATCAAAGCATAGCTTTAATAGAGAAACTTAAAAAAGAAAAAAAAAACAAAAAAAACATGAAATGCAAATAAGATTAAAAACTTTTGCTATTTCTGTATGCTGCAATTAATCGCAGTGTTTGTCTTGAAATGACTATAAAATATTTTGTATTATGATGGATTGGAATAAAGTTTATATGATCGTTTTCGGCAGCACAGACAACCACCTCATCAAGTGCACGGCTGAAATTCAAGAATTAGTTAAAACTCGATTCGCATGTTGAGACGCAATCGAACTGCCAAGTCATATCTTGGTGTAAAAACGCAGCGCTGGACTCGTAGGTTTACCATTGTGTTTTCCTACTCCCATTCCTCCATGTTTTCATACCTTTCGGTTTAGGAAAACACAATGGTAAACCTATGAGTCAACTGCTAAAATGGGGTTTTCATGTGTTTTCCACCGAGGTATGACTTGACAGACCGAATGCATTTTAATATTAGAATCAAGATTTAATTAATCCTACAATTCCATCCGTGAAATAGATGAGGTAATTGTCTGTGCTGTCGCCTCATTTTCTATCACATTTCATAATTTTATCTAAAAGTTCCCACAATTGCAACAGATATTGTCTTTGTAAAGCCCTTGCTTAATTATGTTCTTGTTTATTCTGATTCTTTGTGCAATTGATCATCATCAATTTCCATAATGCACACTTTCCGTGCATATTTATCACTCTCATTCTTCTCTCTCTCTCTCTCTCCATCTCTCTTTATGTGCATAAACCCGTATACATATCAACGACAACTAAGTTTTGCGCCCGGTGTAAATATGTCATTTCTATTATTGTTGCTCGTCAATACATTGATAGGGATAAATGAAATATTCTGAGCTCCTATACAGCTTTTCGCTGGGTGCTGAAGCACTCTATGTGTGGCTATGAAACATATCTAAACATTTACACATGTACACATATATAGTTCTCCATTCATGCAGAAATACGTTAAAGAAACACAGATGAATGCATATAGGTACAATACTAGGACTTCCCTGAGACGGATTAGTCTGAGCGATATTACTGAGAACATAGATTTAATAATAACATGTGGAAGCAAAGAAAATGAGATGTTATCTTTGATTGTCCATATACTGCGAAAAATTGAAATGATGAAAATAAACGAATTGTAGAATTACAAAATCTTATATATAAATTGGTATACACTGTTTAAAAAAATGGGAAATCAAACCATTCAAGACAGCCATGCATGGATATAAAATTGAAAGTACGCAATATATTAAAAGTAAAATAGAAAATGAAACACTAATTTACTTATATCGGAATTTTAACTGTATAAAATGATGTCAAGAGCATAATCAGACGCTCCGCACCAATTTGAGTAACTTTAAATGGCAAATATATGATGTTTAAAAAGCATGGACTATACTTTATATGGTGTGCGCTCCCCCGGAATAGTTAATATTGTACAATATCTGTTTTCCACGGATGCAATGAGGTTGTCGATAACATTTAAGGAATTCTCTTCTCAAAATCTAATATAGTATCAAAAGTACCGAATACATCAAAAGTGGCATGCAATGCTTCGTTAGAGTGTGTTTTAGATATGCTCGATCGGATTTAAATGATGAGTGTATGCTGGCCACTACATACGCTGTATTGTTTTGTTTTCAAACATATTCTGCACATGTTGAGCTGTATTTAGCATGTATTAAATAAAAGAAATCGGCAATGATTACAACATAAAGTATGACACAAGATCTGAATATATCGTCTGCATAAATTTTGAGCTGTCAAAGTGTCATTTGAAGTAATTTACAAATCCATACATATTTATTCAGCAAATCATGCCAGCTAACATACGCCAATATGAACCCGATTACAAAATTTCACCAGAATAAGTTAATATATAAAAAATCTACTAGATAATTGAGAATATGACCTTATGATGAAATGTCTAGAAAAATGAAACGGATAACAAATTCATATCACATTTAAAACGGCACTTCCCTCTGTTAGTGGCCATGGCGAGAGAGAGAAAAGCCTAGAGAAGGAACACTTTAACAAGTACTTTCGGTCAACCTACTCACTGTTTCATACAGGTCTTTATTCAATATTTACACAAATTATTTAATGCTAGGTGGGTATCTATCAGTTTTGTTGCATTTAAATCGCATGTTTTGCAGAGGAAATGCAGCATTATGAAATATTTAAAGTTGCTGTACCTAATAATTCCAAATTAATGGTAATTGAGATCGCTTTCCGTTAATTTCATCTTTTTTAATTTTAAATTTTTTAGAAACCATTCATAGAGACAATTGTATATTTTAAATCTAACCCGAAGCAAAATTTCAAGATTTTGGGCTCAGCAGTAACAGAAAAATAGAAAACTTTTGAAAGTTTTTTGTTTCTGCACTGTTTTATATAGCGACATTTTTAGAAATTGTTCTATTGCGAGAATTTACTTCATGATAAATACAGCCATGTCAATTTTCATGTTTATATTCCTAACAGTTCCACGTTCTTCGTTACTTAGATCATCTTTAGCACTTTTTCCGCTTTGTTTAGTCTTTCTATTTTTTAGAATTCGTTCTACAACGAGCATTTACATCTTATTAATTACTACCATGCCAAAGTTCTAGTTTCTAACCCCAACAGTATCCCAAAAATTTCAGTATTCCAAATAAATCATAGTTTAGAACCTTTCTAGAAATTTTTACGTTTATCCGTCAAATTGAACCTTTTAGAGAGCGTTAATTACGAGTATTTACATCTTAAAAGTAACTACCGCACCAAATTTAAAGTTTCTAACCCAATCAATATCGCAAAAATCACAATTTTAGAACTTTTTTGCTCCTGCAGCGATGTAGGTTCTTGCACTGACATAAAATAGTCTTTTTTTCGGAGCAGAGACGGCCACCAACATTTTTTTAAGTTGGCTATGTAGTTTCAGAGATAACACCTCACAAACGTACAAGCATTAATAATATTATATACTTTATAACAATAGCATTAGATGTACAGATACAAAAGCCATTTATCTGTTACAAACTAAAGTATCGGCGTTGCCCAGGACTTGAAGGATGTTTGTTCTGAAAAATCAATTTCAAAATTTAACATACAACACAAAACAAACATTAAAAAAGCAGTCGAAATGTTGTTGAATGAATCATATGAAAACGCTATATAAAAATGTATAAATGTATATAACAGACGCAAAAGAATACAGCTATGAATGAACTTATTTCAATTTATAATTGGAGCAATAATGTTAAAATACGCCAATATTTCCCTAATCGGGTTTTTATCATGCTTCAATACTTTTTCACACTCATATGACGTTATACTATATCCACCACGCCTTTTATATTTCCAATACGACGTAATATTTTCCTCTTTCACGTGGAAGCCTTGAAATAGAAAAGTTATGAAGTTATATTCACTTTCATTTAAATTCGTCAAACCATTTATTTCATTTTCATATTTCACGTGAATATCTTGCAATAGAAAAGTTATGACGTAATATTCACCTTTTTTTTAAATTCGGCAAACTATTTATTTCATTTTCATTTTTCACGTGGAAATCTTGCAGTAGAAAATTAATTGTTGTAGTAATAATTTTATTGTGTTTTTTAATTTTTGGCAACTGCTATAACGAAAAATGTTTAAATTTGATAAGAAATTGCTGTTAAATTGGTGGTTTTTTATTAATTAAAAATTAACTATAAGTTATTTCGATTCCGGATTACTTGAGTTGTCTCGGCCATGTTTTTAGACACATGTACTCTTCACAATTTTGGCTTCCAAATTGTGGATTTTTTATAGAATTACAAACAGACAGATAGACAAGTTTTCATTTTTATATATCTGTCTATTCTATAAAAAGTAACTAACGCTGTCACCGCCACCGCCGGTTTTGAATTTTTTGTGACCGGAGGTATTTCTTCGTTAATATTAAGAAAACTATTGAATACAAATATATGAAAATCGGTGGTATTATAGCGAAATGTTTGATCAACACACTATTACATACAGTTTTCAAATCGAAGAATTATTTTAAGAGATATTTAATGCTAAATTTGAACAAAATCGTTCCATTAAAAATAATTTATAAGAGCAAAAGCTATACATGGGAATTTAATCATTTTTAGATCATTTTATTCAATAGAAGATCCCGGTCTGCAGATTTCATTATTTTTTTTTAATTTGACTCATTTTTTGAGGTTTTATTTCTATTTTAAATTCAAATATTCAACATTTTGACAGATATTTTTTACATATTTTAGAAAATGGTATTAATTTAAACTGTTGCCAAATGTATAAACAGCGCAAACAATAATGTTTGCTTCAAATAAAAAAATTATTTACACGTTACTATTATAAACAGAAAAAACCTTCAAATTAGAATTAAATAATTAGGTATAAAAAGCAGGCACTTATTGGAAATTACTGCATAAAACTATATTTACATGGGAATTTTAAAAGAGGAAGGATATTGTAAAATAAATTCATTAACATGCGTTAGAAATCTGAAATAGAACAAATTACGTCACATTACACTTATTATGCAAAATGAACAAAAAATAGTATTGCAAAACAGTTTAAATTTAAAAATTGCGCGAGACAAAATATTAGAGGTTAAATATTAGATTTTTTCAAAATTTTATTATTTGTCGTTTGATGTGAGGTGTTCATATATAAGTATGCAAATTTTTATGTTTCCAACATAATTAGGGGCTGAGTTAGAAAAATTGCTTTAAATACACAAGTTAGAGCCCAGAGGGTAAAATATTAGACTTTTTCAAAATTTTATTATTTGTCGTTTGATGTGAGGTGTTCAGTTATAAGTATGCAAAATGTCATGTCTCCAACTTAATTAGGGGCTGAGTTAGAAAAATTGCTTAAAATACACAAGTTAGAGCCCAGAGAGTTAAATATCAGACATTTTTCAAAATTTTATTATTTGTCGTTTGATGTGAGAATTTCAGCTATAAGTATGCGAAATTTCATGTCTCCAACTTAATTAGAGGCTGAGTTAGAAAATTTGTTTAAAATACATAAGTTAGAGACTGGGGGGTTAAATATGACTTTTTCAAAATTTTATGATTTATCGTGTTATCGCAAGTGTTCAGCTATAAGTATGCAAACTTTCAAGTCTCCAACTTAGTTAGGGGATGAGTTAGAAAAATTGCTTAAAACACATAAGTTAGAGCCCAGAGAGTTAAATATCAGACATTTTTCAAAATTTTATTATTTGTCGTTTGATGTGAAAATTTCAGCTATAAGTATGCGAAATTTCATGTCTCCAACTTAATTAGAGGCTGAGTTAGAAAATTTGTTTAAAATACATAAGTTAGAGCCCAGAGGGTTAAATATTAGACTTTTTAAAAATTTTATTATTTGTCGTTTGATGTGAGGTGTTCAGCTATAAGTATGCAAAATGTCGTGTCTCCAACTTAATTAGGGGCTGAGTTAAAAAAAAAATGCTTAAAATACAGAAGTTAGAGACTGGAGGGTTAAATATGACTTTTTCAAAATTTTATGATTTATCGTGTTATCGCAAGTGTTCAGCTATAAGTATGCAAACTTTCATGTCTCCAACTTAATTAGGGGCTGAGTTAGAAAAATTGCTTAAAATACACAAGTTAGAGCCCAGAGAGTTAAATATCAGACATTTTTCAAAATTTTATTATTTGTCGTTTGATGTGAGGTGTTCAGCTATAAGTATGCAAAATTTCATGTCTCCAACTTAATTAGGGGCTGAGTTAGAAAAATTGCTTAAAATACAGAAGTTAGAGACTGGAGGGTTAAATATGACTTTTTCAAAATTTTATGATTTATCGTGTTGTCGCAAGTGTTCAGCTATAAGTATGCAAACTTTCACGTCTCCAACTTAGTTAGGGGATGAGTTAGAAAAATTGCTTAAAACACATAAGTTAGAGCCCAGAGAGTTAAATATCAGACATTTTTCAAAATTTTATTATTTGTCGTTTGATGTGAGGATTTCAGCTATAAGTATGCGAAATTTCATGTCTCCAACTTAATTAGAGGCTGAGTTAGAAAAATTGTTTAAAATACATAAGTTAGAGCCCAGAGGGTTAAATATTAGACTTTTTTAAAATTTTATTATTTGTCGTTTGATGTGAGGTGTTCAGCTATAAGTATGCAAAATGTCATGTCTCCAACTTAATTAGGGGCTGAGTTAGAAAAATTGCTTTAAATACACAAGTTAGAGCCCAGAGGGTTAAATATTAGACTTTTTCAAAATTTTATTATTTGCCGTTTGATGTGTGGTGTTCAGCTATAAGTATGCAAATTTTCAAGACTCCGATATATATAGTTTCTGAGAACGGGTTCTGTGACAGACGGACAAACAGACAGACAAAGGAGTGAGACAGGTAGGTTTCGTTAGATGAACGAAACTCTAAAAACATGCTGCGGATGACTGTAACAACATCCTAAAATTACATTACCATCAGCACGAATCCCGAATTTAGTTTATATTCGTTTCATATATTCTTATTCTTTTGTGCGGCCCTGTAAAATAATTATCAATATTATATACAGTAAAACCTCTGAATAGCGGACACCCGAGAATGCAGAATTTGTCCTCTATTTAGAGGTGACCGCTACTGAGAGTAAAACAGGTACAGTTATTTAAGAGTTGGTAATCGAAAAAATGTCCACTAAATAGAGGTATCCGCTAATCGGGTGTGTCCGCTATGGAGGTTTTACCAGTAAAACTTCTTAATAGCGAACACCTCGGGAGGGCAGAATTTGTCCTCTATTTGGAGGTGTCGGCTACTGAGAGTAAAAAATGTACAGTTATTTAAGGGTTGGTAATCGAAAAAATGCCCGCTAAATAGAGGTGTCCACTAATCGGGTGTGTCCGTTATGGAGGTTTTACTGCATAATAATATCATCCTTTACAAGAAAATAGCATGCTGTATGATAGACAGACAGACATCCAGAGAAAGATTACCTACCGGATCAATAAACACTCATGTCTTTTGTTTTAATCATCCACAATTGTATGTCATACAACATGCCAGATTTTATACAACAGGCTAAAAACGGTCACCGTGGTACGGAATATTGTATTATTATTTGTTTGCCCACCAAAACTGGTTGCCACGGGTTGTTGCAAGGTTTGTGATCACGTGGTTGAAACTGATCTATTCAATATTACTGCGTGCGTATTTTTTTTTATTTGCTCCATGTGTTCAACCATGTGTCTACGAAAACATCAACCGGTGAAAGTGACGCACACCAAATTTCTGTGACGTATGCAGATAAATTGTGCTTTTTTAAGAGTTTTTTCTATATAATTTTTAAACGGTTTGGAACTTATTTTTCATAGTAGGTGCATTCAGTAGGCGACCCTCATAGGTACTTTCTGGTGCAATCAGAAACGAAATCCGACAAATATTTTTTGAGTTATGCTTGACGAAAGGTTTTTATTAGGCTTTTTTTTAGTAGGACATGGCGTTAATATCCATCGTAGTAGTAAAGTGTCCGGACAGTAATATTTCGCTGAGTATTAGCCTTCGCTTCGCTCAGACAATTACTCTGCGGATAGCAAATTACTCAATGGAGAAGCAAAGTGTGACGTTCATTTTACAACTGTATCTTCTTTAAATAAAAACATTTTTAAACAATAGAAGAAGGCTTTGAAACCTAAACGATGACATTTTTTATTCTTTATTAATATCTAATAGTAACACCATAAAACATATCTAATAGTAACACAAATCACCAGATTATTTGCCTATTAGACAAAGCAGATTTTAATGATGAATGCAAAAGTGAGCCGATTCTAACTCACTTGTAAGCCAGAAACTACCAATTTCAGCATTACGAAGTATAGGGACATTTGATAATGATTCTAATATTGGTTGGGGGTTGGGGTTGATTTTTGACGGCCAATTATCTACACGAGGGATATAGGCCCGGGGGGAGTGCCCTCCGTGGGGGTCTTTCTAAGGGAACCTAATCCGTATTAACGCATGGAAGATCCACGGCTCGAAGAAAACCACAAAAACTCCGAACGATTAGGCCGACGGGCGCGATTGGGATCGAACCCAGCACTTCCCGTCTACCAGCTTCGAGAGCAGAACCTCTCGGCCACTGGTGGGGCCCCGATTCTAATATTGGAAATGATAGCTTAAACTTAATTATTCCTCCCAACTTTAAAAAGTTTCCTTTTTGCGCTTGACGAGAAAATCTTGTAAATATATACCAGACGCATATTGGATCATCATCGATAATTTAGTACCTATTACTCGTAGAGACTTGTCTTGCCGAATATTCTAAATAGGTTCTTGTAGGCAAATCGTGTTATCAATGGTTCAACATGCTGTACCAGGATTCATTTCTATATAACCCAACATATTTTACTCATAGTTTGCAATTTTTTGTAAAACTACTGTTAAACAGACAATAAAGCATGTGTGGGAATTAAAATGTTATATCTATCATATAAATTACTGATACTTCATTTAATTGAAATGCATTTAAGATCTTTCAAAAATTATATAAAGAAATAGCCACCAAATGTTGTTTTTTATTCAAATTAAATTGTCTTGGTGTTTTTTATTTGAATTATAGATTATACAGTTATTGCATAACCCAATAAAGCTTAGAAAAGTTTTAAATCGCATATCATTGAACGAAAATTTCTAGAAATTCAATGACGCCATCTAAATTTTCTATAGAGCTCTGTTGGGAAAATATGGATTTCCATACACGACGTTACATACTAATAATTCGTTTGATAATTGAAATATAGTTCCACTAACTAAAATCAGTAGACAGTAGTTATTTGTACCTTAATTTTATTTTGGATTAATTTGGATTAACGATAAATGATGTTTCAAATAGAGAATTTCACGGGTTATTTGCCACTGATGCTTTAAACACAAATATTTCCATAATAGAATTTTCCCCTTATTTAATCGCTTAACTCTGCAATTACATTGGATGAAATCTATCATTCAGAAAAATTGGTATTTAAAACGTAGGAACATAATAACCTATGGAAAATTCCGTAATGATCATGATCACACATGTACATTTTCAGGCAATTTATGCAAAATAAAACAAGTTAGATGGACGGACAAACAGATTTTTTTCCTATGTTTAAAAAAATAGATTCACGCACACACAAACGCACAAGATTCACAACAGAAATAAATTTCTATAGTTATGAAAAAAAAGACATATCCGCTGGTTCGAAGGAATCTCTTTTAAAAACAAAACCTCCTTCATATCTCTCTCTAGCTCACTGTTCATTGACTAAACGATCTTGATCCCGCACTAGTCTCTGACAGGGAATTTAGAGTTTGCATCTCGTACATGCGGCGCGACCAGTTTTGTTGAGGCGTGACTAATAAAAGATTAACCACTTAAAATCTCATTTGAAAGGTTTTTTTATGATTAAAAAACTATTTAATAAAATTGAAATTTTAATTTGTTATTATTATAAGGATCTTGACTGTCGAAGAGAAACAGTCCGGGGTGAAAACCAAGTATGTAAATCATAGATTTCCATCTCGCTCCTTTTTATTTATGTTTTTAATAGAAAAGAGAAAATTCAGCTGGAGCTGAAAACACAGATAAGCGTGACAGAGGGAAACATGGTGAATGTCAATAAATGTAGGTATATAACGAAAGCAATATTTCTGCAAAAGGCAATAGTACAAAGTAATAACACCGCCAGAAAAGAAAAAGCTCCAACTGCACAATTGGAAATGAATCAGAGGGAACCCGAGTTCCTGTGTCAGTGATGATTTAAGATAGTAAGGTCACATATAAATTTGAACATTTTTTAATGCTTTGACTGCAAACCCGGGCGCTATAAAATATTGACTAGACGTCCGGAAGAAGGACGATGGTTATACCATTGAGCTTTTAAAGGACAATTATAGAAGTAAGGAGAGGCAAGAGCAACATAACCACACTCACAATGAACAGAAAAGTCTCTTTTCAATATGAAGAGGCAGGCCACCATAGACTATATAAGATGGTGGTCAAGCATCTATATGCTATGGATATTACAATGAGTTTTATAAAGGTGTGCACAGAATTAACTATATTGAACGTTGTATGATGTTAGTTAGATATATGTAATACTGCTGGAGAATTATAAGTATGTCCAAGACGAGAACGTTACATATTCTATTTTCGAAACATTATCAAAATTCTATTTAGTCGGAAAGAAATTATTTAATTATTTTTCTATTTAAATCTTACGGAAAATTAATAAAAGGACCATTGATAAGCAGCGTAAATAAAACATTTTCAAGAGCGTCGAATACCATACGCTAAAGCTTATTTTGAAAACGAAAAATACTAGGCCTCAGACCTTGACGAAGGAGATTGAAAAAAGTTTAATGACGTTAAGATAAGTAAGTAAAAATTTATATGAGTAGATGTTATAACAGTTTTCTTTTAAATATCCCTTTTTCAAGTTGTTCCCCCACTAAAAATCTTATACTTAACTTAAAGACATAGAAATTACTTATCTTTTGCGGTTTGTCCCCTCCCCCCTCCACAATTAAAATCTTTAATTTAATTTTATACTTAAAATTACTATAGTTCAATATTTGTATGCCTTTTGTCTCACAATTAAAGAAAGTAATTTATTTCTTTTATATTCTTTAATTATAGAAACTCGATTAGCACTTCAGTCTCCTGTCATTTATTAAATTCACTTTCCCACAGACTTAAATTAACCGTTGAAGAAACTTTCTGGTAAAATTGAAAGAGAATACAAAAGAATCATCGTTAACAGCTACAAACATTTTAACATGTATACTGGGTTTGTAACTTAGTGCCGCACCTCAAATTCTCACGTAAGAGATAACGCTTTAATCAGTTTAGCATTTTAGCGTTTGTACGTGTTTGCATCTTTTCTCTATCGTCCCAGGTATTTTTCGTATCAGAGAATTTTCGGATGGCTCTTTTAGTAATGCAACAAAATCAAAAGTTTTGTCTATAACACACATTTATCTGTGAATATCTTTGCCACTCCTGACCACCAGAATCCCTTTAGTTTGCAAACCTTAAAACAGCCAAGCTAATCACTGCTTATACTTTGTTATACATTCGAAAAGTACTTTGTCTATTCCCATATTATAGCCAAACATTTTTTGACTTGATGTCTTTTCACCCGCCAAATACCGGCGTCACAATTTGTACAGTTCTGTTATCATATAACTTTTCTTACGGTGATAACAGTCTTTTGTGGAATTGCTAATATGCCCGAGGATACAAGAATTTGTACTAGCATCAGCTTTGTGTCATAGCAGCTGTTTTTTTCTCTAGGTTACACCCCCCCCCCCCTTGAAAATATTTTTTATTCCTATGTAGTGACAAATTCTTTGACAATAGTTTTTGATACGTAACGATCAATACCGCGTACATCAAAAGTTATTTAAAAATTTTAATATCATTAAAGAAAAAAAAAAAAAACATATGGTAACACTCTCACGCAGTTGGTGAAAACCCACAAATTTTTAATATTAATTTGCTCTTTTTTTGTAATTCAATCGATCTTTCGATGCGCACGTTATTTGTATTGAAATTTCAGTAACTTTTTTTACATTTAAAAAGTTCGCATTATAATTTTATAGCAACGCAAAATGTTTGTGGCATTTATAAAGCATTTTTTAATTTATTAATTATTAAAAATATCATTTTCTGGGCTTTACAAAAGAAAAGAAGCGAAAATTTAGTTGTATCGTAATTAAAGATTTTAATATAAACAGATAATACATTTATTTAGACAATGGAAAAATAATAAAAATGCAGCTTATAACATAATCAACATGTACAAAAACAGCTTTTACATCTGAACTTTTTCGAATCGTCATTTAGGAAAATCAATTCTTATTTGTTCTCGTTTTTCTATTTTGTTATTTTTTACTGGTCTTTTTTGGTATTTGCATCGGAAATCAAATATAGCCTATGAAAGCCTACTAATTTGATAACCAATATTTCATTTATATTCTATGTGCTTTTATTAGATTAAAAGTGACCTGCATTGAAAATGAAGGAAATCGATGCATTTATGAATTTAGAATTTTCATTCGTTAAATATCGTTAAATAAATATCGTAAAAAAAGATCGTTAAATATTATTTTTTTTTTATAAATACTGAAAAAAAGCTCTTAATATATCATTATTCTTTCTTTGCAATTAATTACTTTTTCACATGAATAAATAGGTTTCAGAAAGAAGTAAAAAAAAAAAAAAAAAAAAAAAAAAAGATAAAAATTATATTATTCACTATTTTGACATGCCATATTATAAAAATTCAACACATGGCTGTACCAGTATAATTTTTTTATTTGAATGAGTATAAACTGAGTAGTACCTTTTGTTTGATTTTTATTGAGATTGCCATAAACTGCTTTCTGGCGATTTCATTCTATTATTCTCTCTTCCCGAGTACTGTAACAAATATGTGACAAGTGTGTGTAAATATATGAGAATATGTATATTCTTTTCATACAAAATGAAAAGACCCGTATGTATCAAAAGGCATATTTTTTTTCACTATATATGAATGCTTAATTTCCATTTTTTTCTGTTATTTTCTGTGTCCAATCTAACCTAAAATTAACCGGAAAGTCTCCGCTTTAAACATAATTATTTGGCGGAAATTTACATTTTCACTTAACTCATTTTAAATGCTCTAATCAAATCTAAAATTAACCGTACATTTTCCAATATAACCATCATTATTTAGTGGAATATTAATGAAATTACAGAAAATTCCCAATAGTATGGTGTCTGTAGTTTTCCTTTTTTTGAATAGATTATTTTTAGTCCATATTTGAAAGTGATATACACTGTACACAACAATAAAAGGGTATTGTAAATCTTATATAAAATAACGGTACAAGAGAATTTTTTTTTTTTTTTTGGGAGAACATTGAGAATCACAAATGCAATTTTTTCTCATTTTCAAAATTCGGAGTAAGGTAATTTTGAGTTTGAAATCAAAAACGACAGTTTAGCGACAGCGAATGAAGTTTGGCTTCATTCGTTGGCTTTCCACTTACCGAAAAACAAAGCGGAAAACAATTATCTACATTCAAAAAGTGCTTTGTTTTTCTGAGCGTCATGTCTCAACGAAATCATTTAATCATTTAATTCAGAAGCTTCGAACGTTCTTGGTCTGTTAGCGGGGGTTCAAATAAAAAGCCGAATTAACAAAAGCCACTGTACTTTCGCAAAGTTTGAATTCCAGGATATGGAACCGTTCTTAGTGACTGGAAATGCAGGTCGAAGACCAGGGTAAAGTCGTAGCCGTGCAACAACGCCCAATGAAGATCGACATTTAACACTAACGGCTCGGAGACACCGAAATATGAATGCCACTCTTCAACAATACTTTCGTCGGCTCCTGGTGCCGCAGTTTCGATTCAACAATGTGTTCCCTCAATATGAACTCGAGAAATTGTCCTTAACCAGCTCCACCCTGAATGTCTGTACGCTCGCAGACCAATGGTATGTGTTACGATAACAGCAAGGCACCGTGGCGCATGTGGCGAGTGAGCAAGAGAGCATGCAAACCGGAGGAGAAATGAATGGCGCAAAATTATTTTCTCTGACGAGCCCCGTTTTTGTATTCCTCCTGATAATAGACGTATTTTCATCTGGAGAGAACTTGGCACAAGAAACAATCCTGTGTTCGTGCAAGGAAGTGTTAGATTAGGTTGTAGGATAATGACGATATACGCTGTCATTTGCATTGGTAGGATCACCGACAATCCACATCAGTCAAAATGGAATTCAAACCGGTCAACGATATAGGGAGGAGATCCTCAGATCTATAATAGTCCGTAACGCTGCAGCAATTGGAAATGACTTCATGTTAATAGACGACAATTGCAGATCTTATCGTGCTCACTTAGTGGGTGATTTACTTTTCGAGAAAGGAAACATACGAACGGAATTACCAGCGTGTTTCCCGGACATGAACCCTGTAGAACATGTTTGGGACATTCTAGGCAAACGATTTACTGGCCGACTACTACACCCCACAAACTCTCCAAGATCTGGAAAGTGCTCTTCTGGAGGCATGGGACAGAATACCGCAGATCCTCAATAACAGCCTCATTGAGTCCATGCGTCAAAGGTTATCAGCGTTGCTGGTTGTTATGAGAGATCATACCCCCTAAAAAAAACAATTTTTTTAAGGAAACATATTTTTTTGTTTGTTTGTTTTCATATGCAGAAATTGTGTTTTTTTTCCTTTTGTTCCCAAATGCTCAATACAATGCATTTTTTCCCGCCAAACATGTATAATTGTTTTATCATGTAGCCTACCACTTTTGTCGATCATGTATGGATCATCTAAACAATTCCTCAGCCGCAAGATTCCTCCACAACCTCAATATCTTTTAATTGTTTGAGCAGTGTATTTTCATACAGAGAGACTGTGGGAGAGAGAGACTTTCAAGTCAAAATCAGTAAAAATGGCGAGGATTTTTTAATTTTTTTTAAGAAACTTGTTAATCAAAAACATTATTCTGGAGAGTAAGACTTACCCATTATGACATTGTAAACACTCTAATGAAAGATTTCACGCAAATACTTGTGCGAAAGTCGTGATATGTGTATTTGATTTGTTTTTGCAAAAATGCTGGGGAAAACAGGCTACTTGAACGGAATCCGTTCTTGGCGTAACATCATTTCAAAACTCATAATCTTTCGCGTCTTTATATAAAGAGCTGTTTTCTGATTTGCATCAGATATGAATCATTATCAATAAAGATAGATAGCTGTGTAATGATTGGTATTGAGCATAACCCGAAGCAACATTTTCACGCAAACACTTGTGCCAAAGTCTTGATCTGTGTATTTGTTTTGTTTTTCAAAAATGCTGGAGAAAAGTGCTACTTACACGCGATCCGTTCCTGGCGTAATATCCCTTGAAAACTCATAAACTTTTACGCGTTTATATAAAGAGCTGTTTTCTGATTTGCATCAGATATGAACCATTATCAATAAATATGCATAGCTGTTTAATGATTGGTATTGTGTATAACTCGAAATAACATTTTTCAAAATTATGTACCCAGATCTTTGGGAATTAAATATAAAAGTCACTGCCATGCGCTTTGTAGTATATAGTATTCTTCCAGCAGTAGACAAAGATAGGATAATTCTTTCTGCTCTAGCTGCAGAAAATTCCATACTGCCCTTAGGGAGCGCAGCTTTGGAACTACATTGTTAAAACTACTGTTTTTTTAACTACATTGTTAAAAAAGAGAAGTTTTTTATCCAGGGAAATTAAAATATAGCCACGGACAACAAAAATATACAATAACATCTTCTGAGTTCCCAGCGATTCTGAATGGTGTTGCTTACCTTTAAAAACATTATAAATAAATATATTTTCGAGATTTAAAGAATCATGTATAGAAATAAAATTTATTTTTCCATCACTCATTTTCGGAAACCTTCACGAGTAGTATTTATCGTGTATTAATCATTTTTTCCAAACCGTAATATACGTTTTTCGGATGCTATCAATTCTCAAATGCATATTTTTATATTCAACAAGCATATTTTTACAGACAAATGTAATACAAAAATGGTGTTAACATTAATATTATTTTTTTTGTAACACTTGGATCTATAAATTTAATTAAGAACCTGAAAATGTTTAATTTACAATAAATACATCCTACACCAGATTTCCTTTTTGAGAAAACTGATTAATAAACTAAAAAAAAAAAATACTGTGAAATATTTCCTAAAAAAGATGGCACCAATATTTTTTTTCTTTTAAATGATCTTTAAATATAAAAAATATATTAGTTTCTCAGTTTTTAATGATAAAGAATGTTTTTCAGAATCTGCGGTAATTCAGAAGTTACTGTGTATTTAAGTACGTGATTAGATAATGTTTTTGTAGAGTAAGAAACCTTTGCTTTTTTTGCAGTGTGTCATGATTGCTTTTGATAAAATGCGTCAAAAGGGCAATAACTTTTTTTCTTAACCCCTTAACGCCCGAATTAAATTACGGTTGAATAATTCAAATTGCTTATTGGCACCACTTTTATGAAAAAGAAATATCCACCTTATTTAATGACAGTAAAAATGATAGTAAAATATAGCTAACTTCACTATTTTATAAAACTGGTGGGAATCAAACAATTTGAGTAAATTCAGTATGTGCCATATATGTCACAGTAGGCAGGAAGGGGTTAACCTTTGTGAAGAATTTTACAGTAAATATTCTGCATGATTTTGTAGTATTTTTAATTAAAAAAAATCTCTAATAAAAGTTACATATTTTTATATATTTTTCCCTGTAGAAATGCCTTTCAAAAATAGACATCGATACGTGGATCTGGAGTAACATGACAAGTACTTTTAATCTCAAATAAAAGTATTTAATATACATACGAACGTTATTCTTAGAAAACCATTTTTTGGCGCCTTCATTTCTTGTTAATCTTGTTCTAAATAAATTTAATTTAATTGGCGTTATTACAAAAATAAAACAATATGAAATTAAAGTTTCATTCTCTCAAAAATAAACGAATCTATACATATAAGATAATAAATTGTATCTACGAATATTTTAGATGAATACATGAAAGTATGAAGAATGCGCATATTTCAGAAAAATAATGTTTACTGTATATTTATTATTTTGAAATACAATATAATAAAAGAATTTTTCTAATTTTAATGAAATGTTGAGTTTTGTAAGCACTTGTTTTCATTGCCGTTTAACGAAAATATTCAAAATTCTTCTTAATTTAATTAGTGGATGGTAATTAAGAGTTCATTAATCAACGACATTCCAAAAGTATTGTTACTATATTAAACGAAAGTAACTCATGTTTTGTAAAGTTTATTTATCTTAATGGGATTTTCAGATAATTAGTACCTATTCTTAATTTAATTTCTTAAACTGAAAGAGGGTAATTGTTATATGAAACCTAGTACACAAAAGCACGTAACTAAACCCATATTATCCGTATAGTAGAATTTCCTGCCAAGTAACGTTGCTAGTTGGACGGGTATTTTTATATTCAGGATTCTTATTGCTACCATTTTTTTAAATGATTTCATTCTACTAATTCAATGACAGATTAAACAAATATAATATTATGATTGTACTAAAGTGGTAACAATTAAGCAATTTAAAAAAAACAGAAACAATTCTCCGAATAAATAGAGTAATCAAAATACGCACTTTAATAAAATTTATGTTTGGAAGAATAATAGAATTTATAAATGATTTTCATTTTTTACTTCCTATATTAGTCCCTTTCTTAAGAATGAATGGATTTATATATTAAAAACTCACATATTTTTCATGTTATCTTATCATTTCTATGAATAATAAAGGTTGTATAGTAACATTAAATAATCTCTGTTGTATTTTCTAATTTCGGAAAAATCTAAATCTTTGATGTTACATATTTATTAACAGCTTCCGCAATAATAATATTATTATTAATAAATAAACATTTTATACAATATTTAGATTGCATGAGTCAACTACTCGCTTTGATGAAGAATATATTTTAAAGTTTGTTTTATGAAATTAATTCGATTATATTCAGGATTTTAAAGCATGTTTTCCATATGTAATACATTTCAAATTTAAGAAAAATTTTTTACAGTAAAAAGTTCAAATTAAAAATTCATAATGTACTTTTGAGCTTATTGAGATCCTGATTCAATAACCTATTAATTTTAAGTTTTGAAAAATTGTCTTTTGTCATTTTTTGGCAAAATCATTCAATTACTTGTAATTTTCTCTCTTTGTGTTGTGTTTAGGGATTTCACCATCGAGCCGTGGATAAAAAAAAGAGCCAAATTTCCCTTTAAACGATCGTTTTATTTTTAAATGATTAGGTTTCTGGATGAAGGATTATGTTATAAGTTTAATTTTTTACAGATATGAGGGAATATATATTAATGTCGTTGATTAGCATTGTCTTTAGCACCTAGTGCAACATAGACCCTTTCTCGATCTTAATTATACCCCTCTTTTCTTGTTGAATATAAGACGTGTAATAAAAATCTACTGAGGTGGGTAGGGAAAGTTAATACATTTCAAATTTAAGATAAACTTTTTACAGTAAAAAGTTAAAATTAAAAAAATCATAATGTACACTGTAAACTGAAATGTCTGAAATTCAGACACATAAGCGTCTGAAACGGAGTGTTCAATTTTCAGACATTTTAAAGTGTCTTAATTTTTAAGACGCTTGTATGCATCTGAATTTAAGACATTTCAAACGTCTGAATCGCATCCATCTTTGACCACCTTTCATTTCTATGCAAAAGCAGTCTTTTTCTTTTCTTTTTCTTTTTTTTTTTTAATAAGCATTATACACTTTAAAAAAAATCTATTATAATATGGAAATTGTACCGCCAATCAAAACACCAGTACAATTTACATCAATTTACGTATTTTAATGGGAATTTTCTTCCGTTGAAAAATTAAATTTTCTTTTGGAAATTTCTGTATTTAAAAAAAAATAATAATAATAAGCTTTTATGGAAGGGGAAACTGCATATTTAACTGACTGGGGAACTGCCAAAGTCCATTACATTTTACAGGATTTATTAACTCACATTACATCAGAATATCAAACTTACCCTTGACAGGTTTCGAACCCGGGACCTGCTGGCTTCCAAACTGTCGCTTTATCCACTCGGCCACGACTACTTTAGCTGGAAACTCAAATATTGTTACTTATTATGCTACACAATGAAACGGTAGTGGTAGATATTTTTCCGATCCAGTTAACGTTTTACACATTTCCCTCCCTAGAATTTTGAATATTTGTTTAATTTCATGCGTTAAAGACCAGCAAAAAGGTTTTTTCTTCTAGCGGAAAAAATTTTTTAGAACAAAAATATTATCCTTTTATACAGAGGAAACTATTTTTGAAATATTAAGGTTTAGTTATTATTTAGTTATTATTAATTATTAGTATTTTAATCTAAACTATTTATATTCTGATTAATTTTTAAATTCATTTTTGCTCTTAATCGCATCAAAATAAGAAGTTTTCTTATTTAGAAACTACACAAAGTGCCGTGCTTCTCGATTTTTTGATAAATGCACAAAATATCGTAAAAAATGTTGTCAAAGTTGGTGTTTTAAATCGAATTTTCAGAGGCGGAAGATCAGGGAATAAAAAAAATGGTTATTCTGAGAAAACAATTGTTTAAAAATTAAATTGTAAATAATTGAGCTAAAAATAAAATCACATGGCCTCATATACATCTCTTCAAAAATAATCTCAGCAGGTTTCATGTTTTTACTTTTAAAAATGAGCCTGAAAATATCTCAGAAAATTTCAAGCTGTTGAGGGTGGAAAAATATTTTTATTGTTTTAAAAGTGTATATATTATATATGCACTGTTAAAACATTTAATTCGGGACCTGTACCGTTCAGGGGTGAAAAAAAACAATCTTTCATTAAAAAAATGAATTTTTTATTGCCCAAAGACAGCGTATAAATTTAACGGAAAAGTATTGAGGGCTCTGTTCTGTTTCTTTCTTTTTTTCTTCTGATGATTGAATATATGGCAAAATTTTTGAAATTGGACTGATTAATTCCTTCCTGTGCTGCATATTCTGAACCAAATTTCTCAGTTTTAAATATTGTGTATAATTTTTCTGCCAAAATATTGACATTTAGTTATAAAAATCCTTGTTTTACGCATATAACATACATCAGTAGAAATCCAGAGTAAATTTTTTTGATTTTCAGAGTAATTTTTCTGACAATGAAATGCGATTACTTCTGAACTCAATCTTTAGCTAAAAGGTTAGTGTATAAAATTTCAGAGATATTGTAAATAATTCCAAAAAATTAAATAAGTACTTTGATTTTTTTAATTATATAAATAATTAAACAAATACTTAAATATAATAAATAAGAGAAATAGATAATTAAATGAATTCTTTAAAAGTAGACGGCGCCACATTTATATCTTAAGAGTATACTAGTATGATTATTTTCAAATCCAAAGAGATTCTTATGAAGCATGTATGACAATTTTTGATGAATAAATTACATATCGAATTATAAGCGATTAACAAAAATTTGAAGTTTGAATACAAATAAATAAATTATGTCTAATATCATGTCTGTATGGGCTCGTCTTTGAAAGATTATATTTTACTTTTAAACGGAACCTTCTAAATACAGAAATATGCAAAAAATGGAAATTTTATTGGAATTTACGAAAAGAAAAAATTACATTTTTTAATGTAATTTTTTCTTTTCGTAAATTTGCGTCTCGACTGGCAGTACAATTTCTATATTTTAAACGGATATTTTTTCACCGTGTTAGAAGGTCGAAACTAAGGTGGGGGGGGGGGGGCAGAAGGAGCATGTTGCCCCGGGCAGCAGACCGAGAGGGCGCCAAATGAAGGTATTGTCTGTCGATTTTTCGCACATTTATGTAGCACAGTATTGTTAAAATCATCTGTCTGGGGTGTGCCAAAGCATAGAAGAATCTAAAGATGATATGATATGGCATAAGAATCCTGTATAAAGCGGAATTTTTTTCGATTCCGTTTTCAAGATTTTAATGAATAAATATTTGACAAAGCAGATTACGTAGTTCAGTATTACATATTTTATGATTACATGTTCTAAATTTTAAAATAAGTAGGCTATTAGAAAATTAGTAAAATTCTCTTTGTAAGTATACTTTTCGGAGGAGAGGGCGGGGGGGAGTGCTGAATCCATGTTTGTCCCGGGTGCAAAAAAGGCTAGTTTCAGTCCTGACAGTGTATAAAGCTTACAAAAAAAAGTGAAAAAACGGCTGCCTATGCCTATTGCCGAACATGCAGCTTGATCAAAGATGGATGCGATTCAGACGTTTGAAATGTCTTAAATTCAGACACATACACGTGTCTTAAAAATTTAGACACTTTAAAATGTCTGAAAATTGAACACTCCATTTTAAGTCACTTATGTGTCTAAATTTCAGACATTTCGTTTACAGTATTTATACTATGATCATAGTTAGACACTTAAGTGTCTTAATTTCAGACGCCTGTGATGTCTGAAATTTCATATTCAGACACTTAAGTGTCTGAATTAATTTTTCAGTCACATATGTGTTTGAATTTAAGACGCCTTTATTTGCAGTGTACTTTTGAGCTTATTGAGATCCTGATTCAATAACCTATTAATTTTAAGTTTTGAAATCCACGGCTCGACGGTGAAATCCCTAAACACAACACAAAGAACTATTATTTTTAGTTAATTGTTTTATTTCTTTAGTTTAAATAAAACTTGTATATGACGAAATTGCAATTTTTAACGCCGTGAAAATACAATTATTTCCACATAGGCCCTTTTCCTGTGAAAAGACTTTCGAATATTTGTAATATAGACCCTTCTTACAGACACTTATTTAAGTATTGTATTACGTTTAATTGCTTTTATACAGTCTAGGTAGTGCTGCGACGTCTGTAATAAATATATCTAGATGAGTTAAGAAAAAAGTTCTATTGAGTATGTTGTTGCTTGAATGTGTGTTCAGGCATAACGATATGATAAAATTCTAAACCTTTTATAGTGAAATAAATAATGCTTCTCCAGCAGAATATCTAATATAATTTATGTATTCTTCAAATACCAGTGAATACAGTTCATTATCAGATTATTCCCCCAATAATATTTTCTTTCTTTTAGAAATTCTATCAAAACAAAGTGACTATTTCTTTTTATTTTACACATATA
This sequence comes from Maratus speciosus, assembly GCA_963932465.1. Classification (NCBI taxonomy): domain Eukaryota; kingdom Metazoa; phylum Arthropoda; class Arachnida; order Araneae; family Salticidae; genus Maratus; species Maratus speciosus. Next base: position 78,345,436 of record OZ010791.1, on the reverse strand, counting down.
AGTAGGAAAATTCAGTAGTTGTTTAAATTAAAAATTCTAAAACGTTTAAGCATTTAGAAAAGTTTTTACATGAAATAAAACAGAAATATTTCTCCATGAACTTGTATTTTCTTCCTATAAGAACTCCTAACAGGAAAACTGCATTTACGTGTCTGTCTATAAGAGAATACAATTACTCGACAGCTATTTACCATTTCAAATGCTAAATCTATTTTTACTTACCCTGCTTTTTTTTCAATTCATAATGTATCAAAATATTAATAAATTATATCGAAAAAGCTAAGCAATAAATATAAAAATACTTAGAGTTACGTAAAACACGTGAAATAAGTGCGCTGTTTGGGACCAATAACAATAAAAAACAAATACAGTAGAATCTCGATTATCCGAATTGGGACCGACCCTCTTTCGGAAAATCGAAATTTTTGGATAATCGAGAATGCTTCCATTTTAAGATTAAGGAAAAATATATGCAATATTTCTTAATATAATAACAAGTGCTTAATAAAAATAAAGCAATAGCAAAATAGAAACAAGTATAAATTACGTGAATTTTAATTTTGAAATTAAGTACCTTTTACATATATCACAAAGGTTGGAAAAATGGTTTTTTTTGTCGCACTTTTGATTGCCTTTGTTTGAAGCTCTATCACACTGTTTTTCAATATTATTAGTCCACCAGTATCACAGTTTTTCTGCTGCTCCAGCCATGCCAAACCTTTTGCAAAACATTCAAAAGCTTCAGAATTTCTAATTTTGTTCGTTTTTTTCGTTCCACTCCGCAGCTTACGGAAGTTCAAGTTAAATTCAAAGGAACAAGTTAAATTCTAAGAAAGGGGATCGACAATATTAATATGTACTCGTAGTTCGGAAAGGACCGCTTGCACACAATAAATATGATAGTTAAAAAAAGAAAAAGCTTTCAAAATGGATTTTGCACACAAGGAATGTGATAGTAAAAAATAAAAGCTTTAGAAAAGGATTTCGGTTAATCGAGAGTTTCGGATAAAAGAGGTTCTACTGTACTTCCATGCAAGTTTGAAGAGTAGGTTTATTTATTTATTTATTTATTTTTAATTCGCAGCTTTGGAGAGAAAGGCAATTTCCAGGGAAATTGTGTTAGGTTTATTAAATTAAATGTAATTGGTATTAGTTAATTTTGTCAAAAATATTAAAAACTTTGTTGAAATCATATTTTACATTTAAACCGTAGACTTTAATATAACGGAAACCATTTCATGAATCCTTTCAGAAACACTTGTGTGGTTCAACAAAATTTTTGATCAAAATAAAAAAAAAGAACAAAATATCCGAGTAACGAATTCATTCAAAATACTTTCAAGATCAACTCACTACGGCTATTTGGCTTGAACTGATTTACTATCTGGGACGTTATCATGCTGACAAATTTTTCATGTACTTTGCATTTGTGTGTCATCGTAAACTAACTATAAAGATACATACTTAATTAACGAACTCTTATAAAACACTTCTAAGAACAATACACCAACATCATAAGCCGCTGGACAGGCAAATCATTAAAAGCCTGAAAACAGTTCTCTTACGGCCTACGAACAAAACATAAAAGTGGTTAAACGGAGATTTTAATCTGTATTGTATTCGAAATCCCTTTTGAAAAGACCACTGTAGCCAAACTAACCATTTCCTTTTCAACAATTGACTTAAAGCGAGATAGATCTCATATAACATAAAAAATAACAGTATAAAACATACAACGAATATCGTGTGGTAATACACTGCGAATAGCGCACAAATATTCAAACAAAAATTTTGAACTATAAACAATTAAAATTTAAGTAATAGAGGTGCCAATGAACTACAAATATCATTCTATATTGGTGTATAAACATTTAATATAGATTAAAAATTTAAAAACATTAAGCTATTCATTATACAGTTTCACCACACCTCTGTGGCCTTCCTCATTAATGTAAATGAATTAAGCTGGATCAGCAATCTCAAAACGCCGCCCGACATAAAATCGTACACCTAGGGGGGGGGGGGGACAACCAATGAGCACGAAAAGATATGGAAATCAGATTTTACTGGCGCCATCTGCCAGCACAGCCCTTTGAAGATTTAACAATAGACTTTTGAACTTTTGTGTGTGTATATAATTATATAATATTCATCATAATTATTCATTATTTTACCTATTTTTTATATTCTACATTATTTTTAAAATTATGAATCTCTTTCTAATTTAGTATATATATACGTAGCTTTTATTGTATTTTTGCAGAACGCCCAGCTTTGCAGAGTAATTGAGCTTTTGCCACTCCAACAAGTTTAAAAATCCTATTATCTATTATCTGATGATCTTATTAATTACAAATATCTAAATTTCTCTCGTAAACGCCCAGTAAAAATTGGGCTTTCCATCGTGTATATATTGTACTTATATTGTATTTAATCTTAATATTCTCAATTGGCTTTCCTGTAGGTCCCTTCGGGCCTTTTATTTATTATTATTATTATTATTATTATTATTATTATTATTATTATTATTATTTGTGTGTGTGTGTGTGGTGACGGCGGTAGTAGATGGAAACCGCTGGGTGGGGCTTGTGAGTGCTTAAGCCTGGTAGGCCTCTCCACATACCTGACCCTTGACCCTCAATAATTACAATTGCTATATTGATTTTGCGAGCGTTAGCATTATTGTAACAGGTAATAAGTCACATAACAATTTAATTAGGAATCGATAGTAATTTTTTTAAAGAAAATATGAAGTATGTAATAACAATACGTAATATAATATTCCAAAACTTTGGTTAAATATACTAAGAAACATCTAATTTGGTGTTATACAGTTCATCGATATTTTCACATATAGATGACGACAGAGTATTTGTATTATCGTCATATCTCAACAGATGGCGCCAGTAAAATCTGATTCCCATGTCTTCGTGCTCATTGGTTGTTTTTTTTCCAGGTGTACGATATTCTGTGGGACGGCGTTTTGACATTGCTGATCCAGCTTAGTTCATTTACATTCCTGAGCAATGCCATGGAGGTATGCTGAAAGTGAATGAATATTTTAATGTTTTTTAATGTTTTAATCTATATTAAATGTTTGTACACCAATATAGCCAAAGATTTGTGTTTTATTCACACGTCATTTATTTACATTTTTAAAAGTTTGAAATTACATTTCCATACTTTCGTATGTGAAACAACTCTTTTTCTGCTTTAGGGATACTTTTCCAGCTTTTTAAAAAATATATATAACTTTCGATGGTGAGTTTAGTTGTTACGTCTCAGCAATGTGAGATTTTCTCAGCGCCTCTCCGAATGATATCTTGAAATAGACTAATACGATCTATCCATGTTTCCCCCCTCTTTTCCATCCCTGTGTGTATTCCGCCACAGATGTTTACTCGATCTACTTGTCCTCTAAGGCTGGATGAGATACTACCAATATTTAACAAATATTGGCATTTTATAGGAATATTTTCGATGACTAAAATGGTACATTACTGAACACAATATAATACCAATATAACCATTATTAATTTGCTACTAGGATTATTAATCATTATTTATTTTAATGTATTGCTAAACAAAAAAAAAAAAACAAAACAAAAAAAAAAAAAAACGCATTTTATATTTTTAGAAATTACTTTAGAGCATGAAAATAAGATAACGTTATTGTAATATTCGAATAAATAATTTTTTTATGACAAACTAATTTTTAGCTGTAAATAATAGTTTTTTTTTTATATTTATTTTCGCATGATGCGAAAGGAAATTTTGATCCAATTTTAAGATAAAATTAGTAATAAAAAATGTATATCTGCTTTAAATATTAAATTGCATATCATTATATAAAAGAAAATTTTAATGATGCTGAAATGAAGATTTAGAGATACAACTGGAAGCAACACAAAAATAGCTAAAGTCTGATATTTCAATCACGATGGTATACGCTTTGTATTTACGTTAACAGTATTATTACATTTAAAAAATTCAACATTCGCAAAAATTCAGCTAAACAAAAGCACATTTTCATCGAATGTGACATGTCAAGTGGAACCGGTTAATTAGATTAAAATAATGTTAAAAGGAAAAATATGGAAATATATGAATTTTAAATACATTTATTTTGTTAAAATACTAGATTGGTTAACAAAATATATATATATATAAATGGTTAAAATATATTTTTCCGCTGCTTGAATCAAATAAAGTTTTATAACTACTCTATTTTTACATGCATTTTTAGGGTGGATTTTATTAAAATAGAGAATTTTTGAAGTAGACGTTCAAAATCAGCTGGGAAAACGCTTGTTAGTACAGATAGTATTTAAGCTTAATTAACAAGAAATATATTTAATTCAACGAAACTTATTTCGAAGTTTTCACCAACAGGGATTGTACAGTACTACTTCAGGTTGGTTTTTTTTCTGCAATAAATACATTTAAAAAATTATATTTGGCTCTATTTTCTAACATTTTATAGAATCATAAAAATCCGCATCTTTTATATTCATGTAGAATTAACAAAGTAATAATATCTCATGATTGTTTAACGTTTTCTGAAATGTTTAATTATTGTGTCACTAAGCATTAACTTAGTCCTTAGTGGATAAAATAGTAATTCTTTTTTCTTTTAATAGTTAAAACTGTTCCGAGTTATCTGAATAGTATTTACTCAAAATGCTTTTTTCTTTATTTAACGCATCGATATTTTACAATAGCGCTGTAAAGACATTATTTTACATTATATTTAGAACACTATATGACACATTGATGTATAATGATACACAAGCAAAATAATTTTTTTGCAAGCAGTCTAAAATAAAAATAAAAATGACACAAAAGTAAATACCACTTTAGTATCCTAGAAAACAAATTAGCTAATTTTACTTTAATAAGAGAAATAGTTTCTTTGCTGCGTTTGAAGAATTTTATGTATTTGACTTTATCAAAAGAAGAGATTTAATGACATAAAAATACCCGAATAAAAAAAAAAAAATCATAATGAATTTCAAATAAGAATGACAAAAAATAAAATAAAATAAAAGTTTTGTAAAGCCATTACACAAATTGAAAACAATTATCATTTTTCCTATAAAGCGAGAAATAAGAATATTACGTTGATTTACATACATTGTATAAGGTATAATATCTTATCACAGATCAATAGGTGTTTCCTAAAACGTTTAGGCTTCGAACTGGTAAGAGTATTTCAAATGTTTTCTTTTATCTTATTTAAAGCCATTATGTCAATAGAAATATTTTTGTAAAATTCTCTAAATTGATATTTTTATACGATTCTCTATTCTACGATTCTCTACGATTCTATATTCTCTAAGATCCTAAATTATGCTTAGAAAATGTTTTCAGTTCTCTAAAAAATAAAATGCTCAAATGTTTAAGGGTTTTGATACTTTTTTTATGATATTGAATTATCACCAGGCATTCATAATTGAAAAAGGAGTTTATAGTCTCGGAACAAGTGGGAAATGCATAAAAAATCACAAAGTCATAACTGTTAATACTAATGTTTTCTTCTTGACCCACAATCTCGCGTAGATTATCATTTACGTGTACATTTTTTCTTGGTACTTAAGTTTTGCCCACCAGTGTGTGTGTGTAACTAATTAAAAACAAATCACCTATTTTTGAAGCTATAGTTGTATTTTTAAATAATAAAAATAAATAATTATAAAAGTCAGAATTTCGAAAGCATTTTAAAATGATTATTTAGCATCCATTTAAAAATTATATAAAATGATTTTTTCCCATGTAAAATCGTTGTTATGTATAAAAACATCTTTAGTGTTTATAAAACAAATGCTATATTTTAACATCGTTATACGCTAAAAAATTACCTTTTTCTTTCAATACAAATAATTCAAGAGTAATAACTGCGTATTTCTTTATAATGTTTTAGTTTAGCACTATCAATAGATTTTAATAGAAAATGCTTCTTAAGAATTTTTTCTATTGCAATTTATATATTTCATAGTAAATTGTTCTAATGAAATTTCTTTTTATCAATCGATATAGATTTCATTTTCAAATACCTTGTTTCTATATAAAGTGTAGATTTATGCATTTTTATGCATTACAAATTGCATCATAGACTTTTTCATTAAATACTTCGCGATGAAATCTATAGAAATGCACTGTCCTTCAGAACATTCCTTTTATATTAGTCGATTACAAACTTCGTCAGATATGCTTAATTGCGATAAATATCTTGAAGCGTCCGAAAAATATATATTTTTTTTACAAATGTCGATAGATATCATGAATGTTATAATAGTAATGTCATTTTTACAACATTGATCAATGTAAATCATATAATTAAAATAAGGCATTAAAAAATCAAGTTTTCTAAAAACAAAATTTATTTCATTTTATTTTTTGGAATACTATTTATGTATTATAATGTTATAAGTAATTCTAAAAATTCGTTTGAATGCTTTTTTAAAACTAATTTTAAGTCTTAGCTAAGATATATCGGCAGATGTTGTAAATTTGACTTACCACATTCACCGACTTTCGAAATATTGGATAGTATCCGGTGGGATATCGGCCTACATCTTTGTCCATTCTCCGGTTATAGCGTATATTCTATGCATCACGTTCATGACTTTAGCTTACACAAACTGATTTTTTACGACTACAACACTGGCCAGTCAATAATTAACATGACGAATTTGGACATTGCATTCATTGATTCACTCCGAGCCGTAAATTTCACTTGACGACAGAAAGAAGGATACATGTCACAGCGCTGCGTAATTGACAATCACCCATTTGGCTCTCGAACTACATTTGCAAGCCTCAATGGCATCCTAATGTTCCAAATGGCACAAACGGCACCTGTTTGTCATCTTCACTTTTAACATTGTACTTTTCCACACTACCTTAAGAAGTTTTTAGTGAATATTCTTTACTCTTTATTAGATCTGAAAATATTTCTGTGAATGTTTTAGAAACGTCATCCAGATTAATATTTTTTCTAAAAATAACATACTAAAGAACGGAAAATATTCTATGTATTGTGGTTATAATAAATAGATGAATTAATTCATGTATCGACACAACAGATTTATTTCAAAGATGGTTTATTTTCTGTATAAGAACTAGAAATATTAGAACACATATACTAATCAAAAATAGCATCGATGCTGTTCATTATGCTTTTCCCAAAGCTTAATTAAGAAATAATTAATGAAACCCGTAAGAAATATAATAAAGATTCACTGTTATTGTAATTTCTAAATTCGAAAAGAATGCTGAAAGCATTCCGAATGAGTTATTTTTTATTTTCCGTTGAGCAGCAATTTTTATTGCGTTTTTATAAATATTTTTAAGACCCCATGCACATGTTATGAACATTCTAGAAACAGAATATTGATATACTCTGGTTCAGTAATTTTTATTTTTCCAAAAAATGTCTTGTATTAATTATTGCATATATTTTCTCATTATTAATTAAAGTTATTTAAACCAGCAAAGCTTAAATAATTAATTATATCAGTTAATTAAAAATTCATTATTTTATTATTTCGTTATTTTATCTATTTTCACCGAGATCAAAGAAACAAATACCAAAAAATAATAATTAAAAAGAAATTTGTATTCGTCAGTGCTTTTATGCTAATTCTATCCTAAAATGTTCTTTATCTTTTAAAATTATTTGAAGAAAGATGCTGTTGAATAATTAATTAAAATTATGAAGTATAAATTATAAATGTATGCGCACTCTTTAAAAAATTACGGCAATAATGCATAAAATTGCGTACACAGCTTATTGCTATTTATTAAAACATTTTTATCCCCATTCATTATACTTTACAACGGAAAAATAATCAAATCAAGTACTGATTTAAAAAAAATATTCTAATACATTACACGTACACACACATATATGTATATGTTTTACATTTAGGTTTCTTTTATGTACTTATATTAAAGCAGTCTATTACATCGACATGTTGTCAGTTAATTTGAACTATATATATTCCTAAATGATGTATTAAATTTTCTTTATTATCTGTTCCAAATAAAGCAATTGATTTACAAATGGAAATTAAGACATCTTTCATTAAAATAAATGAAATCTTTTCCACGTTACTAGTACCACACTACGCTATTCCAATTATTTAAAAAATACATTATTTTTTATTCAATCTTTAATAAGAGGTTTGCGGGTATTTAAAAATTGAACTACAGTTATGGCCAAAATTGTGGACTTTTATTTAAAATTTTCATGTTTTATAACTTTGTGTGCTTAAGGACTATGATACATTTCACCTAAATACAAATGTTTATATATCAAATTCAAGGACATTTAATGTAGAACTTAATAAAATAAAAACATAATTAAAATATTTGCATTACAAAACTAGTTGGATGTGCCAATCCCTAAACTTTCTTCTATCTAATGTCAATATTTCATTTTAATTAGTTTTATTGAAATTTTTATTAGAATTATGCATAACTTCATACACTTTTCGATGGTACAATATTGAAAATTGTACAAAAATCGCTATTATAGAGCCCCCTACCGGCGGATTTTTTCCAAATTCAGGGAGGATATTTTTGCCATGGCCACAAACATACACAAAAAATTTGGTTCAATTCTATGCATAACTTCATACGCTTTTTGATGGTACAATATTCAAAATGCACAAAAATCGCTATTGCAGCACCCCTATCGGCGGATTTTATCAAGTTTATGGATGACCTGCTTGTCATAGCCAAAAACTTAAAAAAAATTTGGTTAAATTCTATGCATAACTTCATACAATTTTTGATGGTACAATGGCGACACTCAGACATACGGGCATACAGACACACGGACAGGCAGACATTTTGTATAAACATCTTTTTGTGATCTCTGACCCCTAAAACATGTAAATCCGTCGAAAAACGGAAATCGAAAAAAATTCGGTTACAATACTTTCTTCTATTGAAGATAGAAGAAAGTAAAAAGTTACGCTTACAAAAAATATAATATATCTTAGATTTCATTATATTTTAAAGTTATCTTATTTACCAATATTTAGTAAGATAATCCTTGTTTTTTATTATAGCTTTACATCGTCTTTTCATTGAGGGAACTGGTGTTTGGAGTTCATCTTTTTTAATCACATGATGCCAAGAATTAATTATAGCTTCAATAAGTTGCGTTTTATTAGATAGACGCTTTCTTTGTACAAGGATTTTCAAACGTCGCGACTAATTTTCTATAGGATTCAGATGAGGGCTATTTCCTGGTCAGGGTAATAACTGTATACTTTTATTTTTAAACCATTCTTTGAATATTTTTGCGTATTGTATGGAACTGAATCCTGCTGAAAGGTAGATGGTGCTTTATTGTGGAAGAGATCCCTGATGGAAGGTATCAATTTTGGTTCCAGGACAGTTTCGATGTTTGTTTTTTTTTACATTCAGAATACTATGAATAACTTAAATGCGGCCCACACCATCTACAGACATACTGGCCCAAATCCTGACATTTGTTGGGTTCCTTGTAGTTGCTTCAATGCAATCAGGATGCAGCTCTTCCCCTATTCTACGACTCACATATTTTCGCCCATCACCACCAAAGAGCGATATTTTACTCTCATCGCTCCAGATGATTTGCTTCCACTGATTTCCTGACCAATTAATGTATTCTTTTGCTCACTGAACACGTTTCTTGCGTTGATTTAAAAAGTTGCGAAGATTTAAAAATGTTTTTTTTCCTCGGAATTCTACCTTTCAGTCCAAAGCCTGCTAAACTTCTCCTTATAGTTCTTGAACTAGATGAAATACCCATTGCATTCATTTCACATCTAACAGCATCTGATGAAATTCTTCTATCTTTGAGGAATATCCTTTTCATATTTCTGTCCTCAGAAGCACTTTTGATTTTTTTTGCCTGATCTAGCCTTTTTTATCGCTGATTTAGTTTCTTCATAACGTAAGCACACCTTTCCTAAGCTAGATAAAGTAACTGATCCACAATCCTGTCTTGGAATTCCAGCACAAGAGAGACCATTTTATCTGAATATGACAATTCTTCTTCTTTTTGTGGGTGTTCAATCAGTTGTTGTTGTTGATGACATTGTTTAAAATTATTTTCATTAAGAAAAAAATAGAAATATTTTTCAAAAAAACATTATTCTATTTAGTCACACCTATTTAGTTTACCCTTCTGCAAAATTCATTCCAGCAAAATATCACTTTTACAAATCAAAATCTACTACAGTTACTGACATTTGATTGGTTCTCAGAACAGAAATTGGGATCGGCTTGGAAGCTACTATACACGTCTGCATTCATGACTAATATTATTTGTATTTTAGACTAAAGTAAGCGTAACTTTTTTTGTAATGTGGATATTTTAATTCTTGTATTTTTTATTAAATTCTACATTAAATTTCCTTGAATTTCGTATATAAACATTTGTTTTTAAGTGAAAATTAATATATTCTATAAGCACACAATGTTATAAAACATGAAAATTTCAAAAAATGTCCACAATTTCGCCCACCACTGTACAAGAGTATTGCGGCTAGTAAAATTAATATATATGAAACAACTCTGAATTTTCGTAATTTTTCTTTTTGAATATGATATATGAATCTGCCTATGGAAGTCTCAAAACTAACTGCTAAGTACTACTTTATTATACCTTCATTTATTCTCAAATTTCTTGTTACAAGAAATTGTAAATAATTCTTTTTTTAATGTTTTAGTAATAATTTACAATCACTTATAGCGAAATCCTGTTTTTTAGATACAGTGTTTGTAGATGTAAATTGTTTTACACTATTACACATCCATACCCAAACGAACTGAAATATATTGCTGTTCATAAAGTAATACAAATGCCCTTAAACACAATTTATAATCACTATATATAATAGCCATATGGTCTATAAATCACCTTTTTTTCCTCGAACATTTTAACTGATTTCTTTTAACTTACCGCCTAGAAACACATTCCTATCTTTATGGAAGCTCACTTGCAGACAAAGAGACGTAAGTGTAATCATAAGCCGCAATTGCTCTCTTTGTGGGAACATTCCAAAGAAACCTGTCTACTATTGATTTAAATGGATATATATATAATATATATATATCTATATATATATATATATATAATTCTCAAAAAAATATATATTAGATTCCATACTGTTAACTTTTAAATACAAAATGTATTTTCTAAATAGTTTAAAAATATTTTGAGAAAAAAATAGTAAATAGTTGTTCCTGCAACGGGAGTGTTGGCGTTAAACAGGATTTAATCAAAACCAGGCATTTTCAAATTAGTAAGAACATAAATTTAAACTTTTCATTCAATATTCTCTTTTAACCTGTAATATTTAATTTTGATGTTTTCGCAAAAATATTAACCCCCTCACTGACAAGCCCGTGTTAATACGTTCACTAAGCTCCAGGTTTCACTGCAATACAAGCAATATTTAAATTAATATAATTCTATTGATTTAATGTATTTTTAATACATTGCACAATGATTAATACTTCCAAGGATTGCATTCATATTCGTTATTAAGTTTTTTTTATAAAATTCTCAAAGAATAATTTTTTTTAGCATTTAAAACAAAATGCAGTGAAAACAACATTACAATTTTGCCCTTTTCCAAGACAGTCGGAGGGTTTTAAGGCGAATGCGTGTCTTTAGTTAGCCCTCTCGCTGCGTAATATTTCCTTTTATCAAAATAGGTTAAAAATTGCGTATTTATTTTATTACATATTTCAAATTTACATTTATTTTAGAGTTTATTTATTTATTTATTTATTTATTTTGTAAAAGAGTTATTTTTTTAACCCGGCAGTAGTCGCGTGTCGGTCTTTCTGCCACCCATATAAATAATCTTCTCCTAATTCATATACCTTTACAAATACAATGGAGCTGATTTAATCGTTTCTCCACCTCCATAGTGAAGTAACAAGATATCTCTATTTTTCTTTCCGGTACCTTTTTACAAGCAAATTTAAAATTAGTAGAGAAGCCTGCGCAGCGATCCATGATGTCAGCTAGTTTTTACCTTTTCCCATTATTCCAAAACTCATTAATAAAATGTATAATTTAAGTAAACTGCAAATTTATAACTTCATTGAAATGTAATATTCGAATAACAAATGAAAAATGCTTCTTATTTTACATTTTCTGTATGCGGGGCCCGGCGGACAAAAGACCGAGTGCGACTAATAACGTTCTGAAAAAAAGACGCAGCTACTCTCAGGTTAATATAGAATTAGATGATTAAAAAAAAAACGCGGAAATCGTGGGTTTCGCAAATTTTGCTACTTTTACGTTGCCCGTTGAAATCGCGTGATGCACAGCAAGAGGGTTAATATCCTTAGTTATAATATTCCTAAAATAGTTTTTTAATATTAAATGTCGCCCATCCATTTCTTCTTACACGATCTTAAAACTTAAATACATATCCATACATATTAAATTCAAATTCAGTAATAAAAATCATTATAATGCCATGGCGTTTCCCCGATGATCTTTTATTATTGAATGAAAGTGGAGGTTTTATGCTAAATATTTTTTGAGGAAAGCGTTCATGCTTTCGAGAATAAGTTTGCAGAAGTCAAATTTATGTTTAAAATAATTTATTCAAGTTGTAACTATTAAAAATGCACTGAAATCTTATCAGTGATTTAAGTTATAATTGAATTAATGTGAAAAATATAGTTTTAAATTTGTAAGGACAAAAATTAAGTTAACATATAATATAAAACACATATAATAGTTACTTATATTACATATAAAATATTTTGAATTATCAGTCATGATAAATATGAAAATGTTATAATTTAGAAAATATATTTTTGCGTTAAAGAATATCTAATAAACTTTAAAAAATAACATTTCCATAAATCATTTAATACGTTTTCAATATAAAATCAGTCACGATGAATAACAGTTAATTGAATTTTTCGAAAAGTTGATATTATTACATTTTCAAAATGTTCTGGTTGTATTTCTTTAAGCAAGATTCCTTAATAAACAGATTAAAAAACAATTAAAATAATTTTGAAAATCTCTTAGTTCAAAGTAATTTTTTGTTAATTAAGTTAATGGCAAGAAACAGAATTAAGTAATTTCTTTCGTTATTATGCAAATCCTCTTTTAGTAATTATCTTGCGAGATTTAATGTAAACTTCGGACAAAATTCGAATAAAATATAAATCCAAATCTGTAACTGAAGTATCACTTCTAGACCGTGAGACGGCAGCACAGACAATCACTTCATCCAGTTCACGGATGAAATTCTAGGATTAGTTAAATCTTGATTTGCACATTAAAACGCAATCGGTCTGCCAAGTCATACCTTGGTGGAAAACACCGGAAAACAACCCGATTTTAGCGGCTGACTTGTAGGTTTACCATTGTATTTTCCTGCTCCCAGTCTTCCATGTTTTCATATCTTTTGGTGCAAGTAAACACAATAGTAAACCTACGAGTCAGCCGCTAAAATCGGGTTTTCAGATGTTTTCCACCAAGATATAACTTGACAGACCGATTGCGTTTTAATGTGCATATTAACTAATCCTAGAATTTCATCTGTGAACTCGATGAGGTGATTGTCTGTGCAGCCGGCTACCGGTCTATTCGTATTTTCTTTAAAAAATGTCGATAATATCAATAAAATTTTATGTTCTGTTTCGAAATAGCTGGCAAAGTAGAAAAAGTTTTTTTTTTAACCGCTAGAATGTGTAAACGTCAATTTGATTGTCTACTTACCAACACTCTTATTAAGGTAAAAAAATACAATATATATAGAATTGAAGTAGATGTACCAATGCACCGTGGTGAAAGTGAGTATTTTCTTTTTAAATCAAAAATTGTGTTTATGTAAAAGGTAGCTATCTAAAAAAATACCATTGGTATAGTTTTAGTAAGTGACATTTTTGAGATAATAATCTTGTAAAATAATTCTAGGCATTTCACTATCCTCGTATTTAGTAAATTTCTACTATGTTTTCAGAAAATTACTTCTATTACTTCATTGTGTCTGTAAAGGTAAACCTTTTCTTTATGTATTTCAAATGAAAACACTTTGTCAATCGTTATATTAAGTAATTTGCATAAATGTTCAATAATATTCCTTGTGCGCAGGAAACAGTGATTACAACTCCAGAAATCCATTGGGACATTTTGCTCATGGCACCAAATTTCTTTTTCGTATTATTGAAGGTACTCTCGGTTAACATCAGCTATGTGTTCAACTCGATATAGCGCTACATCGAGCGTCGTATTGTCATTCTGTTCCAGTCGATGGGAAAGGAATTGTTTACTTTCGCCCACAGTTGGGCAAATTTGTAATTGCAATTATCTGAAATGTAATTACAATTTATTTGTATGTAACTGATTATAGTTAAAACATTCAAGCACAGAAAATACATCGAATGATAAGATGGGGGCGGTTCCGGCTACAGGTCTGCAAGAAATGTTTTACGGCATGCAATTATAACAATAATTAATTATTAGATGCGTAACGGTAACACATCTTACTCCAGATCAGAAAGTTGCGTGTTCAAATCACGTTCGGATCCCCAGTTATTGTGGTGGGCGTAGAAGAAGGCTGAGTTGGACATTATGAAAAATACACTTTAATTACAATTTCAAAATGAAATTATTTATAAAGTAAGAAAAAACATCTTTGCACTCGACAGCATTCGAGTGTACACAAACTTTTGCGTCGATCCGAAACGTCGGAGAAGACTTGTTTCGATTCCACTCAATGATCGTCTGCCGATGAAAACGATGGAATAAATAAAAAGATTGTATTTCGCTTTGCCATACACACAATGAAATTGTAATTTTTATGCAAACAATTGAAATTGCAAATTTGTCCAAGTTCGCTTTTGTCCTCCAGTCGTGAAGTTGCGCGCTTTCAAAAATTTTCCATACGCTTGAAACGAACTTCCGACTATTCCGGTTCACATCTTTTCCTGAATAAAAGACGCATTTGATCTAACTTTTCTTCGGATTGATAGATATTCACGATTGTAACATCTTCAGATTCATTTTTAAATCTTCTTACTCTGGTTGCTCATATTTGCCTTATAGATTTCCAAGGTTCAACAGTATCGTCATCATGTTTCAATTGAGAGACTCACTTTCTTCCTTGCATTTGGAAATTAAATGTTTTTCTCTTTATATGACGTCCAGTGTCTTCTGGTAATACAGAGCAGTATTCACAATAAAACGAGTATAGAATACATAGATTGTGCTTATACTTATCCCATACCATCGATTCAGGCATTATAATCAAAGTAGCTATCACTGTATAGACATTTTCCATTATCTGTTACATAAAAAACCATGAAACAGTTATTTTTTCTTTAAAATTTTTTTTTATCTTGTTTGTGTACTTTTACATTAAAATCAACTTCTATAAGATATATTTCGTTATTTTTTATTAAAAACTTTAAGACATATTTCGTTATTTTTCTTAAAATCATATACTACCAGGTTTAGAGTATGCTATGTAACAAGCATATTATTGTGCAATGCATCGTCAATACTTTCCAGCTCCTTTCCAAACAATAACGTTTTCCTACCTCTCCGGAGGCATCCTCAGTTGAAATTATGCTGTTTTGCAGCTCGCATCAGATCTTACAGCTTCCTTTCTTTAAAAGTATAAGTATCATATGGGCATTAAAAAAGACAGTGATTTCTGTCTATAATATGTAATTAAATATAGTTTGTATTTAATAGAATTTGTAGCTCGAAATCCTTATCAAGTAACTAGATCGCCTTTATTCGATTGAAGATAGAAAAAAATAATAGTTGTCCGAGATGAATCAAATGTTTACTATGCTTATTATTGTGCGTCCTGACGCTACACACTATACGTCCGAACAAGCGCATTTGTAAACGACGAAACTTGCTTTCAAAGTTGAAGCTGGAAAAAGAGCAAGAGAGACGGTAGAATTCGCTGTTGACGACGATAATGAGATTCTAAACTTTTGAAATTCTGAAAGAACGGATGTGTTTTACACAGTAAACGATTCAACAAGCGCATTTGTATGCAGGAGACCTGCTATAAAGGTTGAAGCTCGAAATCGAGCATAAGTGAGATTCAAATTCGCTTTTGACGTCTTAAATGCGATTCAAAATTATTTATTCTCTAAAGTAAAATCGTGTTACTATGTTCTTTTAGAGTGAACTATCAGACGTGCAGCAAGCAATTTTGTTCATACATATGTCAACGACCTGGTAAATATAAGTTCCCTATATATTCCACCATTTGTTACTTCATCTTTTATGTTTCTACGCTTAATACCTAACTTCGTTAATCATTTATGAATTTTTTTCTTAATATTCAGGCGCTTTTTCAACATGATATCTGTTTTCTTCAAAAGATTGTATGCAGATCATAATATATCTTATAAACATACATTCAAAAACATAATTTGTTATATCATATTTATAAAAAAATATTGATTTATTACATAAAAACTTAATTTTATTGTAAAAAATTATATAAAATGTACATATCCATTTTAAACATACCATTTATTTTCGAAGTAATTACTGATATATCTATATATAAAACATAAACAAGTTATTTTAGAGAAACGAATGCTGTACTTTCTATGGCAACTTACTTAATGAAAATTAACATGCAAACTGAATTTTAAAATGTGCATACTACACGAAACTTCCATTTAATGAAATAAAAGGAATTTTACATGAAACAAACTTTAAAATATAGTGCTTTAAAAGAAACTTTATGAATCAACATGCTCCATCTAAAACAATTCTAAGAAAACATTTACTAGGTTGTTTAGAGCGGGTTTAAAAATCTAAACAAAAGACTAATTTTTTTCAGAGAAAGCACGTTCGTATTTACAATATTTTGTTTATCTTGGCGTAAGTGGTTTTATTGTAAATCACAAAAAATTCTCTTTTAGATTGCTTGTTTAATAACATTTTTTTTAAGGAACAACTGAAAGCAAATCAAGGATACTAAGAGTGCATGTCAAGAAATATGAGATGTTTTTAAAATTATAAATCCACATAGTAGTTTGAATATGGTCTTTTTTCTTTTGTAATAAATAATGATCACAATTATTTAAAATGAAAAAAACAAGCAACCGAAAAATGCGGTACAAAACCAAATGTAAACTACTAATGCATTAAGTCTAAAACAGCCAAACAATGTAAATAAATAAATTTACACACTTTGATTTGGTAAATTGCAAATAAAGATTATTAAAGGTTGAATACTTTGAATAAATTTAAGTTTGAAAGTATGACACATTATTATCCATTTATTGCAGCTGTTAAAAAAGTATCTTTAATTCAATACTTTTTTTTGTGTTCTATTTATTTACATGCTTAAAACTGATGTATTCAGATATAATAAAGTCATTTTTAAATCAGAGTTGTTATAACGAGGCTTTAAATAGAGCAACCTGTAATTATCGTATCCGCCGTATTAAGTAATGGATGCGATATGATAGAGATTTTATATTTAAATAAAAAAGAATATTAAAACAAAAAATAAGTGGACTGGCAGTAAAACTAGAGATATATACGGTTATAGGCAAATTTACACTCAAATGGTACTTCCAATATATCTTAAACCATTTGTTCCTAGCGTCCCACTTTTGGGACGCTTCTAATTTTAATAAATTTTTATAGTTTTCTTCTTCTTTATAACATGAAAATTGTATGAAATAATTATCTATAAATGTCTTTATGTGTTACCGAAAGATGACAGCGTAAGATGGATATTTATTCGTATAATGAAGGCTTTTTTATGGAGTTTATAGATTTTCCATTTTTCGAAATGGCGAAATGTAAAAAGTAAGTTTATTTGTGTTTTTCCTTCCAAGGATATAAATAAGTAAGTCATAATCTTAGCTTGTAGATTTCTTAGAAATACGCATTTTTTTTTTAAATTGTGAAATTATATGTTCAATAATGTGGTGCTAAAAAAATTATTATTTTTTTTTAAATGAGAACGGGTGTGTGCCAAAAATTGCCTTTATACAAGTACATCAACTGCGTGCAATTTTACCGCTGAAAAAAAAGCTTTAATCTGCGCTTTTGATTCAAAATTCGAAATTTTGGCTAAAATTTGACATTTTTTCAAAAAAATTAAAAAAATCCTATGCAGATGGTTATTATTTAAAAGTGTTATTTAAACCTTTATTATTAAGGACTTAACATATTTAAAAGATAAAACGAAATATTTATTCTATATAACTGGAACAAACTGTCAACTTTCGGTAAAAAAGGCGTTGCTATTTTGTTGTGTCATTCAACAAATTGTTGTTTAGAAAGCAGCTCTTACCTAGTTGCTTTCAAAACTACTCGGGACAAATAGCTCGAACACGCTACCATCTGAACACAATGTTTTATTTATACATCAAATTGTGATTTTTTATCAAAGACTGGCATAAGTTTTCTATGTATCAACCTAGTTCATCTGTTCTTTGTATCCACATACTTTGGATGATGCTGCTGTGATCTTCTTCACGTATTTTCTACTGCTTGTGTAAGGGAAGGAAAACAAAATAATGCAGTGGGGATGATATTCATGTTATCTATTCAGAAATCTACTATCTTCACTAAGATTGCACCCGATAAATGAATATTGATTAGGGGTTCTGTTACCACAAAATTTTCCAATAAATTAGATTTATATATTTATCCACTTCAAAGTTGATTGTCAATATTTCAGATTTGCAATCATTTATTCTCAATTATTATGTGCTGAGCAGCTAGCTGTTTAATGTGATGGCAATCGTCACAGACCATTGAAATCAGAATTTCCTCTGCGTATGCAAAGTAACCATCGTCCTAAATAACTTTTTTTATTTAGTATTTGTTTTATTCCGTTTTATATGTTATTTAGTAGCCGAGTAATTTCCCACGAGTCTTTAGATCAATTCCTTAGATGTGGTTTACATTTGATGGTGAACCATCCTGGGGCTTCCATCTAAACCATCCAAACTTGTATTACATAGAACTTTTTGAGTGAACATAGAGATTGTGATGGGCAGTGAATGCTCATTTAAAGGCGGAGAATCCTGGTCGTCCTTTCCATCCATTCTGCGTGGCACATGTTTAGAATGAAACATTGCAATGGATCATATGCCACCTCCAAATCCAGTGAGTTTCCTTTGCATCATTTATTAGACAAGATTGATGGCAAAAATTAGATTCTAACCCACAGGGATTCGACGGACCATTAGGAAAATCTTTGTTCACGTGCCATTCCCTTCTTATTTCAATTTTTGATACCATAAAGAGTAATTTTGAAACATTATTTACTGAAATCGAGAAAAGTGTACACAGCGCAGACCATAAATACCTGCTAGGTATTTGCGAAGTCATTTCATCAAGATGTTGCTCAGGAGAACTAGCAAATAGGAACCTAAGAAACTTGTCCTACGCAAGATGGCTCACGAAGGCGAATAAAATTTTTCGACTTTATATAAGCACTGATTGACAACCAGAGTCTGTAGGTTCACTCGCAAAGTATGTAATCCAAGTTTATGCCGCAGGATGGTTTGCACCAAATGTAATCCACATCTAAGAAATGGGTGTAAAAGCTTATGGGTAATTACTCGGCTACTAAACATCACAGAAACAAAATAAAACAAATACTAAAAAAATATATTTAGGACAATACTTGATTTGCACATCGAGAGCAAATTCTTATTGCAATGCTCTCTGACGATCGCCATCACATTGAACAACAAACTTCTCAGCATATAAAAATTGCAAGAAGTAGAATAAATGATGGCATACTTAAAGATGAAATACTAGAATGTTGTAGTGAAAGAGCTCCCAATCTACATGCATCAACTGGATGCAGTTTTAGTGAAGATAATAGACGGCTGAACAAATTCCATTATTTCCACTGCATTACTATGCTTGTCTTATCCAGTGTTGCCAGTTTGGCTACTTTTTAAAATTAATATTTCTTGATTGGCACCACTTTTTTGAAATAATAAAATGCGCCTTGTTGAATGACATATTAATTAACGCAAAAACAAAGGGGATTTTACTGTTTCAAAAAAGTGGTGCCAATCAAGAAATCTGATTTTTTTAAAAGTAGCCTACTGGCAACACTGGCCTTATCATAGACAAGCAGTAGAAATATACGGGAAGAAGTGTCACAGCAGCATCATCCAACGTCTGTGGATACAAAGAAGAGATGGACTAGGTGGGCATCGAAAACTTATTGTATTCTTTGTTAAAAAAATCACAATTCGATGTATAAATAAAACATTGTGCTCAGATGTTAGGGGGGTCGAGCTATGCACTGATGTGACATGAAATGCAGTCATCTCCACATGGTACTTCCTACGTAGTTTTGAAAGCAACTAGGTAAGAGCCGTATACTAAACAACAATTAGTTGTATGGCACAACAGAGTAACAACGCCTTTTTTTTACCAAAAGTTGTTTGTTTTGCTCCAGTTATACAGAATAAAGATATAATTTTATCGTTTAAATATGTTAAGTCATTAATAATAAAGGTTTAAATAACACATTTAAATAATAACCATTTCTATAGGAATTTTTAAATTTTTTTGAAGAAATATGCCAAATGTAAAATCATAACAATTGAAAGTTTACACTACCGAATCCAGTGGGGTTCCCAACATTATATTTGTTTGGAAAAATTTTTGATTAAAAATACAAATCATTAAACGTTAATTATTATTACTAACTCGAGCAACGCCGGACGAGTCAGCTAGTGGTACAACACTGTGAGAATGAAAATGTTGCTGAAAAATAACTGTGTATAAATTAGATTGTTTTTTTTAGTTATACCATACCGACGAAAAATAAATGTTCACACATGCCCCGTAGTCTTTGGTGATATTAATAACATCTGAGGAAATTGTCAAAGGGCAATTTTAGGTATTTAATTAGGACAATTTAACAATAATCGTTTTCTAAGATTTTACATGGATTATGTGCTTCTTAAAGGGACATCAAATGCATTTTTTTTAAATCGCAATTTAAATACTATTCAAGGGCTCAATTTATGAATTATGGTATTTCGTTTTTACAGAAGAAATCAAATAAAAAATTCTTTGAGAAAAATAAGAAATTTTCTTGTATATTTTAAGCGTTATGAAGAACTTTTCAAAATGCACCATTATTTTGAAAAGTTCTTCATAACGCTTAAAATATATAAGAAAATTTCTTATTTTTCTCAAAGCATTTTTTTTATTTCATTTCTTGTGTAATAAATATATTCCTTAATTCACATAGTGTTCTCTTGAATAGTATTTCAAGTGGAGAGGTTAAAAAAATGCGTTTGAATGTCCTTTGTTTCCTTAAAGCTGCCAGTAGTTGAAATTAGCAAATTTTGTTCACAATTACTCCAATTGATTCAACAAAATTAAGTCGTGGTTCCCAACAGTCTAACTATTCAACGAAAAAAATAAATTAATATAAAATAAACTAATAAGCGGAAATAAAAATAATAATATATAATAAACTAGGTACGACTTTGTTATACGGGCCTAGGCATAACTCGCGAAATTCCAATTTCGCACCAAATATTATAAGCAATCATGAAAATGAAACGGCGAATAATGATAGAATTTCAATCTTTTTCGCTAATTTAGGTTATATATTTTTTACTACATAATATTTGGTCGTTTTATGTATAGCTTAAGCAATTTGCTCTAGTGTTTGTAATAAATAGGTAACAATCTGATGATGCTTTTAAAATGTAAATAAAGGTTAGCATAAAGTGTTTTTGATTTTTTCTTCTTACTTCCACATTTAATCCACATTTAATAAAGGGTTGCAAGAAATCTTATATACCGGGACATTTTTGCTTTTTTTTCTACAATAATATATGTTATTATTGTAGACTACAGCGTGTTTCTAATAATGCATGAATTAGGACCAAGTTTGTCAAGTGCAAATGGGCTTCTCCCCACGGTGGTTGAGAGAAAACTTATATACCTGGACATTTTTGCCTTATTTTCTACAATAATATTATTATTGAATATTTATCCCTAATATCACTATCTAACGTGAGATATTCTTTCTTTAAATAATTGTACTGGTAATATATCATCTATGTGCAACTGTGTTGTTCTTTTTTATTGAATTAAAATCGGGTTAGTTGTAACGTGTTTAAGCTAATAAATAAAATTATTTTACCAAAGAAATCAATGAGTAAAGCCGCTAAATAACTTATAATTTAGCACCATATCTTTATCTAAGGCGTGATTTTTTCTGCAGTTTGCCCTGATATGAATCAATTTCCTGAATATTCATATTTATATCTGAATGTATTTCCTGAAAATTCATATTTATATCTGAACATATTTCATTATTGATATTTAATCAAGGGCATAATACATTCTAAAAGACACAATACTTTCAAAATATGTCGAAGTTACACGGCACGTATAATAATTTTGGTAGAATTAAAAGTTTTCAAAACTTATTTTAAACAAACATTTATTTTTCAATAGTTATTTTAAATAAATTTAAATTATTGTTCACAAACTATTGATATTTTGGAAAATAAAAAATAAATATCTCTTTAGGGAATCGCCTGTATTTTATCCTTTTTTACATTAAAATTTGAAAGTGATACTTTAAAATAATTTCTTTCTTTGGTTTAAAATTTCACGGAACATTCTATTTGAATCCGATTGCTACCGCGCTTCCATATTGACTAGATAAATAGTAAAGAAGAAATCTTTCCGATATTTGATTTTCGATAATACATTCTTCCAAGAATAATGGAAGCAATAAAAATAGCACTTTAGAAACGTATCTCAAGCGAGGAAATCTTTACATAAGAATTTCAAAGTTAAACACAAGCCAATGGAAGAAAGCCATTTTTATAGAAAGTGAAATATCAAGAGTTTTGCTATATATTCTGTTATTCTCTGAATTGTTTGCAATGCATATTCCTTACGAATTAATTGAATGCATAATACTTTAATGATTTAAAAACATGAAACTGGCGTGACATAATTATAAGTTATTCAATCTTAATTTTCAGCTTATTTTGTGAAAACTATTTATAATTAAAGCCTAAAATTATGAACATGATAATTTGCTGAAAAACTATTATTATCTATCTCGTATTTACACGATTTGTATTCTTGATTTTATTGCAATTTTATTTATTTTTCTCTAAAAATATAGTTAAAGGTATTTCTGTAGTTCTAAAAGAAAAATAATCGATTGTCATTTCTGTTTATATTTAATTTAAATAACTTTAAAATAATTTAAATAACTTTTTAATAAATTAATTGAATGCATAATACTTCAATGATTTAAAAACATGAAACTGGCTTGACATAATTGAAGAGCTGAGTGGAAGAACATTTTCTTAAAAAAATATTTTATCTTTTGGACGAAGGCGTTATCAGGCATTCTATCACATGGTAAATCTAAAGTACCAAACTTCTATTTAGCCTTGAAGATTTAAGACATTATTCCTTAATATTTAATATTTTAATATTTAATAATGTAAATAATATTAATATTTTTTTAATATTTAAAAATTAAATATGAATAAGTTTTTTTGAAAGCGTTCAGTACCACACCTGTTAATATTTTAAACACATGGTATCAAATAGAAAATAAATCATTAAAATTGACAACAAAAACTTTCACATCGAATTTCTTAACATGTTCTTTACTTAACATGTTCTTCCACTCAGCTCTTCAATTATAAATTATTCAATCTTAATTTTAAGCTTAATTTGTGACTATTTACAATTAAAACCTAAAATTATGAAGATGATAATTTGCTGAAAAGTAAACTATTATTAACTATCTCGTATTTATAAGATTTTTATCCTTGACTTAACTGCAATTTTATTTATTTTTCACAAAAAAATAAAATAGTTAAAGATATTTCTGTAGCTGTAAATGTAAAATAATCGATTGTAATTTCTTTTTACATTTATTTTAAATAACTTATAACAATATCTACAGATTTTTCTTTCAAATTAAAAAGTTCTATATGTGCTAACAACTTGCTCATACAGACAGAAATAACAATTTGTATCTCAGATGAAATGAGGGGTACGAATCTAAGTCGTGGTACCTGGAAATATTGATTTTTCTTTCATGTTAATTGCATTCTGACACTGTTTAAAAGTACAAAGTTTATTTGTTACTTTAATATATGTCATCATAATTAAAAATAAATTTTAAATAAGTGACAAGCTTTTGTTATTAAATTACATTAGTTTTATTAAAATAAAATATGTCAGATAAAACATGTTGCACATAATTAACTGAAACTGCATTTTAAGAATAAACTACATTAAAGGAACCAATCTTAATATTATAAAATATAGTTCAAACTATAATTTCCGTACGTCATATTTACCTTGTTTACTAAATAAAAAATATACAATTTGAAACTTCTGATTTATTTTACTAAAAAATGTGCTAAAATACATAAAAAAGGTTGTTAGAACATAAAACTAGTCAATTGATGATAAGAGTACAAAGGACCTTCAAACTCTTTTCTTTTTATTTTACTTTAAATACTATTCAAGAGCACACTATATGTATTATGGATTATACAAGCCGTCCCAAAAAGGAGGACCTATTTTTAAAAAATGAATAATTAACAAACGAATAGAGTTATTAAAAACATTCTTGCAGGAAACGGATGTATGAAGTCTGGAATTTTGTTTAGAACACTTTATTATGATAGTTCAAAATTTGACAGACAGATGGCGCTACAGCACATTTTGGTGGCTATATGAAAAAACGGAGCATGCGTGAAGCCTGACAGAAGTAGACGTCAGAAGTAGAAGATCAGTGAAAGTTCAGTAGTAACCATTTCAAGGGAATCAGTAGTTGTTGTTGCGTAAATTCTTCAGAATGGTGTATTCATTACAAGAGAGAATTTTTATTGTTTTAGAATATCACCGATTGGGTGAAAGTTTCACATCAACAAGAACTAATTTCATTCTAAAACTCCGACACGTTATTGTAATAAATGGAGGACATGTTGAAAATATTGTCATTTAATTTTCAACTATTGCTGATAAATGCAGTAGCCGCAGCACTATCTGTCGGTAAAAATTTGAACTAACGTAATAAAGTACTCTAAACAAAATTCCAGACTTCAGACATCCGTTTCCTTGCAAGAAATGTTTTAATAACTCTATTCGTTTGTTAATTATTCATTTTTAAAAATAAGTCCTCCTTTTTGGGACACCCTGTATTTAGCACACAATAAATTAAAAATAAAAATTTTCGAGAAAAATAAGGAATTTTCCTGAGTAATTTAAGCGTTATGAAGAACCTTTCAAAATGCCCCATGCGCATTCTATGTCAATTAAAATTCCCAATATTTTTTATGCGAGTTAATTTTTTTATACACAAAAACTGTGCAAAGTTTTTTAAAACTATGTATAATTGGAAAACTTTAAAAGTAGTTAATTCCAGAAATATGATGAAAAAATGCTCAAAATTTCATAAAATTTACAAAATTTTTTCTTACATTTTTATTCGAATATGTGAAATTCGACGCAGAGTTTTATTTGTAAATGTAAAATAAACTCGCAAAAAATATTGTGGATTTTAATTGATATGGAATACGCTAGGAGAATTTTGAAAAGTTCTTCATAATGCTTAATTTTTTTCAGGAAAATCGCCTATTTTTCTCAAAACATATTTTTTTAATTTTCTTGTGTGATAGATATATGCCGTAATACATATTGTGTTTTCCTTGAAAAGTATTTAAAGTAAAATTTAAAAAAAAAAATAAAAAAAAAATAAGTTCCCTGTCGCCTAAGAATGTCCCTTGTCCCCATAAAATCCAAGCTTTTTCAATTGTCATAAAACAGCCATCATCAGGGGGAAATTTCAAAGGTGTGAAAATTAATGAATGTTCGTAGTTTAAATTATTATTTATGCCCTTAAATCTCTTCATAATTAAATAACTAAAATGCTCACTCCTGCACCACCTTAACCTACAGGACAGCAAGAAATTAGCGGTGTTTTTTTTTTATTATTATGGAGAATAATTGATTAAATCTCTTTTTTAAATATGTTATTCGTTTTTATAAATATTTAGTTTGGTTTCTTCTTTACCATAATAAACAGCCAAGCGTTGTTAAATTATTCGAAAAGCGTTGAAAATTCTTTCATAATCTGTGTTTGATGCATGATTGTTCTTTCTTGGCCGTATTAAAATGTTTTTTGAATCGTTACTGAGCAATATGAAAAAAAAGGGGGGGGGATATCTATTACATTTTTTTATTATAAAACTGCTTTTCACCTGTTTTGTACACCTGGTAGTACGTTCCGCAAACCCGGTAATGGAATCCCTGTCTGGTCTCTCTGGTATTTATAAATGCTTATCGTATTCATATGCCGTGACATTTAAATAACGCGAGATCCATGTGTTTTTCGTAGTTTATAAATAATTCACGTTTTCTAACATGTTATCGATATATAAAAGAGTTTATCTTAATTTACTGATAATAAACGCACAGCCCAAACTACTGAACCTAGACAAATTTGGGTTAAATACTTCTTATGACATAAGCGTGAACTCAGAAAGGATTTTTGAAAATTCACCCATAATGGGGTTAAATGTGGATCTCGAAAATTATTGAAAATCTGTCCATATCTCAGCAGCCGTTTTTGGTAGGAACGTAAAAATTCCAGAAAATAAATTAACTAAAAAAATTATTAAACATGTATTTCAGCGATTTTAGAAATTCCCAACCTACAGGGGCTAAAAGGGGTGGGGGAGACTCGAAAACTTTAGAACATCTGGCCATATCTCAGCAGCCGTTTTATGTAGGAGCTTAAAATTCCAGAAAATAAATCTCTAAAAATTAATTAACCATGTATTTCAGCGATTTTAGAAATTTCCGACCTAAAGAGGGATAAACGAGGTGAGTCAAAAATTTTAGAACATTTGTAATATCTCAGCAGCCATTTTAGGTAGGCGCGTGAAATTCCAGAAAATAACTAGTGAAAAAATAATTTAACACGTATTTTAGCGATTTTAGAAATTCCCTCCTAATGACATTAAAGGGAGGGGGGGGGGAGGTTGAAAAGTTTACAACATCTGGTCATATTTCAGCAGAAGTTTTAGTCAGGAACGTGAAATTCCAGAAAATAAATCTACTAAAGAATAATTAAACATGTATTTTAGAAATTAATAGAAATCCCCCCAAGAGGGTGAAAAGGAGCCAATAATTTTAGAACATCTGGTCATATCTCAGCAGCTGATATAGGTAGGAACGTGAAATTCTAGAAAATAAATCTACAAGAAGAATAATTAGACAATTATTTCAGCGATTCTGGAAATCCCCCTCCCATAAGGGCGTTAAAGGGAGAGTCGAAAATTTAAAACATTTGACCATATCTCAGCAGCCATTTTAGGTAGGAGCCTGAAATTGTAGAAAATAATGTTACTAAAAGAATGATTAAACAAGCATTTCAGCGACTTTAGAAATTCCATCCTAAGGGGTTAAATAGGATCGAAAATGTTAGAGCATTTCGAAATATCCCAGCAGCAGTTTTAGGTAAGAGTGAGAAATTGCAGAAAATAATTCTACTAAAAGATAGTTAAACATATGTTTCAGCGATTTTTGAAAATTATTCCCTATGCGATAAAAGGGACGGTCGAAACTTTTAGGCCATTTGGCCATATCTCATTAGCCGTTTTATGTAGGAGAGAGAAATTCAGGATAGCAATCTTATTAAAAAAATAATTAAACATGTATTTCAGCGATTTTAGAAATTCTCAAACCTAGGGGGATAAAAGGGGAGTGAAAAATTTTTGAACATTTGGCATATCTCAGCAGACATTTTATGTAGGCACGTAAAATTCTAGAAAATAAATGTACTGAAAAAATATTTCAACACGTATTTCAGAGATTTTAGAAATTATCCCGTAAAGCGATTAAAGGGCGCACAGTGGGACGTTTTGATGATCTAGGTGGACAAAATCCATTTTTCCGATTATCTCGGAATTTGACAAAACCGCGTGTACTGAATGTTTGAATTTTCGAGATCCGTACTAGTTTTTCGAAAAAAAAATCAGAGGTGTCGATTAATTGTGATCGTAAAGTAGCCACTTACGTAGTTGGTTTGAAGGAGTTTCAAAAGTTGCACGATCTTCTTTTAAGTTTGAAAGCACGTCGTGACTATTCTGTTTTATTTGTAAGCACGATTTTCCTGCTCTAATGTTACAGGTTTGTCAAGGTCAGATTTAACCCATTTTTGTTTGACAATAAGCGATATTAAACCCGCTTTACTCAAACACGCTTTTCTCAAAGGCTAAAATTCTGGATGATTCTTGATGTCATTTACAAATTTCATCTTCACTTTTAACAAATTATTCAGCAATAAGCATTTTTTTTTAAATCAAAGTGCCATTCCTAAAGTATTGAAAAATTAAACAAACTACTGCAGATAGCGGCAAATCAGTAAGTTTTTATTAATAAACAAGCATCATATTAACTTCCAGTGCATGTATGTATGTTTAGTTCAAATCTTGCAAGTCAAATTTAAATCGCTTTTAATTTTCCTGAGCCGAAACAATGAATACATGTGTAATTTGAATTTCAATGCAATATTCTTATGATTTAAAGAACTTAGAAGTTTCTTTAGGATACTGTTTCTACAGGGATTCACAAAAATTTAGATTAAAACGTGAAAGTTAATTTTAAACCAATTTCAATAATCTGATTGAGCTGAAACTTTTCTCAGAATATGAAGTTCCGATGAAAATGCGATATTATTATAATTTATGGAACGTAGCAGTTATGCTTTTTTTTAGAGGGCCACATAAAAACTAGTTCAAACCTTGCAAGACAATTTTAAACCACTTCCAGTTATCTAATGGAGCTAAAACTTTGCCTACATGTGTTTTTTGACAAATTTATTAAGGGGGCCGTGGACTTTTATTTGAGCAAAAATCGACCCCAAAATCGACATTTCTTTCGGTTTGCATTATTATTCTGCATTTTGTACTACTTTAACGCTCGAACAATACGCACTCCATTATATTTTCTCTCCTTTACTTTTTTTCCTTTTCTTTCAAAAGAACTGACAAGCTGAGTAAATTAGACTTTAGGAGAGAGAGAAGAATGTTTTACAAAGTTGTTGCCGACAAGGCATGTGAGCTAAGCCGTAATGTTAAATTAACTGAGTTATTTTGCAAATAGTAACATGTAAATACCTTGTAAATATTAAACTTATTAGTCGATGATAAGTTATCCAGTTTTATTTTGTAACATAAGATAGTTTCCACCCCGGATTCTGAATAATATGTTCCACTACGTCATTCATGTAAAACCGCATACTGTTGCGATTATTTTACGCAAAGTTGAAAGTGTTTTAATTTGGTTCACAAACAATTTTTCGGCCTTTTAGTATCATTTAAATCTGTTTTTCTCAATACTGAGGTTTCAGTTTTTTTAATTTTTGAAATGTTCCTTGCTACATAATTTTTGATCAAAATTCATGAAACTGATAAGGAAGAATCCTGATATTACTTTAAAAGAAACTGTGAATGCATTTTTAAATTCGGCTTCATTAAGACAATTAAATTTGATTTTTAACTTATTATAAGGTAGAATTTTGATGAAAATCGATATGGAATTCAGAAAAATATCTCTAAAGATGAACTATTTATGAGATTAAAAAATCAATACACAGAT
Organism: Maratus speciosus; assembly: GCA_963932465.1. Lineage (NCBI taxonomy): Eukaryota > Metazoa > Arthropoda > Arachnida > Araneae > Salticidae > Maratus > Maratus speciosus. Next base: position 78,315,756 of record OZ010791.1, on the reverse strand, counting down.
TTGTTTATAATAGAGTTTTACCTGATTAAAATCCAAAATCGAGGAATTATCTAAAAAATTAAGACGCAAGGAGCATTTTAAAATTTTGTTTAAAATTTTTAAACTTTTTAAAAGATCTAAAAATTATAATAAAACTGCAAATTTCTTTTAAGATGATCTATATATTTATGGTGAAATGTATATTTGCAGACATTTCAAATCTCTATTATGAAAATTAAAAGAAACTCTTTTAAACGTCCACCGTCCTCTTAAATTATAATGTGACGAACGTATAAATTATGCATTTTTTTACAGGGCTACACAAAAGATCTCGGAAAGATTGTTGCTAAAAAGCAGAAATTTTAACTTAAATTTAAAATAAATTAAATTTCAACAAATTATTTAATTAAATTTCAACACAATTACTATAGGTTATTGAGCTACACAATAGCATTTTAAAAATTGAAAACGAAATGCCTAGCAGTTATATTTCTTTTTCAGGGACGCATAAAAAATTCGGATACATAACCGTCTATATGTAGAAATTTTATTTCAAATTGCATAAAATTTATATAGGTTATTTATTCACACAACAGCATTTTTTCAACCGAAAATAATTTAGGGTAGTATTTATATGTTTTACAGGGTAACACAAAACATTAAAGTTTTCTTTAAATATGATTTTACTTTTAAAATCTTATTTTTCAGGATGACTACACAAATTTCTAGAGCAAATTAAATTAGACAAGAATAAAATAAGAAATGAATGTTAACTTAAATGTGTGAATTAAATTGTTTTTTTACTCAATAGTAAAATACGTACGTTTAACGCATTCTTTGTAATTCATTATATATTTATTTTGAAACATTACTGTTAAATTAAATCAGTTATTTCTCACTATTTGAGATATTTTATTAGGGATACATTCGAAAAATGAGCAAAAACTAATTAAACTTCAACGAAATAATTTTGTCCAGGTAGATTGTCAAAACATCCCATTGTCGGGCGGTTCAATAACTTTAGTACATTTGCCCATATCTCAGCAGCCGTTTTAGGTAGGAGTGTGAAATTCGAGATAACAAACCTACTGAAAAAATAATTAAAAATCTATTCCAGCGAATTTAGAAATTCTTGTACAGGGAGTAAAGGGGGTGGTCGAAACCTTTAGTACATTTCGCTATATATCAGCATCAGTTTGAGGTAGAAACGGAAAATTCAAGATAACAAACCTACTAAAAAATAGTTACAAACAGATGCTTCAGTGATTTTAGATCTATTTTGTCTATTATATAGCCACCATCGACTTTGAATTGGATAATATAAGATTATACGATTCTGACAAGTATGTATATTTGATTAGACATTAACAAAAATATTTATTTATTTTTTTTAATTTAATCTTTTCTAGATATATCTCGTTGGATTCAAGTTTATTTTAGAGGAACCGGTCAGTGTAGCAGGCGAAGGCTGTTAGTTGTTCATATACTTGCTCACAGAAATAAATCACAAATTTTATGTATATATGCGTTTCTAAGCAGAGTAATCAAACCTCAAATTCTAATTTTATTCAGTATCAATTTATTTTTTAATTATTACATCTCATCTCTAACCTTAACAATACATTTCTCTTAAGTCAGAAAATCGTAATATTGAAAAACGTATATTACATTTATATAATGTGTCACAGGAAGGGAGTCCGTTGCATGTAAAAATCCCCTTCGACTTAAATTCGCAAATTCGAAATTTCAAGTATGGGATATTGGATGGTATGAAATAAACAATACTGAACTATACTTATTTTGAAAATTTAATTTTCTAAAGCACATAAAAGCATTTATTTTCGAATAAAATACACATTGAATCTTGTTCTGATACAATCTTATTTATTTATTTCTGAATTTATAGTATACGAATTTATTTTGAGAGAATCGAAAGATACGTCTTCTACGACAACTAATACTACAAAATGCAGTTAAATATTACATTTTATGTTATCTAAAATATATTAAACTTCTCGTCAGGAGAATAGAATTCGTATTTCCTTTATGCTAGAAAATGGTATGGTTTTTTATTGGCGGTTACGGTTAACAGAAAAAAATACACATTTCCATAAAAAATGAAATAAAATAAACACAAGACGTTTTCAAAATGTAATTTTGATTTTATATGGTTCCCATTTTATGTTAAACGACGCCCCGTAACTTGCATTTTTATATAACCATTTATTGTGTTGAGTTAGATATAGTAATTTTATGAATAAAATATAATCGGTTTTTTATTAACCCTTTCAGACCCGCATTTTCGGTAGCTTTCATTACAAAAAGCTACCTTTTGCAGCCGTTCGGAGGAAAGCGATATCAAAAAATGTTGGTATATTTTCATCGATCATAACCCCCAAACCCCGAAACCAACCTCCATTCAAATGTTGATACATATAATACATTGATGATACATTGATGATATAATACATTGATGATGCATATATATATATATATATATATATATATATATATATATATATATATATATGATCTTTGTCACGCAGTAACTCTCGTATTTCTGAACCGATTTGGATGTAACTTGGTGTATACATAGTACATATCAATGTCTCGACCGAGTTCGTTGGCCAGCTTCATCCGCCATCTTTTTTTTCAAAATGGCGGCCATTTAATTTGTTTTTAATTTAAAATTTGAAATGTTGTGCCAAAAAATTGAAAAAAATGTTGTGCCAAAAAATTGAAAATTGAAAAATGTTTTTTTCTTATGTGTTTACCTTTGATAATTCCGGAGTAGTTTTTGTTTCGTCTATATCTTAAAAAATGGCTGAGTTATAGCACTTTGAATTTCTAGCGTGGCTGACATTTTGAAACGACCTGATTTTTGTCACGCGATAACAGGCGTATTTATGAACCGATTTGGATGTACATTGGTGTATACATAGTACATACCAATGTCTCGACCGAGTTCGTACGCCAGCTTCATCCGCCATCTTGTTTCAAAATAGCGGCCATTTAAAAAAAATTAAATTTAAAATTTAAAATAAAGTACCAAAAAATTGGAAAATGAAAAAGATTTTTTTCGTATGTGTTTGACCTTAATACAAAGATTCCGGAACAGTTTTTGTTTCGTCTATATATAAAACAAGTAATATAAAAATTTTGTTTTTAAAGTCAATTCCTGCTTAGGTCATCAAAGAAAAATTTAATATAATCCCTTAAGCTAATATTATTTTTTATTGCATTAAAATATCTCAATTTGTTGATTTTCTATAAGTAAGTAAGTTTACAATGGAAGTCTATGGTAATTTGGCGAAATATTAGAGATATCGCCAAGTTGGCGTCACTTTTGGTGACTCATTTTGGTCGCCAAATTTGGCGATATATCGCCATGTTGGCGACAAACTTGGCGGTATTTGGCGACAGAACAGGGTCCACCTATGGTAACGCCCCCCCCCCCCCCCTTATAGATATGAAGATGCATTAAATGCTTCAATAACCAATGGCCTCCATTTTGTCTCCCATGTAAAGCTAAAATTAATTAAAATTTAATTAATGAATTAAAATTTGAAAAAAAATTTATTAACATCAATTGTCATCCAGTACAAGTTTTAAAAAATTTATTTCAACTTGATAGGATGAATAAAAAGTATTTTATTAACGATTGAAAATTTGAACAAGATATATAAATAAATAAATAAATATAAAGAGATTGTGAACTAATAGTAGGAATTGAAAAATGGCTGAGTTATGGCATTTTGAATTTCTATTGTGGCTGACATTTTGAAACGAGCTGATATTAGTCACACGATAACAGGCGTATTTATGAACCGATTTGGATGTAACTTGGTGTATACATAGTACATACCAATGTTTCGACCGAGTTCATTGGCCAGCTTCATTCGCCATCTTGTTTCAAAGGTTCTGTCATAAAAAAAAAAATAATTTAAAATGAGGTATCAAAAAATTGGAAAATGAAAAAGATTTTTTTTATGTGTTTGAACTTGATACAGAGATTCTGGAGCAGTTTTTGTTTCGTCTATATCTTAAAAAATGGTTGAATTATAGCACTTTGAATTTCTAGCATGGCTGACATTTTGAAACGATCTGATGTTTGTCACGCGATAACACGCTTATTTATTAACCTATTTCGATTTAAGAAAGCATGTGGATAGTATGTCTTGACCAAGTCCGCTGGCCAGTTTCATCAGCCATCTTGTATCAAAATGTGGCCATTAAATTAATATATATATATATATATATATATATATATATTTAAAGTAAGTTGTAAAAAAATTACAAGTTGAAAAGGCTTTCTTTCTTAAGTATTTGACCTTGATATAAGGATTCCGGAGCATTTTTTATTTTGTCTTTATCTTAAAAAATGGCTCAGATATAGCAGTTTGAATTTCTAATGCGGCTGACATTTTGAAAAATTTGATTTTTTGCCTGCGACAGCATTCGTATATAACAACCGATTCCGATGTGAATGAGCATGTGCACAGGAATTACTAAGGTCTCGACCAAGTTCACTGGTTACCCTCATCCACAATGTTGTCTTAAAAGTGCAGGGACTTCAAGATATCACCGAATTTGACAACCAAATATAATTTACTTTAAATAAAAGCAGCTTGGATAAAGCTGATCGCGAAATTCTCATTCACAATGATTTACTATTGATAAACATTAGTATTGAATTTCTTATAATCGGTTTCCACTAAATTGAGCTTCATGTGTTTGAATAATATAAACTGGCTTTTTAAAAAATATGGAATATGAAAGCTACCCCTTCCTCCCGGCACTGGCCGAAAGGACTTTTTATTTACAAGAGGAAAAATCTGAATTTCTTGAATTAAGTTTATTTTTAGCTAAGATAAACAAAAATATAATTTAAAAAAAATATTTAACATTTTTTAATAGTTTTTTTTAACGATGCAATTTGCACCATTGGGACCAAACAGGAATTGCAAACAAAATGCTCATGATGCCATTTGGCATCATTGGAATCAAGAGAAAAAAAATATACATTCCATTTTTAATGTGTATTCATTTGTTAATGTCCATTTCATGTATAACTGTATTTACTGAAGTTCCTGGCTTTTGGCAAGAATAGAGATTTGTTTGATGCACTATTGTAGTGTGGGTGTTGTTCGTGGTAGCCGATTATCTACACTAAAGATATGTGCCCGAGTGAGGGGTGCCCTCAGTGAGGGGGGGGGGGTTCTAGGGGAACCTAACCCGTATTTACGCAAGGGTACCCAAGATTCAATGAAAACCATGGAAAACTCCGAACAGTTAGGCTGACGAGTGCGATTGGTTCCGAACCAGCACTTCCCGTCTACGAGCTTTGCCAGCGGAACCTCTCAACCACTTGATACACTAAGTTATCTATAATTTATTCATCACAAAATAATTTAAAGTGCTCATAAACACTAAAATTTCTTCAGGAGGCAATGAAGAAGTTTCTCTAAATGTCTTGTCAAATGGTTCAATATTCTTATCTTCTAATTGAACTACATTTTCAATTTCAGCTCCTAATACTTATTACCTACAGAAATAGTAATTGGACCGACTGAATCATTTGGATCCAGATCATGAATATTGACAATTGAATCGGGCAACCACGGAAAACTCCACACAGTTAGGCCGACGAGCGTGACGACTGAATTGGTCAACCACTCAATCAACTGTCGCAATAGTGCACGCAGTCATCTGTATTTGATAGATTGCGTGCACTTTCACTGTCCCCTTCGTCAGATTTTTCAATTTCTGTAACAGAAAGATCATCATTCTTTAGTAAATAAATGTCTCTTTCTAATGATACAAACTCCTTTTTTCGCATTAGCATGAGAAATGGTAAAACAATTTTTTTTCCTTTAAAAAAACTATCAAATTAGATAAGAAATCAAAATAGAGAATTAAGTTGAAAATATCTATCTAGTCCTAGTGATGCCATTTGGAATCATGTACATTTACTATGCATTGTTACTGAAATAAAAATATAATTGTTGAATTATAAATGCATAAATATGTACTTCATACATATTACAACTTATATTTAAAAAATTGTAATTAAAAAAAAGGAACCGTGTGAATAATATTTTTTTTTCACAGTCATGTTTTCAATTCATGTTTTAAAAGGAAATCAAGCACTACTTTTCAGTTTCTGGAACCTCTGCTACCAACTCTTGAGGAAATAAAAAATACTACTGAAAAGACAGAAAAGGTGTCTTTTGAATGGCACTAAACAGAATCTCCGAGATTCAGTTTTTAAATATAAAAAAGAATTCTTGAAAGCCATGATGCCATTTGGCATCACTGGTCTCGAAAGGTTTAAATAACATAAGTATATAATAAATAAATATATGTATATATATACATCCTTCACTAATGCTTTTGCAAATCTTCTAATAAATTACTGATTAAGGTCTAGTGATAAGTTATAAACAAATATTTGTGTTTGAATATTGCCTACATGTTATAATGGAAACTAACTTGTAATATTTTATTAGAATTTTTACAAATATTTATCTGATTTCGACAAAATATTTTATTTTATATTATTTTTTTATATATAGGGGAAAATTACAGGGTACGAGGTCTAGCACTGTAAGCAGTCATCATGGCGCTGGTTAGACAGAGGAGTTCCCTGGTATGCAGCCTACCGTAATTAAATTCTTCCAGTTTATGGTTCTGGGCATTCATGTTGGTCTTGTGCATCAGATGTAACAAGTGTATATGTATTGCATAGAACTAATAATTATATAGTAAAACCATTCGACATTTCTGTCTTTGTAGTTAAAGGTCTCAAAGCAACTACTCAAATCAAATAGTTTATTATTACCTTTATGCCAAGCACTAAATTTAATGTGAAAATTTGAATACAGTACCGAGTGTTTCAAAATGTCGGCGCTAAATTAAGACGCGATTAAAAAAAAAAAAAAAAAAAAAAAAAAAAAAAAACAATGAGTCGGAGAAACACGAGGTTTGCAGTTAAATATTAAGCGCGGTACGGGATTTTGCATGACTCCAACAAACAATTAATTCAACATATCGATAATAGAGGGCGCTACTGCAGATAATTCTAAGGAAAAGTTACATGTTGCTCACAAAACGCAAGATTTGATACAAAAACATTAGATATACTGCACGTACACTAATCTTTATACTAATCGCGTTGTGTGAGCAAAAAGGAATTATTCCATAGAATTAGCTACAGTATCGCCTATTATTGTTGGGATTTTAACTAATTTTTTTGTTTGTGTCATACAAAAACCCATATCACGCTGAATATTTATCTGCAAATCGCATGTCTCTCCGATCCATTGATCTTTTTTATGGCGTTTTACTTTCGCACCGAACTTTTGAAAGACCCGGTATTTTGGAATGAAAAGTTTTTAAATTTTTGTAGTTTAATCGGGGAGCATCTGGGTGCACGGCAGTGCGTCCGCCAAGTTTCCACGGTCACAGAGTGGGTCACAACGTTCAAAATTCGCGATATTGACCAAAATTATGTATATATATATATATATATGCGTATGTGTGTGTGTGTGTGTGTGTGTTGGTGTGTGTGTGTGTGTAGATGTGTATAATAGTCGAATAAACTTCTCGTCAAAATAATGGAAGGCTGTAGATCGATGTAATGAATTCTTAATTTACTGACAGCTGGTGTAAGGCCGTAGTATTTTTAAGTTGGCAATTCAATCAGCTTAAATAGATTTACTGGTCTTGGCTAAATTTCTAATATAAGTGAAAACACAATTATTCTTCTTTTGCAGTCGCATAATTTATTTGAGGGTTCGAGGTAAATATCTCAAAGTAATGGAGATTATTCTGACAATTTCCCCAATGAAAAGTATAGCCAGTTGAAGGGCTTTTATTCACAAAAAATGGACATGAGAAACAATCCCCACATAGCTACAACGTGATACGGTTTTTATGTGAAATCGAACATTACAAGACGTGCAGACCACCGGGTAACTTCTTTGAAGCACTAGAAAAACAAGAAAAATCTGACAAAATCTGTAATATCTAATATTGTAAATTTTGTCATCACACACAACGCAATTACCACACAAATTAAAACTTTAAATAGCTTTTTCTGTATATTTTCTGTATTTTATTCGCTTTCTTGATTTAACACTTCAGGCGTCTTATGATTTAACACTTCAGGCGCCCGTGTTTTTCCGTTTCGGGAAATCATATTAAAATATCTGTAGACAAAAGTGCTTTTAGTAGAATTATGTTTTGCAAAATATGTAGAATGAAGGGATACAAAATACATTACAGCGTCAAACCACGATTAAATTATATATATACATTGGGATTTATAACATTTTTATGAAAATGCAGAAAAAACCCGTCAAATCAAAGTCCGTTTACAGTGTTTATTACATTTAATAAATGAATCCAGAGTTTATATAAAATATACAATTAAAAGAAAACAATTTATTGACATGTTTAATTAATAGTAGAATATTTATATATAATTACTATTATAATTATATATAATTACTTAACAAAATATAAATTAAAATAACCTTGTTTTTTACCAATTTCAAAATTCAAAATATTCTGTAACCTGTAGCATGTGATTTTGTCATTGATCCAACATAAACCCATTAATGTATTCTAGCGGGACAACGTCCAATTAGTCAGACTGGTTTCATCTATGCAAGCCGATCAATAATTCCTTCAATTTGTTTCACAAAATTAGAACAGGAAATATGTAGTTGGATAATACTTCTGTTCTTGATTGACTTAAAACATGGTTAACATGTTTACATTAATGTTTTTATAAAATATATGTGAGAATAAGGCAATATACATTTTAAATAAAACAAATATTAATTATTAATTATAAAAATGTTTTGCAGAAGACCATACTATCGACAACAGAATAATAAGTGTCAACTATTAAATCTGCTGTTATTTTTTAAACAAATTTAGATGTCAATATTATGACATGTAAATATCTTTTCATATAAGGCTCCACTTCCGAGGCACTTTATACTCGTATATGAAATAAATATATTTAAAACTAAATTCAGTTGGACTTACAAAATAATACATAAATAATAATTAATCTCAGTATTAATTATTAGTAATAATCTTAACGATTGAGCTGGAGTTCTGCCAGAAGTGAAAGATATTAAACAGGTAAAAAACTAAAGTTGTAGCTTATTTTTGTACTAGCAATGAACAAAATAAAGACAAATCTATAAGCTATAATAAATTGTGTTCTAAGAAAAAATGAGTAATCTTTGTAAAAAAATAAAATACAAATGAGTGTCAATTAAATAATTAAAAAAAAAAACTAAGTGTCCACGTTGAAATTTTGAAATGGTGCATTACAAATTCCCTCAACTACAAACTTCATAAACTTTTTTTTTTTTTTTTTTTTTTTTTACAGATACAGATTTTCGACTTCAAAACATAAATTCACACAAAAATATTTAAGGAAAAAAAAACTTGTAATTTAGCTATAATATATGTTCTAATTGATGCAGACAACAGCACCACCGCCATTACGAGAAAATATGAATTTAGTACCGATAAAGTTCTATAAAGTTCTATAAAGAACTATAAAGCTCTTTATAGTTATAATTCATTTCTCAACTGAGTCGGATATATTTAGAAAAATGAAACAATTATTTCTGAATCTACCAAAATATAACTTGTAATGAAAATACTTAATAGCATCTCCGAATTCACCAGGATTACGAAAAGCGTTCTTTATATTGAGAAACCTAGAAACCAAATCAATTAAAGAAAAAATTATAAAAACAAATTTTATTTTACTGCCACTGATTTTCGGAGACGTTTCCGAGTAGTTTTTAGAAAAAATTAATCTGTTTTTCAAATCGTTTGTAAGTATTCTATCAGTACTCTATTAAACATTTTTTTCTGCATAATTCAATTTATGTGTATAAATTCATATAACAAGAGACGCAAAATAATATTAATTTTAATGCTAATATTAATTCTGTTAGTGTATCATAATTATGTATAAAACATGCTTGTTGAACATGAAAGTTTTTGCTTGCAAATTGATTACATCTGAAAAACCGACATTCTCGGTTGATAAAACTTATTAATACACTAAAAAATTATTATAGTATTAATGATGCTATATACCTTGTATCCCAAAAATGACTGATAGATTTTAAAATTCAATAACTTGCAAACGGTGACAGATATTAAAAAAAATCGTGCAGGACTGTTATGTAAGATGTCATGAGTTTTTATGCTGCGATTCTCAGTTTTAGTTACAAACAGCGTCGATAGGTGGCGCTGCAAACAATAACCGCTAATTCCAGGCTCGTTTTTCGGCATCTCTCTTCTTCCATGCGAAAAAGGAGATTAAATATATTGAATGGATCCCGAAGTACCAAAACTCGGGTCTGGACTGAGCACCTATTGCTCTCAGCGCCATCTATTGTTTTAAATTCGAACTAAAATCAAGAATCATAGTATAAAAGCTTCTGACATCATAGATAACAGCCCTGCAAGAATTTTTTTTAATATCTGTCACGGTTTGCAAGTTATTGAATTTTAAAATCCATCAGTCATTTTTGGGATACCCGGTATCATTGATGCATTTTTAGAGTAGTTTGCCTAACTTAGAGAATATAGTGCGGCGCTAATTAAATTCATTTCCTTTGAAACTCATACACAGTTTCATTTTAATCCTAATGTATATTTGGGTATTTGTAACCTGATTAATTTATGATGAAATTATTAAAATATTAAAGTGTATTGTCATCGAAATCATGTACATAATTTTATAATTCTTGCTTATCAGGAAGTTTTATAAAAGTGGACCACAAAATTCCATATTTCCATACGTGAACAGAATTCTGTTAAATAAGTTAAAATTCACAATTTTCGACATCCAATATTCAGACATCCAATATTAATGAGACAAATAGTCATAACCAGCATTTTCATGTTTGCATTTTTTGTTATTTTGTCGTTTAATTTTAATATTAATAAGTTAATGGACTAATTTCATATTGCACACATAAGCAAGATTTGTATACATAAAAATGTACATTCAGTATTATCTAATGTTTTTGTATCCAAATCTTACGCTATGTGAGCAATATGGAATTATTCATGGAATTATCTGCAGTAGCGTCCTTTACGATGGTGGTTCAATAATTATTGTCCTTAGTGTATATAAAATATTTGTACTGCGATGGTTGTTGTGGAATATCGAAACCTGATGTCATAGATGCCTATATGTTCAATTTCGGAACCGTATCTGCTATATTCACATAGTTTTGGAGGGAGGATTGAAAGGGGGGGGGGTGGTGAAAGGCTGATTTTTAGCATATGGGGCTAGATTTGTGACAGTGGATGAGATGTAACTACTGTTGTTTGGACTCGGGATCACAGTGATCTTGCCACATCTCATCCACTGTCCAAATGTAGCCTCATAAGCTCTGAACTAACATTTCACCCTCACCTCCCCTTCTTAAAAACTCCCCCCAAAATAGGTCTTTAAGACTTCCAAAACACCCTTCCCACTAAAACCATGTTAATATAGCAGCTACGGTTCTTAAATTGAGCCTATAGGTATTTAATAGATTAGTCTTCGATATTTCACATCAACCATTGCAGTACAAATATTTTATATACATTAGGGACAATAATTACTGAACCACCCACGTATTGTAGAGGTTTTGAAATAATTTTTTGTTGGTGTCATACAAAATCCCGCAACACGCTGAATATTTATTTGCAAATCGCATATTTCTTTTACCCATTGATCTTTTCTTATCATGTTTTGCTTTCGCACCGAGCTTTTGAAACACGCGGCATATGTGATTCTACTGTAAGTAAAAAACGATTTCTAATTTACCAGTTTAATACGCAATTTTAATTAAAACATTTTAGACAGCAGGTTTTTTTATTAACGCAAAACAAAAAAAGATTTAGAATGCAAATGTTAAATCAAAGTACTTTGAATTTACTACAGATTCATGTTCTTCATTTTAACATTATGATATTAAACCTTCAAACACTTCTATTTAAATTCAAGATACATATACCTGCTAAAAAAGTTCCTGGTGTATTGGACTGACTAAAAATACTAATTAATTCTCCACTGTTTGAAAATTTTAATTTAAAGATACCGTTTTAAATATATTTTTTTAACAATAGGCCGATAGCTAGTAATTTAAAAGTCCAAAACTTTTCACTCAAAACATTATAACATAAAGAATGAAGTGCATAAAATAAAGCAAATAAGAATTTTTGCTGTATCAGTCGATCAATAAATAATAAAAATCGCAGAATAATTTGGATTCTAACTAGTAAGCAAATTTTTGCTTCTTTATTAGCTGGCTTTAATTCGTGGTTCAGACTACAATAATTGAGATAGCAAAATTGTTATAAAAACGTGTAAATTCAAGAAAGGTATCCCATTAACGATCACAGAAAGAAATTTGTTGTTCTTTCTTTCAAAGATTAAATATAAAGAGTTTATTTGTGTCAAAACACAAACGCTGTTTCTATTAAAAAGGGGTTTTTATGCTTTTCACAGCGGTTCTTTCAATCAAAATTTCTTTTTCAAATAGGTATTGTCGGATACAGTCCAATTTTCACAAAAGTAAATTTGTTAGTACATCATTTTCAAATAGATAAGGTATAAAGATTTTTTCAGGACAACAGTTTTTTTTTTCATGAAACTTTATTTCATAATGAACATGTATATAACTAACTTATTATATTATTAGGAGATATAGTTTGTTGTGCTTGAATATAGATTACTGTAAAAATACTATATTCTCGTTTTCTGAAACGATGAACAAAAAATAATAAATACTTCCTCCCCCTCTATTTAAAAAATAAATTTTTAAAAGCATTTTAAACAACGAATTGAATATTTCCAACTAAGCGAAAATATGCCCAGACTGGGAATCGGACGAGAACCGGTATTTTCAGCATGGTATGGCCGTTTGCGCTGGGAATCCGACCCAGATCATTGGCTTACAAGGGCAGTGTTTTCCGTTTATGCTAACTGGGTCGACAACCAGCCAGCATATTTCGCTCAGATAATCTTATTGGTAGAAATACCTGGTCTGTCATGTAGACAGCTCAACAGAATAAACCGCAGGTAAAGGAGCTCCATATAAACGATGGATACGTACATGAAATATTATTTTGAACACAATCAAACTGGATGATAAAATATGCGAATTGAATATTTCCAACTGAGCGAAATAACGGCCATGCTGGGAATCGAACCCAGATCCTTAGCTAACAAGACCAATTCGTTGCCGTTTAAGCTAACTGAGCCGACAACCAGCCAGCTTATTTCAGTCAGATAACCTTATTGGTAGAAAACCTGGTCTGTCACGTAGACAGCTCAACAGAATAAACCGCAGGTAAAGGAGCTCCATATAAACGATGGATACGTACATGAAATATTATTTTGAACACAATCAAACTGGATGATAAAATATGCGAATTGAATATTTCCAACTGAGCGAAATAACGGCCATGCTGGGAATCGAACCCAGATCCTTAGCTAACAAGACCAATTAGTTGCCGTTTAAGCTAACTGAGCCGACAACCAGCCAGCTTATTTCAGTCAGATAACCTTATTGGTAGAAAACCTTGTCTGTCACATAGACAGATCAACAGAATAAACCGCAGGTAAAGGAACTCCATATAAACGATGGATACTTAGATGAACTGTTATTTTTAACACAATCAAACTGAATGTTAAAGTTATCATAGGAATTGAATATTTCCAACTGAGCGAAGAAATGCTCAGGTTGGGAATCGAACCCAGATCCTTGGCATACAAGGCCAATGCTTTGCTGTTTAAGCTAACTGGGTCGACAACCAGCCAGCATATTTCGCGCAGATAACCTTATTGGTAGAAACACAATGTTTCTACCAATAAGATTATCTATGCGAAATATACTCACTGGTTGTCGGCCCAGTCAGCTTAAACGGCAAAGCATTGGCCTTATAAGCCAAGGATCTGGGTACCCCAGACTGTACGATTCCCAGCCTGGGCTTTTTTTCGCTCAGTTGGAAATATTCAATTCGTATGATAACTTTAGCATTCAGTTTGATTGTGCTAAAAATAATAGTTCATTTTTAACAAGCCTGTAGTTTTACTGTCTCAGTTCTGAAGACATAATAAAAAGGTTTATTGAAAAATGAAACAGTAAAAGAAGTAAAACAGTAAAAAAATCTTTAATCTGCGAGCAAATCTCACACAATTTTTGTATATTGAATTTTTGCAAATTTCGAAGCTTGCAATTTTAGTGGCAGAAAGATCCGAAGTTTCATAAAATTAAAGTATCATTCAGAGTATCCGAGATTAGATAGCACAATAATGGAATTTTAATTATTTTACGTGCCAAAATATGGAGCAAAGATTAACTAAATATGACTCAGAGTTCGTTTAAAAGTGCAATATTCGTATATTATACAACCTATTTTGAGATTATTGACTTCCATATGATGTAAAATAACATTTGAACAATTTTTACATGTAGAACTATAACTCTAAAACTATCATTTTAAGTATTACTTATTGGTAAACGATAAATATTAAAGTTCTTTGCAATCACTTAAACATAATACAACCAAGGTGAACTCACCAGTAAGGATATTTATATAATTGTTATTAAAGTTTTGGTGAATTCTAATATATATATATATATATATATATTAGAATTTATATTGGGCCTAGTAAAATTCTGATGCATGAATCTTCAAGTTTTCGGCTTTACCATCAAATTATATACAATGTAATAGAGTATATCAACAGTAGTTGAATTCAAACTAACAAGATAGTTTTCAAGAAAGCAGAAGAAAGTTTTCAAGAAGCATTTCATGAAATTACATTCTTATACTGTGTTAGATAAGCGTCAAATTTGAATGATTGAAAAAAATCTTGAATCCAACCGCTCTAGATCCACCACTTTGTAAAAATACAGTTTTATTTCTGGAACTCTGTTCATCAACAATCCTACAGTGACAAAAGTTTTACAATTCATTCAGACATTTCAGAGTCCATTTTCTACAAACAAAGAAGCATTACTCTTTTACAGTATTAGAATAAACAGAATCGCCATAAAAGTTTAAATATCGTAAGTATTCAGTAGATAAAAATTTGTTTAATATACGTATTAGCTGTCAATTTTATGTGGCGAAAGGACAACACGAAGTGCTTCATTAACTTTTTGCAATCACATTTCCTTATTATATTTAGTTTAATAAATTATTTATAGCTCTTACTGGTACTTGCGTTTTATCATATTGATGAGAATACTTGACAAAACAAAAAGAAAATTTTCTTCTTTCTTTAATTTTTGTTTCATATTTTTCATGCGCATCTTCGTTTTAAAAGTTATCCCTATGCATAGCCTAATATCTTCCGAAAATGGCTGTAACTAGATCCCTCCCCCCTCCCGCTATACCCATTTTAAATTAGAATTTTACTTTCCTTTGGGAAAATAGTGTCCTAATAGTAACCTGCAATTCAAATTCAAAAACTTTAGCACATTTATTTTTTGAGTTATTATGGCTATAGAGCATTTTCTAATAAATTCTTTTTCTAATCGCTACTATTTTAACGAATGTTCATAGCGAAATTTACTTCTTAAAAGTACGGAATCAAAGAAATCCAAATTTTACAACGTTTTCCACGCTTTATCCTTCTTGAGAATAGTTTGTAAAATGCCAAATAAAGCCCATTTTTAAGCAGAGAGTGTCAACATTGTTATCCTGTGAAAAAAATTAGAATGCGTTTAGCAGTAAAAAAAAAGAGATAGTTTTCCGCGTATTTCACGCATTTAAATTTCTGCTGCGACAGTTTTGTATGTAGCTGTTCTGCACGAAAACGTACGTCTTATAAGTAATTAGAATGTCGAATTTCATATTTCTAGCTGTAAGAGTTCTATAATAAACACGTAAAATAAGTCATTTTCAGAAACTTTTCCGTTTATTTTACATTTTTAAATTTCGTTCTTTTTAGAACCAATCTTTGCAAGCATATACGGCTAATTCCATGAAACCTTGTCATGTCTGTCACACAGCTGAAAATCGCTATGCTTGTTGGGTACCAGTATTTTAGAACGGAAAAATGTGACTTATTTTATCGGAGATATCTCATCAATTGAATAACGCGAAGCGAACATTACGAAAATAACGGTGGCCAACAAGTATAGATATTCTCAGCTGTGTGACAGACATGACTGGTTTCCATGGAATTAGCCATACATATTAAAGGTAAAAACCGTATCAAATTTCATATTTCCGGTTTTAACCTATTCAAAGAAATCTTAATTTTAGAGTATTTGTAGTTTTTTGTATCCCTTTTAAAGCAGTTGCACAGAGATAAAATAGACCAGTTTTAAGTAGAATATATTACGTGCATTATTCTGCAAGAATTTTATAAATTGGTTGAGTGGTTCTTAAGTAATAGTGATTCTAGAAAATTGTCGGATAATTCCACGTTTTTAAAATTTCACCATTTTTAAAAACTGTTTTGTGCGGGAATTTACTTCTCAAAAGCTCTAACAGTATCACAGACATCGTAATTTAAGACTATCGTTTGTTCCTGTGCACTTTTCATTTGCTGTTTTTTTAACTGTTCGGGTTCGAGCATTTAAATGTTAAAAATAAGAGCTAGGTCTAATTTCAAGATTCTGTTACCAACAATTTTAAATTAATCTTAATTTAGTACATTTTTTGAACTTCTCCACTCATTTTACCTTTTACATTTAGAATATTTATTAGAAACATTCTTAGCAAGCATTTACATCTTTTAACGAACTTCCGTGCTATAACAGCAAATTCTAGACCCAAGAACATCACATAATTCAAGATTTTAGAACACTGTGTCCTACTGCACCCATTTTAATTTCGAATTTTTTGAAAAGTCTACTGCGCTAATATGTACCTCTTAAAATTTACAGCCATTTGTAGAATTTTAGATTTAAATCCTTAATCATTTCAAATAAATGGTAATTTAGAACGATTTAAACTGTTTGTAGATTTTGCTTTTTGCTTTTAATTTTTTTTTCTTAATATTCGTTCTTTAAACATTAAAAGTAACTACATTACCAAAATTCTAGTTTCTAGACTCCAGTGTAACAGATATCGAAATATTAGAGAGTTTATTGTTCCTCTACAAATTTAAATTTCCTATTTTTTATGAGTTGTTCTGTGTAACCTTCTAATATTAATAGCCATTTTAAATTTCATGTTTATAACCTTAAGAATTCCAATTAAATCGTAATTTTAATCGTTTTTACACTTTTTTTCCTGTTGTATCATAGTCTGTCACATTTGTGTACCACTAATTAATATCGGCCACATCGGCCGGAGTAGCTCAGTGGTTAGAGCGACTGCCTGGAATGCAGTGGTCCCGGGTTCGATTCCTGGCTCTGGCTAATTTTTCACTCCAGTTGGGTTTATTGTATTTATTGTATATATGTCTGTAAAATATTTATATATACCTTTAAATAACATCTGTTTATCTCATCATTTGATAGTCCAAAGATTTGAAACTAAATAATTTCATATTTTCATAATCAGTATGCATTATGAACCCATCCATCTCTCCATCTATACTAGTATCCACATACAAGGTTAGTGTTGTGGGAAGCAAAATATATTATTTTTAGTATAATTATTGGATCTCCTTTATCTGCACACGAGAATTGAGAAGAATTTAAACAACTGTCCTCCAACAACAACTCTTTCATTATTAAAGAAGCATTTGTTTACCCAGCATGATACCATTAAATGTTTGCCTCATAAAATAAAATCTGGTTACAACAATAATTTAATTTTGAGGCACAGCATGCTAACTAAAATATGCACTCGGCTGTGGACGCAATATTGAGCTTCCGAGAATCAAGGAAATGGATGCCAAAACGTTACGATAGGGTGTTGTTGAGAATAGATAAATGACATCATTTCCACAGTCACATAGAAGTTAATGAATATATTCCACTATAAAAGAAAATATATAAATAATATATAGAAGAAAAATATTATTTTATTTATATATAATTAATATATAGAAGAAAAACATTTTATTTCAAAGTTTTGCTAAGTTAATCTATAAGTATCTGATTAAAAAACCGGAAGGTTCGCATCTAAGAGACTGCATCTAAGAGAATGTATTTTAAAAATATATTTTGTTAAGTATGCGATTTTGGCTGTTGTTTGAGGTATGTTTAAAGCAATTTTAGAATATATATAGATATACAGGGTGTCCGGTCTCAACGGTGTCCAATGGCTAATTCTTAAACCGTTAGTCACAGGCATATAGTTTCAATTAGAACTAGTATGTTGTGGCCATCACAAAACTTTCTTCTATATAAATCACGCCAATTAAATCATTTAAATTGTAAAAGAAATTACATCAATTTAGAACCAATTCGTATCAAAGTATACCTGAATTTGAAGTTTGATGAAAATTCGTGCATTACTTATTGAGATAGAGCTGTAGGGGAAATTCTGAAAAATGCAGCTTAGCAGCGCCACCTGTTGAGCAATTTGCACCAAAACACAAGCAGCACTAATTCATATTAAGGTATACCGGAATCTGAAGATTGATGAAAATGGGTGCATTAGTTCTGGAGCTAGAGCTATTGTGGAAATCACAAAAAATGCAGCACAGCAGCGCCACCTGTTGAGCGATTTACACGAAAAGGTACAAACACATCAATTCATGTCAAGGACTAACTGAATCTGAAGTTTCCTGAAAATCAATGCATTAGTTCTGGACATTGAGCTATTGTGGAAATCGTGAAAAATGCTGCATAGCAGCGCCACCTGTTGAGCGATTTACACCAAAACATAAACAGCACTAATTCATATCCAGGTATACCTGAATCTGAAGTTTGTTGAAATCCCAAGCATTAGTTCTTGAGATAGAGCTATTGCGGAAATCCCAAAAAATGGAGCATAGCCGCGCCACCTGTTGAGCGATTTACACCACAAGGGGCAAAACGTCAATTGATGTCAAACACTAACTGAATCTGAAGTTTGATGAAAATCCGTGCATTATTTCTTGAGATTGAGCTATTGCGAAAATCGGGTAAATGCTGCAAAATGCAGCATAGCAGAGCCATCTGTTGGGCGATTTGCACCAAAACATTACCAGCACCAATTCATATCAAGGTTTAACGGAATCTGAAGTTTTATAAAAATCCGTGCATTAGTTCTTGAGATAGAGCTTTTGCGGAAATCCTGCAAAATGCTACATAGCAGCGCCACCTGCTGGGCGATTTACACCAAAAACTAATCAGCACCAATCTACATCAGGGACTACATGAATATAAATTTTTATTAAATTCCGTGCATTAGTTCTTGAGATAGAGCGCCCACAAAATTTGTGTCACATACAGACAGACAGACGGACAGACAGACAGACAGAACTCACAGACAGACATTTTGTAAAAACATGTTTTTTGGAATCTCTGACCCATAAAACGTGTAAATCCGTCGAAAACTGGAATTCGAAAATTTTCATGAAACCAATACTTTCTTCTTGTCAAGATACAAGAAAGTAAAAATGATTTAAATCAGATAAAGAAATATTTTAAAAGCGATTTGGGTCAATGAAAAAATTTCTTAAAAAATTACGAAATTTAAATTTTTATACGGTCCCCCGGTCCTATAAGTTATATTTAGTAAAATTTTCCTATTACACTGACAAGTAAAACAAAAAAAGTCTCATTCATATGACACTAAAATTGTGCGAGTTATGAAACTTTAAAAATGCATGACTTATGCCACTTTTTTGCTCTGAAAACAAATGAGTTCGGCTTGGCTTTGAGGGGTCATATTCCAAGTGCTTAAAGTATTCGAAGATCTCATTTCATGTGTATTTGCGCTTTGAAAAAGATCGTACAAGTATTATGATTAAGTTAACATTTATTAAGTTTCAGATTGGCTGAAATAACATATATTTTATTTTGTCAGGATTTGAGACTGTTTCTTTTATGATTTCTTTTAAGAAAATTATGTTATTTTTATAAGTTTTTATGTTACTTCAACGATCTTATGTATGTTTTTCCAGTTCAAAATTTGTATTCGAACTTTAACCCACTTTCAAATATCCGAACGAGATTACATTTTACGTACTGGCGCAAATCCGATAACAATCTAATATTATTATGATTTTCGGTGGTTACCATTTATACTTATTTTATAGGATAACACAAAAAATTTCGAATAGATTACCGCCAAGAAGTTTATGAAAAAGTTTTAGATTAGATAATACACGACGGAGGTTGTTGGGTTTTTTAACTTTTATGTAATTTTTACCACTGAAACCGAAAGTTGCCTTAATTTTTAACCATCATGTCAGGATATTTCGCAAATCGTAAATTGTCGAATTTAAAGAATAACAATAATCGGATACTATAAAAGTAGAGGAGATGGTTGTATTTTTTAACTTTTGATAATTAATTTTTACGTACATTTTAGCACTAAATCTGAAAATGACTTTCATTTTTAATCATCACGTTAGAATTTTTTTGGAAATGTGTAAGTTAAAATATAGTGAAAATCTCATACTATAAAACATACGTAAAACTTTTTTTTTATTTTTTATTTTATTAGTCAATTTTAATCCTAGAACAACAGGACTTTTTTTGTATTATTTGTCAGTGTAAAAGGAAAATTTTACTAAATATAACTTATCTTTATATATATTTATATATATTTATATATATTTATATTTATACGGACCGGGGGACCGTATAAAAATTTAAATTTCGTAATTTTTTTAAGAAATGTTTTTATTGACCCAAATCACTTTTAAAATATTTCGTTACCTGATTTAAAACATTTTTGTAATTGGAACTGTATGTCTATGACTAACGGTTTCGGAATTAGCCATTGGACACCGTTGAGACCGGACACCCTGTATATATATTATTCCCGAATGTTATCCTCCAGTAATGCATTTAAATATGCATTTAGAAATTTGACAAAGAATATATTTGGAGCTTGAAATTCAACGAATAAGCTAAGAAAACATACAGAATATTCAATTTATGCCAGAATGATGATGATTTGAAAGAGCATTATTGAATAAAGAAGTATTATATTATTAAACTTAAAATAACAAAATAGCAGTTTTCAACACTGGCGTAGAGTTACTGACTAGCCAGTCAAAAAAAAGTGCCAAGTCACTTCGAAGTGCAAGGAAGATTATACTAAATTATTTCTTTACGAAGCAATCGGGTTAAAGATTCTATTTTCAACAGGTCTAGCAAAGGCTATACTGTTTTTATAATGGGAATATCGAATTGTAATTATCCATTTTAATTCAAAAGAATTAAAAAATTTAGAATTTTGTATTAATTCGCAGGAGCATTCATTAATTCTTAATTGTAAACATTAACACAAGCTAGAATTGACCTCAATAAAGTATGTTTCACTCATGGGAAATATGTGGATTTCTCTTATGTTAGTAATTCTATGGATAATAATACTTTGGTTAAAGACAAATAGCATACAAAATTGTAGGTTAAAGACGTACATGAACAGAAGGGTTTAAAACACATAAATATATAAAGAATAAAAATGGATATATGCAAGTATTAAATTCATTTGTGTATTTTTATTCGATTTAAACGTATAAGCATATTTGATGATTCAACATATAAGTTAATTTGAAATATCATCTTTTAGATATTGCATATTTTTTATGTTAAAAGTATCCTGAAAAAATTGAAATTAAAGCAATAGTAATTTCTCATTTATTGAAAGTTTTTGTATGATATTTTAATAAAACAAATAACGGCCTAATTAAATAAGAAGAATAAAAATTCATTCTTCACGCATAGATTATGAAACAGCTTCAGATACTTCCAGAGTACAGTAATGAATTTTCAACATAAAAAAAGTAAAAGAAGTTATATAAATAACCAATTTAGAAAACGGTTAACACATTTAAATTACACAATTTTATCAATTAGCGCCGATAGTGAGTTGAGTATTAAAATTCTTAAGAGCAACCATGTATATGATCTATAAAACATTATACACATCACTTGGCAGGCAAAAATTTAATCTATATATATAAAAGATAGTCTGGATTTTGTATTAATCAACGCGCAGCTCAAACTACTGAACTTAAAATCTTGAAATTTGGGGTAAAAATACTTCTTATGTCATTGAGTGCCGCTAAGAAAGGATTTTCTAAAATTCTACCCCTAAGGGGGGTAAAAAATAGAACGTACTTTTAAAAAATTCCTTAAAAATCTGATTTTATATTTATTTTTCAACTGATAACATATTTTAGTGTATTTTTGTATGCTGAATCGAATGGTACTAACCAAATAATTTTAAGTCTAATAGTTCATGAGATATTTCATATTTTTCTAATTTGGCACTATCTTTGGCGCCAAAACCTCAAATTTTCAAGTGATAATTTCTAAAAATTCACTCTCTTCACTCTGTTACTATATCAAGGGAAGAAATTCAAACTGAATATTTTTTTAATCAATTCTTTTTCTTAAATTTAAAACAACTATGTCAGTAGGAAAAAAAAATTAAATG
Organism: Maratus speciosus; assembly: GCA_963932465.1. NCBI lineage: Eukaryota > Metazoa > Arthropoda > Arachnida > Araneae > Salticidae > Maratus > Maratus speciosus. The sequence continues at coordinate 78,293,220 of OZ010791.1, read as the reverse complement.
CCTCAAAAACTAAACCTAAATAATAATAATAATAAAAAAAACTGTTTTTTTTTTTCGTTCTATCAACACTATGCCAAAATGTATGGTATTGCGCCATTTATTTCTACCCTTAGCGTGCAAACAATTTTTATTGCAAACCGTGCCAAACATTAACGTTTGCTATTTATTGAACGTGAATATTTTTTATGACTATTATTCCATCGTAATCTCGTAATTTTTTTTTTGTTATTTTTTTAATAGAAAATATTTATTTTTAAATTATAACTTATATTTATTACTGACACTGACATGGGTTTTACGATTTGGCAGTTAGTTGATGATGAGGAAGGTGTAATAAAATTATTTCAGAACTTAGGAATTATACCTATAAAAATGTTTTGTTAAAAAACGTTGAACGTCTTCATTCAAAAAATTAAATGTTTGCTGCAATGACAGATATGCTTATTACGTACGCCATGCTACAATGATTCGAGACCTGCAGATTAAATTGACTTTATTTTATTATTTTATTATAAAATATTTATTTTATCTTTTATTTTAAGTATTGATTTGTATTGATTTAAAAAAAATAGTCTGTAATTTTCAAATGTTATATATTTTAAATGCTCACTTTTGTATGAACAAAATTATTATTATTATTTTTTTTCAAATGTTTCATTTCATTTTGCGCTAATTATTATGCTTGGCGACAACGGTGTTGGTATAACGGAAAAAACTAAAAACTGATACTGATTTTATTTAAAATACAAAGAAAAAGGATTTAGTAAGAAATAAATATTATAAAACGAAAATATTTAATTTAAGTATGAAGGCAATGTCTGTACTGTTTAAAAAAGTGTTCATATTCAAAGGTTTAAAAAGAAAAATATTTTGCAATTTATCATTTGCTCCTATGGATAAAAAGATAAAATGGATACTTTTATGTTAGTCGTGCATAAATCTCGCCAATAGTATTTTATAAATCGCAAATACCAATACTTAACAATTTTACTCATCATCATCTACTATATTTACAAAACGCAAATTCTTATTTCATTCTGATTGACTATAACTCAGGTTCTACTGAATACAATTTTGTAGAACGTACACTGTTAGTTAGGTAATTTGTTTTAGAAGTGTTTTAATGTAAAAAAAAATAGTTCTACTTTGAATTAGTGATAAGTATGGGACTTTTAAAATTAGGTGAACCCGATTATGAAAGATTACCTTTAATGTAAAGTTTTACTAAATGGATTTTGATGCTATGCCGGAAAGTTCTTTGTGGTGTAGTAAATTACTATAAAACGATGTATGCTATATGCAATGTGTATATACTAGAGAATATATATTCTATAAAGGTGTGCAGGGTTTCTTAAAAAATCCAGTGGGTATACAAAGTAGACCTACCCCTACATCCCTGAGACATCTATAATCTGGTTAGAGCGATTATGGAAGATATATTTAAATTTAATTATCTATAATATGTATGAAATGCAAAGAGAAATTTCGTTCGGGCCACTTACAACCTGAGTTCTGCTGAATAGATTTTTGATGGGACTTACATTGTTAGATAATTTTTCAGAAAAAAAAATTAGTACATCATATCGTTCTACGTTGCTTAGTTAAATAATTATGGCGGAAAATTCAAAATCAGAAGAACACGATTATGAAAAATTGGCTTTTTTAAAGGTTCTGTTGGATGGAAATCTGGATGTCTGGTAAGACAAACTGTTAATTAGATAATTTTTAGGGAACGTTTTGGTACATTTGCCAGTTTAAAAGATTCTGCTAAGTGGATTTTGGTGGAACTTGCTCAGTTAGTTAATTTTTCAGGGAATATTTTAGTATAAAACACATATCGTTCTAGGTTGCTTGGTTATAGGATTTTGGATGAAAGTTCTAGAATGAGGTGAGCCCAATTATGAAAGATTAGCCTTTTTCATAGGTTCTATTAGATGGAATCTGATGAGAATTGCATTGATAAATTTTCAGAGGAAGGGTATAAGTATATTACATATTGTTCTATCGCACTTTACCAAATCCTACAGTAAAGGATCAATTAAAGAAGTTGGTCCTTAGCAGCTCAAATTTTGTCTGTCTCAATAGAAAATACAATAGTATAATGACGTCAATATCGTTTGTAGCAATTCGGATGGATATGCCAGGTGAATGTCCATATTGCTTTCAAACGAATGATCAAATTCACAGATATATTTCGTTTGATTCATGGTTTGTTCATAAAAACAGACCAGCGAAGCGGGCGAAGGCTGCTAGTTTAGATATAAAACGCATAACACATTTCAAAATTGATTTTCAGAAATTTCTTCCTATAAGAGATGATTTGAAATTTTGTGTGCAGCACCGTAAAGATGGCAAAATATCCTATTTTCTGCTGTGTAGAGAAGCATATGAATAAATTTGTTTTCCACAAACGGATCTTAATATACTAAATATAGTTAGTGATAAAAATGCATAGCACAGTTAAGAAAAACTACTAAGAAATTCATGACTATACACAGTATTGTGTACGAATTTTTTTTTTCAGTCCTGTATATAACATATGCATATGTAATATTTAAACTTCATGTAATAATTTAAAATTTAGTTAAGCTTAAAAACGCATACTGCATCTGAAACTGTACTTCAAGAAATTATTGCAAAGAAACAATTACTATAACTTAATTATTATTTGTGTGACTACAAATAAACAAATACGTGCTATGCATTCTATATTCTATAACAAGCATGTCGTATTACACCTAAAAAATACACAGTAAGTTCTTGCTACCTGAAATAGCATAACATCTTTAAAATACACTACGGGCAGTTGTTCTCTATATACCGTAATGGAATGATAATCTTTTTTTATGTTCCTGTAAAAGGATAAGTGCTCTGCACCGCATATTCTATTGAAAGTATGTTGCATTGCACCTCAATAATGCATAGTAATTGCATTGTGTTGGAACCAGTTTAATTTAAATAAAATAACTCCTAATGATTATTTCAATACGAGGGCGTTGTGATAAGTTTTTGGCTTTGATCAATTATAGTTAAAATGGAAAAACAAGTTTATGCTTTTTGCAAAGTTAGTATGGAGCTTAAGTATGTACCTTAGTATGGAACTGAAACCATATCAGCTGTTTCTGATTATAAGGCTGCGTACGCACTATCTAGTTTCTCTCGGTCACCTTTCGGCGTGTTTGATCCAGGCAGTTGCAGCATTTGATGTTATAATGGGTTTTGCAGGAAAAGGATAGGGAGTTGCCTGATGAAACTAGACGCTCAACTGCGTTGACAGTTTTACGACTAGTGTTTGGGGAGATAATTGCCCAAAAAACTTACACTCCTTTTGTCAATTCGATATGCTTTGGAAGTTGTCTCCTTTCCAATCCACTTAAAAAGTTTGCAATTTATTTGGCGATTTGAAATAAGCAGAAAATAAATTTACATTTTCGCCAAGCGCGAAATGGTAGCGTCTTTTTGATCTTTCAATGAAAAAAAAAGGATACATAAAAAAAGAAAAGAAAAAAAGAGAAAAGTGTTATAACAATTAGCCATATTGTTTGATTTTTTCAAAACAGTGCATTATTTATTTTTCATCGCATTAATTAGTTTCTTATTTGCAAAGCAAGTAATATAAACATTTATTTTAATTATCAACGATTATTAATATTTCGTAAAATTTACACCATAATTTTATTAGTATATTCTATCATGGATATAGTTTAGGAATTTCTTTTCATATGTAATTTTACTGTTTACAATTGCTAAGCGATTAAAATTGACAATTTCTGTTATAGGTTTAATATTTAACTTTGTAAAAAAGTCCCCCCCCCCCAGAACTTTCTATTATTTTTAAATATATGCTTTCATAAATCTCTTAAGGGGGTTCTCAAATTCCCTTGTCAACAATGCGAAATTTTCTGAGACATTTTCCGATTCTTTTTTTAAACGTAAATGTAGAAAACAAGCAGTTGCATCGATTTGAAATCGAATAGCATTTTCCTTTTTTGAAATAAATAAATTGCGTGTAGAGTTTAAAACGATTCTGGTCACGTTATGACAAGTTTTTTTTTTTTTTTTAAATTATTATTTCTGTCACACCTGGCAATTCGGTCCAACTCGAATAGTATTTTCAAAAAGATCTCCTGTCTTTACCAAAAAATGGAAAACGTCTTTCGATTACATTATTTCATAATCACAACACCTCCACATTTTAGGCGTTTCCGGACAGAAATGAATTTAAAAATCTGTCAAAAAATAATCAGTATTTTGCCTTAATTAGTATTTTTAATAAAGGATTTTTTAAGTAGTACGTTTTTATGAGCATAAATTTTAGAAAACTGTTTTTTAAGAGAAAATTTGATTAAAATTTTGTTATGAAATTAGTGTATTCAATAATTATAAATTTTTACACGTTTTTTAGGTTTTCTTGTTTTGTGTGTGTGTGCGAGTTCTATATTTAAATTATATTGCTGTAATGAAAATGTCCTATTCCTAATGACAAAAGTAAATTCTTTTCTCTTTTTTGTAAAAAAAAGGAGCAATTATCCCCCCCCCCCCCCCCCCCCACACACACAAACATTAACTTTTTTTTTTCTTCTAATGTAAATGACACAAACAACAACAACAACAAAAACATCATTCTCGGATATTCCATGACATTTTTTCCTAATTTTATTTGTTCTTTGCATCGAACAGCCAAGCAAATCATCATGATTTTTGAAAAACGAATAATAATACCATAAGATATTATATTCAGCTATATTTTGTTTGGGTCCGGATGGCACAGGAGAAAAAAAAAAGATTTAAAAACTGATGGAATATAAAAAATTAATATTGACTACACTCATATGAACAAAGCTTTAGAAGCAAAAATCTTTGAATTTTATAATGAATGCATATGAATAACTGAACTTTCTATACCAGTATTTTACAATCTTTTTTTGGATAAAGTGTTTTAAAAGCCTTTCGAAATCAGTTTGAAAGGAATACTACTGTTATTGATGGGATTCAGAAAGAAATATTTCATCTGAATCTGAAGCTTTTTCACGGTCAGTGATAGTAAAATAAAGAAGCCGTGGGATATCCTTTGTCGATCCTCGCTTTCTGTTTAAAGTCATTTTCCAGCATTACTAGAAAATAGAACTTGTGTCTTTCTGTCATAGTTTTACAAAGGATAAAAATTGTGGCTTTTGTAGATTTCTGCCAGTGGTTGGATATGGATATATAGATATATATATAAATATATATATTAAAACAGGTTTATATATATATATATATATACAACAATCACAAAACGTCGTCATAAAAGAATATTTAGGATTAATATTTACTTCTATGTAAGAATATATTTTTAAACGACAAGATTTATCTTGAAACAATTTTAAAATGTTATTAACAATTTTTTACTGTATATACCTTTTATTTCGGCTCTATAAAAAAAGTTTAAAATGGGGGTCAAGCTCGATTCTTTACTAGCCTTCGGTATACGGCCTCAAAGTGAAAATTTTATATTTATTCACAAAATGAAATAGGGGAAAAAATCCTATTTGAGAATAACACGGCTAATTAGCGACAATTTTGTTTTCGAAATTCATTATCAATAATCATTTTATGCTTCTACGAAAATAGGTACCTCCAGCCATAGGTACCATTGCTGAATGCCCTCAAATCGAAATTTGTGTGTAACGAAAAAATGCGATTTTCTCAAAAACTATGTGACTTAGGGTAATCGATAATGTTTTCCTGCAAAGTTTAAAATAATGTCTACTAACCCCTAATTTTAACAGAATTTTCAGTTTCACTAGATTCGGAAAAGATGGGGGGGGGGGGGACATTTTTTTGCATTATATTTTCGACAATACCTCTGAAAATGTAATATCTAAAATTAAAAGACATATGTTTTTGAGTTTTGCGTTACCAAAGCTTTCACACGATATACAAAGGAAAAATTTGTTTTCAAGTAACTTAATTAGCCCTTGTACATTTTTCCTAAATGTATTTGTGAATGGTTAATAATCTATAAATATGTGGGTCAATAGTCTTTATTACTTCAGCCAATTTGAACTTTCCAACTTCCATAGTTTCCGAGTAACATGGGTGTAACAGACAGATTAGATAAGCACGGGAGTGATCTTATAATGGTTCCGTTTCACCGGGAGCACAGGACATTTGAATTTTCACAAAATCAGTTTTTGGTTTTTGTTTCATTTTGAATGTTTTAATATTTCTCAACAACATGCAAAAAAACTCTATTCAAGAATATGCATTAGTTCTCGAGTTACAAACATTTATAGACGGTGGGTATAATTGAATGCCCATAGATATTGAAACTTTAAAAAGCGTTTTCTCAAATTAGTAAATTTGGAGTTTCCGCGCTGTTACTTTTAAACTATGTAAGCTACAGCTTAAAAAATGTTAGCCAAATATGCCTTTCTTTATAGCATACATGCTAAAAAAAAAAAAAAAAAAAAAAAAAAAAACATATTTTGGTTATTTTTTTACACTTGAAAATCTTGATTTTTTTTTTCAATTTTGGAACTTTTTGTTTATTTTTGTGCTAAATTTAAATTTCAAACATTCTGAGTACATTTTGGCTTTAATTTAGAAGTAGATGCGTTATGATTCTACTTTGTTCAAAAATTGTTTTCTATATGCATAATTTAGAGTTTTATCATGCACCCAGCTCTTAATCACACTTTAATGAGATGAATTTTTAAATTTAAAATTTAAATATTAATTAGGTGCATACTGCATTTATTTTTCTGGATAATGTAGTTAAATATATATACGGCAAAAACGGAAAAAATATCATAATTGCATATTGTTTGTGCTTTGGTACTTTGAAAAAGAGGATATTCATCACACTGGCGATTAAATGCCAAACTAGCAACCTAGTATTCCGCTCAGTTAAAGGGTCGGAGATGCCGCTTTCTTCAAAGATAAAATTTATGTCTTTTTCTAGACGATCTTTTTCAGGATATTCTAAACGCAGATTAAGGGTTTTTTCGTTGCAGGTGAAATCTGAGATGGAAGAGGCACGAGAATGTTTTACGTGTTTGAAGTTACGAAATGTCACGAGGTTTTTGTTTCTGAAGGGAAAATCAGCAAAGGCCATTCAAACTGAGACGTCACAACAATACTACAGACGTGTCCTTCGTACAGAACTGTGAAAACTTGGATATATCGTTTCAAGACTGGCCATTTCTACGTTGAAGATAATCCCCGTATTGGGAGCCCTCACACCGCAAGTGACAAATGCAACATGCAATGTTGTTCAAGAGATAATTCTTGGGAGCGAATATCCACCAAAATACTGGACATCTACCGGTAGCATGTAAGGTATATCATTACTAAGATCCTAGACATGAGCAAGCTTTCAGCAAAGTGTATATTCAAATGTTTGAGCAGCGATCAGCGGAAGGACCTTTTTGAAACTAAACAGGACTTTTTAGCTAGGTTAATGACTGAAGATGAAACCTGGCTTTACTTCCACGATCCGGAAACCAAGGAACAGTTAAAAGAATGCCACCATATTGGGTCCCCGGGAAGATGTTTCGCATTTGGAAGATGTTTCGCGCACAGGAATCAGCTACAAAATTCATGGAATCAGTTCTCTGAGACAAACATGGCAATCTGTTGGTGGACTTCTTACCTCAGCGACGTAGTATAACAGGTCAGTATTATGCTAATCTGCTGAACGACGTGAAGAAGAAATCAAGACGAAAAGCCGAGGGAAGTTTACCAAACTTATCTTTCTTTGCATGACAATGCACCTGCATACACGTCTAACGTTGTTGCTGCCAAATTGAAGACCCTAGTCTTCAATTGGTCAATCAGCCTACCTATTCACCAGAACTAGCTCCTTCACACTATTATTTGTTTCCAAACTTAAAGAAATACCTTGAGGGTAATCATTTTGAGGACATTGAAAATGTCAAAGGGGCTGCTGAGAGCTGGTTTCAGGACCAATCAAAGTACTTTTATTTGAGAGGACTAGAAAAGTTTCAACAATGATGTAAGAAGTGCATCAGTCTCATGGAAGAATATGTATAGCATTATTTGTGTGGCTCTTTAAAAAAAACTATAAATGTTACACAATCCATTTTCAATAGAGAATATGATATGGTAGATCGCAATAGGTTTAGAGAAGTGCCAGACTGGAAGTCAAATCGAAATCTTTGAAAAAGTAATGATATTTTAAGAGTTAAATTTAAATATGTCCAGTAAAGCGTGCCAGCGTTTGATAGGTTAATTCTTTCAAGGACATGTAGTTGCGTTTCTGTAATGTGGTATTCACAGTCGAATGTTGTAAAAATATTATTCGTAAATAAAGATTTTACAATTTTGCAATTTTACAGTTTTTCTTTTCACCATAGTGATAGAAGCGATATTTTGTTGTAGAAGTCTACTACAAATCTTGATTAAAATTGAGCATTAAAATATCCCACATCCATTCAAGGGTAAAGTTATGATTATCTGATAAAATTTTCAAGTAGTGTTTATTGAAAGAAGTTGTATTTTCTTGGTGTAATACAAATTCTTTTTTTTTTTTTAGCTGGAGTTATATTTACAGCTATCTATGGTCCTATTTTATGATCGGAGTATTAATAAAACAACACAAAACAAATTTAAAATAAATATTTTATAAACAGGTTAAAAAAAATCAGACTTTTAATATATTCACTGTCTTAAATTAATTCATTTAACGTATTTCTTCGTTGCAATAAAAAAAATTATTTATCCAGCTTTTATTAGTTAGCACTGTACTTTATTTATGTTTTAGCCTTTCAGCGATAATAGCACTACAAAAACTGAAGAAGGGACTGAAAAAGTGATTTTCATGATTTAAAATCTTTAAACTAGATCAATAAAAAAATATCGTTAACAATATCTTAATTATTGCAAGATGGAAATAAATTATTAAATAAAGGACTTTAATCAGAAGTCGGTTTAATGAAGCAATCGGTCTCAATAAATCGATAGGTAATTATCAAGCAGCGTCTTTTACAAAACATGATAAATATAACTTTAAAAAAAAACCTTTAATTTTTCTTTTTAATATTTTTTCTGATTCATTTTTTCAAAAACTGCTTGGCACATTGTTTTTGACTATTTGCAATTCTTGAATGTTTATAATTAAAGAACAGGATTTCCCTGTTAATTTTTTTTCAGTGCGTTTGAATACAAAGGAAATCGCATTTTATGCATAGTAAATCAAGTATACATAAAGACTGGGGATAAAATAAAACCGGGTATAGTATTTTAAATTTTTATCATTTTCAAGATATATTAAAAAGTTTTATTTAATTTGACTATGTCTTTTGAAAATAATAAATATACTTAATCCAATTAATAACAACTATTCTATTTTTAATTCATTTACAAACCAAGCAAACAACATTTAAAAATATATATATATAAGTATTAGCAAACATTTCTCAAATAAATTTAAACCTCAGTTGGTTTAAGTTTTATTTTAAAACAGTTTATTTCTTAAAGAAAAGAAAGAATTCAAGTTTATTTCCCAGTAAAACATTTTTAAAAGTTTGAGCTTTCAAACAATAGTTTAATACTTTTGCTGTTCTTTTAAGCTAGACCAGGTAAACAGATAAATGCAAACTGAATTAATTGCAATGTTGTTCTTCCGCCCGGGAATAAATATTTAAAATAAAAATATATAATGTTTTTAAACGTTAACAATTTAATTTCGTTTTCAACCAAAGATAAATCAGTAACTCTAGCACCGGATCAAAGAGAAAATCTTTTTGAAAAAAACCTAGTATTTAAGATAGTAATCGTCTCTAGAAATTTTTTTATTACTATTATTTTAAAGTAACTGTATTTTACACTATTTTTTTATTTTTATTATCCACTAATAATAAGCTAGAAGAAGCACGGGGTCGTCGGGTAGCTTCATCGCCCCGAGCGCAACCCTTCCCCGTTTTCGGTGTCTTTAATTTTTGTAATTTCCCTTTTAAATTTGTCCGGTTTCAATTTTTGATTTTTTTTTTTCAATCTCGCTTTTGCTGGAGAGTCCCTTACTAGGGACGTGGCTGGTGATCTATGAAACTTGCTTCCGCAAACGAGTCGGAATAAGTGGAAGAATAAAGTGCTGCGGACGAAGAGAGGCCGCTCGCCGCGGCGGTTATGGTAGAAACATGTTTCAGGGACTAGCAAGCAGCACTAAAATTGTGGTTTTTAAACCAACAAGCAGGAATGTGCTTTGACACGTTTGATCATGTCTCAACAAGTATGTCAACATTAACAGGTTTTATAGCCGCGGCGAGCGGCCCATCTTCGTCCGCTATCCTTTATACTTCTACTCTACTCCAACTCTTTTGCGGAAGCAAGATTTCCAGGAGCCCAGCCACGTCCCGAATGAAAGACTCTCTTGCGAAAGCCACATTGAAAAAAAAAAATAAAAAATTGAAACCGGACAAATTTAAAAGGGAAATTACACAAATTAAAGACACCGAAAAGAGGTAAGGGTTGGGCTCGGGGCGATGAAGCTACCGAACGACTCCGAGCTACTTCTAGCCGCCGCGGAGAGCGGCCCATCTTCGTCCGCAGACCTTTATTCTTCTACTCTAGTCCGACTCTTTTGCGGAAGCAAGATTCTTAGGTCCCCAGCCACGTCCCGAGTAAGAGACTCTCTAGCAAAAGCCAGATTGAAAAAAAAAATCAAAAATTGAAACCGGACAAATTTAAAAGGAAATTTACACAAATTAAAGACACCGAAAAACGGGAAGGGAGGGCTCGGGGTGATGAAGCTACCGAACTACCCCTTGCTTCTTCTAGCTTATTATTATTATTAATTAAATCATCAAAACAATCATTAGAATTAATATACAGGGTTATATTGCGCACAGTTTTGAGTTCTTGGGAATAATGCTCGTTTTCAAAGTTAATATTAAGTTAGCACTGTGCTTGATTTATGTTTTAGCCTTTAAACAATAATAGCACCACAAAAACTGAAGAAGGGACTGAAAAAGTGATTTTCATGATTTAAAATCTTTAAACTAGCGCAATAAAAAAATATCGTTAACAATATCTTAATGAAGCTACCGAACTACCCCTTGCTTCTTCTAGCTTATTATTATTATTAATTAAATCATCAAAACAATCATTAGAATTAATATACAGGGTTATATTGCGCACAGTTTTGAGTTCTTGGGAATAATGCTCGTTTTCAAAGTTAATATTAAGTTAGCACTGTGCTTGATTTATGTTTTAGCCTTTAAACAATAATAGCACCACAAAAACTGAAGAAGGGACTGAAAAAGTGATTTTCATGATTTAAAATCTTTAAACTAGCGCAATAAAAAAATATCGTTAACAATATCTTAATTATTGCAAGATGGAAATAAATTATCAAATAAAGGACTTTAATCAGAAGTCGGTTTAATGAAGCAATCGGTCTCAATAAATCGATAGGTAATTATCAAGCAGCGTCTTTTACAAAACATGATAAATATAACTTTTAAAAAAAACCTTTAATTTTTCTTTTTAATATTTTTTCTGATTCATTTTTTCAAAAACTGCTTGGCATATTGTCTTTGACTATTTGCAATTCTAGAATGGTTATAATTAAAGAACAAGATTTTCCTGTTAATTTTTTTCAGTGCCTTTGAATACAAAAGAAATCGCATTTTATGCATAGTAGATCAAGTATACATAAAAACTAGGGATAAAATAAAACCGGATATAGTATTTTAAATTTTTATCATTTTCAAGATATATTAAAAAGTTTTATTTAATTTGACTATGTCTTTTGAAAATAATAAATATACTTAATCCAATTAATAACAACTATTGTATTTTTAATTCATTTACAATAACCAAGCAAACAACATTTAAAAATATATATATAAGTAGTAACAAACATTTCTCAAATAAATTTAAACCTCAGTTGGTTTAAGTTTTATTTAAAAACAGTTTATTTCTTAAAGAAAAGAAAGAATTCAAGTTGATTTCCCAGTAAAACGTTTTTAAAAGTTTGAGCTTTCAAACAATAGTTTAATACTTTTTCTGTTCTTTTAAGCTAGACCAGGTAAACAGATAAATGCAAACTGAATTAATTGAAATGTTGTTCTTCTGCCCGGGAATAAATATTTAAAATAAAAAAATATAATGTTTTTAAACGTTAACAATTTAATTTCGTTTTCAACCAAAGATAAATCAGTAACTCTAGCACAGAATCAAAGAGAAAATCTTTTTCAAAAGAACCTAGTATTTAAGATAGTAATCGTATCTTGAAATTTTTTTATTACTATTATTTTAAAGTAACTGTATTTTCCATGTTTAATAAAAATTAAATTTTTTGGCCTCATTTTTTTTTTATTTACATCTATCTGCAGTTATGGTTTTACATTTCATTATTAATAAAACAAAAGAAATAGGGAAATTAATTTATCCCTAAATTATCTTGGTTAAAAAGTATTAAATTCGAAGAGTAATATAATATCAATGCAGCATGGCTTAATATCTTTAAATACATCCGTTTGATCAGAAATCGGTTTAATGAGACTTTCGGTCTATTAATAATGGATAATTATCAAATAAAGTTCTCCAAAAATGCAAAAAATGCACAAATTTATTTTGAGGATAATAGTTGCTCTTTTCTCGTTTCTGTGTTTCTGTAATTTTCTTTCCTTTTCTTTTTATTTCGAAGCTATTCATTATATTATATCTGAATTGTTGGAAAAATAATATGTATATGCTTTAAAGGGGAAAATATATCACATTATTAATTTTTTGATGTGAAATGGCTTCGCATAAAAATCAAATGAAGAAAATAACATTTCAAAAATTTTAAAAAGATAGTAGTGATATAAAGTACCAGTATTATGTATGTAAAAAATGTCAAAGAAAATTATTTTAAAAGTATAAATTTTACGGCTCAAGATCCCACGATTTTGCTACGTTCCGACTGGTTATTTTTGTATTCGCAACTTCTTTGTGCTGAGATTGTGGTAGTCTATATACGTAAATTTCTGACGCTTACCCTCTAAAATTGACTATTATATCTTAAACAATGTAGCAACATTAAAAAAGCAACAAAAACAATCTCCCCCCCCCCCCCCCCATTGACAGTAATAAAACAGAATACTTTTCAGTGTCCTTGTGAACAAACTATAATTTTTACTTATTCCACATTGTATCGATAACACGTTGCCATCCACCTCAATGATAAAATCAATTTCATTATATTTGAAATGGTGTAATAACATTAATATTCACTTAATTTTGTTTCTCCCATTGACTGTAATGTAACGGAATAACTTTCAGTGTTGCTGTAAACAAAAGCATAAATTATAGATACTTCGTTTTAAAATCTGAACGGACGATGTAAACCTCAATAACATATATTAGTTCCATGACAATCCGGGTATACTTACGTGCGTTAGAGCACAGACACGGACAGGTGGAATGACAGGCTGCCAGACAACCCGAATAAATAAACAACTTTCAATTATTTTGGAAAGTGTTAAAACTGGTATTTTTTAAAATAAAATAATTAAATAACACATTTTTATTTTCAGAAGAATGGAAAGACATATAACTTATCTTTTTCATTTAAAAATTTACAATTTCACTCCTAAATTTAAAAATCAATTGCCTTATTGTTTATTTAAAAATAGTGACCTCGAAGAGTGAACAATATGTTCAGACTCACAGCTTCCTAAACTGTTCTTAGAAGTTTAAGTGTTCGAATAATACTTTAGTGCTTTTGATGTTTACTTTAAGTTGAACGAAGCAAACAGATGAATGCTTTCAACTAAACTAATTGAAATGCCATTGTTCAGTCCTACGGAACAAAGCTTTAAGCGAGGAAGATAAAGTTCCTAATCAATTTAAAATAAAAATTTATCTTTAACTAGCATCATCCAGAAATGTGTAACTTGCTATACATGGCCGGAATTATTAAAAAAAAAAAAATCGTGTTAAAACAAAGCAAAGATTTTAAATATCACTCTTGTCTTAAAGTTCTTTCAGTAGTATTAATTTAGCTAAGTATGTTTCTTCGATGAAATAAAAACTTATTTTTATATTTAGAGTAATTTTATAGCCGTCTATGGTTACGTTTTGCTTTTTAAATTAAAAAAAGCGAACGAATGAATAACTAATTATTGAATTTTCACGCTTAAAAGCGTCAATATAGAACAATAATATATTTTCACTGTTCGGATGTGATAATCCCAAAATATTTTTCTATCTCATGCATGTTAATATTTCAAAATTTTCTAGCACAGTGCCAAACTTAAATGGCAATCTATGCCCATCATGAGGATTCTAAAGATTCGAAATTCTGTGCATTAGTTTTTGAGATATGACTATCGCTAAATTCGTGTAAATCGAAAAAAATGCAATATATTAGCACCACCTATTGGACGATTACCTAATCAGCAACAACTTGTGTCAACGTCTAACTAAATCTAAAGTTAGATGAAAATCCATACATTTGACCTTGAGATGCGGAAATTGTAAAAATTCCAGCATAGCAGAGGTTGGGCGATTTACACCAAAATATAATCAGCAGCAATATTTATCAAGGCATACCTGAATCTGAAGTTTGGTGATAATTCGTGCATTACTTCTTGATACAGAACTACTGCGGAAATCTTGAAAAATGCAGCATAGCAGCGCCACCTGTTCGGCGAATTACACCAAAACACAATCAGCACCAAGGCATATATTGGATAAATTGGATCTCTAGATCGGTGAAAATAAGTGCATTAGTTCATGAGATACAGCTATTGCGAAAATCATGAAAAGTACAGCATAGCAGCGCCACCTGTTGGGCGATATACACTAAACATTAATCATCAGTAGATTATATTAAGGTCTAACGGAATCTAAAGCTTTGTTAAATTCCGTGCATTAGTTTTTAAGATAGAGCGTTCATTTTTTTTTTTTTTGGTCACATAAAAACAGACAGACTCACAGACAGACATTTTCTAAAAACCTTCAAAACTTGTTCAGGACGTGTGGAAAATCGAAATTTGAAAATTTTCACAAATCCAATACTTTCGTCTTGTACAGATAAAAGAAAGTAAAAAATCATAAGCAATGTAAGATGGATGAAGATGTGTTTAATGAAACAAGTTGATTGGAAATCGGTATAATATAAATTTTTCGGGCCTGTCGATTCTTCTGTAATGATGAAGGATGTGTTTTTTTTATTAAAAAAACATAACTTTAGTTTAATAAATGTTTATTTCTGTATTTTTTATGAAAGTTTATTATTAATTTTTTTAATTGCGTAATATTATGTCAGGGTCAGATTTACAGATTAAAAAAAAAAAAAAAAAAAAAAAAAAAATACATTTGAGAAGGGGGCATTTTTGATTAAAAATGTTTGCCTGTTGAGTGCTATCGAGTATAATTTAGAATAAAGGAATTGCATTTTCAGTTATGTAAATCAATTATGGATGAAAATAGAGTAAAAAAGAATGATAACAATCTATATCAATATTTTATACTTTATAAGGTGTGGGAAATGCTTCTATCTAATTTGGGTAATTGCAATTACAATTAAAAACTTCGCCAATTCACAAGATATGAAATCCACTTAAATTTATTATAAATTTGCATAACATTATGTACAACATTTATGCCTACAAGTTTTTATTGGGACCAACTCTTACAAAAAAAAAAAATTAAAACGAGCAAAATAGAGGTTGAAGAAAAAATTATCAGAATAACATGATTCTGATAAAATCATCTCTTTTTTGAAAAATTAAATAAAAAACTCGTCAAAAGCGGACAGATAAAATTGTTAAACTGGGGTTATCTCTATTTTTGATTTAGTTTTTCTTGGTGAAATTAGTACTTAACTTCGGAATCCACCTGTGCTTGTAGGCCGAGCCGACAAGCAAAGAAATGAATCACATTGATGGTCTTATTCATGTAATACTTCTTGTTATTCCTGAAAATAGAATCTATATATTTAAAACGCTAAGCGAATTCTTTCGACAGTCTGTGAGAAGAAAGTACTCCATCAAATTACTCCAATCTTTTTTAAATGAAAGATATTTTTCCACAGATTTGTTATCATACATTCGTTTGTTCAAATATTTTATTAATTAGCCGTAATTTTAAATTAAAATTCTACAGTTGCGCATGCGCATTATATAAGTAGAAGTCTGCCTTTGGAGCGACGCGCTAAAGATGATGCGCAATGATTCTCGCTCAGTTGAAATATCATATCACAGGTAGAAGTTGTTTTAAGTTCGTCTGCTATTCAATCTTACTGTAAAGAAGTTTTTCTTTCTTTCACAAAGTTAATATTATTTGGCTCTTTCAGCATTATTAACTATTCAAAAATTTATTGTATCGATATTAAGAGCTAGATAAGACTCATTTCAGGGGAGTCACATTGTTTTGGTCATATTACACGCTAAAGATAAACACAGTGATTTGAAACTAAAAGTTATGGCTGGTGAATTGCCAATAGTTACACAGGAAGATTGGGAAACTAGCATGTTAAGTTGTAGTTTATTCTTTTAAAAAAAATAAGGTAACATAAATATTAAAACGCAATATTTTTGTAAGATCAAAACTCAGGCAATTGCGTATGCGTCAACTGTGTTTCGAACCTCTTTAATTTAGAAGGAAGAAGTACAAGTTCTTGATAACGTAGTCGGTTAAGGCAGCAGTTTAAGGCTCTGAATTTTTGCAGAGGACGCAGGTTCGAATCCAAGCCTGGCAAAATGTGTACTATTTTTGTCGATAATTCATTTCAATAATGACATATTTTATTAGGAAGTGAAATTATAGGATTTTTATTTTATTATTATTTGAATGCTTTATAATTAAATAAAATTTAACTCTCAATAATATTTTGAAAAAAAAAAGATTTATATTTACAATATGTTGCATGTGATTATCAATTAAATAAACTGAACTGATCTACAATTTTCGTTATATTTTCTGACCATTATCAAGAATATATATGGGTGTGTGTCAGAAAGAAAAGTTTGTCATTCATATGCGTAACAAATAAAACGGAAAGAAAGAAAAATATTCGTATAAGAGCTATAAAAGGAATTACCTTGATATTCAGGTTTAATATTTAAAAAATGTAAAATAAAATTCAAGTAAAAAAAAATATATATATATTAATAAATAGCTAGCTGCATCAAGTTTCAGATTTAGGTTTTTAGAGAATGAGACAGATCAAAATAAAATTCATGGCAACTCTTAATGGTCGTGTACTTTTACTAAATAAATAAATAAATAAATGAAAATAAATATTGTTATTAAGAAAAAATAAATAAAAAGAGGCCGTAGTAAGTAAAAATAAATTCTCTACCCGGTATTTTAAGGTAAATTTCTGATAAAAAGCAAGCATAATTGCTTGTAAATTATAAACTTGAAATTCTTTCACTTCACTGAATAGATTAGACTGACAGCACCAGCTATCACCTTAAAAAAATAGGAGTCACTTATCAATATAGAAATTCGTCACGTAATTCGTCATTCAATAATTAATTTTAAAGCAACTAATTAAAAATTCAAGAATTTTTCTAATGAAACATTCAAGTGATTTACCGTCAAATCTTGACGGGCACTATCTAGTATTATATAAAGATATAAAAGACAATGGTTAAAGGTTTATTTCCTTTGTGAAAGGGACATTATGCCCTACACCGTAGACGTTTCGAGAAAAAAAAAGAATTTCGTTCTTTGTTCTCTTTTTCGCTATGGAAGTAGGATTTAGTAGGAAAGTTTAATTTAATCTGTAAAAACAGGGCGCATTTGCAGATCTTCATTTACATGAATTATTAATTACAGTACATTATTTAATTTTAACCTTGCAATGTTTTACACTCTAAAGTAAATAAATAAGTAAAATAAAACCTATAATAAAGAATGAAAATGAATCTCTCTCGTTATTTCTTTATTGTTATTATCAGGTTGTGAATAAAATATTATTTTACTCCAAACACTTTAGATTCCTTTTCATAGCACACTTTTGAACAATGAAGTTTTATCCAATAAAGATTATTTCACTAAAATATTATGAATTGCTCTTTTTGCTTCAATGAATCTTTCAAATTTTGTGCTGCAATTCAAAGCAACCCTATATGTTAAAGGCTATTCTGACCTTTCGCTCCATCGTATCAAAATTGTCCTCCCTATCTTGATAATGTTTTGCAATTGTAATAAAAAGAAAAGGGAAGGCAAACGGGAATATTTGTGAATATTCAGATTTATTTCTCTGATATACGAATTCCAGTCGTCATAAACACGTTCCTTGCAATATGTTTTTATATTGGACCAATAATTTTCTCGTAAGCTTCTCTTTAATAACAAGTTCTCGTTATATATTAGCTCGATATAATATTGATAGTCTGTATAATAAGTATTACTCATCTCATAAAATTTTCTTAATTGCAGTTACAAAAATTAATGGCATTTTCAAGTTTATTAAAAGTCTAAATTTTTATTAAAGTGTCTTATGTCATATTTTAGCATTTAAATATTGATAAAGTAACACAAATTATATATATTCCAATTCGAATTTTGAAAAAAAAACTCTTCAAGGCTTTCCCGGGTACACGTTGGGGTACCGCCTTAGTAAATGTCGAAGTGTTGATGTT
Organism: Maratus speciosus; assembly: GCA_963932465.1. Taxonomy (NCBI): domain Eukaryota; kingdom Metazoa; phylum Arthropoda; class Arachnida; order Araneae; family Salticidae; genus Maratus; species Maratus speciosus. Next base: position 78,274,630 of record OZ010791.1, on the reverse strand, counting down.
ATCCATCTCAACGTCTACGAAGAACTGAGAGACTCGGAAAATCCCAGATTACTTAATGTAGATTGAAAAGTAAAAAACATATTAATGATGTGATTCAAATCACAACATCAAATCGAGAAGTCTCGATTGAAACCAGTAATTGGGACCCCTGTATTTTTTTAAGACTTCGCTGAAAAAGCTCCCATGAGAAATTATGATCCATTATGATTTTGAGGAACCAGTCGCCAAGTTGGACAAGAGGTCTTTTGTTAACCGTTTAGACGCCGAATTATGAAGTAGATCGAACTGGTACTTAAATTTGCTTAATTAAGTATACTTATAGAACCCTTATAAGTAATTAATAAAAACATTTAAAGAAAAAAATTTTTCATATGGATTTTTTAGATGTTCCCAAATGGGAACATTGGCGTCTAATGAGTACTTTTCTTATAGGTTTTGAAGATTTTCTTTTTACAAAAATCAAATGAACCTAAAGGCATAAAAATAAAAGATTATGAAAATATTTGGCAATTTAAAAATAATTTACATTAAAATTGTTTAACTTTTTATTTTTACACCTTTTTATCCAATTTATTTGCCATGATATAAGGGAAAACAATCTTTATGCAACCTCTTGTCACACTCAACACACATGTTGCGGCAGTTTTTTTGGCAAAGAGCACAGCGTCCTTGTGACGCAGATATCAGATAATGATTATCAGTTTTTTAAAGTTTATTTTGAACATGCATTTTTGGTCCAGGTTGAGATATAAGTTTTGGTTTGGAACGCAGTAAGTTCATCGTAATATCTCGACGAAATTCTAAATGTGACATTGAATTCTTTCCATGAATGTCTCTATAAATTATCCAAGATGCTGTTGCAGCAATATTTAGAGCGTTTGCAAATAAATTCCAGTACCATTTTTTATTTCGTAGCTGCGGTATGTACGATGAAAGAAGTTTATCCAGAACATCAACTCCACCCATATCTTCATTGTAATATCTTATAAGAGCAGGTTATGGAACATCAATTTTCTTTTTTGCCGATTTAGAATATCTCTTTGTGTTTGAAATAGGTTCATGCGTTTGATGATTAGAGGCAACTGTCACAACTGCATTGTCATTCCACCGGCAAATGAATACAGTTCCATCACTACGGAAATCCGTTGCTCCTCTGGTCTTTTTGGCCAAGTTTTTATTGTCTAGTAAAGGACACTGCCGGATGCGGTTACTTCGGATTGTACCTGTAGCTCTAATTCCAGAGTCTGCCAATTTTTTTAATAAGTTATAAGATGTAAAAAAGTTATCGAAATAGATTTCGTGCCTGCCCGGATCTGTAACTGTGGATATTAGCTGCGTCACGACATCCTCACCCAGAAGCATTCCTGTAGACTCAATCTTCCTTCCAGAATAAATTTCCATCGCATACGGATATCCAGACGAGGAACATAACATCCATATTTTAAACCCGAATCTTATGGGTTTACCTTTTATAAACATTTTGCAAGTGTGGTGTCCATAATAAGGTACCATAGATTCATCTATGCTCAATTTTTTATGGAAAGTTCCAAACTGACGCAAATTTTTCCCCAATTCTTCACAAATTGGAGCTATTTTCCCAAGTTTATCACCTGGCTTCAATTTAGAATTATCATTTAAGTGAAAAAACTTTTTGATTGTACGGAAATGGCTTCTTGACATGACTGTTGGAACAATATCAACTTTCAAATCTTCAGCAGTGCTCCAATAATAATCTTCTTTTGGCACCCAATGGTAACCACTTAAGAGGAGCAATCCTAGAAACTGAGCAATATCTGTATTGTCAATGGCAATTATCTCTCCTTTTTGACTAGCGTGTAACTTTGTCATGCATGCTAATGTTCCGATATAGTCTTTAGGCAAAATTTTATCAAAAATTTGAATAGGATCCAAATCTTGTAACTCTGGAAAATCAATTTTTAAATCACCTGGTTCCTCATCAAGAAATGTATGATTAAATTCTTTTCTCTTACTCCATCTTGCTTCATACAGTTTAATTTTTTTTCGTGCAGAAAAATCATCATCACCTTTACCCATGCTCTCTGCTTCTGTTCTTGTGTGTGATGTTGATGGCGCATCACAAGCCTCATCTTTACGCAGAATATCCAATTCTCCCGTTACATCCGTCGGAATAATTTCCCCTAAATCTTCATCATTGATATCCTCATTTTCTGTTATATCACCATTTTCATGTGGCGGAATAATGCATATATCAACATCTGAATTATCAGATTCATCTGAATTTAGCGTATCGAAATATTCGAGAGCTTCTTCCACAGTTTTAAAAAGCTTAGCGTGATCCATAATCAACAAAATAAGCCCACAACAGAAACACAGAGCAACTTATTCCTTTCTAAGCGTGAATTTTCCTTCCTTCTTTCCTGAAACACGTGGGGAAAGGAACTCAACTTTGACCTTTCGGCACATCTGATAAGAAGACAGGGGTAAATAAAATTCTCCTCTAATCTACGTCATAAAGCTACAACTGTGACTCACTTGTTTATGTTTTTCGGTTGTACTCAGCAGAAATAGATATCCTTTAGTAAGAGGTGACATCAGTGCAGGCAGTAGGAAACAGAGAAAATGAAATACTGAAAGTTGAAATTTTTATTTTTTGTTGGGGGAGGAGAGGGGCGAGGCGGTTGGGATAAACTTGAATCTTATACTAATAAACCATCTTTGCACTCAATTATACCTTGCTTTCATGCAGAAAATACCTGTACAATATCACTCAAATCAGTTAATTGCATTGAGTTTAAACATATAAAAAAAGTTCATGGCAAACGCCAATGTTCCCAAATGGGAACATCGAAATATATTTCTTCATATTTACTCAACTATACCCTTTTTTATGATTTAATTGTATTCTACATATTGTTTTAAGGTTACTATTTCATAACTCACATGAATTTAAAAATATTTTATATTTTATATATTCTTTAAAAAATTTACAATTTATCAATATGAAATATGGCAAAATTTGCAAATTTGAACATTTTTTTCGATATAAAAAAAACAAAAGTATCCCATTTTAACACATTTCAAAAAATCAATCATATTTTTAAGTTTATGAAATAAAAATCTCATAAAGGTATCTTTAAAATTAAATTTTTGAAGATTTTTTTAAATTGATGTTCCCAAATGGGAACATTGGCGTTTAAACGGTTAAAATAAGCAGAAATTTATTGCACATAGACAATCACACAGCAATAATTTACAAGGCCAGAACATGCGATCCAAACCAAAAATAAAATAAAATATTGCGACAACAGTAGGAATACTTCAATTCAGGAGTCGTAGAATCAGGTCCAACCAAAAGGACCCAATTTATCAGATCCCACATAATTGTAAGTCCTCCATGAAAAATCAAGAAGGGGATGTAGAGTTGAAAAGATCTGGACTCTAAATGGCTGAAATAAGGGACAATGAGACTATGGTAATTATTAATAAGAAAAATATAGATGCACATATTCTCTGAGAGACCAGTATGGGTGAGTTTGTTTAAAAAATGTGGGATTCTGATTTTTTTGTTACGATTGTTTTGTGTCTAGGAATATGGATTTAACATAAAGAATCGTAACCGATGGCCATCTTCTCAGTGGAAACAAGGTATAAATTAAATCATTTTCCCTACTGCCTATTATAATTTACATAAATGTATGCATTGGTTAGGGAACAACTTGCCAAGTCATGGATAGGCTAAAGAATGTACATATAATTAAAATAACAAAACTTTGTAAAAAATCACCATCAAATAAAACAATACACAGGACGCGTTTCGAGCTAAATACATAACAGCTCGTCATCAGCTACAGCAAACACATGTCCGCAAGCGAACAAGGTCAAAAATGAACAAAAATGCCAAAAATGAATGTTAAAATGCAGTTCATTTTTGACCTTGTTCGCTTGCGGACACGTGTTTGCCGTAGCTGATGACAAGCTGTTATGTATTTAGCTCGAAACGCGTCCTGTGTATTGTTTTATTTTATGGTGATTTTTTACAAAGTTGTGTTATTTTAATTGCTTCAAATCGCCAGTTTTCGGTGCTGTTTAGCTTTAAATGTACATATAAATACAATTATCTGAATACCAATATTGATTAATAAAGTCAAAATAAATTTAAGTGAAAGGGAAATATGCGATGCTGTAAAAAAATGAGAAATATTTTGTTATTGATTTCTAAAGTAATAAAATCATGTTAGAAGTGTTAACAGTGAAAATTCATATGTTGGGTACAAAGGAATTTCTTAATATTTGCAAACTGAAGCAGCATTTGGGTAATCTATTTTTATGTGAATATACTCTTTACAATGTCCTTTATATGTGTTTTACTTTTATACGCTGTAAATAAGATTCATTTACTCTTATTCTAAAATATTGGTGTGATTAATGGCATTATGCGTAATTTAATTTTAATTTTAGCATAAAAAGTGCATTTGCGAGTTGACCACTTCATAAGGAATATTAAGATTATATAATTACACAACGCAATTTTTTTGACATGGTTAAATTTAAATAAATAAATTAATTAAAATTCTTCTTCTTCTTTTAATTTCGATTTAATCCTGGAGAGCAAATTGATGCTAAGCATGGGATATTTCTCATCACAAAATTCCCAGAAGCTGTATACGACCATGAGATAAATATTTTAATTTTTTTTTAATTATATGGTTAACTCCACTAGTACACAAATGTATTTGGGAGTTGAGAATGATGACAGAAAAAGGTATCTGAATTTAATTATATGGAACTTTTGTATTTAATTATCTGGAGTGCCATAATCTTGCCATCATTTTTAAATGGAAAATTTTAGTTTCCAATCAAAAACCATTAAAGGTGCTGAAAACACAGGATAAAGTATGGGTGTGATTAATGCCATTATGTGCAATTTAATTTTAATTCTAGCAAAAAAAAAGTGCATTTGTGAGTTGACCTCTTCATAAGGAATCTTAAGATGACAGAATTACACAGTGCAAGATTTTTGACATGGTTATATTTAAATAAATAAATTAATTTAAATTATTCTTATTCTATTAAATTCGATTAAACCTAGGAAAGCTATTAGATGCTAAGTAGTGGATTATGCTCCATTACAAGGTTCCCAGAAGCTTTATACGATCACGAGATAAATATTTTATTTTATTTTTTTAATTATATAGTTAATTCCATTAGTGCACAAAGATTTTTCAGAGTTCAGAAAGATGAAAGGAAAGGGTATGTGTATATAACTTTTGTCTTCAATTATCTTGAGTGCAAAGAAACGTCCCATCATTTGTAAGGGGTACCAGAACTGTTAAAATTGGAAAAAAGAAAAAAAAAGAGACCGTATTAACATTTAATATCTTAAAATGTATACGAGCTTAAAGCACAATTTTTATTGGAATGGAAGATATTAATATGTTCTCTCCTTTCTTGTATTTAAAAAAATACAAGATGTACAATTAGTGTTTATAGAGGTCTTCAAACTGTCAAACATTTGTCGAACAGACAATTGGTATAACAGATTACGCGCACGATTACAAAATAAATTTTGACACTCGAATGAACTTTTTTGCTCCTAATTATACTTTAAATTGTAATAATTACTCTGAACTTAAATAAAGGTATATTTAAATCATTTTTATATTTTTAATGCAAAGCTGCATTTGGCTGACACAATATTGTGAAAATTTCAACAGTATAATCGCCTAAAATTTTTTTTTTGAACAATAAAAATGAAATTTTATGTTCAGTTTGTACAGACTTACATGAAACATACGTTTTGAAAATTTCACGAAAAAATATTCAGAAGTTTTTGAGATATCCTGCGCGTTATGCCCAAAAACGTCATTTGGAGAAAAAATACTTCAAAATTTCGGAAACGCCGCTTTAGCTATTGAGCGGGTATAATTCTAAAAGCCATAACTTCTATTCTAATGGCGATATAAAGAAAAGAATTACATCAAAATGTTCAGAAAAGATGAAAGTCTAACATCTAAAAAAATTAAAATTTCGGAAATTTTGAAGCTTTAAGACTCCAGAGACGCCTTAAATAAAAAATTTTAGTTTCAAATCAAAATCTATTAAAGATTCTAAAATAATACGATAAGGTAATTAAGCCACAATGAATATCATAAGAAACAGACTTATCAAAGATCCCATAAAAAATTTAAATATGTTACAAATATGATTATCTTCGAATTTATTTAGAGTATTTCTATCGCTTTCCTATCATATTCTTTCATATATCATTTTTACGAAATTTGTTTTGAGATTCTAATATATATATATGCTCTATATTAAAACAATACTAAAACTACTAGCTAAAGCGTGTTATTTTACACAAAGATTTTATTTTTATTTCATTAAATTTATAAAAAATCTTTTTCTGGGACTAAAAAGAATATCAACCAATACCGGAATTTTCTTAATTTTTACTTTAAAAAAGTGAGGTTTCAAATAAAATAAAATAATACCGGCCCACGTCCCAATAAATTGATTTTACAACTTTAAGTTCCTCAAACAATACTTAATTCTTTTGACGTTTATTTTAACTTGAATCAGGTAAAATAGAAAGTACTTTCAACTGATTTATTTCAAATGCCATTATTCCGTCTGAGGAAACAATACTTTAGAGCAGAAAAATAACGTTTTGCAACCTTTTAAAGATTTATTTTTCCACTTAACAGTACCATCCTGCAATCTAAGCGAATAGGTTTCTTTAATTGGGTTATTTCACTAAACATAGAAATTTCACAAGTAGAAGAAAAAGCAGGTAATATATATGATTAAAAAAGTTTCTTGTTTAGTCTTATATATCTATTAGTCTTATATAGTTTCTTCTAAAGAAGTTCTAAGATTCTTGAAGTTTTTCCAGTGATGTTTTAATAGGAGATAATTTGTAACTAAAATTAAATTTCACGAAAATTGAAGTAATCTTTTTGCGAAAATTTATATGATTTATAACCTTCATAGTAGCAAACTTTCAAAATAAATGGTGCCTAAAATTTGAAACGCGTTTTACTTTTTTGCTCACCGGGGTATACAGTTAATGTAAGTTGCAAAAGAGTTAAAAGGATGTAAGAAAATACCTTGAATTTATAAAATAATACTGGTATTATTTTCAAAACATTGCAAATTTTATATGAATTCTTCTGGGCAAATTTTATCTATTGGAAAAAAAAAATACTTTTACTGCAAAAAAATCAATAAACTGCTTAATTGGAACTTTAAAATTGAAAGATTTATGCCAGAAAGAATATTCACCTTTGACAATAGGAACCATAAAATTAGATTTGAAAATGAAATTAGAAATGTAAATATGTGATGTACTATGAGAAAGAGAAAACACACACGATAATAAATATCAAAATAACTCTAAAAGTATATACCGTTTATTTCTGTGCATAAGCCGATCCGTGTATAATCCGAGTCTACAATTTTTCAGTGAAAATCGTCTAAATTCGGACATCGGTATATAAGCCAATGTAAAAAAGAAGTGATGAAACACTCCAGAACTTAAACGAACTTAAACTATAACTTTTTATATATAGCTTCTAGAAAAAAAAATGCGATTTCCGAAATTGCTAATCTCTTCTACTCTGTCTTGGGGCACTATGCCAAATCTGTTTTATTAGGTTCCACTCGTACTGCTATGGCTTGCTCGTTCATAAAATGCAGATCTCCCTACGGATTCGTTTCATCCTCCATGCAGTGGTGGTTCAGAGTTTCGATGGTATTGTAAGATTTAAAAAAAAAAAAACCTCCAACATTGTAGGTGAAAGAAAGTGCAGTCAATGTTTATACATTTTCAAATGAAAACAGACAATTCATAAAAAGAGCATCAAATATGAAGATATGTAGAAATATAATTATCCATGGCAAAATGCCCCGTAACGTCAACAGAAGAAAATAACAGCGCCCTTTATCAGACCTTACAGCACAGAGGTCGGGAGCCAACTCCTCTTTTTACGTACTGAATCACATGACTTGGCGTATTACATTATCGCCCATTTACAAAGTTTTTGACGCCGGAATTACAGAGACAAAGCATTGTTGGCAGGTTTAGCAGACAAATAATGTGGCAGCCTCCCTTTCAGCACACCCACAGGATGTAAAGCAACCCTACATACTTCATGAATAAGAGAGACATGAAGTCTCGTTTTGTTTACTTTAACAATAGATTGCGCTTAAGTGTGATTGTTAACTCCTTAACAAATGCATGTAAAATGTAGAAGGCATATGTGTTAAGATAAATGAAATATAATTTGAAACCGCAATTCCCATAAAATACTTTTTTATTCTTTTCTTTATTTCTTTTTGCCCGTTAAATTCTTATAGCAATTAAGAGTGGCTTATTTATAGCGCAGATGAAATACAATAAAAGAAAATGGAAATGATAAAAAGTGCAGATGTACTTAGGTATATGTGTCCTTGATTACTTTTAAATACAGACCGTTAAAATAAATAGGCGAGAAAGGGAATTTTGAATAAGTGGGGAAAAAATGAAATTATAAATCTTTGTACGTGTTGACTTACGTTCGTTGTGAAAAGGAGATAGAAAGAAAAAAAATATATATATGAAGGTAGAACTACGTATTGTTTTAAAAAAAGAATTAATTTAATGTCTTTACTTGTTGAAAGTAGACTTTGAGTAACGGGGAGCCGGAAACCGATATGTTGCAGACAAAGCTGCCACACTCCCATTTTTGTAAATGGTTACATTTTCTGTACTTCATTTGAAGACTATCTGTTACGTTGTCTTAAGGAAAGGTGGTTGGACAAAAGCGTACGACTTATAATGTGGCTTTCAATTAGAATTCATCAATTTTGCAAAGCAGTCGAATTTTTTAGTGGCTGATCGCCATTTCACATTCAGTGAAAAACAAGGCAAGAATAGGGGAAGAAAAAAAAACGAAATTTCAAAAATTCCTACAGCAATGAAAACTGCACGTGGACGCAAACTGCCATTTCCTGCACTTGAAGATAATCTGGCCGACTGGGTGCACTTGTCTCGGCAGAGTGGTTTTATTGTAACCCGTACACATATTCGTATCAGGACACGGAATATAATAAAATATAACAATTTACGACCATTTAAAACAGCAAATTTTGTTGCATCTGTTGGCAGGTACAGTGGTTTTATGATTCGATATGGGTTGTGTATCCGAACTCGTACCAAAATTGCCCAAAAACTTCCGAAAGAACTAGAAGTTAATGTTGACGATTTTCAAAAGGATGTCATACAATTGCGAAAAAAAATGTAACTTTGAACTTTCCCAAATATGAAAAATGGATGAAACTCTTTTATGCTTTGATTTAACAACAAATCGCACCTTGGTGAAAAAAGGTGTAAAGGCTATTTTTATTCCAATAACTGGTTATGAGAAAATGGGGTTCACATCTATTTTAAGCTTGCATGGCGTACGGAGCACATTTATCTAGCACATTGATGATAATTTTTAAACGGAAAAGATTGCCTAAAGGAATACTTTTCCCATGGGGTGTATTATCGCCCGTGCCCATCTGAAAGGTCGGATGGCTGAAAATAGAATTTTAGATCAGCTTAAAAATGTATGGGACAATCATAAATGAGCAATTTCTCAAAAGGAGTCTCTGATTGTTTAGGATTCATTTAAAGCGCACAGTACAGACGAATTTTAACAAATTTTATGAAAATGATCTTTGGCAGCTATGATTCCCGGTGTCTTAACTTATATTCTTCAACCAATGGATGTTTGTCTAATTAAGTCATATAATGAAGGCTCTGTTTGAGATAAACTAAATGGATGTAAGCTGCGACAAATAGTGGTAATTTATAAAAAGTCCTTCCGGCCAGTGCCGGGAGGAAAAGGTAGCTTTCATAATCCTTATTTAAAAAAAGCCAACTTATATCATGCAAACACACGAAGCTCAATATAGTGGAAACCGAATATTGGAGATTCAATACTAATTTTTATCAATATAATGAATGAGAATTTCGCGAAATTAGTCAGCTGCTTTTCTTTAAAGTAACTTATATTTGGCTGCCAAATTCGGCAATTTCTTAAAGTGCCTGTCATTTTAAGACAACATGGTGGATAAGGCTAAGCAGTGAACTTGGTCGAGACCTTAGTAATTGCTGTGCACATGCTCACTCAAATCGGAATCGGTTAATATATAGGAGTGCTATCGCATGCAAAAAATCAGATTTTTCAAACTGTCACCCACAATAGAAATTGAAACTGCTATATCTGAGCCATTTTTTAAGGTAAAGACAAACAAAAAATGCTCCTGAATCCTTATATCAAGATCAAATACTTAAGAAAGAAACCTTTTTTCAATTTCTAATTTTTTTGCACCTCACTTTAAATATATATATATATTTTAATTTAATGGCCGCCATTTTGAAACAAGATGGATGATGAATCTGGCCAGCGAACTTGGTCGAGGTATTGATGTATACTATCCACATGCCTTCTTACATCGAAATAGGCGAATACGTGTGTTATCGCGTGACAAATACAAGATCGTTTCAAAATGTTAGCCATGCTAGAAATTCAAAGTGTTATAAATCAACCATTTTTTAAGATATCAACAAAAAAACAAATTTTCAGAAACAAAATCTGCTCCGGAATCTTTGTATCAAGGCCAAACACATAAAAAAAATCTTTTTCATTTTCCAATTTTTTAATACCTCATTTTGAATTTTAAATTTAATTTTTTTTAAATGCAACCCTTTTGAAACAAGATGGCGAATGAAGCTGGCCAACGAACTCGGTCGAGACATTGGTATGTACTATGTACAGACCAAGTTACATACAAATAGGTTCATAAATACGCCTGTTATCGCGTGACAAATATCAGGTCGTTTTAAAATGTCAGCCACAAGAGAAATTCAAAATGCTATTACTCAGCCATTTTTTTTTAGATATAGACGAAAGAAAAACTGTTCCGGAATCTTTGTATTAAGGACAAACACATACAAAAAAATCTTTTTCATTTTCCAATTTTTTGGTATCTCATTTAAATTTTTTTATTTTTTTATTTTTTTAAATGGCCGCCATTTTGAAACAAGATGGCGGATGAAGCTGGCCAACGAACTCGGTCGAGATATTTGTATGTACTATGTACACACCAAGGTGCATCCAAGTCGGTTCATAAATACGCCTGTTATTACGTGAGAAAAATCAGGACGTTTCAAAATGTCAGCCACGCTAGAAATTCAAAATGCTATAACTCAGCCATTTCTTAAGATATAGACGAAACAAAAACTGCTCCCGAATCTTTTTATCAAGGTCAAACACATAAGAAGAAAATATTTTTTCAATTTTCAATTTTTGGTACCACATTTCAAATTTAAATTTTTCTTAAAAATTTAAATGGCCGCCATTTTTAAACAAGATGGCGGGTGAAGCTGGCCAACGAACCCGGTCGAGACATTGGTATGTACTATGTATAAACGAAGTTACATCCAAATCGGTTCATAAATACGCCTTTTATCGCGTGACAAATTTCAGGACGTTTCAAAATGTCAGCCACGCTAGAAATTCAAAATGCTATAACTCAGCCATTTTTTAAGATATAGACGAAACAAAAACTGCTCCGAAATCTTTGTATAAAGGTCAAATACATAAGAAAAAAATATTTTTCCATTTTCAATTTTTTGGTACCACATTTCAAATTTTAAATTTTTTTAAAAATTTTAAATGGCCGCCATTTTGAAACAAAATGGCGGATGAAGCTGGCCAACGAACTCGGTCGAGAGATTTGTATGGAATATGTACACACCGAATTACATACAAATCGGTTCATAAATACGCCTTTTATCGCGTGACAAAATTCAGGACGTTTCAAAATGTCAGCCACGCTAGAAATTCAAAATGCTATAACTCAGCCATTTTTTAAGATATAGACGAAACAAAAACTGCTCCGGAATCTTTGTATAAAGGTCAAATACATAAGAAAAAAATATTTTTCCATTTTTAATTTTTTGGTACCAGATTTCAAGTTTTAATTTTTTTTAAAAAATTTTAAATGGCCGCCATTTTGAAACAAAACGGCGGATGAAGCTGGCCAACGAACTCGGTCGAGACATTGGTATGTACTATGTACACACCGAATTACATCGAAATCGGTTCATAATTACGGGAGTTACAGTGTGACATATGTCAGATATATATATATATATATATATATAAATTTTGAACGGAGGGTGGTTTCGGGGTCTGGGGGTCATGATCGATGAAAATATACCAAAAATTTTTGAAATCGCTTTCCTCCGAACGGCTGCAATAGGTAGCTTTTTTGTAAAGAAAGCTACCTAAAAGCTGACATCTTCACTATCTCTGAATGGATGAAAGAAGCTTAGATTAAATTACCACAAGAAATCACCGTCCATTTTTTTTTTTATTGCATCAGGAATGCGATGGTTGAAGCAGAAGAGGATGCCATGTTTTATGTAGATGGCGATGATGATGAATAAGACACTGCGATATTCCTGATGTACAAACCAAAGAAAGCAATTTATAGGAATTGCTTGAGCATTCTTTTAATGACTTGGATGGTGAATGATAATTGGTGGATTTTTTCATTGAAAAAGGATCGAGTATTAAAGTTTTTTTTTTAAATTTGGAAGTATGTTTTATTTATTTTTTCATATTTACCAACTTTTTTATTTTAGATTATCAATTTTGGAAAATTTCCTTGACTCGTGTGCAGATCAACCCCCAACTTTGGAGCCATAAAAAGCACAAAAATATACGGTAATAACTGCTTGAAATAATAGTAATAGCGAAACACTCCAAAATATTTACAGAAGAATTTTTGAAGAAGATAGGTATGTATTGGTATTAAGAAAAGTCACTTTGAGAATGCATAGTGAACTGATTGTTTATGTAGAATTTAAAACTGTATTAGTCTCTTTAAATGTAGCTGTTTGTGCAAAAAATAATTTCTAGGTGTTTGTGATGCAATTTTTTTCACATTTAGCAACATATTTCATATTTTCTGAATAGGTGTTTTCATAAACATTTATATTAAAAATGAATATTTAATGTTAACATTTAATTATTATTTGTTCGATTAATAAAAGGAACACACGCTTGTTAGAAAGAGAATCTTGCGAGTAGGAGTTATTATTATAAACTATTGTAAGAAATATATATTCCTATTTTCTTCGATCATGTTATAAAATTTGAATAATCTCTTTAAAAAATAATTAATAAAACTTACAAAAATATGATTTGTAAAATTTAGATTAAATATTTTAAATTATATTATTCAAAAATAAACCGTTAATATTTACGACTATTTGCCATGTTTCATCTCACGTTCGAGAATATTAATCTCGTAAAACGATAATAACACTTTGCTTTATAAAATGAATAAAATTACAATTCAAATTGGGTTTATTAAAAAAATAGAAAGATCAGGAATTTAATGAATCGATTTTTTTAACTACACTTTAAAAAGTACATAATAGGGCAGATTTAAAGAAATGAGACAAATTGAATTTAATAGAAGAAATGATCTCAGAAATCTTAATTAATTTATTAAATTAGTTGCCTAATAACATTAATGGATGAAATAAAATTTTAATTGTCATTTTTATAAATGACTGAAAACGACATTCAAATGGGTGTCGAAAGAAGAATTGGTCATTTTTAAATCTAATAAATTTATTCAATTCCGTAATTATTTGATGCTACTTCTTAAACGAATTTATTACTCGAATGAATTATATTTCTGATCGTTAAATTTAAAAGTTCTAATATTACTTCACGTTAAGGAGATCAAAATGAAGATATCATATGTATTTTTATTTCTAGTATAATTAAACTTTCTTTTTAAAAATATTTTTGTTAGACTTCGTGAGTGTCTGCGCCTACAGGGACAGGAGCCTTAACCTACTATATGTGAATCAATGTACGCGAATATGTCATTATCGTTTTCATTTTTCTAAAAAACAATGTATGTATTGCGTAATGATGATAGTATCTTTTACTTGAATTTTAATATAAAGAAGTCAATCTAAGTACAAATTTAGTAATGTAATAAAGCATTTTTAAATATAAAAACCTGCTAAGACAGAAGTAAAAAAAATGGAGAAATGTTCCATTTTAGACAAATTATTATGTATTAGCTTAACGTCTGTCATCTGGTGAACTTCGATTTAGTGGTAGGTCCGCATAAAACTTTCGGAACCCCTGTACTATAATATATATAATTTAGGTGTTTTCATCAGACATTATAAAATTCACAATACAAACATAACTCATTAGTTGTAAAAGCGTATTTGTTCATTTATAAAAGAAGAATAAATGATCTCAATTTATGTTCCAGAATGTTAACCAACTATAAAGTTTCTTCTGTGACATTAAAACTTCTGTAATTTTTTATTATTGAAAAACATATGTACTAAAAGACATGCTATAGTTATTAGTAATCATATATATCTTAACAATGACTGGTTTCTTGCTGATACGTTTTTAGAAAACAGGTGCATTTTTTATTGAAAAAGTGATTTAAAATACGATTATACCTGAAAAAAAATCAATTCTAATAAAATGATTTTAATTGAGAACATGAAAAATGATATTGGTTGGCATGTTCTAAGTAGTTTCGTTTGTACATCAAGCAGGCTCGACTAGCCATACATGGAGTCTTGGTCCAAGGATCCAAACTGGGGCACATACAACATGTTTTCAGATCAAATTTAAACGAATATTAAGAACTAGTACCTTATTTTAGGATTTATCACCTCCCCCATTTTTAGAGTTGATGGCACTGGGCAATATTACTGCTTGCACTGGCGATAATGAGGACCTGATGCATTACCGTCTCAATACTCAAGGCCTCCGGACTGATTTCATGATGTGCCAAATGAAGATTAACCCCTTGAAGGGCAAGCAATTGCATTTATGTAACGCTTAATTCCCACCGGAAATTTAGAAGAATTTTATTTCAAAATAAGGAAAAGCAATTTTACGACTTTTCTCCACTAAAGTCAGAAAACTAAAATTTCCTAAAATTTTCCCGGTGCAAATCCTGATTAATCGTATGTGGGATAAAATATATCCCACCGCCCCTCAAGGGGTTAACGGGCGGCGGTATATATTATTACGCGGTATATATTATTAGGCGGTATATATTATACGATTTTAAATTGTTCGCGTGCCTCCTCCCCCCCCCCTCTGTTAATCAACTACCCCTCTTTCTTTATAAATTTTAAGTGTTAACAAATATCTGAATTTTAAAATCGATAAAAAAATCGGACGTAAAAAAATGATAATTAGTGAATAAACGCTTAGATTTAAATAATGTGCCGCAAAAAATAATTTATTGTTATTTTAAAAAACAGATTTTGGGATAAAATAAAAAGTTCTTCATCGATTTTTATGAAAATTACGTATTCGAAATAAGCGTCAAAATAGGCATAGATGTTCAAGTTTAAAATCTATAAATGCGGTATTTATAAAAAAAATTGTGCCGCAAAACAAACTTAATCAAAAAAGTATATGTGATTACACGAAATCTCAGGCTGCAGCCATGGAATATTTCTCCAACACCTGTGTTCTGCAGCTCTTTAAAAGGAAACAAAAAAGGAGTTTATATAAATTGATTTTTAATGGATATTTCTACATCTAGATGGAATTTTAAGGGGGGAGGGGATATAAATTCTGAAAGAGAAAAATTGTTTGCGTCTGCGTGAATAATTTTCGAGTTTTTAGGCCCGGTAGATTTTTCCGGTAAATTTTTAGGGCGTCTTTAGAAACCCCAGTTAATTTATCACCTTGCCAACCCTGTCAACCACCACCTATTTCTCTTCGAGTTTTTTCGAGAGGAACTCTTTTGTGCTCGATTAAAATCAATGCTGTTGTTGAATTATGAACACATTTTCCATTCTTTTAATTGGTGCGGGTTTTTTTAGTTCATAACGTGCGTTAATTAAGTTTTTTTGCAAAATTTTATTGTTTCTAGTGGGATCTCAGGTGTTCAGCTGTAAGTATGCAAATTTTCAGGTCTCCAGATTTTACAGTTTCTGAGAACGTGCTATGCGACGGAAATCCAGACCGACAAATAGACAGATGAGTGACACGAACAGGGTTTCGTTAGATGAACTATACCCTAAAAAGTGAACAAATAATAAGAATCTAAAGAACAAAGATGTCTCTGGTTAAAAAAAAAAAACTGGGCTTTCGTGCATGGCTTATTTGCAAAACTTCCCGCAAATATCTTTGCCACACATCGATAACGCCATTTATAGGAACACCATTTAAACTACTTTTTTTTCTATAGTTTCTGCAATAAGCAGATGAAATGGCAAGTCATTTTAACGATTACTTTTTCTGTTATAGTGTTTTGAAATCGTAGCTTGTACAGACGTAACTATTGAACGGGCATTAAGAGAGAGTTGGGCACATTGGGGACATGAACATTAAATTTTTCTATAGCTATTTTACGTTTTTTATTTGAATAAATTTACTAAGGATGTAGACATACGACGATAAAGTTTTGAAGCTCTTTGCCATCTTGTTTGTCTGTACTTGCAAAAAGCCCGTTTATGGATCTTTAATGAAAAATCACAGTTCTATCTTTGATAAGCGATTAACTTTATTTATTTGAATTTTAATGTTTTAACATGTACTATCAATATTAATAAATATTTCTGATAAAGTTTTTTCCTTTTAAATTTCAGAAATGTTATTGATTGTTAACACAGCATTATTTTGCATTTTTAAAATACTCGTAGTTTTTTGTTGAATTTAGCTTATTTTTCATACACAAAAATATTATGTACAGCATTAACAAATGCTTGTGGAATATGAGCAATTTTGCAGAAATGTGTTTTATGTTGAATATGGATGATATGAATAGAGGCTTGTCACAAATAACACCGTGCTTTGTATACCATTCTTGCTAGAATCCTCCGACTGAAGTACAATAAGTTAATTAACGAAAATGGTTAATACCATTTGATTTTAGATGAGCACGACTATAATCAAATTGTAGGTCACGAACCAGTTATAAAAAGTGGATTGTATTTTAAAGAAATATTTATAAAATTCAAAAAGAATTTATAACTACATACAAATCTCTATTTACGAAAACCACTCTTTTGTAAAAAATAAAACCAAAACTGAAATTTTATTCGCTACTAAGAGAAATTTAAACTACATATTCTCATATGCAAAAGAAAATGAATATGTTTGATATTTCAAACTGTGCGAAAAAGAAACAGTTTAAACTGAAAAATACAAAAAATATTTTCTGGTGCACGGAACAGTTTTAGCAACTTCTTTCATAGAAGTAAATTTTATGCATGAAATGTTTTTTTTTTTTTTTTTTTTTTTTTTTTTTTTTTTTTTTATGAAACACCATGCCTATTCCGCATATTTTATTTGTTCGGCTATTTATCCTTTATGTATACATGCGATGTTGAATCCTGTAAAATGAATAAAATGAAACTGAAATATATTTTAAAACATTTCTTATCTTTGAAACAGAAATTTAAATATTATGTTTTTTTTGAAAAAACATTTACATTTACTTTAATAGTTTCTATATTTATCATTCTTTACAAGCTGTCGTAATTAAACAAAGAGTTTTTTGGAATAGATATTATTTCAAAATAAATTATTTTGCGAGGAATTAGATTGTACGAGCTTACATTATCGTTTACGTTTATTACTAAATTTAAAGTTAAAATATTGTCAAATAGATTATTAATCCATAACAGCTGTGACAGAAATTGCCGTATAACTACTGTGAGCGGTCTAATGAGATCGCTTAATCAAAACATGAATAAAAGGCTCAATCAACTCATAGGTATCACTAAACATTTTATTCAGAGCTATGATAAATAAAATTCATGGATTCAAAAATCGTTAGCGATCATGCTAAGAGTCGAAACAAATCAATACTTTACCATTTCCTGCATTTAAACTGAAAATTGCAAGATTAAACTATGAAGGTTTGTTTCTTCCTTAAAGCTGTTCTCAAATCCAAAAGGGCAACTTCCTGACATTTTTAATTTATTTTTGTTCGAAAATGCATGAAACTAGTTGGTGTTGTTGATCAGAAAATATGTTATCGAGCTGTTTTTACCATTTTTTGCAAACGCTATAGATTTTTCAGAAAATAGTGTCAAAGTGGGCGTTTCGAACCGAATTTCCGCGCGAAAGTAGAAAGATCACTGAAGAGCGGACGAAAAACGGGTTTGTCACGTGATCGAAATCGCTTATAACTCAATGGGTAATTGATTGATCCAAAAATGCTAAAAACAGTTCGATTCCAAATCGCTTCCATTTCCAGGCTTTCCAATTTTATATATTTCCGTTAAAAAATGAATTTGTAAATGTGTCAGAACGTTTAGTGCTTCTTGAGCAGAGCAGTTAAGAACAGCCTTAATGAAATGATGTTTTATGCATGTACAAAGTGTTCCAAAAATGACCGAGGATTTTAAAATTCAAGAACTTGCAAACGATGACAGGTATTAAAA
This sequence comes from Maratus speciosus, assembly GCA_963932465.1. Taxonomy (NCBI): domain Eukaryota; kingdom Metazoa; phylum Arthropoda; class Arachnida; order Araneae; family Salticidae; genus Maratus; species Maratus speciosus. The sequence goes on along the minus strand of OZ010791.1, from coordinate 78,256,152 downwards.
AGTATTTGCAGGATGGTTATGTAAGATGTCAGGAGTTTTTATACTACGATTCCCATTTTTAGCTACAAATAGCAGCGATAGATGGCACTACAAGCAATAGGTGCTAAATCCAGTCACGATTTTTGGGCCTTTCTCTTCTACCATGCGAAAAATGAGATTAAAATGTTTTGAATGGATACTGAATTACGAAAAATGGGTTCTGGTATTAGCACCTATTTCTCGAAGCGCCATCTATTTTTTTTTAATTCGAACTAAAATCAAGAATCACAGTAAAAAAAACTCCTGACATAATACATAACCCTCCTGCAAGATTTTTTTAAATGTCTGTCACCGTTTGCAAGTTATTGAATTTTAAAATCATCGGTCATTTTTGGGACACCCGGTATATCTCCGTTACACGTTACATCTTACTTTCTGTATTGCCATTGTCATTTATCTCACAGACCGCTAACAGCAGTTAAGAGTTAAATTTGTTAATGTGTAAGCTTTCTTGGGAAGTTTTAAGTAAGCATTAATAAAAAAAAAGGAACCTATCAAGCAGTGTAAAATATTAGTAGTAAAACGAACAGACACCCGGCTTTTAGTGATTTTAAGATTCATAAATTAGAGTCGAAAATGAACTGCATATCAAGATAAGCTGGACGGATAAGCTGGATGGATAAGCTGGAATAAGCATGTCATCCAGTTAACTCTTTGATAAGTTTCAAGGTTATATTTAATATGCGTCTGTCAAAAATAAATAAAATGTGAGTGCCTCTTAAGAAATTTGTGAGTGCATATTTTCAAGGCAAATAACAATGATGCGTCATTCCATTAAAAAAACAGAAAAAAAAAGAAACTATAAAGCAACAAGTATTAGTTAAAAGATACAGAAGTCCGACTTTCTATGGTTTAAAGAATAATTATAGTATTAAAATAGACTGCAGGCTATGCTTTTTAACTCTTTATAATAGTCCACGTTATCTCCTTAATGCATCTACCAAAAATAAATAAAATACGAGAACTGCCTAAGAAATCGTTCTGAGTATGCATTTTCAACGATACGAATTAACGATGAGTTGCCATTTCATTGAATTTAGAAAAAAAAAAAGATAACAGAAAATATTAGTATAAAACATACAGATACCAGTCTTTCTTTCCTTTTAAAATTGATAAAATATTGCCAAAAAATGATCGAAGATTATGTTTTATTCCTATTTGATAACTGCCCACATTATTGTCCCTAGACGCCAATCATAATGGCAAATGAACGGTCAAGTGCGAATATTACTCGCGCTCAAAGGGTTCCGTATAATAAATATATGAATTATTAACTGTATTGTTAAAAAAATCGTTGCTAAAAGGATTATTAGATTTGTAAAAAACTATACAACGTAGGGTTGGGTATTGCTGTATATACTAGAAAAGTATGAATGTGTATAGCATAAAAGTTCAAAGATATATGAAGTCTAAATAATATAAAATATTGCTATTCTGTATAACTCTTTTTTTTTATCTTATCCTAATCTGTTTATGATGAACTTAATTCTGTACTGACAATAAAGGTAGTGCATATTTAAACTTCGTTTGGCATTTCATAAAACTAAATTCAGCATAGTAATAATCTTTTCTTTTTACAGTGTAGCTAAAACTAAACCCTTGTCTAATTTTTAAACTTGGCATTGTGCTAAGCGCGCTTCGAAAGGGGGCCGCAAAGTTGCAACGCTGCCTTGGTCTGACCCCGTTTTTCCAGATAGGTTTGTAATTAACTTTAAAGAAACTGAAGACTTACTTATAGATCACCTCAATGCAAACTACTCACGAATCCCACAGTATTTATTAGATTAAATCTAATTAATTTAGTCTGTTTTTAACAATTTGGCGTTTATTGGTTTTATACTGCTACTGGGCATTGCATTACACAAATATATCATTAAAATTGTTATCTGGGCTTTAAAAGCCGATGGTACGTAGAGTACGCCGCCCCTGCTATTATGTATGTCCAAACCGTCCGTGACTTTAAGCGTTAATAGCTCGGCTAATTACCAACATTTTTTTCGAAAATAATTAACAAAAATATTTTTATAGTTCTGCGACGATAGTACCTTTAGTAGATTCGAAAACAGAGGGGGGGGGGGGGCAATTCCTGCACTACATTTTTCACGATATCTCTGAAAGTATAATACCTCAAATTAAAAGAAATGTATTTTTGAGTTCCGCGCTACGAATGTTTTCACACGATACCACACACGATATAATTTTTTTCCCAATTAACACAATTAGCCCCTCTGCATTTTCCTAAATATGTTTGTGAATGTTTAATAATGAGTAAATATGTGGGTCAATAGTCTTTATTAGATCCCTCAATTTCAACTTTCCACGTTCCATAGTCTACGAGTAAAATGGATGTGACAGGCAGGCAGACGTAGGAGCGATCTTATAATTGTTTCGTTTTTATTTTTTAAGTACGGAACACTAAAAATTCAAATACCTCCAAAGAAAATGTTTTGAGAGCTCGCTTGACGTCACGGAATAACGATGAAGGGTAATTCCGTTGATTTTCGGGAAAAGGGGGAGACTATTAAGTAACATAAAATATTAGTGTAAAGCATATAGACCGCAGACTTTCTGCTTTTTAAGATTCATAAACTAGATTGAAAAAAAGAATTCGGGTCATGCTTTATGTCTACATATATACACGATAGCTGTCTCGCTGCCATCGAAATACTCAATGCCGGAGGAAAGAGTGTGACGTCATCACTAATAGACCGACTTCTGACTAGTGTTGGAATTCACACCGTAAAATTTTGAATATCAATTTTCTGTTATTTTATTTGTCGAATATCTACCATCTTATAAAACAATAATAATTATTTTAACTTACTAGTGAGATTTCGGAATCCTTAAATAAAAATTCAGCCAGATGCAGAATGCCACAGTGTTGCCTTTCTTTTGAATTTCTTTGAAGAATATTTGTTTTCTCACGATCTACACATTTTATTTATTACATTTGTGGTCATTTTGAGATCCCATTATATCTGTATGTGTGTGAAAACATTTTTGAGAACTTTCATTCACAAAACAAAGCTTTCATAATATGTGTTTTAAAATGTATAATTAAAAATTAATTAGTTATAGAGTGTATGAAATTGTTATAATGGGACCTTTTTCATATATTCAAGTTTCATATATTCAAGAGTTCAAAGGGTACCTGACCCCTTGTAATTACTTTCTAAATCTTTATAAAATCAATTGAGTAACGATTATTGAAAATGCTAAACGACTACCTACATAAATATTAAAAGGGGTGACATATAAACTATTGATTTTTTTATAAAAAGTTTCGTCTTGAATTTATTTATCCAGATTTCTGTGCTCCAAAATTAACATTTTGCATAGAATTACTCCTTTATATTAGATATGATTTTGTGTTATTTTTACGCAGACCAACTCAGCAAAATTTTGTGCCATTGGAGTCCTAACTCATACCAAATCATATATACCATACCATTATAAAATTGTCAAAATATTTTCAAGATTAACTTTCTCATTATAAATCACTGGAGAAATTCAGTAAAGGAAATAGTGTATGTAAGGATATTTTATCCTATGACCTACCTCAGATTCAATTGGTTCGATATTTTAAAAACATCAAAGCACTTCAGCATCGGAACGCACCAATTTCATATACATCCCCAATGAATAATAGACTGACCTTTATTTTTTCCAAACTGGTATATAAATAGCATACTAAAAGCGACATTCTAGTAAAGCTATCCAGTGAAAATGATCACGTTTTTGATCGAAAGATCTAGGATTTAATGTAACATCTATTTTTTATTTACATATGTTTCAAATACGTTTCAATTCGAAAAAGACTTTAAATAGAAAATAACAATAGACAAGGTATATCCCGTTGTTTCATTATGTTACTAACAATCTCCTATTATATAGGAATAAGTATTAACCCCTCTCTGTTTTTGTAATCAGAATAGTTTTAAAAATTGCGCATTATTTTTATTACATATTTCAAACCTTCATATTAGTTAAAATATGAAAATAAAATGTAAAAAAAAAGTTTTTTTTATACAAAATTAGATCATAAAAAAAGGTTTATCATATAAAGTATAAAAGTATAATCATATGAAAGCGAAAATATGAATTATTGGTTAAATTATGGTTTATTTTATGAAATACAAAAGTAAATCATATATACTAATGAAAGTATGCAAAATACTTACAAGCATTGTATTAGAAATGAATTTTTAGTGTGATAAATTTCGTAACAAGATAGAAACGGTTTGTAAACAGAAATAATTATCTTCAATATACTTCAAACCAGAATTAGAACTGCTATCTGTGTCGGAAATATCAACATTAACATAGTTTTTATCACTCACGAAGCGCTTCTTGCGAGACATCTTTTAGCTTTCAAATGAACACGCGGATTGAGTGAAAAACAAACTTGGGAACAGAACAGAAATATAGACAACTAACGCCATATGCTAACGCAGACCGGAATCAACAATTAAAAATCGCAGAAAAGCCGAAATAAACCATTAAACGTTAAAAGGGAGGTTTTTAAAGGGAAAAAATGCATCCCCGGGAGAAATAGCTGGTTATGCAAATTTTGCAACTGTTACGTTGCCCATGCAAATCGCGGGATGCGCGGTGATAGAGTTAATCTTAAGTAATCCCTCATGACAACATTTTGTGATTTTCAAGTCTCTGGATGTCTGTTTAAATTAGAAATATTGTTATTTCCACCCAAATACTGGCAGAGATTTCACGAATTTTACTTATCTTAAAACTATCACTGCATCAATGTGTTGGAAAGACACCAGTTCAGTTTTCCAATAATTATGGAAAAGAATTTACTGAAAGCGACGATAGACAGGAGATATACAGGCGATTTCTCTGTGATAATAACACCTTCCGTGCCAATGTTTCAGAATTAGTTGGTATATTTTTTCTTATAATATCGCAGTTATACACTCAGTAACGTAAAAATTTGCGCACCAAGAAATAATTGTGGGATCATAACGAAAACTGGCATGAAGGTACATATCAGGCAGATATGCAAATGATTAGAAATACAGCGTGAGTGCGCATTGCGCAATGCCACTAGAGGTTGTTGAACTTCGTCCTCCTTGGAGTATAAAACTGGTAAGCAAAACTTGTCTGAGTGTACCTTTTCTTTTGCAAAGGAAACGCTGAGGTAGACATGCCGTTACACAGCCATCGAAAATAATATCAGCAGCTGTCAGAGTTCGAGAGGGGAAGAATAATCGGGATGATGGAATCTGGGTGGTCAGCTCGGCGAGTAGCTCGTCAAGTAGGCCGTTCTTATTTTACTGTGAGGAGGTGTTGGGACCAGTAGACTGAAGTGACGTCATTTACATGGCGACCAGGCTCGGGGCGCCCTCGATAGACCAGTCGTCGAGAAAACCGTCACATCATACAAAACTCACGCGTAGAGCCAACTGCCGCTATTCAGACACAGGCAACACCTTCACTACGGAACCCTGTGTCTTCAAGAACCATCGCAAGGCGCCTGGCTGAAGGACATCTGGTATTGCGGCGCCCATTATGTGTGCTACCAATGACACACACCCACCGACGCCTCCGTATGGAGTGGTGTCGCGGATGACGGGGTTGGACTGCAACGGAATGGAACCAGTTCGTCTTCAGCGACGAGTCTAGATTCAATTTGAGCAGCAATGACAATCGTGTTCGTGTGTGGAGGCCCCGTGGTGAACGCTTCAATCCTGCCTTCGCTTTACAGCGACACACCACTCTTACAGCTCGTATGATGGTATGGGTGCCATTGCTTACGATACACGGTCACCCCTAATATTGATCTGTGGCACAATGACAGCCCAGCGGTACGTCCAGGATATCCTTCAGCCACATGTGTTGCCACTCCTGGCAGGGCTCCCAGGAGCCATTTTTCAGCAAGACAATGCTCGGCCACACACAGCAAGGATGTCACAAACCTGCCTCCGCCACATACCACCCTACCCTGGCCTGCTCGATCCCCAGATTTGTCTCCAATCGAGCATATCTGGGATCATTTGGGACGACAAGTTGGACACCCTACGACTTTGGTTGAACTCGAGGCGCGTTTACAGCAACTGTGGAACGAGATGTCTCAGGACATCATACGTAACTTGTATGCCTCAATGCCCACTCGTATCGCATCGTGCATTTGCGCTAAAGGGGGTCCAACAGAGTACTGAAATTTCCGTTTATTTGTACTTTTTTCTGCAATAAATGATCCTTTTATTTTGGTCTTCTACTCACTTACTTATATCACAGTAGTACTTACGCGTGCAAAATTTCGTTTCATTTGGACGTCTTTTTCTTAGCGCGCAAATTTTTATGGCAATGAGTGTAATATAGCAGTTCAAACTGTTTCTAAACTTTTTTTAGGGATTATAAAACATTTACAGTAACATAACATAGTTTTTGGTTCTTATCCAGTAATCCCTTGTCGTTTTTTTACACATTGGCGCAATTCGGTTTTAGAAAGTGAGATTTGTTGCCAAATATTATAAACAGCTATGGAAACAAACCTGGTGAATTTTATTTTTATCATCATCATCATCATCATCATCAACCGTTTTCAATCCACTGCTGGATGTAGGTCTCCCCCAGATTTTTCCAATGTTTTCTGTCTAGTGCTTTAGTCATCCAATTTACACCGGCTACTTCTTTTCTGATTTCTCACTCCATCTTACTTGAGGTCGTCTTCTTGGCCGTTTTACATCTCTGGGATACCACTCTAGGGTATTTGTGCTCCATCTATTGTCTTGTCTTCTTGCAATGTGCCCAGCCCATTTCCATTTTAGCCGTTTAATTCTTTCAATGATGTCAAAAACTTTCTTCTGGCTTATTATCCAGGTTATTCTTTTTCTGTCTCTTCTAGTTATACCTAGCATACACCTTTCCATACTTCTCTGTGTTGTTTGTAATCTTTGTACCATCCGTTTTGTTAGCGTCCATGTTTCTGCGCCATAAGTTAGTACAGGTAAAACACATTGGTTAAATACCTTTCTTTTTTGAAACAAAGGGGCATGCTACTCTTCAGAACAATATTGTTCTTCCCAAAAGCACTCCATCCATTTCTTATTCGTCTATTGATTTCATTCATGATACTATTATCCGATGATATTTCCTGCCCAAGGTACACATAACTTTTCACTTCTTTAATTTCAGTGTTGTTGTAGACAATTTTCTTTTTTGATGCAAATGAATTGAACTATATGTATTTATATATATATATAAATATTTAATTTATAGACATGTTATTTTTTACAGATAAAATTTAATTCGGTTTGAATATAAACATAGACAAAAGGCTTATGTGCGTGTATGGATATTGTTAACGGACTGTAACTAGTTCAAATAGAAATGCGAAGATAGTCAAATAATAAAAAGAGTATCTAATAACAGAACAGTTCTTTTATATACATATGTACAGGAACTTGAATCAGGACTGACACCACAGTCAGTTACGAAACATATTGTGATGCTGTTTTGTGGACAATACCAAAAGACATGATCTGTATAATTCTTTTACACAAATAATATAACAGACGTTGTTACTAACAATAATGACCCCATGACTATTTAGCTAGCAAAATATTTCTCTAAATGCGGTTTTATTCCGTAAGAACATTCGACGCGCGAACAACAACAGCAGACGATCGAGACCGCTGTTGCCAAAATGGCAAACACAAATGTCTGGTGGAATGCGCAAGCAGTTGCGCTCAAAATAGTGTAAAGACAAGTCGTAACAGCTTCTTTACATTAAATAAATTGCATAAATATTGAAAAAGTTGCTTGTGTATATAAAACATAGTGTAAGTTAAAATATTTTGCCAAATTTGTTTTTCTCGCCAAGGCCTTTTTCTTTTGTTGCCAAGGAAACTATACTAGAAAAGTTCCTATTTTTCAGGAATTGCGAGATTTTTTTAATTTTCGATTTGTAAAAAAAAATTAAATTTTCACTTTGAGCCCGAGTCCGAAAGCGAAGATTGGTATAAAAACAGTGTCAGATCTCGGTTACGACTGGGACTCGGACTAGACTCAGTCTCTCTCATTTCTAATATACATTATAAATTCCATTTGTTTAAATGAAAAATTCTTCTTTTGATCATTCAGTTGTCTATAAAGTCGTTTTTTTATTAAGAAATTATATTAAGGAAATAAAAATTGTGAATGCGTAGTTGCTATAATCAATGCAGCTTATTTTCTTTATTTAGAAAATGCACTTAGTGCAATTATTAAATTTTTTTACTGTCTTATTATGAGGACTTTTTTATTGAATAATATACGAACGTTATTTTTTTTCTTTTAAAGAATAAACATTTTTTAAGCTAATGTCATTAATTCAAACTTACATTACTTACCTTATATAACAAAATGAAAATATTTTTAATCCGCTGCAATTAATTCTAATTAGAATTCTTTTATCAATCATAATGACAAACAAATATACAGAAAGGAATTGTTAATTTTAAATTGGTATTTTATAAAAAAAAAAATACAAAAGGGAAAATATTTACATTAATTATATTTTTTTTTACATACTGAAAAGGATTAACTAAATGTCAGGGAGTAAAAAATGCATGTTTATTTTCAAAAATGATTGTTTTTTTCAACAAGTGAAAAAAATAAATGCATAAGCTAAACAGACTTAAAGGAATTATCTAAATAATTATAGCATAAATACATTTAATAGTTATTTATAGAACTAACTTTATTATTAATAAAATATATTTTAATAAATTGTAGGATGTCTTAAATTCTTTTAAAAGTGTTAGGTTTTTATTATCGGTACACATTGTATCTATATTTAAGAGGAAAATAATACTGTAGAGATGTCACCGCTAACTCGAGGACTACATTTATGACTTTTAATACAGATGGCAACACCACAACGAATTTACCCCCAAATAGGGAAAGGTTTCCATGAAATAGCTACTGAGCGTAAGCCAATGTTTGAATAAGACGCTTTCATTGGAGGTGGAGTGTGTAGCGATTTCATCACTCCCAACAACAACCTCAGGGAGCACACAACATTTAAACAAAAACAATAAAAAATGTTTTCGTTTTTTGTTTTATTATGATTTTTTTTTAAATTTTTGAATAATACGCAAACAACCTCATTGAAAAATCTGCATTATTTCTTGAGTTAAATCATTTATAGGCGTTCAGTATAACTGAAGCTCCGTAGATACTGAAACTCTAAAATGTGTTTTCTCAGATTAGTAAATTTATAGTTTGTGCGCAGTGTTACTTTCGAATTATGTAAGATACATCTCTAAAAAATTAGCAAATCATCCATTTCTTAATAGTATGCTTGCTAAAAAACAAAACAAAAATAAACATATTTTGGTTATTTAATTTTTAGAACTTGGAAAAACATTTTATAATTATTGAATTTTTCTTTATTTTGTGCTAAAATTCAATTTTTAAACAGCACTTTTTGTGTACATTTTGGTTTAATTTAGATATAGGTCTGTTATGACTCTATAACGTTCAAAGATTGTTTTCTATATACATAATTTAAAGTTTTATCATACGCGAAACTCTTAATGGTTTTAACTCATGCGTTGCTAGGATGAATTTTTAAATTTAAAGTTTAAATATTAATTTTGCATTTATAACATTTATTTTTCTGCATAATATAGTTAAGAATTTATACTTTAGGCAGAAACGGCAAAAAAAAAGATCTAATTGCATATTATTTGTGTTTTGATATTTTGGTAAAGGCGATGTTTTTGATCGTTTTGACAAACTCAAAGGTGCTATACCCCCTTCAACGAACAATATATGAGGACTCATTGGCGCAGAACAATCGAGCTAACTTTATTCCTCGCGTTAGGGTGTTTGTCTTACGCTCTGAGTTCAAACCCAAACAAAGCCTTTTCCATGGCTTCCGACAAATACAAACATATATACTTTATAATAAGTTATAAAAGTATATTGTTGTTCTATTTCATTGAATAAAAGAAGTATATTCAAAATCTTTGATGAAAAGGTTATCATACCTGCAAAAAGGCAGTAATATAAAAAGACGGTGCAATTAAACACGATAAGAAACATTAATTGTCAGCAATATAACTGAGAGGATTCCCATGTGCACACAAAACAAAAAATTAAAATAGTTATTTGGCTATTACATTTTGGTTGTTATGAGGATTCCATTCCGTGCCAAATGAGCCATTCTATCGTAATTCCCATGAGTAACGATTGAATATTGAATACTTCACAAAATTTTAAACAATAATCCAAGCAAAATGTATGTATATATTCAAAATATTTTTCTAGTGCAAAAAAAAAAAAAAAAAAAACAGAGAAAAGATCATACTATTCCATTAATAGTATGTTCAGCACATTCAAATTATAACTGAACATCTCAATTGAGTAAGGAAAATGTAAAATGTATCGGATATATACGTGTATAATACATCATTTCATTAAGAAAGAAACAATCCAAAATTTCCCAAATCAGACATTTTCGTTAAAATGTATATTTTTAATATGCTAAATTATGTAAAATTCCTAAAATGTTTCTTTAAAAATACCTATCATGTACAGAAAAATGATTTTTTTTGTACAATGTCCCTTATATACATTGTGTTCAGAATATGTGTGGATCACATTCATACAGGTATTCAGAGTTAAAATTAATTGTTCCTACTGCATCTCATTAAGAATCAAAGAAGTCATTCTCTATTTGTTACTCAAATTTTAAACCTAGGATTCGTTTGTTTGTTTTATGGCACAGAACAAATTATTTAATATAGAGCTAGAATTCATCTCAAACACAACTAAACGAAATAAACACATCAAAAATATTTAAATCAAGATGAAGTTTAATTGAAGGTGGACTAAGAATTACTTTTTTTCTCAAGTAGATTAAAGAAAGGATTTTTTTTTGTATATGGTATATGAACTTGTGGCGCTCAGAAAACACTGAATATGAAGAAAATAAATCATTGAACAGAAGTTACAACTAACTGATTATGCAGTTTAATGTTACGTTAACATTTGCCTGTTCGATTCATGAAGAGATTTGTTAACAAATAACCTCTTACAAATATTTGTGTAAACCCAAATCAACTAATCCTGCCGTTGAATGTTTTCTGAACGCCCCTATGCTTTCATTTTAGTAATATGTCCTATTCAGGAATACTTTTCTCATTTTGGCTGAAAAAAAGCTAACTTTAAAAAAAATCTTGCAAAAAACAGGCATTATACACTTTGATCCTAAATACCTCGTATATAAAAACAAAAATTTCTTTTAAAATTTAAAAGCATTCATTTCATGACTTTTTATTTATATGAAAAATTTTATTCGTAATTAGTGTCCATTATTTCTAACATTTCTTTTTTTTCCTCCACATGGTAAAAAGCCACATTAAATATTTAAATCACCTTTCCTAAAATATCCATTTTGATATTTTACTATGAAAATAAAAAATTATAATTTAGAAAAACATAATACTTTCAAATACAGAATAGAATTATCTTTCTTTAATGTATTTTTTTAAACCTTACTTGACAGAACTTCATTAGTGTATAATTGTTCGGACATTTTATGTGGTTTAATTAGATACTTTAAACAAAATTATCCGTAGAATGTGTCGTTAAGTTACCTTAATTAATCTATAAATGTCTTATTTTATATCTACATATATTCAGGGTTCGAACGCTTCAGGGAATTCAGGGGATTTTAGGTGTGTTAGCGTCAAAAATTTCGTAAAGTACTTCTTGCTATATCTCAAGATAGATTTTTTTCATTTAATAAAACTAATATTTCTTTACGAAGATTATGGTATATGTGCTTTAAGAGTATGAACCCTGACATTGTTCCGACACTTTTAAATAATTTGAAATGCTTCTAAAATTTTCTATATTATTATTATAATACGGAATCTCTTTTCTAATTTCTGTCGCTTTGGGTTTATTTTAAATTTTATATTAGATTAATTAAGTATAAGATTTGATACTCGCTTGGCAAATGTACACACATACATTACTAAACAATGTCAAATACACATTTTATAAGATAAAACTTATTACTTACGAATTCTGTCACATGCTGAAATACATTACTATGAAAATTAAATTCAACAGTATTTCAATAAAAAACCTTTTTTAATTCTTTAAAACTTGAATTTGTGACGGATACGCGTCTTTTCAAAATTCTGTGGAAATCACCCTTTGTCATTATTTAAAATGTTTACAATGGGCATTCACAATGTCTATTGTCTATTTCCGAAGAACTCATATTTTACTTATTTTTAGTAGACGTACAGGGACGATAACGTGGACAGACATAAAGCATGACCTACAGATTTTTTTTTATTATAAATTTGAAAAAAACAGTTAAGTTTTTTGTCTATATGTTTTACTCTAATGTATTTTGTTACTTAATCAATTCCCTTTTTCTCGAAAATCTACGGAATTACACTTCATCGTTATGAAGCTAAAAACGATCTTTCAGAACGTTTTCTTCAGAAGCATTCATATTTTATTTATTTATGATCGACGTATTGGGACGATAAAGCATTTATCAAATAGTAACAAAGCATATCCTTCGATCGTTTTGGACACTATTTTATGAATCTTAAAACCAGAGAAATTCTGATGTATAGTAAAGCGAGGAGAGTTCGCGCGGTAGGAGAGATTGCGGACAAAGAGATTCGACGGGAAGGAGTAGAGTGCGCGCCTAGCGACTCCAGGTAGTTGTACAGTAGCATTAGTGCAGTGTCTACATGAATGTGCATATTGATTGTTCGAAGCGTCTTGGATAAAGCAGTGCTATTTTGTTTTTTTCCCCAAAGTAAGTGCTTGAATTTTCATAACTGTTCGTCAGAATTTTTATAGAACGTCAGTAATACAAAATATTTTGAACTCAAACGATTTCTTATAAATTACTAACCTGGACTAAGTATGTGAACACCAAAAATTCATTTTAGAAGCTGACATATTTAAATAAAAGGCCGCGCAATCTCTCCTACCGAAAAAGGAGAGTTTGCGCATCTGCTACATAGGAGAGAGGGCGCATTTCCCAATAAGTTTAAGTGCTAGGACAGATTACACAGCTTATTTATAAATTTGTATGAATTGCAAATTACGTGTAAAATATATGAATGACACAATTTTGAAATAATTTCGGAAAAACACATAATTATCAAAACTAAATTTGACAACAAATTAATTTTCAAAAAAATACTTTTGCAGGATAAAAATTTTATTAATAAATTAATAATACAGTTGTTATTAAATAAATTTTATGTAATTATTTTTGTTAATAAATTAATAATATATTTATTAATAAATTAATTTTGTTACCTAAAATAAATTTTCTAATACAATGTTTTGGAAAAGCTTTCACCCATTCCAAGTAGTGTAATACCATCGAAATCAAAAGGAAACAGGGTGCAACTAATGTTACTGATCCACAAATTATACATGAAAAAAAACTTAAGAATGATGCCGCTACAAAAAAAAAACAGCTAAAGATAAGGTGCTTCCTCAAAATGTGGGATAAAAATACTGAAAGAAAAAAACCGAAGGTCAATGAGGATGAGTGCACTAAATGTCTGGAACTGTACCAGGAGACAACTTTGACAACTGACTGGATTCGATGTATTGCTTGTTGCAGGTGATTGCATGGAAGATGCACGATATACAACAATAAGTGCATCGATTGTGGACGACGACAACTTCGGTTAGCAAACAAAATACAATGAAACTGTGGAAATGGAAATGAAGTAATTTTCAAGTTAAACATGTTATCAACTAGATTAATGTTATTTTGTAATCTTAGTAGGACTTGCTTTTCTGATATTTTAATCTTCTTAAATTAAATTAAATTTTTTAACTGTCGTTAAAATTGTTTCTTTTATTTATAATTTAAACATTTGGTTGAAATATTTATCCCTAATACAATAATATTTATTCACAAAAACCTTTCAACAGTATCCATAAAATGTAATTATTATTGTTATCAGTTTAATTGTAGTTATTATTAATAACAATCTCTTCAACCTATGTGCTCAATCTCTCCTACCCATATGCGCATTCTCTCCTACCCTGTAAGGAGAGATTGCGCAAAATAGTTTTCTTGGTTTTATTGCCGCTGTTCTATTAAGTTATAGTATAACAACAAAATAACAATGGAAATGCATAAAAAACAAATGAAGTTAAAATTATTCATGCATAGTTTAGCAAAATATTAATATTTAGATTTTTTATTATTATCATTTTGAAATGTGCGCACTCTCCTCGCTTTACCTCATATGAGTCATTCTCTGAAAAGTGGCAATTTTATGTCCCAGGGTTCTTGAAGACATATTTTTAAAATTACAAAAAGGAAAAGTGATTTAAACTATCAATATTAATCAGTTATACATATAAACTGTAATTATTTGCTTATTGAAATTGAAATTTGATAAATTTAAGGTATTTTTAATGCAAATATCATTCCCTCACTATGTCCCTATTCACATATGTGGGAAAGAAAATGCTTTCTCTGCCATTACTGCAGATAAATTTATAATTATATTTTTCTCAATCCATTAAACACACTTAAATAAATATTTAGCCATTTAATTATATTTATATTTTATGTAATGTATGAATTAGGGCAATTTTTAATGATGTCCCTAGCATTTGTCGTCATTCCCTCATATAACTATAAATTTGCCATTACTTACTTAGTAGAAAGCATAACGTGCTTTATATATGTTTGGGACAGTTTGTACAAGAGTAAAGTGAAGTAGCTATCGTGTTGTTTGCTCAAAAACGTTCTTGAATAGTTAGTATGTGGCTTTGAAGTACTAGATCAACGTAAGTATTTTTATTACGCGTCATTCCCTCATCTATTATAGATTTAATAAAAACTAATTAAATGTCTTTTTATGTTCTTATATTATTAGAAATGTGTTTCAAAAGATATTTAGTAACTGAAAATATACCTAAGACTAATCACTTTTGTATAACATGGTTTTCAGAAGTATTTCGTCATTCCCTCACAATTATTCCCTCATAATTTTAATATGAGGGAATGATTTAAATTGTGGGTGAATGATCTGAATATATTTATATATGTACTAAAAAGTAAAATAAGAAAATCTAACGCAATAAAATACACATTAAAAAACTCATAAGATTTTAATTACCGTAAGAAAAGATAATACATTTTTAATTTTTATTATTTTACATGGAGAAGTTAAAAAAATTGTACTAATTTAAATAAACATTAACTGTTCTAAATGTTAATGCTTTATCTTTATTTTTTCAATTGACATATAGTAAAAAAAAAAGAATATTTATTGACAGTATGACTTCTAATCATAATTTCTTTTCTTTTTTAACCCTTTCAAGGGCGGTGGTATATTTACCAAACCACTTCAAAATGGCACCAGACTTTTTATAAACTTTTATCTATTTAACATGTCTGTGAAATATAGCATTTTTCTTATTTACAAATAAATTTGCTCTTAAATTCCCGTGTAAATCATTTATTTGAACATTTTAGCAGTGGAAGTGGTTTGAAATTAAAATATCAGAAGAACTATGAGATACAGTTTGGTTCATATTATTCTTTTATAAATATTACTTGTAGGCTAAATTTTGAGATTTTTGAGGCAATTTTATTGGGCCGCAATTTAAAAAAAAAAAAAAAAAAAAAAAAAAAAAAAAAAAAAAAACAGCCATTTTTCAGAGAATGACCCATATAGATTTTGCAGTAATATTTTCTGTTACTTGATAGTTTCTTTTTTCTTTAAAGTGAATGGAATGACAACTCAGCATTATTTCGTGTTGTTGAAAATTCATACTCAAAAAGATTTCTTCCGAGCACTAGTATTTTATTTATTTTCGGTAGACTAGGGGGCTCCACCCCCTACGAGATACGCTCGTCAACCCCCCCTCAGACACCACAGACTATAGCAGCATGCTATTTTGATCGGCTTTAAAAAGGTTTCGGAAGATTGAATTACAATTTGAATCTGACAATTATAATCTGACGTAATTTTCACCAAACTTTTCTTTCTCTTTTTAACATTCACTTAAAAATACTTTTGTTAGAAATGAAATATTATGATCATCTTAAAATATCAAGTAAATGTCTCGCGCAATTTTTAAATTTAAGCTGTTTTGCAATATTATTTTTTGTTCATTTTACGTAATAAGTGTAATGTGACGTAAACTCTCATATTTAAGACTTCTAACGCATGTTAATGAATTTTTTATTTTACGATATTCTTTCTCTTTTAAAATTCCCGTGTAAATATGGTTTTTATGACGTAATTTTCAATGAGTTACTGCTTTTTTTATATTTTCTGTTTATAATAGTCACGTGTAAAATATTTTTTTTAATTTGAAGCAAACATTATTGTTTGCGCTGTTTATACAGTTGGCAACAGTTTAAATTAATACAATATTCTAAAATATGTAAAAAATATATCTCAAAATGCTGAAAATTTGAATGTAAAATAGAAATAAAGCCTCAAAAAATGAGTCAAATTAAAAAACTAAATGCAGTCTGCACACCGAGAAATTCCGACGCATAAAATGATCTAAAAATGATTAAATTCCTATGTACAGTTTTTACTCCTATAAAACTTTTTTAATGGAACGATTTTGTCCAATTTTGGCATTAAATATCTCTTAAAATAATTATTCGATTTGAAAACTGTCTGCATCAGCGTGTTTATCAAACATTTCTCTATAATACTACCGATTTTCATATTTTTGTATGCAACATTTCTTTTAATATTTTCGAAGAAAGGCCATGATTAGGCATTCAAATTGGATGCCGATCTGCCGGGAATATCTACGCAGATTTTCATTGGTCAATTTCCAAATCAAAACTTTTTTTTATATATAGTAGCAGTATAGTATACATTAGAGAGATTACGTGGACTTACAAAGAATCAACAACAGTCGTATTTCACACTATTATTTTTCTTAAAACCGTAGAAAGTCAGATTTCTATATGTTTTAGATAATACGTCTGTTACTTTATGGTAATATATAGTATGGCATGGTTATTATAATGTTTTTTAATAATGGAAATGTTAGTGGAACCAGGAAAAAGTGGCTCGAAGTAGCCCTTGTTGACGGTATGCATAGAATGTATCAGAAGGAATATATGTGTTAATTTATTTTATTGTATATTTTTGGTATTATTTTCATTTTAATCGAGTATAGTTACATGATTCAAATATGATTTTGAATTCACCTCTGTAGGCATGTAATTATAATTTTATCGAGTAAACCAAGTTAATAGCATTCACCATTTTATATGGAAAGAAAATATAATTTTTGCTTTTAAACAGACAGAAAAAAATACTTCAGATATTTGAATTACATTCGAGAAAGATATTAGAATGATCTTTGTCACCATTCATTAAATATACCCCTAACAAAACTCTTTTTAAAACGTTATTTTAAATATACTAGATATGAAACTCTAAATGAAATCCCCTGTTTAACTTCCCTCTCATAAATGAATATTAGAACATTTAAAATTTACGATCAGAAAGTTATTTATTTAAGTAATGAATTCATTTAAGAAGTACCATTTAATGATTATTTAATAGAACAAATTTACTAAATTTAAAAAATGACAATTTCTTCTTTTTTCATCCATTATTATGTCAATTGCAGCCATTTATAAAAATGATAATAAAAATTTTATGTCATCCATTAATGTCGTTAGGCAACTATTTTAGTATTTTAATTAAGATTTATGATTTCATTTGTTTTATGAAATTCGATTTGTGTCATTTCTTCCAATCATCTGTTTAATGCGCATTTTAAAGAGAAACTTTAAAAAGGCTATTCATAAATTTCGGACCATTCTATATTTTATATAATAAACCGGATTTTAATTTTTAATTTTATTCATTTTATCAAGCGAAACGCTATATTTTTTACGAGGTTCGTATTTATAAATTATGAACGTGAGATGAAACATCGTAAATCGTTGTAAATTTTAACTGTTTAATGAATAATAAAATTAAAAATGTGTAATCTAAATTTTTAAGTCATATGTTTGCAAATGTTATTAATTATTTTTTAATAGAATATTCAAATTTCCTATCATGGTCGAAGAAAAAAAAGAGTATTCATTTCTTATAATAATTTGAATTAATAACCCACACACCCTGGATTTTCTTTCTACATGCGTTCTTATTATAAATAGAATAATTAATGACGAACATTAGTAGGGTTTTAAATGTCGTAAAATGTGGCTCCAGCTCGATTGACGTGCCAAGTTTGATATTTTTGTTGAATTGTGAAGGTTTTGACATGTAGATTCCAAATACCTTAGGTGCCATTTTTTATACGCATTTTTGGGGGGATTTTCAAGATGGCGTCCAAGATGGCTGCCATTTACTGACTTCTTTAATATTTGAGGCATATTATTGACCAGTATGCCAAATTATATGTTTTCAGGGTCAAGAAATACAAATATATAATAAAATTAGGAGTAAATTGCGTTTTTCAATTGTTTTAATCGATAAGATGAAAATAAAGTACAAAAATATGAAAGACATTACATATACTAGCGTTTTATTAGCCAGTTATACACAACCAAATTATTTAAATGAAATAACATAAATTACTGAAGATATTGAACAAAGTTATTAAAAACAGCATCTAACAGCAAACTTTAAATCTATATACAGTACTGGAATGTTATGTGTCCTCTTCTGAATTACTGCTATTGCTGTGATGATATTGATAGTCCTTTGTATTGTTGCAGTCACTGCATTTACAAAGGGCAGTACAAACAGGAGAATTCTTTAAGCAAGATCATTTCCAACTGTACATGGTCTCTTACACTCACATTTCACAAGCTCAATAACTCCTTTAGGCGCAGGTAACTACAGGCATTTGACTGGGGGAATTACTCCTTCTCCATTTTTTTCCCAACCATTGCCAATAAGTAGGGACATCGTAGGTCGAGGATTTCTGTAGCCCTTTCCAATGGTTCGCATTAAGTGGGAACTTAGAATATGTGGCTTCAGTGCTCCAAGGGTTTGTGATAATTTCTCCCCCTCGAAACTTTTAATTCTGAAAAAGTGCCATCTTAACTCTGAAATCCTTTAAAAATTACTATTTTTCAAATAAGCCCAGTTGGCGAATTTTCAAACAACGACATATTGGATAATGGATTAACAATAGGTTCCCCAAGTTCTTGAAAAGTTGTTATAATATTATCAACAAACTGAAGATTGATATAAACTTTTATCCACTTCTGTTTTGAAATGCCTACAAATTTTCCTCACCAGTATATGAATGTAAACGTCGTAAACCTTTGCTTTTATGAGCACCTATTTCTCGACATCTTTTAATATAATATTAGCTTTTCTGTGTTTGTTGCCTCGACCAGTAACAAAATTGATTTCACTGTTTACTAGATGACTTGAAACCAAGTCAATCATCAATATGAGAATGTCAGTATCTTGAAAAATACATCGATCTCATAATTATCATGATGGTTCACTATACCAAGTACATGAAGATGTATAAAAGGGTCTGCTTTTTCATGTGTATGATCACATAATTCTGAATCGAAAACATTCGCGTGGTTACTGTATGCCTTACTACCAAAAACGACAACAATTTCCTTCTCACTAGCAGCAAAAACCTGTAGTAATTTATTCCTGAGATACTCAGCCAGCTGTTGATTTGTATCATTATGTGAAAGAAACGTCTTTAGTGGCCAACGTTATATCGGTACTATTTGTAATAGTAAATCTATTAGGTTCTGTCGCCCCCAACCTTTACTTACTAGTTTGCTCCTTCAATGAATGCTCAAGGTATTGGTCAAATATTATTCTTCCTTCAGTGGAGTGTTGCCAGATTGGAGACTTTTTTAATTCAGATTATTTGACTGTCATTCTTTTTTAAAATTAGTGTAATACGCCTTATTTTTCAAAATTTTTAATCTATTTTTAAATAGGCCGTATATTTCTATTTAAAAAAAGCGGTGACAATCAACAATCTGGGGACAAAAATGTCCCCAATCTGGCAACACTGCTTCAGAGTATCCGCTTGTCATTTTCATAATGATCTCGGTAAAAGCATTTGCGAAGTCTTCATAAGTTTTCATGGCAGGTGTCTTTTTTACTGATTGTACGATTGCCATTCCATGTATAATACAAACTTTTTCTATCGGAGAAGTAATTGAAGATTCTAATGATTCAAGTATGGGTGATCGATTATATTGCTTTATTTCTGCAATAAATAAACTTTTGTCAGATGGAATATGAAGATATCCATCAGAAGAAAATAATGATCTTGGTATTACAGAAAACTTGTAGTTTCCAATTTCATCTTGACATAACAACAAGAAAAACGAGCAAGAAGTTGCCTATCTTCTCGAATTAGTCTCTTACAAATTCTTCGAATTCCAATTGCCCTTTTGGTAGACGATTCAGAATATCATCCTTCGCAGATTCTGGAACTTTCATAGAGGATGCAGTATTCATTAGTGTGGTATTATCTTGGAAAGGGTTTCCTCCACAATGATCACGAACACTCTCTTTAACGATGGCTGCTTCTTAGCGACATGGAAGTCCGAAGTTGATAATATTTCCTGTGCTACTTAGAGACTTCATTTAGACAGTACTTTTCACAGAAAGTTGAAACAATGCGTAATACTTCTGGTGCACACAAGATATACCTTTCGACGGCGTTTTCATTCTGAGTTAAACCAATAACTCTACCAATGTTCTTCAGTTCTTTGATTTTCTGTTCCAAGTTCTGGTCTGAAAATACTTCCGTAAGCGGCACATTGGATTCGGATACTGCAAAACAACCAGATTTAAGAGCATTTCATACTTCTGGATATGTTGTTTTAAGGTCCTTCATCTGTGCTATGTATACTGGAATGAGTCTGGCATAATGAAATAAGTCAAGAGAAAAATAATACTTGATTTGTTCCTCTAATGACGCGAGATGCAATGCCAATTCTCCTTGACGAGTGGCACGAGTAGGTAAGATCCAAATTCGTTCATATACTGTAGTAAGAACTTTGCCATATCACCACCATTGTGTAATATATGGAAGACAATTTTTTTCTACTACTACTCTTAGTCCAAGAGCCGGAAGCACAAAAACCTAGGTTATCAGGCACAAGAAAAAAACCTTTATTTTATGGAAGAGTAGAAGTAGGGGAATCTAATGATCCATGTCTGCCGGAAGTGGTGCACAAGCCAAAAATTAATACCACTAGTGGTTGACTCGTAGGTTTATCATTGTGTTTGTCCTACAAGCAAAGATATGAAAACATGGAGGACTGTGAGCAGGAAAACACAATGATAAACCTACGAGTTAACCACTGGTGGTATTAATTTTTGGCTTATGCACCACTTCACTTCCGGCAGACATGGGTCATAAGATTCCTCTACTTCTACTCTTCCATAAAGTAAAGGTTTTTTTCTTGTGCTTGATAACATAGGTTTTTGTGCTGTCGGCTCTTGGACTATCTGATCTCTTCAAACAAAGTTGTAGCTTCAATTTCACAATTATGTAATTTCGCACGTAGTGAGTTGCATTTTTCTTGCAGGGAAATAATCTCTGTAGAATGTGGCAGTGTTTCAAAGAGAATGTCGTAGCATGTCAAAACGATGGTCATGTAAAACTCTATGCCTCTAGTATATTAGTAATTTTGTAGTAAATTTAAAAATAAATAATAAATAACACAATTTATGCATATTTTGATTGTAGATTTGCATTTTTTGACCCCAAAAACATATAATTTGATATACTGGACAATAATATCCCACAAATATTAAAAAAGTCAGTAAATGGCAGCCATCTTGGACGCCATCATGAATCACCTCAAAAATGTGTAAGAAACAAATGGCACCTAAGATATTTGGAATCTACATGTCAAAAGCTACAAAATAAAAACTATATATATGTATAGCAAACTTGGCACAAAAATCGAGCTGGAAAACATTTCAGACCATACTACATGGAAGAGCGAGCTATTCTCGGTTAAAATTAGCTTTGTATTCAACTCGATATGACAATAAATTCTGTCTCTATTGTTGTTATAAATGATTTATTTCATAAAATTATTATTTTCAGAAACTATTAATAGTAATACTATGTTTTGTACATATTTTTAAATTTTATCATAATCCATCAATACATATAAAATCATAATCGCAAGATTCACTGTCGAACTTCACAGACTTTAGGCTTCGAGACAAGAACTTCGTCAAATAATGCAGGCGCTAGAGGTAGTTGAGTATGCAAAATAAGAAGAGCGGCAACTATGTTCAGATCTGTATACCTGAGACACTAAATAACTTAAAAGTGCATCTTGCCGACCAAAATTTTGGTCATTTCTCCCCCCTTACCATCCTCCTCAAGCGCCCTATACTATTGAATAGTATTGCGCGTGCAGCGTATAGTTCACACGCTAGAAAGGAGTGAGTGCGAAAAATATGAGAACCGCATTTTTCCAATTTATATAAACTCAGAACAACCCAAATAATAATATTCTGGATGGTGCCGGTCCACTTTATGGTCCAGTTGTTTTTAAATTCCCCCCCACCACCACCACTAATGTATTGGGCGCATTCTATGGAGTCTTAATATGTATTTTAAATGACAGTTATTAGTTATTATAATGGTAATTAGTAATTATAGGTTATTAAACAACAACGAAGGTAAAGTTAAAATTATTTTTTATTCTTAACAATTAAATCTGCAAACGAGAAGTCTGAACGTCAATTCTGTATGTCATTGTTTTTAAATTAGAGAGAGACAGACCGAGAGAGAGAGAAAGAGGGAGAAACATATAAGATTCTTTGAAGCTTACAGGAATTAGAACCGTCAGATTGAACACCGTTTTATGCAATTACATTCTGCTAAACTACTTATTCTTGACATTTTTTCAAAGATACATTTCTTCAGGTGGGCTATGAACCCTTATTGTCTTACAAATTTTGTCTTCGAAATTTTCGATTGATTGTGCTGTATCATGATCGTTGCCTTAGACTTCTAAATAAAATCGCATATAAGAAATGTACTTATGGTAATGTAAACGGAAATCACTACAATTTTATTCAATTAAAAGATATATGTTTTTACAGTTTTTGTTTTGGAAAACAGTTTTAATGGTCATACTATTATATTTAGATGCAAGATCTTAAATACAAACTAATTTACTCATAAGCAACGGCCTATTAAAAACACTAAAAAATAGGTATTTTGGGGTGATTTTACTGCGTGATTATATGCCCTTTTACGGCGCGAAGTAGATGGAAAAACATTTTCTTACCCGCTTCGAAAATTGCTTTCAAGCTTTGTTCACAATGAACAATCTAGCAATTTGAAACTTTTTGCTGGATCATCGAATTCTCCACAAATATATATCTGACTATCTTCTGTTTGTTCATAGAGAGAGTACTATGGAAAAAAAGTTGTACTAAAGTGAATTTACTTTCAATATTTACGAAAAATCTGATGAAATTTTTATTGAATGGCATGAAATGATGATTTTTTTTTGTAGATTGACGTTTACTAAGTAAAAATTATTACACATATTTTATGAATATTTAATCATATGTGTCAAATACAATATCAACTCAATGTTGAATGATGTGATAATATCAGTTCGATTCTTTTAAGGTGTCTCAGGACTCTTAAAGCATAAAGACTTTCGAAATTTAAACTTTTTAGATGTTAAACTCCTATCTTTTCTGAACATTTTGATATAATTGTTCTCTTGAAATTCACATTAGAACAGAAGTTATGATTTTTCGTATTTTACCTGCCCAATAGCTGAAGCAGCGTTTCCGAAACTTTGAAATCATTTTTCTCAAAACGGAGTTTTGGGGCATAAGGCGCAAGGTATTTCAAAAACTTCTGAATATTTTTTCATGAAATTTTCACAACTTCTGTTTCATGTTAGTCCGTATAAACGGAACCTGTTTTATTTTCCTTTCTTTTCTTTTTCTTTTTTTTCTTTTCTTTTTTTTTTTTTTAAATTAAAAAAAATATATTTTTTAAGTGATTATACTGTTGAAATTTTCAAAATTTTGTATTAGCTAAATACAACTTTGTATTAAAAATACAAAAATGTTTTAAATACACACTTATTTAAGTTCAGAGTAATTATTATAATCTGATGTATAAGTAGGCACCAAAAATTTCATTCTAGTTGCAATATTTATTTTGTAATCCTGCGCGTTAGTTTTTATACCAATTTGTTGCTCTTCAAATATTAAACAGATTGAAGTTAAATACTAATTCTGCATCTTACAATTTTTTAAATACATGAAATGGAAGAACATACTTATATCTTTCATTTCAATAAAAAATATATTTTAAATTCGTATACATTATAAGATATATATGTTGAAAATGGTCTTTTTTTTCATTTTTTTCGAATTTTAAGAGTTCTGAGACCCTTAAAAATACGTCTGCACTGAATGTTCTAAACTTCTTTAGTTCTAATTGATGTAAAAGTGTCATACAATTTACTACAGACATTTTGGATAGTGGAATGCGAAAATTTCAAAATTCATTCCACACTGGTGATTATCCACTATGCCTATTTTTAGATTTTAGTATGCTATTGCTATCGAGTAGATTAGGTTCTATAATTTGATAAGATATTATATCTAAATGTTATAGTATGACCACCATAACTGTTTGTAAGAAAAAAAAATAGATTTTTAAATTATATTAAATTATAGCGAAATCAGTATACATTTCCAAAAGAACAATTTTTACACATGCTTTTGCCCAACACCTCCACCAGATGTAAATGTAGTTTCTTTGTCAGGTAAGTAAGTATTGCTATTTGAATATTAGGATAGCATAAAATTCCTGTACAAACTAATACTCACAGTATAAAATAAAATCTAAGGTATAAAGTAATCATGATACAGCACAACCAATAGAACATTTAAAAATAAAATTAGACAACGTTGGTTCAGAGCCCCCCTTAAGAAATGTATCTTTGAAAAAAATTATAAGAATAAGCAGTTTATCAGAATTCCATTTCGTAAAACGATGTTTAATCTGATGCTTGTAATTTCTGGAAGTTACGAAGACCCTTATAATATATCATCATCATCATCATCAACCGTTTTCAATCCACTGCTGGATGTAGGTCTCCCCCAGATTTTTCCAATGTTTCCTGTCTAGTGCTTTAGTCATCCAATTTACACCGGCTACTTTTCTGATTCCATCACTCCATCTTACTTGAGGTCGTCTTCTTCGCCGTTTTACATCTCTGGGATACCACTGTAGGGTGTTTGTGCTCCATCTATTGTCTTGTCTTCTTGCGATGTGCCCAGCCCATTTCCATTTTAGCCGTTTAATTCTTTCAATGATGTCAAAAACTTTCGTCTGACTTCTTATCCAGGTTATTCTTTTTCTGTCTCTTCTAGTTATACCTAGCATACATCTTTCCAGAGCTTGGAAGAGGGGTAAGACAAGGAGACACCATTTCGCCTTATAATATATATCCTTCTATATATATATATATATATATATATATATATATATATATATATATATATATATTTAAAAGTAACGATTTGGAAATGGACCAATTAAAATCTGCGTAGATACCGCAAAACCCCATCCAAAAAGTGAACTGGGACTTTATAAACCAACTCGCATCTCAGAAACTAGCGGAACGAAAAACTCGAAAATCGCACAGATATACGTAGAAAAAAATCTACTTTCAGAAATTAAAAAAATATTACGATGTGTACGGTAGAACAGAATAAATCGGTTAAAAATCTTTTTGTATAATCCCCACGGGTTGCAACAGAATGAGAAAAGCAGGGTTTCTAGATGCACATGTTAAGCAATAAAGTGTACTGGGGGCTTTAAAAGGGGACCCATCTCAGACTCTAAAGGGCGTAAAAACTCGAAACTTGGACAGCCAAACGCAAAAAAATTCCCATTCCAGATATTCTAAAAATTATTCTTATATCTTAGTTACAAGCTGAGATATAATTATTATTTCATTAATTCATATAATTCTATTAAATGCTCATTTTAAAAGGCGGTCACGTGATATTTTATAGCAGCATTCTTCTGAACGGTCTAGAATATTTAAATATACAGCATAAATATTACTTAGTCAATCTACTTATTTAATATAAAAATGCCTAAAATTTAGTTACCACTATTTTCGAATAGTAATTTCATCAATTATCTTAAATTTTAGCTTAAGACCGCCACCCCCTCGTGTAATATATTTACTGATAGGTTGTTTAACGGAGTTTCGTTCAGATACACTTCTGTTAAGAATACACTGCGCACCCTGGTGGTGGAATTTGGAACTAATATAACGCGATTTTATTAAAATTAAGAAATCTAACGATACGATCTGTTTAAAACTTTAAGATAGTTTATAACACATGATAAAAATTATAAAAAATAATAGCGCGTCACATTTTTTTTTTTTTTTTTTTTTTTTTTTTGGTGGGGGGAGGTGCCCGAAAAAAATTAGGAAATATAACAAGGCCAGAGGGAAACATGGTTGTGCTGTATCATTATTAATTTATACCTTAGATTTTATTTTATACTGTGAGTATTAGTTTGTACAGGAATTTTATGCTATCCTAATATCCAAATAGCAAAATGTAGTCCGGGCTTGGAATCTTTTTCACTATGCTGGCCTTTGCGCCTTTTAAGCAATTACTTTGAAATTTGATTTTCATTTGAAATATTGTATCCAAGGCGAATGTTTCTCTCTGGAATATTTTCCATCTATTAATATAGGATATTGATTTTTGAAATTTGAATTTGAAATTGAAATTTTCGAAACATGATAAAAATTATAAAAAAGAATAGCGCGGCTAGAAAATAGGGATTGCTTTGCGATACCAGTCGGAATCGTGAAGCGATTAATTGGGGGGATTGGCGAGCTTCTCGAACAGGGGTGTCGAGACCCCCTAGTATATATATATATATATGTGTATATCGGATTGCAGGATAATAAATATTATATAAAGTGAGACTAAAAAACAATGATATGCAAAACTGACGTTGAGACTCAGATACTGAGATCCTGATATTCAGATTAATATTTTAAGAATAAAAAATAATATTAACTTTACGTTTAAAACAAATATTAAAAGTCCCTCAGCATGCGCTCAATAAGGGGTGGGGGTCTATGAAAACAATTGGACCAGAAATAGGTTGGCACCATCCAGAATATTATATTAAGATTTGGGCTCTTCTGAGTTTATACCAATTGGTAAAATGCGGTTCTCATATTTTTCCCACTCACTCCCTTCTTGAACATGGACTATATACTGCGCGCGCTATGCTATTCAATTGGGCCCTTCATGGGGACGACAAAGAGGGAGAAATGACCGCAAATACTGTCGACAATATGCGCTGTTAAGTTATTTAGCGTCTCAGGTATACAAATCAATGTAGTCGCCGGTCCTGATATTTTGCATACAATAACTACTTCTAGCGCCTCGTCTAGGCGTGGGATTAAATGCGGGAAAGTTCTATGTACCCCGATTAGTTGAATTTTGCCTAGGCCTATGAACTGGAAATTTCTAGAAAATTCCTTCAATTCTGAATTTTTTCGCTAAATGTTGCCAAATATGTCCAAGTTTGGCGATATTCTTTCATTTGGCGCAAAGCAAGTGTTTTGTCATTTGAAATCTTGAAAGATGATTTTTTCGCAAAAATTTCGCGGATGTCTCCACTATTTTGTCAAATTTCGCCAAATTTAATGAAATATTGCAATCATTGAGACTTCATTTACTGCCAACTGTTCAACAGCTTAATAACTATTTCAACCTTCATTCCCATTGAAATGCATCAATCAGTAGTAACTCCAAAATGACCGACTAAGCTAATTTTCTTGAACATGAGACCTAGCCTAATGAACTTTTCGTACCCGAAAACAGTAAAACTGACAATTTAGTCAAATTCGTCTTTTTTGGATATTACTTACTTACACATACACATAGACACACACAAGATTTGACCGTATTATAATATATGAATGATTGTTTATATTAAATTTCTATTTGTAAAGCAAAAATTTGAGAAAGCTCTTGTTCAGAAAATAAGAAATTTGTTAGTAAATGAAAAAACATTGCATCACAAGCACATCAAAATTAATTATTGCATAAACAGATATAATTTAAACAGACAAATAGAATTCCAAATACTAGATACATAATAAAACAATCAGTTCACAAAACATTGTCATAGTGTCTTTTCTTAACACCCCAACACATATCTATATTCTTCTAAAAATTATTCTATAAATATTTTCCAGTGTTTCACCACTAGTATTACTGCAAGCATCAATTACATATTTTTAA
Organism: Maratus speciosus; assembly: GCA_963932465.1. Taxonomy (NCBI): domain Eukaryota; kingdom Metazoa; phylum Arthropoda; class Arachnida; order Araneae; family Salticidae; genus Maratus; species Maratus speciosus. The sequence continues at coordinate 78,227,797 of OZ010791.1, read as the reverse complement.
AGTTATCCTCGTATGTATTATCGTCTGTGTTTTCTCTTTCTGGTACTACATCACATATTTACATTTCTAATTCCATTCTAATTTTATGTTTTCTATTCACAAGAATCAATACTCCTTCAGTTTAAAGATACGATGAATCGGTTTAATTACAGATCTTGCTGCATTCAAAATATTTTTTTTTCAATTGATCAATTTTGTTTAGAGCGTTCATATAAAATTTAAAAACTGCATTTTTTTTTTTTTAAATAATGTGAGGTCTATTTTATAAACACAATAATATTTCATACATTTTTCTAACACCTTTGTAATTTACATTAACTATATACTACTATGAGGCGAAATGTTAAACGGAGATTCAAAGTTTTGGGCACCATGTACTTTGAAAGTATGTTTCTATGAAGATTACAAATCATACAAAAATTACCGAAAAAAGTTCACTTAAATTTTCTCTAAATTTAATTTTAGTTACAAACCATCTTCCATTAAAACATCACTATGAAAACTTCTAGAGTTGATTTTTATCTTATATGTATTACATGTGTTTTTTTTTCCTATTTGGGATATTGCTGTGTTTAGTGAAGTAGTCCAATCAAAGCAACCTATTCCATTACATTGCAAGATGATTTTGTTAAGAGGGAAAATAAATCTTTAAAAGATTTCAAACATTATTTTTCCGCTTTAAAGTATTATTTTCTCAGACGGAATAATGGCGTTCGAAATAAATCAGCTGAAAGCATTCTCCAGTTTACCTTATTCAAGTTAAAATAAACATCAAAAGAATTAAATACTGTTTGAGGCACTTAAACTTTTAAATTCAATTTGTTTGGACGTGAGCCGGTATTATTTATTTTTATTTTAAATCTCCCTTTTTTTAAAGCAAAACTTAAGAAAATTGAGATATTAATATTAAAGGTGTCCCAGGAAAAGAGGAATTTTTATAAAATTAATGAAATAAAAGTAAAATTCTTTACCACGCTTTTGTAGATAGTTTTACTATTGTTTTTGTGTAGAAAATAATTATTTTCTGAAGAATATAAAGCTCAAAACAAAATTAGTAAAAGTGAGAATAAAAAAAGGATATTATAGGAATTCGAACGAAATACTGTAAATAAATTTTACTTTAAAGCATATTTACAACACATTTTTATTTTTATTTGGTTGTTTAAAATGTATATTTCTGATTAAATATATTGTGGCTTAAATACCTTATTGTACTGATTTCAGAACCTTTAATGGTTTTGGATTTGAAACTAAATTTTTTCCATTTAAAATACGTTCCTTCTTTTTAATCTACACAGTGAATTTTTGAGTCCCTCTGTTATGTGTAGTCACTTAAGTTGTGATGGATAAGACCGACTCTACGATATTTACTATGGCGGTACTTCAACGTATATTCGGGAAAGATTTGAAAATATTTTTGTTATCCATATATATATATATATTTCATTTCTTTTCCCCCTCTCTTTCTATCTCTCTCTCTATATATATATATATATAATTTTGTGTTACTTTATTAATATTTAAATGCTAAAATGTAAAATAATATACTTTAACAAAAATTAGACTTTTAATAAGCTTCAATATGCTATTAATTGTTATAACTGCAATAATGAAAATTTCAGCGACCCAAAAGCCCCTGGCACATTTTAAAATTATATATAAAATCAAGTAATTGTCGTACAGGGGTGCAGTTTGGACTAAATAGCTTCTCACGGTGAAACGTTTTCTACAAGCGAATGAATATAAATAGCTCCAAACTTTGGTCATAGATGCCGCTAGTTGAACACATGTTCGGTTTCAAGCATACTTTTGTTTTTTAGATTAATTTTGAGGATATGACACAAAAATGACGTCTAAATAATAAGAAAATGAGATTGGGAGTCGTCATCTCTGTCACACATTGTCAATACTAATGTGAAATGCAGAAAACAAGTATGCTTGAAACCAAACATAGGAAAAGGGACGCCATCTATGATCGAAGTTTGGAACTGATTATTTTCATTCCATTGAAGATTTTTTTTTTTTTTTTTTTTTTTTTTTTTTTTTTTTTTAACGTGAGAACATTTTAGTCCTTGCCGAAATCCTGTATGACAATTACTTGATTTTATATTAAATTTTAAAAGGGTATCGGTAACTTTTGGGACACCCTGGACACTACATTTTTTATTAACTGACATTCAACAAAGGATTTAGTATTTAATGAATGGCAACAAGCATACTTAAAAAAAAATGCTTCGATTTTCATACTTTTTATTTTGCTTAGAATAGGTTCGTTCAGGTGGTTTTCCAAGAACTAAACCATCATTAAAAATGAATACAAATAAATAAATAAATATATGTATAAAAATTACATTTTATAGAAAACTCCTTATCATTTAGCTACCTTTAGAAAGCGACTAAAAATCAACTCTACGCTATCACCGATATTCTTCCAAATTTTCAAGATGTTTGACTGGATTTTTTATATGAGTTATTCCATAGAGTTGATTTATAAAATAATAAAAAAATATATGTCATTGTTTGTGCATGGGCAGATAAAAAATAGTTGACACAAATGTTCATATGTTATCAAATATTTAATATATTTATAATACAATTGCACTATATTGTTTCTACTACATTTCGCCAAAATGTCTGAAACTGGCATTAAATTCGATAGGAAACCCTGCATTATACAAGCAAAACACATGCTAGAATTTTTTGAAAGAATCGCTGTACCTCCATATGTGCTATTGATACATAAATTAATACACATATTGTGCAATATCCTCATATATGTATGATGTAGTTATAATTCATTTCGTACGTTTATTTTACAATTTGATCCGAAATATTATTATTATTATTATTATTATTATTTGTTATTGACTCACTAATTGTACTTCTTTTCAAATCGACGTTGATAAATATGAGTTGAAACATATTCGTTATAATACTAAAATTCCAGTACAATATGACAAGTATATAGACTCACCAGTGGCCTAGAGTTTCTGCTCTCAAAGTTGGTAGACGGGAGGTACTGGATTTGAGTCCAATCGCGCCCGTCGGCCTAATCGTTCGGAATTTTCCGTGGTTCTTTTCGAACCTGGGACATTCTTTCCTAAATACGAGTTATGTTCCCTTATAACGACCCCCAACGAGGGCACTCCCCCCCTAGGGGTTGTATCCCTCGTGTAGATAATCGGCCGAAAAAAAATGGCTAGTATATTTTTAAATATTTCACAAAATGTTCAAAATTGAAAGTGTCTGATGTTTAATGTCCATATAGTGTATATTACACTGTCTAAGTATATTATAAAGCGCTCGGATATAACAAGAACTTCTTTGTAACGAGGAATGTATGAAAAAACAGTTGGTCCAACATAAAACATAGTGAAAGGGAAGTATTTTTGGCAAGTAAATCTCGTATATCAAGGAAATAAACCTGCAAATTCACAAAAAATCCCGTTGTATTTTCTTCTTCTTTTAAACTAAACAAATAATTTTATAGGGCATTTAAAATTATCAAAATATGGACGAAAATTTTGATACAGATGAAACAAAAAGTCATAATAACCTTTGCCATATGCAGTTGCTATGAATTACAGCTCGAAATTTCAAAGATTCTTAAAAGCAAAAAGGACAGTCCATAATATTTTCGGGAAATACTCTATATTACACAAAACTTCATTGGACAAAACTGTGCATGGAAAATAATCTAAAAAGTTTGAAGTATAATAATATTTTATTCCCAAACTGCAAATAACAATAAATAAATAGCGAGAATGATTCAATTTACTCTTTATTATAGATTAATTTCATTTATTTATTTTTGAGTGTAAAATATTGCAAGATTAAAATAAAATAATACATTACAATTATTAATGTATATAAACTTACTTAACATAAACGTAGATCTGTAAGTGCGAAATTTCAGCTGTTTTTACAATTTAAGTTAAACTTTTTTACATAATTGTACTTTCATAGCTGAAAAATGAACAAAATTGGAAAGCCTTTTCTTCTTCCTCGAAACGTCCAGAGGGTAGGGCGTAATTTTTCATTCATAAGGAAAACAAACATTGATTCATGAATAACAATCATAACAATCGTTACATGCACTGTAAAAAAAATTCCGCAACGTTCCTGGAAAAAAATGGGCAGCTGAGTTGCCCATTATTTCCAAGAAACATTTCTTGAAAATGACTGGAACTTTACTGTATATGTTAAAAACATTCTACAGAAATGCCAGTAAGTTTCCTGCGAAATACCAGGAATATTTCTGTTGACAGCAAAACATTACTGACATTTCACAGCATGCGGGATCCGCAGACGATTTTTACATTTCCAGTTGACAATTTTCGCTTTATTATCATTATTTGTTGGAATGGAAAAATATTTTGAAATTGACATCAAAATTATTATTTATAATTTCCACGAAAAAATAAATTTTCAGTTAAATTTCAATAAAGTAAATATATATATGATATATTGTTTCTGAACTTTGCTTAAAATATAAAAATATATAAATGTAAATGATAATTAGAAAAAAAATCTAGACATAAAATATTTTGGATTTTCGTCAGTAATTATGTTAGTTTACAAATTAGATAAAATACATACAAATTTCCATGAAAAAAAAAATCCTAAACGTAATTGTATATTTTTTCCGAAAATAAAAAAATTCAAATTTGCAGCAATTCAAAGTGTCAAATATATATCAAATTTAAATCAAATTGTAAAGTGTTAAAATATAAAATTAATTAAAAAAGAAAAAAAAAAGTCAAGAGGTAGCATCGAACTCGGGCCGTACAGGCGGAGTGCGAGCCTTCTGCGTCCACACCACGAAAGATACATTGAAAGCTGCAAACTAATGGGTATTTGAAACGTATGCTAAAGCTCGGCATCTAATTTCTGAAAATCTAAGGCCCATTTGAAGAAATCCTTTCACAAGAATAATTAGAGATACGAACTCTAAAACATACTTTAAATTAATCAAAATCGGTGAGAATCATGTTTGATGGTTCCCTGGTTAATGGAGATCCAAATAATAGGTGTATTTTTTTTACACGGTCTGCTCGTTAAACATTCCACAGAGAAGTATGAGAGATAATCTCTTAGCGATGTCACAGAGGTATTTTCATCTGAATGGTCTTGACAATAGGGACGTAAAGGATTATGTCGTCTATTGATTTATTTGCATTCCATATTGATTTTTTTTACATTCATTTAAGGAATTCGTTTTCGACACTCGCGCGAGCAACGGATTATAGCAAAAAAATAATAAATGACGGCCGCAGCGTTTTGCTGTTTCCAACTTTTGTTCAGGAACGTTTCAGATAAGAAAACCAGAATTTCACAGGAAAGAGCTAAATTATTCTGAAAACCTGAGAAAAGGCGAAACGTTCGTGGATTTTACATGGAACGTTACCATTTTTTTACAGTGTGATTTAGGCCATAAATATGATTCATTTAGTTCCCTTTCACTCAAACAAATTTTGTTTGGTATCTGAAAAAAAAAATCAATGTGTGGGAACATAAAGAACGCCTACTATTATTTGTCATGTCGATCATGACAACCGACAGATTTGTGGATGGTGTTAGTTAATAATGAAATTAATTTTATCATTAAATGTTTCGGAAACTTTATTCTTCATATTTTAAGTTTTGATCTGTGAATTGGAACAATGGCATTTCAGTTGATTTAGTTGAAAATGTTTCATTCCTTGTAAAATAAACATAAAAGAGGTTTACAGTAATGTTTGGGCAACTTGAACATTTACGATTTTGCAGTGAAGTGATTCTGAATCCTTACTTTATTTTAGGAAATTCATTATACATTTTTTAATATGGCAAATGAAGTTTAAAATGAGGAATTGTTTTGCTAATACATATAAAAGAAATTAAAGTGTTTCTGTAAGTATCCTAGTTGAAGTAAAAAAAGAGTTTCTTTTTATATATACATACGAAGTTTCATCCTAAAATATTACATTCCTTGTATTTGGAGGTCACATTTGATATAAGCTTTTCCAACAGAGTGCACAGTATCTGGCCCAAGAGTTACATACTGTTAATTTTATCAAATGCATTTATTATTTTTAAATTTTAAGAGAAAATATCCATCCAAGTTAGAAGCATTCCACATATCTTATAAACTATAAAACATAGATATACATTATTCTCCTTCATTTTTACAATATCATTTCAGTGTATAAATATTTGATTTTTTTATGTAAATTGATAATGCATTATTTTAATATTTACTCGATAACACTTGATAGGAAAAAGTTTGCAATCAAAATTATCTGATTCTAAGATGTTTATTTTTTGTTTGCCAAATGTTACTCTGAAACGCTATCAAGGAATTTCTGAAAAAACAATCTATCATAAAAAATACAGAAAAAAAAATTAAATTTGTGCTTAAAAAAAAAAAAAAAAGAAAAAAAAATTCGTTATTACGGAGCTACCAACTGGGCCTAAAAAGAGACATTAAACCGATTTCTGATCAAACTGTTTCATTAACCAAACCCTCATCCATCTTATATTGCCCATAATTTTTTTTAGGTTTATTATTGTTCGATTTTAACGCTTTCAAGCGCAAAAATTCAATAATTAGTTATTCATTCGTTCTTTGTTGTTTTAATTATTTTAAAATATGAAATCATAACCATAGAAAGCTGTAAAAATTATCTAAATATAAAAATATGTTTTTAATTTCATTGAAGAAAACCACTTAGTTAACACAATATTGATAAAACAAAACTTTAATAGAAGAGTAATATCTTAAAAAATGATTTTTTTATATACGAAACTTTTATTTTTAATCCAGTCGTGCATAGCATGTTACATTTTCTGCATGGTGTTAGCTAAAGATAAGTTTTTATTTTAAATTGTTTAGAAACTTTATCGTCCTCATTTAAAGCTTTCTTTCGTGCGACTGAATAATGGCATTTCAATTAGATAAGTTGACAGCATTTATCTGTTTGCTTCGTTCAACTTAAAATAAACATCAAAAGCACTAAAGTATTATTGGGACGCTTAAACTTCTAAGAACAGTTTAGGGTGTTGTGAGTCATAACACATTGTTCTCTGTCTTCGAGCTCGCTATTCTTAAATAAACAATAAGGAAATTGATTTTAAATTTAGCAGAAAATTGTAAATTTAATAATGAAAATGATAAGGTATATTGTTTTCCATTCTACTAAAGATAAAAACGTATGATTGGATAATTTTATTTCAACAATACCATTTTTAATGCTTGAACATGATAGAAAGTTGTTTATAAATTCGGACTGTCTGGCCGCCTGTCTATCCATCTGCCCATCATCTAACTCGCGGAAATCTACCCGAATTACCGTGTAACTGATATATGTTATTGAGGTTTACCATGGTCAGTTCATATTTTAAAATAAAGTGTCTACCATTTATGGTTGATTTACAGGGACATTGAAAAGTATTCCGCTACATTACAGTCAATGAGAGGGAAAAAATCCGTTGCATATTAATTTTATTACGATATTTGAGAAGTAATGAAATTGATATGAATCATTAAAATGGACTGCAAGGTGCTATCTATAGAGTTTGGAACAAGTATAAATTACAGTTTGTTTACAAGGGCACTCAAAAGTACTCCATTTCATTATATTCACTAAGGATTTTTTTTTTTTTTAAATGATGCTACACTTTTAAAATATAACAGCGAAATAGAGATTCCAAACATGATATAGTTGATGTATATAGACATTGGCATATGTACATATATAAACTATCAAAATGTCAGCACCAATAAATTGAGAATAAAACAATAATCAATCAGAACGTAGCAATACTGTGGGATCTTAAGCCTGAAAATTTGAAATAATACAAAAAAACACTTTTATAATACTTTTCTTTGACATTTTTTATGTAATACTGATACTTTCTACTCTCTTTTTAACATTTCAGAAATGTTATTTCATTCATTTAATTTTTATTCGAAGCCATTTCGCATCAAACATTTAAGGAAGAGATTTTTTTTTAACTTAACTCGTATATATTTTGGAAGCCCAACTATTCTCAGATAATATTGTGAACAATTTACAAAAAAGGGAAATTACAGAAATTGGAAAAAACAACTATTTCATAAAAAAAATGTGTGCACTTTGCGTATTTTGGGAAACGCTTTTTGGTAATTATCCACTGATCAATACTCACCAAAAGCTTAATAAAACCGAATTCTGATCAAAATTAATCTTTAAATACTCAAAAAAAAACATTCTACCACCCTATATTGATATTGCATTTCTGTTAAAATGTACCAATTTTAAACCAAGAGATTTATAAATTAGTTATTTTTCCGATTTGCCTTGTTTTAATAATAATTAAATGCAAAACCATAACCGTGGATAACTGTTAATAAACTGTAACATGAAATCACAGTTTTATTACACAGGGAAATAACAGTTACTTTAAAATAATAATAATAGAAGATTTTCAAGAAACGATTACTATCTTAAATACTATCTTTTTCTTCACAAAAATTTTCTTTTTTAATCCCGTCGTTTGGGATTAGAGTTTCTCCATGATGTTATTTAAAGATAAAATCCAATGTTTAATTCTTAAAAACGTAATTTTTTTTATTTTAAATATGTGTTCCTGGGCGGAATAATGTCACTTCAATTAGCTCTGTTGGCGCTCATCAGTTTACCTAGTCCTACGTAAAATAAACAGCAAATGCATTAGAGTATTGATTCAAAACTTAAACATCTAAGAACAATTTTCTGGGAATTGAGACTGAATTCTTGGTTTTCTTTTTTAAATAACTGATTTTAAATAAAAATTAAACAAACTGACGTTTAATTTTAGGAAACGTTCTGAAATGCTTATCTGACAAAAAATTTGTTTACTTGACTATTCCGGTTGAAGTAAAAATAAGATATCTATTTTTAATTGGATTAAACAATAAACATATTTATTGATTTCAAAAAGCCGAATTAAATAAAATTATTTTCTATACCTTGAAAACGATAAAAACGTATTTTTTTCCTCCTTATTTTTTCCTCTAGTAAATGATTTGTTCTATTCGATCTATTTTCTTACATATTATGTTTTTTATCTTTACGGGTGATTTTGCAACTATAGAAATATTGTAGTTTTTGTAATATTTTACTGGGTTTTTTTTTCGAAATGTTGATATATAACCTTAATAAATAAAATATTTCTATTATCTAAACCAGTACCAGAACTTAAAAAAACTAGAACCATGAGTCGTCGCAAGCTGCAAGGGCAACCACTCCACGTGAACAACGCGCGATGGAAACTCTTCCCCACCCTCTTCTATTTAAAGAAGGAAAAAGTAAAATAAAACATCTGACCATTGAGATTGTGGTTTGAGTGTCAAGATTTTTTCTTATAGACTGTAGACTCTGAAATTTCTGAATGGATTAAAAAAAATCCTACCACTCTAGGGCAGCCGCTGTAGGAGTTCCAAAGCACCCAGTAATGGACCTGTTTTTTTTTTTATCTGTGGCTGTAGAAGGGCTGTAATGAAGATTTTTTCATTAATTCAAGTTTAATGCTTATCTAATGCAATGCAAGAATGAAGTTTCTTGAAAATGTGACTTAATTAGAAATATTTAAACTATCCACAGCTGCAAAATTCCCGCTTATGTAAATCGGCGCACTGATATCACTTGATTTTTTTCTAGAATCACAGGTGCAAAACTGCGCGTTTTGTTAAGGTGGATGCGCCGATAGTTGGTCACGTACCAGCCGTAGGCCACTAATGCATTTATGAAAATGCATTTCTAAAAAAAAGTCTGAAAGAAATCTGATGGACTAAAAACCTTAAACGTTAATTTTCCATAAATTGTTTAGAACAATAGTGTTTTTTTTTCCTCTCTCTAGAGTGTCTTCTATAACAGATATTTTCGCAAATTATTAGAGATTTCATTATGAGGTAAGTTTTTATTTAAAACATTGTTTCTTTAATATTATGTTTTATTTTAAATTAAACTACTGTTGATATACTCTATTACATTGTAAATATTTTGTTGGATAAGCCAACTTAAAGATTCATGCATCAGAAATTTACTAGGGCCCACTACTGGAGCATAGACGAAGGAATATTTTTTTTTTCTTTTTTTTTTTTTTTTTTTTCGAAGAATATATTTTGAAAATTTGAATGATACATGAAGGTTAGAACTTGGCTAAAAAAAATATTTTTTTTTTAATTCACTAACACTTTAATAATACTTAGATAAATGTCCTTAAGTGGCCAACTACTGGTGCGTTTACCTTAGTTGTATTATGTTTAAGTCATTGCAAAGAACTTCATTTTTTTCTTTTACCAATAGGTAATACTTTGAATGATGATTTTAGAGTTATAGTTCCATTTGCAAAAACGGTTCAAATACTGATTTTCATCATATGGAAATAAATTTACGTCGAAATAGTCACTTTGTAAAAGTTACGAATAATGAAATTTTAGAGGAATCCTGGGGAATACATCATATATATCCAATCTTTGCTCCATATTTCGACACGTAAAGTAATGAAAATTCCCCTGTTCTGCTATATAATAACTTCGAATACTTTAAATTACACTTTACCTTTCATGAAACTTTGGATCTCCCTGGCACTAAAATCGGAAACTTCAAAATTTGGTAAAATTTAATATACAAAAATTTTGAGAGTTTGATCGCAGATTAACCCTTTATCTACTAAATTATGTATTCATCAAAATGTTATCCTCTAAAGCATTTTTCGTGAATTGTTTAAACTACATTCGAAGATATATATAATCATTTAATACATTTTAGAAGGATTTTAGAAGGATTGAAGGATTTAGAAGGATTAATTAAACATAAACGTATAGGGATTTTGTGCAAAAATTTATGATCTCAGTCAAATCTTTTATTTTAAATATTTTTCTTAGTATTTTGTAGAATTAGTAAATGTACAAATATAATGTTCTTACAATAGAAATATAGAAATATTTCCGAATTCAAAAATTCACCCCCCCCCCCCCCCCACCTCCCAACGCCTAAAAAGCTGAAAAGATACAAAGGCAAAAGTAATCGTCTTTTTAAAAATACTTTTTTTGTGTGTGCGTGTGTGTGTAACCAATAATGCTTTTGGGACAAGATAAAGTAATGTATTTATAACTCAGTCTAAACTATGTTACAGTTAATCAATGTAATAAATGAATTCTATAACAAGCTATTTTATTGATACCTATAAGTACAGTTAGTAGATAAAGGATTAATGAAGTATTTGCAGTTTTACTTCGTTTACTGTATCGTTTTGCAAAAAATCTTCATCTCATTCCTTGCATGTTGAGTCAGCAAAATTACAGGTTTGTTAGAAATGCTATTCAAAATTTACTTTTTAAATGAAGAAAGGTGGAAGAGAAGATTTTTTTTTTTTTTTGGTGGGGGGGGGGTCATCGTTTCAGGAAATGTAAATATAGTATTTTTTTTATAGTAGTCTGTATTCAAGTAAAATAAAGTAAATCTCCTAATTCCCTAGTAAGCTAACTATATACATGTTCATTATGAAATAAAGTTTCATAAAAATAATTTTTGGTTTGCCTTATAAAAATATTTATGCCATATCTATTTGAAAATGAGGTACCAACAACTTTATTTTTCTGTAAATTGGACTGTTTCAAAAAATTCCTATTTGTAAAATAAATTATGATTGAAAAAAACCGCTCAGAAAAGCATAAAGAAACTAATTTAAGAGAAACAACGTTGATGCTTTGATGCGAATAATTTACTTTCTTTTTTTATTATGTGAAAGAAAAGAACAGCAAATTTCTTTCTGTGTCCGTTAATGGAAGACCTTTATTGACTTTAAATTTTTTTTATAGCAATTTTGCTATCTCCATTATTCTAGTCTGAATCACGAATTCAAGCCTCCTAATAAAGAAAGAAAAATTTGCTTACTAGCTAGAATCCAAATTATTTTACGCTCAGTAATTTTTATTATTTATTGACCAGCTGATACAGCAAAAATTCTGATTTGTTTTATTTTGTGTACTTCCTTATTTATCTTAGAATTTGTTCAGTGAAAACTTTTGTACTTTTAAATTATTGGCTATTCGTCTATAGTTAAAAAATGTATTTAAAACAGTATCTTTAAATTAAAAATTTCAAGCTGTGGAAAATTAAAAAGTGTTTTTAAATCTTTGAAAACTTCAGGAACTTTTTTAGAAGGTAGTTAGGGCTTGAATGTTTAAATAGAAGAGTTTGCAAGGTTTAATTTCACAATGTAAACATGAAGATAATGAAACATCAGAGCATTCAAAGTATTTTGGTTTAACATTTGCACTCTAAAACTTTTTTTGTTCTGTGTTAATAAAAAAATCCCTATTGTTTAAAATGTTTTAATTAAAATGGTTTGCATAGCGGTAAATTTCATTCTATTTATTAACAGTTAAAACATATATAAAAAAAATTAAATATTATGATTAATAGGAAACCAGAATGTTCATTAAAGCGATCTAATAAATTAAGTAAGATATTACAATAGTTAAAGAAAAGAAATAAGGTTTTAAAAAAACACAAATCACAATTACTATAACTTATTATTAAATGACCAAATAAAAGAAAATGCAAACACGAAAATGCTGGTTTAGAATTTTTGTCTCATTAACATTTGAAATCTGAAAATGATCTTCTGAAAATAGTGAATTTTAACTTATTTAACTGAACTTGGTTCATGTATCTAACGACGGAATATTATAATCGATTTTTAAATCACTTCCTGATAGGAAAGTATCACAAAATTACACATGTATGATTTCTACGACAATACATTTTAATATTTTTATAAATTTCATTGTAAATTAATCAGGTTACAAATACCCAAATATACTTTATGATTAAAATACAACTAACTATATACGACTTACAAAAATTAATTATGCGCCATACCATGTTCGCTAAGCTATTGAAAGTAGCTCTAAAAATACATCAGCGCTACATAGCATTAATAATATAACAATTTTATAATGCATTAATCAATTTTCTCATTCCAGAATGTCTGTTTTTCAATACTCAAGCAAACAAATTCATGCTCAATAACCACGTTTTATAGACAAATATGATACACCAACTGAATTAACTTTAAGGATTTAATGTCCCAATTTTACTTAATCCGCTTCAGGCCCAAAGGTGAAATAACACAACGAATACACATTCATTGATTTTGCAGAAATAAAAAGACATCATAGAGTTCAGAAGGGGATCTTTTCTGAAATTGATGCTTTAGGGGGCTGGTAATTTAGGTTCACGAATAATGGATCTAAATTTAATAACACTCTTAAAATATCAATTTAATTATCAATAACCTAAATACACGCAGTAACAAATCAAAGACCTTTAATTAATTGAACGATCCACAAATCCTCACAATTGTTTTGTGTAAAGCGTTTAAATTATTTATTTATGAAAATTTCTTACTTTGTTAGACACGATGTCTGGGATGCATTTTGAAAACTCGGATAAACATAACGTTTATTTTTTTTCAGAAATAAGGAACATTGCTAAAATTTATTGGTTTTGATCCAAAGCGAAAAATATCCAGCAATATAAAAGTAAAATAAAAATGTAAAAAAAGTAGTTTTTTTAATATCTTTCTCTGTATATTTATTTATTTATTTGTTTATTTTAGAACTAAATTATTAACTAAAACCCTGATTTTATGTTATTTATAAAATTGCTGTACCTAACTTAACAGCAGAATTGCATACCTAAAAATGCAAATTATTGGTCGATGTTTAACGTAAGATTTGAAAAATACAAAATAAAAATATTCATTCTAAAAACGTCTTAAATGTTTATTTATTTGTTTGTGTGTGTGTGTGTGTGTGAAAACGTGTATTTTTCAGTTAACGAAAACAACCAATAAAAAGACATTGTCTACCGTAAAGGACTTTAATAAATTTTAGATCACATAAAATGTAAGATTTATCTACATTGTCTAGCATTAGATCTCGTAAGAGACATATCTTTCATTTCTCTCAAATTAAATTCTTATAATATAAATTCACAAATAAATAAATAAGATTGTATCGAAACAAAATTCAATGTGTATTTTATTCGAAAATAAATGCATTAATGTGCTTCCGAAAATTAAATTTTCAAAATGTTTGTAAATCAGTATTGTTTGGTTCATACCATACAATTACTTTAATTTTTGAATTAGCGAATTGAAGTCGCAGGGGATTTTCATATGCTGTGACCTCCATTCCTGTGACACATTATATAAATATACTTTTTTCAATAGTACGCTTTCTCAACTCAAGAGGAATGTATTGTTCAAAAAAATATTAAAAAATAAATGGATAATGTATAGAATTACAATATGAAGTTTTATTCTTCTTTCTAGAAAAGTATATATACATAAGTAGTAAGAAATAGCCGGTTCTACGACCACAGGTGGAGCGAGGATAGCGCAATTCAGAGGAATCTGATCGCAAATTGCGCATCGAATGCAGATTGCGCACTCCTCGCTCCTCCTGTGGTCTTAGAACCGGCTATTTCTTATTAATCACATAACATTTGTATTTTAATTCTCAGAGCATATATATATATATATAAACAATAACCTGTTGTAGAATGCGAATAATTTGTAAATTTAAACTAAAAAAAAAAAGAATGCCATGTGATTTACGTGACACATCATATGAATACGATACGCATTTACAAATAACAATGGATCGAACCGGGGATTCCGGGGTTCTTCTTGAGGTAAAACTATTGCGGAAATCAGGCAAAATGCAGCATAGCAGCGCCACCTGTTGGGAAATTTATACCAAAACGTAGTAAACATCAACTCATATCAAGGACTAACAGAATCTGAAGTTTCAGGAAAATCCGTGCTTGAGATAGAGCCATTGCGGAAAACGTAAAAAATAACTGTTGAGCGATTTGCCCCAAAAACTGATCAGCACCAATTTATATCAGGGACTATCTGAATATAATTTTTTATTAAAACCGTGCATTAGTTCTTGAGATAGAGCTCCCACAAAATTTGTGTCACACACAGACAGACAAGCAGACAGACAGACTCAGAGACAGAAATGTTTATAACATGTTTTTCATGATCTCTGACCCCGAAAACGTGTAAATCCGTCGAAAACCGGAATTCGAAAATTTTCACTAATCCAATACTTTTTCTTGTAAAGATTAAAATTATTAAATTAAAAATTTAATAGATTTTTTTGCGCTAAATATATATTTTATTCGGATTCCTCAGTAACACCAATGAAAAGCATTTTTATATGAATAAGAAAAAAAAAATCGTGCTATAGTCACAGATTATGAAGGACTCTCCAGTGCTTTCAGAATACTTTTAAAAAACTTGATTTTTTATTATCGTAGCAAGAAATCAAACTAAATATTTTTAAAAACGCGTAATACATATCAAAAACAGATATAAACAATTACCGTCTATAGTCAGAAATATAATTCAATTATTTTGTGCTGTCCTGTATATGATCTATAGATATGTATATGTTCTACATAGTATGCTAAAATTTAGATAAAATTATGCTAAAATTTGAGAAAAAGTATAAAACAGATGAAAATTAACGTTCTGCAATTTCAACAAATTGGCAAAAACGTACTTTAATTCTTTTGTACAGCGCTGTATATTATCTACAGAATTTTGTACACGCCATATAATAAGATAAAATTTAATTCAGATTACATAAATATATCCTCCTGATTTTGGAAGGTGGTTTATCTGTGTGCATCCCATGGATATTTGACTTACGTTATCTTTTGAAGAATGATTGTTACATATTAATATGTTTCATACCTTGTCTTTGTATGCATTTCCGATGAAAATAATTCATCAAAATTAATTATGTAACTAAGCAAAATTTTAACTTACTTTAGTTTTTTAAAGACTCGGGTGTAAAACACCGTAAGTAACAAAGTTTAAGTTTCAAGGTATTAATGATTTTGTAAAAATAAAATCTGTAATCAAAACCATTAAGTTTAGTTATTTTAAAGTAGCTCATTTGATAAGAATATAGCTTCAGTTAAGTATGTGTAACGTGTTTTGTTTGACAGATTTTATTTTAATAAAACTAATGTACTTTAATAACAAAAACATGCCACTTATTTAAAATTTATCTTTGATTGTGATGGTTTCTGCTGAATAATGAGTAAAATTTGTACTTTTAAAGGGTTGTCAGAATGCAGTAAAGATGAAAAAAATATCAAATTTTTCAGTTACCAAGTTTTAAATTCGAACACATCATTTTATCTGAGATACGAATTGTTATTTCTGTTTTGATGGACAAGGTATTAGAATATATAGAATTTGATTAACTTTGAAAGAAAAATTCTTATATATTGTTATAAGTTATTTGCAATAAATATGAACTGAATTGACAATGATTATTTTACGCTTGCAACTACTGAAATCACATTAACTAATTTTCATAGTGAAAAATAAATAAAATTACAGTACAATCGGGAACTAAAATACTATAAATGCTACATAGTCAATAGTAGTTTACTTTTTAGCAAATTATCATCTTCATAATTTTATGTTTTAATTGTAAGTATTGACAAAATTAGATGAAAATTAGGATTGAATAATTTATTGTTATATCAAGCCAATTTTATGTTTCTAAACCATTATCCATTCAATTAATTCGTAAAGAATATGCATTGCTCAAAATTCAGAGAATAACAGAGCATGTAGTCAAACTCATGGCATTTCATTCTCTTTAAAAATGGCATTCTTCCATTGACATCGGTTTAACTTTGAAGTTCTTATGTAAAGATTTCCTTTCTTGAGATACATTTCTAAAGTGCTATTTTTATTGGTTCCATTATTTTTGGAGGAATGTATTTCAAAAATCAAATATTGAAAAATCTCCTTCTTTACTATTTACTTGGTCAATATGGAAGAGCGGCACCAATCGGATTCGAATAGCAGGTTCCGTGAAAATTTAAATCAAAGAAATAAAATATTTTAAAGTATCACTTTCAAATTTAAACTGCAAAAAAAGATAAAATAGAAGCGATTCTAAAGAGATATTTATATTTTATTTCCCAAAATATCAATAGTTTGTGAACAATAATTGAAATTTATTTAAAATAGCTATGTAAAAAGAAATGTTCGTTTAAAATAAATTTTGAAAACTTTTGATTTTATTATATATGATACGAAGCGTGTAATTTTGACCTTTTTCAAAAGTCTTCTGTCTTTAAAGAACGTATAATTTAGATAACTGTAATGAAATATTTTCAGTTATAAATGTGATTATTTAGGAAATATATTCATCATTCACATTAGGGAAAATTGCAGTAAAACATCACACCTTAGAAAAAGGTATAGTAAATCATATGTTATGTATTTGCTTTACTCATTTTTTATGTCTGATAACATAGTTTTGGTTATTAGATTAACCATATCCTAATTAATCCGATTTCAAATCAATACAAAAGATTAATAAAGTTACACAAATGATGATCTATTACCAAATCAATTATCTAAAGGAAAGTGTCGCTCATATACAATGATATTGGAGATAAAATGTACTTTATTCAATCGAAAAGTACCTTTTTTAAAGCGTATTAAAATCATTTGAATTATCAGCTTTATTATCTCTCTACTCTAAAAAGCTCATATTGCTTCCAACTTATTTGAATTATTTTTTTTTATGTTTTGACTTTTCATCTTATATTTAGCTATTGATCTTTTGCATATAAAATATGAAAATAGGAAATTTTATAATAAAATTGACGGTAATCTTATAAGATCAAACAGTTTTATAATTTAAGAATTATTTTAAGTAATAATGAATATTCAAATCCGCTCAGAAATTCGAGGTATATAATTTGTTACTCAGAGAAGCCCATTTTTATCTGACAAACTGGGTTGTAGTTCATCCATTATTAGAAGCACGCTGTTGTCTACAGTAATAATATCTATCATTGTGGAAAAATAAAGCAAAAGGGTCCTGGTATGTAAGTTTTCTCGCAACCCCTGTGGTGAGAAGCTCATTTGCAGTTGACAAACTTTATCACAGTTTATCCATTATTAGAAATATACTGTCTTCTGCATTAATATCATCTTCTTCGATAGCTCTCTTATTAAAGGGGCCTTGGCGTAATAAAGTAAACAGCGAAATAAAATTTGGCAGTAAAAGAAAAAAAAAACGTCCAAAGCACTTTATGAAAATCTTTATTTACATTTTAAAAACAATTATTAAAAAGCAATAAGAGCAATTATTTATGTCAATGCCCTTACAAAGAAGAAGTACCTATTGATTAGTTTTGTTTTATTCATTAAAGTTATTTTATTCTTTTTTTTATATTATGCGTTTTTTTTTTTTTCATTTATTTTTCCGTTTGGCAGTTAGACTATGTGAATGGAGAAATTGATTTCTGCGGGTCCGTTGGGGATAATTGTGAACAAAATTTGCTGTTTTAAACTACTGACTGCCTTAAACAGCACATAATCCATGTAAAGCCGTAGAAAACAGCATAAAGAAACTGTTCTACGCCTAAGCTCCAGTGACAATTAGTTAGCGGTACATTGGAATCTTAATTAAATACCTGAAATTGCCTGTTCACAATTTTTCCAAGTGTTTAAAATTTCCCCAAGAAACTACGCTGTAAATGAAACCTTTTTTTTTTTTTTTTTTTTTTTTTTTTTTTTTTGGATTGAAAAATTTATTTTTTTAATTGGAAATCTTTTAAAATTTAACATAATGTTTTGAAACTTACTGTATTCGGCATCGTAAGACCTCGAATTGGTATGATTTTATAATTTTAAATGAAAATCTACTGAAAACCCAGAGTTAGAAGCTTCACTGCCTTTAGCCGCGCTACTGGACAAGCTACGAACGCTCCTGTCATTATTTATTTATTTATTTATATTTTTAAACGAAAATCCTTCCAGGTGATTTTTATTTTGGGGAACGCACTGCCTTTGACAGCTTTCGCGCACGAATTTGTATGCTTTTGTAATTTTAATGAAAATCTGTCCAAACGGACATAGAATTGGAGCCTCCACTGCCTTCAGGCCCACAAAGCGGGCATGATACGCATTTTCCAATCTGTTTTGAATTCATATTTTTAAACGAAAATATTTCCAAATGAACTTTACGTTACGGGGCCAGCTGTTTTACATCTAAAAAATAAATTCATTCAATACAAACTAAGGGGTTCCCTTTAAAATAATTTCCCATTTTATTTCTGCTATTTACACATATGAAAGTTCCTGAGGAATGCTGAAGTTTCAGCGATATAAAGTTATCCATATGAGGCTTAATACGAAATAACATAATATAGAACCAATTCCATCAGATATAAACTGCTCATAGTTGCCCTATATCACGCAAAGGGACTGGAAATTATGGACATGATTCCGTTTTACAAGATTCTTGAAAGGAATTGGAGATAAATCTTATTGATACTCTGTTAAAAATATATAAGGGAGATTCTCAAAAGGTGGGATCATTCAACGTTAACAATATGTAATTTTTAAAATTTTCAAATTTAAGGCCAATTTTTCTTTAATAGCATAGTATTTTGTCTATAAATATAATATATTAATATTTTTAATAGTATGTCTACAAAATTATACGCAAACATTAAAAGACAGTAACAATTCTGGAAAATTAATTATTAAAGCATTTAATTAGCAGTTGTGTACGTTACAAATTTTGGACATTTTTTCGCACGTACGTTACAGATTTTGGACGTTGCGCTTAGTATTTATAAAATTATAAGGACTAAGAATGTAGTAAATCTGTCCTATAATTGTATGTGTATACATATATATATATGTATAATTAACTTTTTGTTATCCAGTAATAATAATAATAAAATGAAATTCTTTGTCGCGTACGTTACTTTCGGACATAACAAAATACAAAAACATTCTTTATAGAAAAGTCCTTTTATCTTCAAAAAAGCAATAAATCAGCCTGCCATCTCTTAACGAAATTATCAAAAAATCATCCATTTCCTTTATGCATTCGTTGTTTACCATGATAACCACATGGAAAAAAGTTAAAACTCTTTTTCTTGGTGGTACATTGGAGCAGTTAACGTTATGAATGTCC
This sequence comes from Maratus speciosus, assembly GCA_963932465.1. NCBI lineage: Eukaryota > Metazoa > Arthropoda > Arachnida > Araneae > Salticidae > Maratus > Maratus speciosus. The sequence goes on along the minus strand of OZ010791.1, from coordinate 78,207,741 downwards.
GAAATTTGCCTCTTTAGCATAAAATAATAAAATTTTAAGATATTTATACAAAGCTTTTACAATAAATTATGTCATTTTGTGCCTCTGAATAGAATTAAAACTCATTGTAAAAAAAAATAATAATATCGTCAATGATAATTAAAGTTATGTTTGAAAGGCTTGAAGTGATGACGTGTGTTCAGTGCCCACCTTTTGAGAATCGCCCATAACTTAACAATTACTGATTAATAACATTGACATACCTTGATTCTATCTGATTAAAATGAGATTACTCATTGGCGCTAAAAATCCGTTCATCTCTTTCAACTGATAAGGTATTTAATATAAGCTGACAAGGGTGCTAACCCTGAAATAGAAACGGCAGGAAAGCTCTCATTCTGCCAACATGTATATAAATCTTTGATTTTTACTTCACTTTGGTATCAGCAACTATCAATTAAACCCATGAGCTATTTTCATAATAAATTAGTTAATTTATTGCTGCATGCTTAGTCTGTTTTTACATTGCATGGCATTAAATAATGTAATTTATACTTCCATATATGTCTTAATCTTTCGCTTTACACAATAATAATTACTTAAGATTATGCATGTTTGTTTCATTTCAAAAACGATAAATTCCATAGTTTTATAATATTCCTTTTTGTAAACTTGTAAGATTTTTTTATTGTAAATATCGTAATTTTTTTAGTATCATTTTTACTAAAGATTTAATTCGTTACATTTTTCGCATATAGGCATTACTTAATATTTCATTTAATAATTTACTCAAAGATTAGTGAAAATAAAATATATTGGATAATGTATCGGCGGAATATAACACAAAATAAATTTTTCTCAACTACAACTAGACTAAATTCCAACTGACATTATGTCGTAATTATTGCGGTTATATTTAATAGAATTCTCTCAAAACTGAGAATCAGGAGAGTTTCCTTAACCAAGTCATTCCCAATTTATGTCAGCTAGAATGTATTTAATTATATTTAATAGACATTATATTAAACAGTAAATAGAGGTTGAGAATTGAAGGGCAAGAATTCTTCCTATTAATTATCTTAAAAAGATAATATTTAATAATTATTGATACTAAAAGTTAAACGTCATTTATTTTTTGAAGGAATGAGGATATTCATGTTCTTAAAACTTTGAAATCCTACTTTATAAATGAATTTACTATAGAGAAATATTATTTTCAGAAGAAATTTGAGCAAAACGGGTTTTTTGAAAAATAAAATGGATTAACAAAACAACTAAGCGCAGCCTTTGTATATCGCACATGTTTTACAATGAACAGTAAATTTATTAAAATTTAATATTTTATATGTTCCCACTTTTATATGGCTGAAATTTATAAAAATTTCGGCCTCTATTTAAGAAGAAGATAATAAAATTCTCTTTTTGCACAACAGATTCTAACGCAATTGTGATAACTTGAATTTTACAAATTTTGAATGCTTTCTAATACTGGAAACTGAAAGACGAGTTTTTACAGACTTATTGTTTTGTTAATTCATAGATGGATATATGTCCGAAGTATAAGTGGGAAATATATCCTAATAGAAGAAATTCAATGCTTAACACTTTGCATTGAAGTTAGAAAACGTGTAAGAACTCTGTTTGTTTGTATATCTGGGGATCTGATTATTCTATAACTCACGTAAATATACTATGAATGCCATATAATTTTTATATGGTATTAAAATTTAAAATAGAATGTTTGGTATTGAAAATGAATTGTGTAGCATTTATAGGACACAGAAGACACACAAAGACACAAAGAATCACGTTGCATTATGGTGAATTGGGGAAAATTGTTTGCAGTGCGTTTTAGCATTGTCACGATATTTTAAACATGCTGAAATGTCAAATGATAACAAAAGTGCACTAAAACATATTTAAAAAAAAAGATTAAGTGAGTAGCATTTGACGTACATTTACAAGAGACGCAAAAAAGAATTCGTTCGAAAGTATCTTTACTATAATTGCGAAATACGAAAAGTGTGTTTTACGCTACGGCTTGTATGAATCCATATACAGAGCTGCACGAAACAATTTACATACTTTGCCGAATATGCAACAATGTCTGAAAATCTTTTTACTGATTAATGTACAGTATGTATATAAATGATTATAACAAAAAGGGCTAAAGGGGGAAAAGTAAAACGTTGTTCTTCATCGGAAATCAGAAATAACATCTGAAATTTTAAATTCAACCCAGTTATATGTGTTCAATGTCAGCCTATCGAGAAACATGAACGATATCGTGGCTTTATGATAACTCGCCTCTCACATTTTTCTGCATGTCTGGTATGAGAGTTTGAATGGCTGCAGATAGGCATGTTCTAAATTCGTCAACTTCAGTTGGTAGCGGTGCAAAAAACACCTAATCTTTGATGAGGTCCCACAAAAAATAAATCATGATGCGAAAGGTATCTGATGAGTTATCTTATTGCCGCGATATCGTTCGTGTTCCCTGGGGGGCTCTCATTGAACACTTATAACTGTGTTTCATTTAAACTTTCAAATATTATTTTTGATTTCCAGTGAGCAACAAATCTGTACATTTTTTCTTTTTAATAGACCTGTAAAGTTGGGCTCATTTATCTGCATCTTGTTTTTTTTTTTCAATTGCTTAATTAGATATCTTATTTCGTTGTATAAAAAATTAAATTTGTTAATGATACTTAAATTTTCTTATACCTATATTTCAGGCATTATAGTAGCCACCAGTATAGACACTTTTACCACATTAGTTTTACATTAATATATAAAGATTCATGACACTTAATTTTCATTTTAAAAAATCTTTTATCTTTCGTTTTGTACATATTAAAATCGAAAATTATAATTTACATTTCTTTACTTTTCTTAAAAACAAAAACACATTTTTTTTTACTTAAAAAGGACATATATTCCGGTATATCGTTAAAACTATGCTATTTATAAATATATACTGCATTGTCCATATTCTTTGGCACTTCTCTGAAAAAACGTTTTCGTCCATTTCTTGGACTTCATCAGTTTCAATTGGCGGCTTGCAGTTTCACTTTCGACCTTTTATCATCTCTCTCTTTCCACTTTTCCCCCCTTCTCCCTTTTCACTTTCCCTTTCTTTCAGCATTTTTAGCCAACGGGAGTCAACATTTGCATGCGCCATATCGTTGCATACACTTTTTCTTTCGAGGTTAATCTCGATAGCCTCTCTCATTAAGGTGTTGTGGGATTATAATATGCAGCTATTTTTTCTATTTTAATTGATTGAGGTATTATGGGGTTTTTTAAATTTGTTCTTTAGAAGGCTGTTGCTTGATTATTATATTTTATGTCGCGGATATGCTCCTTATACCTTTCGCTTATTTTTCGCTTGGTCATCCCGATGTATGTAATTTCCTTATTTTCTGTATCTGAGGCTTTAATTTTATATACTCCTGCCGTCTGTAATTCATCGCATCTTTCTGCTTTATTTCGTATCGTTTTAAATAGGGAAGGGTTAGGTGTGATTGGGACTATCTTTCCGAGTTTACTAATTTCGCGTTTTATTTTTAGTGCTATTCCGTTCATGTATGGTAGGGGGGGGGGGTGTATAATCTTTTTTATTTTGTCCTGGTTGGATCCAGTTAATTTTTTCTTTCGCTTTTCTGATTAGCTTATCTATTGTTTTTCTTATGTGGCCAGCGTTAAGTCCTATGTTCTCTATAATCCTTAATTCTTCTTTTAATAACTTTTCTGTTGAACATATATACAGTGCTCTATAGATGTAGGTATTTAGGTCTGCAAGTTTATAGTTTATTGGTGTATTTGTGTGCTTGACATTATCGCTAGGTTTGCAGTAGGTTTTCTATAGATTGTTGTTTTTATCTGGTCATTTTCGTATATTATTTGTACGTCAAGGTATGGTAGGGATCGGTTCTTTTCTTCTTCTATTGTAAATTGTATATTGCTATCGTATTTATTTATTTCGTTTAAGAGGTTTTTTAAGTTTACTGTTCTGTTTGTTATGATAAATACATCATCTACATACCTTACCCAAAGGCGTATTTCATTTTTATGATCCTGTATTATTCTTTTTTCCATTACTCGCATTTTCCATTCTGAAACCACATTTGAAATGGGGGACCCCATCGGTACACCCCTCAGCTGTTTATATATCTTATTGTTAAATTTAAAATAACTTTCGTTTAGGATCAGATTTGTTGCACTTTCCAATGTATTTATAATTTCTGGGTCTGTGTAGTGTTTCTGTATAGTCTTGTTTATTTCATCTGTCATTTCGTTAAGGTTAATCGACGGGTATAGGTTTTTTACGTCTAAGCTTATTATATAATCGTCTGGTTGCGGTTCGTATTCTCTTAATATTTGTGTGAATTTTCGTGTTGAATTAACTGATATATCGGAAGGGGGGAGCATTTCTTCATACTGTTTCCGCATATATTTTTCTATGTCATAGGTTGGGCTTAGCTTTTTGTTAACGATCGGTCTCATTTTGTATGGATTCTTGTGGTCTTTCAATTTTCCAAATATAATTGGTGTATTAGGAGTAAAATTCTGTTTTATTGGTTTAGTTCCATTTGGCCATTTACCCCTTTTAATCAATTCTTCTGACTTTTTCGTTAGTTTATTTAGGGGGTCTTTTTTTACTATTTCGGTCCCTAGTTCATCTATTTTGCTCTCCATCATATTAACCCCGTAAGGCATGGTGACGTCACGTCGACGTCGTTGTGACGTCACGCTGTGACATTGTGACCGTCGATGTGACGTCACGTGACGTCGATGTGAAGTCACTGTGACTAGAATGTGAGGTCGTTATGGCCGTTTTAGAGCTCTTTTGTGACGTCACATTGTGACGACTTTGTGAAGTCACGGTGTGACAAATTTGTGAAGAGTGTGTCATTTGTGACTATTTTGGTATTAACTTTGTGACGAATTTGTGACGAATGTGACAATGCTTTAAAGTCACATTGAGATCAATTTGTGAAATATGTGTCATTTTTGACGAAATTGTCTTTAACACTGTGATGATTCTGTGACGACAGCGACACTGCTTTGAAGTCACATTGTGACAATTTTGTGAAAATTGTGTGATTTGTGACAATTTTGTCATTAACGTTGTGACGAATATGTGACTAGCGGCAATGTTGTGAAGTCACACTATGACATACTTGTACAGTTGTAAACACGTATGCATGTCACACATAGTCATAATTATGCATGTTGTAAAATCATTTACATCTATAACGTTAATATACTTCGGCGATACATCGCAATTAAAACTTGGGGGCCGATATAACAAGGGTATACCAAAAGAATTTTATTGAATCAAAATGCAATGCCCCGCAGACTTCAATTTTTGTTGCACCTTTCTTTCCTATTGCAATAAATGAGAATATTGAAGACAACTGAATGATCGATCTATCACATTTTTTTTTCAAAATTAGCTATTTGTTAAAAGCATTAAAATTACCAAAGAAACAATTTGTTTAAATTTTCAAATCTTTATCAAGATAAAATTTGTGTTGAAAATATAATATTTTATAATATATACAGTACTTTTATATTCTTTAAACTATAGAAAATACTGAATGAAATTAATTTATTTCATTTAATACGCATTATAAACTCGAAGTCACTGGTGAGGTTGAATTTTTTTCGATTACACAACATTTATAATAAAAAAAATGAAAGATAAAAAGAAATACCGATATTAAGTAATTAAATTTTATATGTTTTATGATATTGATTACCATAATATATATATATATATATGATTGTAATTCAAACAAGTTGGGGCTGAGAAAATAGGAAACTTCTTTGTTATTATAGAGGCCCCTATAAATTTGATTATGCAAAAATTGCAGTAACGACATTGCTAAGATCATTGTGAAGTTTATACATGCGTTATATACATATATATATATATATATATATATATATATGCACTCGAAACGTTCATCATGTGCCATATAGTCATTATATATGTATTCTTTACGTCTTTTATGCCCATACATGCATTACAAAATTTCCGAAGTACATTTTAGCAATAACTATTTGAAACTACTCAAATGAAAAATACAGCTTTGGTATAGAAAATTAACTGAGTATCATCAGTATCATTATGTTGAGAATTCTAAGAACAATTTCGGCAATAATCGCTATGTTGGAAGATAGCAGCAATAAATAAAATCGTATTTTTATGCTCGCTGTAAAAGTAAATAAAACTTTTAGGTATGCATAGAACGGTGATACAAATGGTTAATTTATTTTACATCAGGGTTTGCTTGGAGTAAAATCCATATATAAAACAACTTTTTGATTATTAAAAAATAACTTTAATAATTGATTGCCAAAATTACATTTTTATTTATGAAATTATATATTATAAAAATAACTCTTACTATCTAGGATTTTTTAAAACAGCAATAAGATAAAACACAGCACCGCAGCTACTCTATTTTGCATCTAATGTGAAAGTTTTTATGTTTTGCCAAAGATCTATCTGGCTGGATATATTTTGCCATGACATCTATAACTCTGATAGTGTCATAAATAGTACAAACAGATTAGAATCTACAACGAAATTTTTAGAATAAAGTCTGGTGAAAGTTTTATAAATACAGTAGAACGCCGATTATTGGAACTCCAATTAACCGAACTTCCTATTATCCGAACAGCATATTTCTCTCAAAGAATTCTTTTTAACCGAATTTTCAATTATCCAAATATTTGTTTCTCTAAAAAAGAAAAAAAAACACCCAACTTCCAATTTATTTTTTGCTTAAATTATAATCTCTGAAGTTTAGAAAATGATAAAAGAAAAAAAAAATTAAATAATAAGTAAACAAAAAACAATTTTAAAAAAATAAAACAATTTTTAAGCACTCCAGTACTAACTGGTGCTGTCAGTCCTAAACCTAGATAAAGTGTGAAGGTTTTAGAATAGTCAGGAACATCCCTTAAACTGTCTGCCCATTTATCCGAACTTTTGTTTATCCGAACTAGGGTCGGTCCCGACTTGTTCGGACAATCGGCGTTCTACTGTATATATTTTATTAGAATTACAAATAATCATATTTATTTTTATATGACACAATAAAACAAAATAATGAACTCAGTATCAAATGATTAACTACTTTTTAATGTAAATAAAGTATAAAAATTGAGCCCATAAACACAAAATAGAGCCACACATAGGTTCATTATTATTATTAATATTTTATTTACAAGATTATGGTAATTATAAATAAGAAATCCATTTTAATCACGCTGTTTATAAAGAGTGTATAATATCGATACTTTGAAATTTATCTCGATAAAACCATTCAGGAGATAAATGATAAAATTATCCAGAAAAAAAAGTAAATAATAAAAGATGATTATTACATTTTTGATTCATACCGTTCAAGTATTTGCGTTATTTTTAAAGTAAAATCATATTTAAACACTTAATGATTGCGTAACTTCTATATTTTCATTTGCCAACAGACTTCTAGTTCACTTTGAAAACATTTCAGTAAGAATGTTTAACAACTGAAAAGCTTTCACCCGCTATGACTATTTCTTTATAGATTTTAAAACATTTCTCAGGTTGAATAATACATTAAATAATAATTTTTTTTCTTAACATTACATATCTACGATCTCTTTTAATAGTATACGTTTCCGCTGTGTCTTATTTTTTATAAATTCCTCTTCTGAGCAGATGCAATTTTTTTTAAATAAAAACATGCAATTCAAATTGTTTAAGACCATCACTTAATACAAAATTAAAAAATTATGTTTGCCAATAATTTTATTCCATAAAAAGACTTTTTTTTAAAATAACTTAATTATCTTTAAATGTTTATTAATTATATTAATGACTGATTATAATACTTATCCATATACTTTCATATTTAGGACACTATGTGGTTTTAACCAAATATTTAAATAAGAATATAAACCAGATTAAAATGCAATTTAAATCACTAATTTTAATAATCTGATCAAAGCTGTTGAAAAGGAAGTTAGATATTTTAACAAAATAAAAAATAAATGTAATGAAATATTTGTGTTCTATAACATATTTATTAGAAGATAACTAAAATCACTGCAATTAAAAAAAAAAAAGCAAACAGGGAAAATAATATTTTAGATATTTAAACAAAATAAAAATAAATGTAGTGAAATATTTATGTTCTACAGCATGTTTATGAGAAGCTAACTAAAATTGTTGCGGTTAAAAGAAAGCAAACAGGGAAAATAATATTTTTACTTACCTAATTTCATTGACGTTGTACGTGATACTTTGATTTTGGGGAACCAATTAAATCCGATAATAAGTACCATAGCAATGACTTGAATCATCTTCAACAAGTCAAAGCTACCGTAATTTTCTCGGGTTTATATTTTGTTAGCTGAACTAACTTGGATCCTGAGAACGTTCTTGTTTCACTTTTTAAATCCGTGTCAACACGTCTATGCTGTCCAGTGTCCACATAACTTCCCGCGTTTATTCTAAAAAGCTTCACTGTTACTTTTATCCGTTATTCTGCGGTGAGTCGTAACAACTGAAATAGTGCAGATGCAGACGATTTTTAAGTTTCGAAGTTCGAAGCAGATGTTTTTTCGGTTTTATTTGTTTTTCTATACAACAGTTTCGGAAGGAAATTAAATGCGTAATAATTTTATCAAATTGCCTCTAATTCAATTTCCTGTTTGGAAATGTTTTATTGTATTTCACCTTTTATTTTTATCAGTTTTATTGAATTGTAAAGTTTCATTTACGTAAATTATAATAATAATATTATCCATAATTAGAGTTTACTAGATAAAATATTGCTTAATTTTTCAAAATGTGTATAAATTAATTTAATGGTAATAATGATGACCCCCTCCTTTTTTTAAAAGTAAAATTTATATCACAGGTAATATATACAAAATATCTTCTTAAAAAATAAACAAGATTATCGAGAAGAGATGAGTTTTTCTTTGCCAATCTGTCATTATCTTAATATTAATTTTCTGTCGAATAAAACATCTTGTAAAATAATTTTTAAAGATATATTTTGAAAACAAGAAATAAAATATGAATAATTAATTATGTCATGGGCTTTGCCTAAATTTTGTACATTAATTTTATATTCGGAAAATGTCAATTTTATTTTAAACGTCTGAAAGAAGTAGATTTTAAAAAAAAGTTACTTAAAATAGTGAAACACTAAGAGGGAAAAAAAATGACTTGAATGCAAATTATAAAGCAAGAAATGCATATATGACTAAACTTTGAAGACGCTTTCTGCGTGCTCATTAAAAGCTGCAGACTTAACTGTAATAGAAAGTTTTTAGTTTGAAACCACAGAAATGTTTCGACTACTCTTTGAGAAACTTCTACTATAACAGATGATCATTTACAAAAATCTTTATAAAAGATAAGTCGGGGTCTGTTTACCTAAACCATTTTTTTAATAATATGAAATTCGCATAATTAGGAAATATTTTTGTGTCGCTGATGAATTAATTACATTTTATGTTATATGAAAATAAAAAGTTTTGGTTAGAGGCACAGAGGCAACTTGGACCACGGTTTAAAAAATTTTTAAATCCGGCAGAAAAATATTTTTTACAGTAAATAACATGATTTCATAATTTTTGTAATTTTTTAAAGTTTTCTAAGAAGTTCACATCTCAGTCACAATGTGACATCACTGAGTGGTGGCATTTTGGTCACAGATGTGACGTGACCACAGTGACTTACAGTGACGTCACAATGACGTCACTGTGACCATGCATGCTATGAGGGACATATTCATTTTTATTCATTATTGCTATTTTTCCTGTTTTATCAGTGTGCAAAAAAGTTAAGTTTTGGTTTTTTTTAAGTTGTTTTATTATTCTAAGGTCGTTACCATTTCCCCCCTCCTTTTCCCCTGCTTTTAAATCTCGTTCTGAGCTAAGTTTCGTAATTTCTTCGCTTCCTCTTCAGGAATAGATTTCAAAACTCTTTCGATTTTGGAGATGGCCTCTTTTAGATTTATTTTTCTCTCTACATTAAATTTAGAGCCTTTCTTTAGGTAAGTGTCTTCTTCTTCGGTCGGTATATTTATGTATGGTATGCTTGTTGTCATTTGGGTTCTATTATGCCTATTATTAATCTTCATTTCCCAATACTTCATTTTCTTTTCAAGTTTCTTTTCATGTTTTAGCTTTTCATATAATCTAATACTGTTTATTTTTTCAAATATCTGTGCCCGTTCTTCTGGTGGTAACTCGTATATTTTTCCTTCTAGATCTTTGATTTCTCTTTTTAATCTTGCGATTTTTGCATATCTTCGTTTGATTACTTTATTCAGGATCCGTTTTTCGAAGAACCGTATTTCTCTCTTGAACTCCGTCCATAGGAATTTATTTCTAATTTTTAGGAAGTTTGGCGTTATACCTTTTCGTTTACATTGCTTTAGAAAGATGTTATGCCGTATTTCTCTGTCGTTTATCAAGTAAGCTTTTTTCAACTGCGTAGATGCCATTGTCCTTGATACTCGGTACCAGTTCCAATATTTAGCCAGTGTTTTTCGACAGTAATTTCTGTCTCATTTAATGCCCATATTACACTTAAATTTTCTTATACCTATATTTCAGGCATTATAGTAGCCACCAGTATAGACACTTTTAACACATTAGTTTTACATTAATATATAAAGATTCATGACACTTAATTTTCATTTTAAAAAATCTTTTATCTTTCGTTTTGTACATATTAAAATCGAAAATTATAATTTACATTTCTTTACTTTTCTTAAAAACAAAAACACATATTTTTTTTTTACTTAAAAAGGACATATATTCCGGTATATCGTTAAAACTATGCTATTTATAAATATATCCTGCATTGTCCATATTATTTGGCACTTCTCTGAAAAAAACGTTTTCGTCCACTTCTTGGACTTCATCAGTTTCAATTGGCGGCTCGCAGTTTCACTTTCGACCTTTTATCATCTCTCTCTTTCCACTTTTCTCCCTTCTCCCTTTTCACTTTCCCCTTCTTTCCAGCATTTTTAGCCAACGGGAGTCAACATTTGCATGCGCCATTGTTAATATATCGGCATTGTAAATATATCGGCATACAAGAAATGAAGTTAATAATAGGCATAATAGAACCCAAATGACAACAAGCATACCATACATAAATATATCGGCATACAAACCGACCGAAGAAGAAGACACTTGCCTAAAGAAAGGCCCTAAATTTAATGTAGAGAGAAAAATAAATCTAAAAGAGGCCATCCTCAAAATCGAAAGAGTTTTGAAATCTATTCCTGAAGAGGAAGCGAAGAAATTACAAAACTTAGCTCAGAACGAGATTGAAATGCAGGGGAAAAGGAGGGGGGAAAATGGTAACGACCTTAGAATAATAAAACAACTTAAAGAAAACCAAAACTTAACTTTTTTGCACACTGATAAAACAGGAAAAATAGCAATAATGAATAAAAATGAATATGTTAATATGATTGAGAGCACAATAGATGAACTAGGGACCGAAATAGTAAAAAAAGACCCCCTAAATAAACTAACGAAAAAGTCAGAAGTATTTATTAAAAGGGGTAAATGGCCAAATGGAACTAAACCAATAAAACAGAATTTTACTCCTAATACACCAATTATATTTGGAAAATTGAAAGACCACAAGAATCCATACAAAATGAGACCGATCGTTAACAAAAAGCTAAGCCCAACCTATGACATAGAAAAATATATGCAGAAACAGTATGAAGAATGGCGCATGCAAATGTTGACTCCCGTTGGCTAAAAATGCTGAAAGAAGGGGAAAGTGAAAAGGGAGAAGGGGGAAAATTGGAAAGAGAGAGATGATAAAAGGTCGAAAGTGAAACTGCGAGCTGTCAATTGAAACTGATGAAGTCCAAGAAATGGACGAAAACGTTTTTTTCAGAGAAGTGCCAAAGAATATGGACAATGCAGTATATATTTATAAATAGCATAGTTTTAACGATATACCGGAATATATGTCCTTTTTAAGTAAAAAAAAATGTGTTTTTGTTTTTAAGAAAAGTAAAGGAACGTAAATTATAATTTTCGATTTTAATATGTACAAAACGAAACATAAAAGATTTTTTAAAATCAAAATTAAGTGTCATGAATCTTTATATATTAATGTAAAACTAATGTGGTAAAAGTGTCTATACTGGTGGCTACTATAATACCTGAAATATAGGTATAAGAACATTTAAGTGTAACATGGGCATTAAATGAAACAGAAATTACTGTCGAAAAACACTGGCTAAATATTGTTAATGATATTATGTTAGTGTTGGAAACTGTTTCATAATCTATGCCAGGTGCATGATTTTTGATTTCTGTTTTATTATTAAACTTATGGAACAATATATGAAATATAATAAACAGAAAAAATAAGAACTTTTCTTTTACAAATTTTGAGAGAATACTTGAGAAAATTTTAATCACCCGCTCTTTTACATATGTTATTTTTCAGATTAATCTTGAAACAATGTAGGAAATAAAAGAAGATATGAAGGTTTGGAGTTCAACATTTCGGTTTAAATTGCAACTAGAAACAGTGCTATACAAATTTTTAATTGTTTAGTTAACGCATATTATATTCCTCATTTATTTATTTTTAATTTTACATAACGTTTTAAAAAACATTCAAAATGTACGTAAACGTTTGGGAGAAAATGTGATTAATTCAATATTCTGCTCTGTTTCGGAAATCCATTTTCTACCACATTATGTAAAGGCATTACTCAAAGCGGATTTCTTAGAAAAGCCATTATCGAAAATGTTTCAGGTTTTGAAATATTTGTGTCTGTATATCTTTAGGGTTGTGTTTTAGAAAGAAAACATAACATTGTTACACCTGTTCCTAAAAAAATACGGACTTTTCTTCTACAGATTATGTTGTACATTTTACAAATTAAATAATGTTAAAAAATCTTTATTGATATCTTGTAAATAATTGTGAATATTTAAAAACATTAACCTCTCCAGTTCCGTAATTAAAATAATAATACAAATGCTTATTCATTTGTTTTTTTCTAAACAAAATGACATCGTAAATGACAGAAAAATATTTTTTTTTAAATTGATCCTTTAGGCGCTTAGTAATTTATGTTAAAAGAATATGGATCTAAAATTACAAATCCCTTAAAAACATCAACTTAATAACCATTAACGTAAATCAACGCAATCACAAATTTAAGAGCTTTAAACATGTGAATAAGCTACAAATCCTCAAAATTTGTTATTGAAACAGATTCAAGTTAAATACTTATGAAAATTTCACACTTTTTTGGTCATGCTGTCTTTTGGGTATTTTTAGGTATTTTGCAAACTCAGATGAAAATAACATTTATTTTTGTGGGAATCAGCTTAGATGCTGTCATTTATTCGTTTGCTTTGGACGCAGAAATCATTCAGCTATTAAGAAGTGATGTGAAAATGTAAAAAAAAATCAGACATTTTAATTTTTATAAGGAAAAGAACCGAGTTCCCCGTATGGGGACCCAGGGACTGAAGAGGTTAAAGTTAAACGCATTTTCTGATTTATCTTTTTTTTTAAATTAAAACACGTTTTCATTCAAACCGAAAACTCTCATCTTCAACGTAACATGTCCGGCGGGATGATAACATTAATGTCCTTAGAGATTTCGGTCCCTTTCCATTTGCGCCCCCCGCCCCCCTAGAACTCGAACTCTAATTTCTTTAGGCGCGCCAAACGTTGTGCGGTTCAACATCATGAAGAGTCGTCGTTATCAGAGTTCATTGTCATTTTTTATCAACCAGCCTAAAATTTAAAGAATCTTAATATAATTGTCCGACAAATTTAAACATCCTTTTAACTTTTTATGAAATGGTTACAGCCCACTTAAATTTTCTGTGCTTGAATAATGTGACTTTGTTTGTTATATTAAGCAAAACTCTAAAATTTAGAATAGAGCAAACAACTCGTATCCAAATTGTGGCAGGCCACCCAAATTTTGCATGGTAAACGTAATCGTTTTATAAGGTTAGAGGGCTCTGTCGATTTTTGGTAGAAGCCACGCATATTTTGGAGTAATATAAATATAAGGCACTGGCAGCTTAAAATACTTATAACACGAGCTGTAATTATCGTAAAATACCAGTATTTTGTGTGGCATGCGTAATATTTATAAAGAGGGGACAATGTCACATTTTCGGAGCGAAAGGGATCCAAATTGTAGCAGCCCACAAAAAATTTGATATGTTGAACTTAATCGCTTTTTTTGTGGGGGGACAGTAATTTCTTATCGACCCCCCCCCCCATATTTCAGTGTAGGATAAATGCAATTTGCTGAAAATGTAGTACACTTATCACTCGAGCTGTAACTGTCTTATTACATGTACGGTAAGTATGGTAAACGTTGTGTACAGTAAATGTAATCGTTTCAACGGAAAGTTTGTGTGTGTGTGTGTGCGGGGGGGGGGGTGCTCTGTTAATTTTAGAGTATCACAAATATAAGGTTATGAAAAATTTTATCTCTAATAATTCAAGGTATACTTGTCGTAGAACACTCATATTTTGTACGGTATATTTTATTAAAAATTATCCGCTTTTTAAACTTTTTCCAGTTTTTAAGGTAAGAAATATTTAAAAAAGGGTTTCGAGAATGCATCACGTGAAGGTAGTCAGCACTGCAATGGTTTTATTTTTATTTGTCTAACTACAAAATTGAATTTATTTATAAATATATGAATAAGAATAAAACATATTTATATAAGTAAAAGTGACATTTTGAAATTATTACATATACCGTAAACCTTTGGTCCTTGCGGGATTATTTTGGTCCATACCATAAAAAAAGTTTTTATTATTTGTATTGAACAACAATACAAGGTAATTTGGAGTTTTTGCCCTAGAAAAATATTTTATACACTACTTTAGGGTATTTGAATAGTTTGGGGGTAATTTAATTTTTTCAGTGGCAACACTGGATGTGTTTGTAAACAACTGTTTTCGTGTGTAAATTTTAACTCTCCATACTTTCTATAGTAAAACAATATGGTTAAGAGCTACAAGTAAGTTAAGTGTTACAATATTGCCTTTAGTAACTTGTAACCCGTGTGTGATCCTAGTTTTTTCTTTAACTTTTTATTTTGACAGGAAATGTTTATGTTTTCATAAAGCTAACATGAAAACTAGTATTTCGGGTCTACTTTGTGCCAGGCCTTTTTGGTCCGAAAATAGCCACAATTATTTGGAAATGTCTCTTATACAACCAAATCTTTTAAAACATGCTTTAAGTAAAATTTTTTTTCAAATGTTACTGTAGCAAAATGTTAAATTAATTGTTTTTGTTCCAGTTGTTGAATATAACATGACTAAAACTGTTTATCGTTCCTTTAATATTAACAATTGGTTTATTGTGTTTATATGTAAAAAAAAAAAATCATTTGTTTATCGAGTTTGCAGTGATAATTTATTAGGAAATGCTATTACAAGGGGGTTTCAATAAAAATATATTCATTTACATATGAAATGTATCCATTTTATATGAAATTAAGTGAATGGACCAAAGAAGCCCCCAGCAGGGTCTACTTTGTTCCAAAACTTTAAACATAGTTTAAAAAATAAAAAATTACTATTTAAAACCATACAGTTTGCTTCATTGTTTCATGTTAATTGTTTACAACTCCATTTCGATGTTGAAAAATCACATATAATAGTTTTTAATAATGGAAATGCGAGCGAACCAGGAAAAAGTGGCCCAAAGTTTGACGGTAATACAGAAAAAATGCAATTATATTCTAAGTATTCCTTCATTTCTCGATTACATCTGTCATTCAGAATATATGTTAGGAATTTTAAAATTCTTTCATCAGTTTAAATGTATATTTAGTCTTTAATTTTCTTTTACGGTTGCTCTCCGTTCACAAACTATTCGTACATTTTTTCATGGCCGTTCTGAAATTTTTTATACCTTCAATAAATCTCCATTTTGTTGGATTATCCACGCAGAATTCATTTTGAATCCTTCGTCAAGTAGCTACTGCATTATTTTCATGCTCCATTTAATGTTTGGACTTAAACTTTCCACATTTCAGGTTGAAATAATAGCGTCTTTCGTAAGCCATTGGATTTGGATCTGAGTTATAAGTGTTTGTGGTTATGAGCTCTTATATTCATGCTATACTAAAATTTAGGCGGGGTTTATTAATAAGACGTACAATGTACCACCTTTATAAAGATTAAATTTTACATACAATATATAAGTGTTCAATAATAATTACAGCTTGAGTTATAAATTTTTTAAGTTGTTAGCACCTTATATTTATGATACAGTAAAATATGGTGAATTTTACAAAAGAATGACAGTGACTCTCCACTTCAAAACGATTAAGTTTATCATAAGACAAATGTATGGGGGGGGGGGGGGTCCTGCTGATTTGGATGAGAGTTATATGTGTTTGTGGTTATCGGGTCCTTATATTCATGCTAGACTAAAATTTAGGTGGTTTTGGTGAAGAAAAAAATCGACAACGTCAACTGTAAAATTATATCACGATGCTCATGCGCACGAAATTTCAGCACGGTGACAATTTTATCACGAATTTTAACAACTGAATCGGTGTATGATATTTTGAAGCAAAATGATGCAATTATAGTTATAATTCTGTGTTATATATATAACAAGAAAAGATATTGATACTACATATCGCTCACCCGCAAGAAAAGTGACACATCTCGCATGTGTTTTATTCCATAAATAGGTGTGTCGTAGGATCGTCTTGCTATAGGCAAATTATTATTCTTGTCGTTATACGGATAACCTCTATATTACAATATGTGTCACTTTTCCATTATGGGAAATGCGCAGTGATGAAACCAGAAAAATGACATCTCAAAAAAAGTTTTTTATAAGCACTGTAAAATATATATATATATATATATATATATATATCTGTAATTCTACAGAAATCTGTGTGCTTACTAAAATTTTATCGCTACACTGTAGGAAAAAGATGTAAATGTACAAAATTATTTTTTGTTAAAACTAAAAATCTGGAGCTTTGCAAAAGAATGAAGTAAAATTACAGTAATCTTACTAAACTTTTAGCTGTAACCCGGGTTGCAGTTACGTAAAAAGTTAAAGGTATCTCAGTTTTCTAAAAAATTTTGAGTAACCTTACAGATTCTTTGATTTACTGTGCAAAAGTGTATCTGTTACATGAATTTTTGTTGCTGCCGTTAGATAAAAAGTTCTAGGAATCCCAGTTTCCTAGAAAAATTTTAGTAACTTTACAGATTATTTTTTACAGTATGCTCGAGCAATTTATAGAACTCTTTATTGCCATAAGAATAAAAATACGAAAATTTCCTTATTTGGCAAAGTATCGCTCCGTTTGTGATTAATACATTGTCTGTTGATTAATAGTTAGGCCATAGATTAATAGTTTACAATTTGTCAGGTAAGTAGTGATGTTGTCGAATATCATTTTTCGAATGAATATGAGGGTCAATGCGAAGCAAATAAAATATATACGTAATTGTGGATGTATTTACAAGACATTCCTTCCCGTATTGAGAGGTAAAAATGTGAAATTAACTTTTTACTATGATAACTGTGACGGACAAAATCAAAATAAATGAATTATTTCGTTATTCATGTCCTTGATCTGTGGACACACGTAAAATGAAGGCGATGCTGTCCATTCAGTAATAAAGAAACAAACAAACAAAAAAAGGGCAAATTTACATCCCACAACAGTACGTGACATTGATGACAAAGTCAAAATGACCATTTCCAGAGAAAAGATATTTTCCAGTGAATGAGTTGGTTCATTCTGATTTTTTAGGTTTAAAACGATTGAGTGGAAAAAGGGGGTGCGCTTAAAAATTAGTTGGAATATGATGAAGGTAATGTTCTTAAGTTTTCCAGAATTTTAAGATTCGATAAATAAACAACTTTTTCATTTAACGTAAAATATTTTGATGACCATGGCGATTTTTCTGAGTTTTAAATTAATGCTAGAGGTAAAAGAGAGCATTTACCTTTGCATAAAGCGTATTCGAAACCCTTTCATTTGAGTAAACGGAGGAAACAAAATTGCTTGCCCTTTAGGTGCTTCAAACCATACCCCTCAAAGTTATGTCCCTTTTTTGAAACATTAGAACATTCATAATAAAGATATAGGACTGTGTAACATCCAAACAGAACTTTTAAAAATAAAATTCCAGTTTGAGAAAGTCCTATAAAATGCTGCAATATTTACTTTTATAAGAATAACAAATTTAAAAAAAGAAAAGATAAAACCACTTATCTAGTTTTAGGTAGCTTTCATTACAAAAAGCTACCTATTGCAGCCGTTCGGAGGAAAGCGATTTCAAAAAATTTTAGTATATTTTCATCGATCATGACCCCCAGACCCCGAAACCACCCTCCGTTCAAAAGTTGATATATATATATATATATATATATATATATATATATATATATATATATATATATATCCATATATATATATATATATATCTCACCTTTGTCATACTGTAACTCTCGAATTTATGAACCGATTTGGATGTAATTCGGTATGTACATAGTACATAAAAATGTCTCGACCGAGTTCGTTGGCCAGCTTCATCCGCCATTTTGTTTCAAAATGGCGGCCATTTAAAATTTTTTTTTAAATTTTAAATTTGAAATGTGGTACCAAAGAATTGATGTATTTGACCTTTATACAAAGATTCCGGAGCAGTTTTTGTTTCGTCTATATCTTAAAAAATGGCTGAGTTATAGCATTTTGAATTTCTAGCGTGGCTGACATTTTGAAACGTCCTGAATTTTGTCACGCGATAAAAGGCGTATTTATGAACCGATTTGGATGTAACTTCGTTTGTACATAGTGTATACCAATGTCTCGACGAGTTCATTGGCTAGCTTCATCCGCCATCTTGTTTAAAAATGGCAGCCATTTAAATTTTTAAGAAAAATTTAAAATTGAAATGTGGTACCAAAAAATTGAAAATTGAAAAATATTTTTTTCTTATGTATTTGATCTTGATACAAAAATTCGGGAGCAGTTTTTGTTTCTTCTACATCTTAAAAAATAAATGAGTTATAGCATTTTGAATGTCTAGCGTGGCTGACATTTTGAAACGTCCTGATATTTGTCACGTGATAACAGGCGTATTTATGAACCGATTTGAATGTACCTTGGTGTGTACATAGTACATACAAATATCTCAACCGAGTTCGTTGGCCAGCTTCATCCGCCATCTTGTTTCAAAATGGCGGCCATTTAAAAAAATTTTAAAAATTTAAAATTTAAAATGAGATACCAAAAAATTGGAAAATGAAAAAGATTTTTTTCGTATGTGTTTGACCTTAATACAAAGATTCCGAAACAGTTTTTGTTTCGTCTATATCTAAAAAAATGGCTGACTTATAGCATTTTGAATTTCTATTGTGGCTGACATTTTAAAACGACCTGGTTTTGTCACGCGATAACAAGCATATTTATGAACCGATTTGGATGTTACTTGGTCTGTACATAGTACATACCAATGTCTCGACCGAGTTCGTTGGCCAGCTTCATTAGCCATCTGGTTTCAAAAGGGTTGCCATTTAAAAAAATTAAATTTAAAATTTAAAATGAGGTATTAAAAAATTGGAAAATGAAAAAGATTTTTTTATGTGATTGGCCTTGATACAAAGATTCCGGAGCAGATTTTGTTTCTGAAAATTTGTTCTTTTGTTTACATCTTAAAAAAATGGTTGAATTATAGCACTTTGAATTTCTAGTATGGCTAACATTTTGAAACGATCTTGTATTTGTCACGCGATAACACACGTATTCGCCTATTTCCATGTAAGAAGGCATGTGGATAGTATACATCAACATCTCAGCCAAATATAAGTTACTTTAAATAAAAGCAGCTTGGATAAAGCTGACTAATTTCGCGAAATTCTCATTCATAATGATTTAATATTGATAAAAATTAGTATTGAATCTCCCATATTCGGTTTCCACTAAATTGAGCTTCGTGTGTTTGAATAATATAAGTTGGCTTTTTTAAAATAAGGAATTTGAAAGCTACCTCTTCCTCCCGGCACTGGCCGGAAGGACTTTTTCATTTCAAATTATTTATTTAAAAAAAAAAAAGTCTGTCATTTTTCTGATTTAAATATTTTTTTTTCTTTTTCAAAAGCTTGACGAAGCTTCAAAACGATCGTGGTAATCTGTTCATACTTTCGGAGAAAATAACTCTAAAAACTGAAAAAAACATATTTGTTTTTTTTTAATTATTGCTAAACAACAACCAATAATTATTGTATATTTTGCTCTCCTAAGTAAGTTTCCTTTTTATAATAATGTAGTTTAGAAATATATAGAAATGTTTTGACCTAATAAATAATTATTACTATTGAAGCATGAAAAATAACTTACGTACTTCTTCTATTTTTCAATTGTTATAGAAAATATTGTAATGACGTAATTACGTCTATGTAATTTATGAATTTTATAATCAGTTCTTGTATACTTATATTGTATATATATTTTGCAGTAACTAATTTTTTGTTTCGCTGAAATGCAAATGTAAGATTATAGTTGAATAATAATTATAAAAAAGTTTTGAAATATGCTTTTTCTTTCAATTTCCTAGAAACCTTGTTATGACTCTGTGGTTCATTGTTATGTTGATGCAAACTAATATTTTTAATAATTAATAATAATATATTAAAATTAAAACATTCTGATTTGAAACAAGATCGAAAACTCATGCGTCCAGCAGAGATTATGTATCACTTTCAAACACAATCAGTATACTGTAACAAAACTTCACAGTTTATTACGGTGAAATGTCGTGTATAAATAAGCAATTTGACTCAATCGCATAAAAACTCATATCGCATTTGAAAGCCCAATTTCTACTATTACAATGAAGATGAAAAAATATCTTTTTTTTTTGTGCAGCCTGTATATGATCTATGGCTTTGTATGTATACTACATAGTATGCTAAAATTTAGTTCAGTGAAACTCATAGCACAGTAAAAAATTTCCATTCAATCATTTCTGTGAATAAACGGAAATGTACTTGAGAACTTTTGGGTAGCCCTGTATATGATCTATACAATTTATACAAACCAAGTAATATTTAAATAAATAGTTCAATGTAAAAACAATTACCACAACTGCAAACGCACTTCCAGCAATTATTGTTCAAAGATCCCAATAGTTAAATTTCTTCTTCAGCCAAATTCTTTTGAGTGTCCCTGTAAATGAACGATATAATTTATGCACACCATAGTTTACAGTCAATGCCGTAGTACACCTCATGATATATATAAATTTTAGTGTGTTTAAAATAGTATGATGTCATTAAAATACACCACAAACGATTTTTTCCCATACACCGTAATATAACTGAATTCTTTTGAATGTCTCTGTATTCATTTACAATAGAAATTATGCCATAGTGATACCCAATAAAATCTAAGATTTTCATGGCAATCTGACTATATTTGCGCGAGTTAAAGCACAGACGGACATACAGTCAGTCAGACAGGCAGGCAGGGAGGCAGGCAGGCAGACAGGCAGACAGACAGACAGATAGACAAACCGAATTCGTAAACACTTTCAGCTTTGGTGAAAAGTGTTAAAAATCTGCAATTTTGCACGTACAATTTTGAAAGACGGCTGGAATTTACAAATTGTGCAACAAGAAAAGCGTCACAACTCAACAAGGGGTTGCATCTATTAAGGTGGGGGTCAAAAATTTAGTAAATTCACCCTATCTTTTTTATGTCTTGATTCTTAAAGGTTTTACGCATTTTTTGTATCCTTTTACAACTGCATGCAAAGTTAGTTACTATCGTTTTATGTTACATTAAAAAAATGCGAAACTTCCATTTGCCTCTCCTGTAAAATTTACTTTTGTCGAGATGTGTCATTTTTCTTGCCGGTGAACGATATGTTATCCAAAGTATTAGTTGCCCAGTGCCATTTTCTGCCATATAATGCATTGCACACTTCATATATTTCAATAACATTACAGATTTCTTAAAAAAAATTCTTTGTGTACCAACAAATGATGCACCTATTAAACATTTAAAAATTTATCTCCTTTTATTTTTCTTTCATTCAACTACGGAATTTTTTGCATTTGTTAATACTACCTGACTACCCTGTATTCCCCATGCTTGTTCTACAAAAAAATATGTATTGAAATTATGTAAATATAAAAATTATTAATCATCAATGACATAATTTCTTAATAAACAAATAATAATAAATTAAGGATAATGCTAGAGGAAAGCGTGTTACACAAAATATTGATAAAATCATAAAATTTTCAACTTTAAGCATTATTTTTACCCGACTGCTATGAGAAAGTAAGTTAATGTTTTAACCTTATACAATACAAACTAACACTTTAATAATGATAATAAGAATGTACATAGTCGTGGAAAAAAAAAAGTAAACACCCCCTACTAACTCCTCAACAAATTATCGTAGAAGAAAGTTACTGATACCGAACGATTGGAAATAAAGTCTTCTTTTAAATGATGTATATAAAATTTGTTTAGGGGATCATCTACATATTAAAACGAACCATAACTTTGTTTTTTTCAATAGCAGTGCACAATTCTGACAGCATAAATGAACTCCACAACTTTCAATTAGTCTAAAAACAATTTTTTATGCAATCCGTAAGATAAGTTTCCAAGAAATTAATTACTTTGAAACGAGGGTATTTTAGGGGCTGTATCCGAATTAAAGTTCGGTACTCGATTGTCGACCGAGAGAACCCCTTTCTTGATCAAGGCATCTTAAGCACAACCCAACCAGCCATTGAAGACTGCTAGATCACAAAATAGCATAAGAAATTCCAAAATATCTAGTCACTTCTATCATAGATGGCCCCTTAAACCATCATTTTGCCGTTTTTCGAGCATAATTGGAAAACTACTTAGAAGAAAATTGTGAAATTTTGGATTTCCATAAAGCAGGACTTAATAAATCTAAATCCATCAAAGAAATTGTAGGTCACAATTCATATTTTTTTTCGAATATTAATTTCATATTTCATAATTCCTATCATAAAATTATAGAAATTGCAAATTGAACGTATTTATGTTTGGGTATATTAGTATTATTGCTACACAATAAGTTAGCACATTAGGAATATAAATTCAGGAGACATAAATAAAAATATGAAAATGTAATTTAATATTAGAAGTACTAAATTTTGAATGTTTATAATTCAAAAACTTATTATTCAAATGATTTGAAATTTGGTGTCTAGGCATAGTTTGAACCGAAGATTTGAAGTATCTTGTTAAAATTGGGTATTGACATTGAAAAAAATTAAGTTTGGGTTCGTTTTAATATGTAGATGCCCCCTAAGCAAATTTTATACACATCATTTAAAAGTAGACTTTATTTCCAACCGCTCGGTACCAGTAACTTTCTTCTACGATAATTTGTTAAGGAGTTAGTAGGGGGTGTTTACTTTTTTTTTTTCGACGACTGTACATTGTACAATGTTCTCGTCTGATAAAATAGAAGCATGTGAAAGGATTTAAACAAATATGAACTGCAATAAAAATATTATAATATTCTATGGCAGAAACTAACTACTCACATAGAAAGGGAGTATAATTTTTGAATGCGAGTGTTTCGTCCAATGCTAACGTGTATGCGTAAAAGTGTCATCCATGCTTTATTTTTCTTTCAAATTCTTCTTTTCTTAGTCCGTTATTACCCGACTGCCAAGAAGGGTTATGTGTTTCACACGTATCTGGGTATGTGGATTTCTTTATACCCTCGAAACATCACAACGGCTTGATGGATTTTAATCAATGAGGTCTCTATCGATTCTTCTTAACCGCCCGATGGTTGTAGGATAGGTTTTGTTTTTATAAATTCAAAATGGCGTCCGTAAAATACAAAATGGTGGTAGAGACGAAAAAAAAATTACGCACCATATTGAGTGGCATATCCCTGGATAGGTCTTTCAAAATGAAGATAATGTTACTATTTTACGGTCAGAAGCTCCGCGGCCGTAAAATACAAAATGGCTGTAGCGATAAACAAAAAATTCGCGCCATATTGTGTGGCGTATCATTAGATAAGTCTTTCAAAATGAAGATGATGTTTCATTGACTATTTTACAGTCTGAAGATTTGTTTAAATATTACACAACCTGGAAGTTCTGTAGGTAGGATTTCTAGCATTACTGCAACTCTAACCTTCATAGACATCTATAGGCCTCATCAAAATAGTGTTTATAGATAGAAAGTAGCAATTAAACACAACTTAAAAGTCATTAATACAAATAAGTAAAAAATGGGTAATTAATATAAAAAATAGTTTTATATTGATGAGAAATAATTAGTTCGCTTTTTACGTAGTCGGGTTTTATGATTTTTTAAATTTAATTTTTTCTTGTTTTTCTTAAATTGTCGCAAGTACGGTTCAACCTCCCATAATCTGAGTTTCTCAGCTATTTTATGCAGTTTTATGATAATTAGGTCGTATGGTTCAAACTGAATTTGGGATGTCATTTTACATGGATTTGAAAGTAAAACTGCATTTCAAGGTTTTGGATCTTGGATAGCCATTTAAAACTTGTACGATTCAGCTTCCATGAAGTGATACTGAAATAGCCATTTTTCACCGCGCTAGTTCAATATTTTTTAATAGTTTTTCATTCAAAGGTTTCGTGTGAGTGTAATTTGAAGCTAAATTTTCCCAGCAGCGTAAAAGTCTCCAGTTCTACTGCCAACCTAATTATTTCTTGTGATAATAAACTTTTTCGGTTAAACATAAAATATGCCGCATTCATTACTTGATAAGGCGGATAAACCCGTTACAGGTTATTTTGTTTAACCCTTTGCGACAACAATTCTTGTTTCAAAATTATTTATGTTGATGGAATACACCATTTTAAGCATGTAAAAAATAGGGCATAACTATGAAAAAAATATATTGAATAAAAGATACTTTTTTCAAAACTGCAATAAACAGAAAAAAAATGTATGACTCTTTAAAAACTATATTTATTCCAAAAAACTCAACCTTTAATATTTTTAATAATTTTTATTTACAATTTTACGAAGGGAAATGCTTAAATTTATTTGTATGCTTTAAATGTTTTAGTTTTAATTTATTTGTTAGTTTAAATTTGGCTTTATACAGAATTTTTAGTTTTAATTTTAAATTGTTGCGTTCAATATTTTTACTACAAAAGAAGAAAGAACATATTCAAACTACTCTGTAGAATTAAAATCTTAAAAGTAGCCCAAATTCTTTCACATGCACACTTAAAATCCTTAGCTTGCTTTCAGTTATTTTTTGAAAAAGTTTGTTAAAAACAAACAATCTGAAAACGAAATTCTTCTGCGATTTACAATCAAACCACTTACAGCAGTTTAAACAAAATACTTTAAATGCGAACGTGCATTTCTCTGAAATAAAAAATAATTAGTTTTTTATTTAGATTTTTAAACTGGCTCTAAACAACCAAGTAAAATTTTTCTCAAAATTGTTTCAAAGGTAACATGTTGATTCATAAGCAAGAAACATTCTAAAAGAATTTTTTTGAAAGCACCATCTTTTAAAGTTCGTTTTATGTTAAATTCCTTTTATTTGATTAAATGGAAGTTTCGTGTAGTATACGCATTTTAAAATTTAGATTGCATGTTCCAGTTTTTAAAGTAAATTGCCACAAAAATTACATTATGCGTTTCTGTAAAATAACTTGTTTATCTTTTTTTGAAAAGTAGGTACTTTAGGTTTCAAGCATTTATGTTCTACTGTTATATCTAGGTATAGCAGTAATTACATTGAAAAAAAAATGTATATATATATATATATTTACTAATATTATAAAGTAAAATTTTGTGTTTGTTACAGGTAATGTCTGGAGCTACCGAACCGATTTCAAAAGTAAGCGTATCAAAATGATGGTGTTAGTCCAACTTAGAACATAGGCTGTATTTTATGTCGGTGTCACTACCCTATTAGGGGGTGCAGGAGAAAAATTTTTCTAAAAATGCAATTTTTGTGTTATGGAATGGCCTAGAATAATGAAATTTGCAATGGTAGTTACTTATAAGATAAAAATGATATCTAAGAACATTTTCTAAACAATTCAAAATTTAAAAGGCCTGAGAATGCACAAAAAGCGTTCTAAAAAACGTCTAAATGGTGATTTCTACACAATCTCAGGAAACACCAAAACGATTTAAAAAATAATGCTGTCAAAATGATGGTGACAACCCTTGCTCCAAGATAGGCCATTTTTTATGTCGGCACCAGTACCCAAAGGGGTTGCAGGAGCAAAAAACGTTCTAAATTACGGTTTTTGCGTTACTGAAGGGCCTAGAAATATGAAATTTGACCTATTAGTTATTAGATATAAAGGATTTATAAGAACGGTTCTTAAAAAATTCGAAATTTAAAAGGGGTGAAAATGCGCGAAAGGCGTTCCAAAAAGCGTTCTAAATGGGGTTTCTACACAATCTCAAGAAATACCAAACTGATTTAAAAAATAATGATCTCAAAATGATGGTGACAACCCTTGCTCTAACATAGGCTATGTTTTATGTCGGTTCCACTACCCCAAAAGGGATGCAGGAGCAAAAAACTTTCTAAATTACGGTTCTTGTGTTACTGAAGGGCCTAGAAATGTGAAATTTCAAATATTAGTTACTTATTAAATATACAGGATTTATAAGAACAGTTCTTAAAAAATTCGAAATTAAGAAGGGTTGAAAATGCACAAAAAGTGTTCTAAAAAACGTTCTAAATGGTGGTTTCTACACAATCTCAGGAAATACCAAACCGATTTAAAAAATAATGGTGTCAAAATGATGGTGACGACACTTGCTTCAAGATAGATTATATTTCATGTCGGTGCAGGAGTAAAAAAAAAGTTCTAGAACGCAACTTTTTGCGTTAATAAAGTACCTAGAAATATGAAATTTAAAATATTTGTTTATTATCAGATATAAAGGATTTCTAAGAACAGTTCTTCAAAAATTCGAAATTTAAAAGGTTTGATAATGCGCGAAGAGTGTTCTGAAAAACATTCTAAATGATGATTTCTACTCAATTTTGCGAAGTATCAAATCGATATCAAAGGTAATGGTTGCAAATTGATGGTGACAGACCTTGCTCTAACGTGGCTCTGTTTTATGTTTGTATCACTACCACCTTGGCGTTGCAGGAGAAAAAAGTTTTAAATTGCGGTTTTGTGTTATAGAATGACCTAGAATCATAAAATTTAGAATGGTAGTTACTTATAAGATATCAGTGATCTCTAAGAACATTTGCTAAAAAAAAAGAAAATCGAAATTTAAAACGGATGAAAATGCGCGAAAAGCGTTGTAAAAATATTCTAAATTGCGATTTCTATGCAACCTCAGCAGGTACTGAACCGATTTCAAATATAATGGTGTAAAAATGATGGTGACAGCTCTGGATCCAAGATAGGCTATATTTAATGTCTGTTTCCACTACCCCAGATGAGATGCAGGAACTAAAAATGTTCTAAAAATGCGATTTTTGAATTACGGACGGACCCAGATTCATGAAATTTTGCATGGTATATATTTATTAGATATAAATGATCTCTAAGAGCATTTCTTTAGAAATTTGAAATTAAAAAAGGGTGAAATTGCGCGAAAAGCGTTCTAAAAACGTTGTAAATGCCTATTTGTAAGCAATCTCAGGAAGAATCAAACTGATTTAAAAAGTACTGGTAGGCAAATTGATGCTGACAGCCTCTGCTCTAACGCTATTTCATGTCGGTGTCACTATCACCTGGAGGTTGCAGGAGGATAACAAGTTCTAAATTTCGATTTTTGTGATCGGTAGGGGCTATGAACTTGAAATTAGGCAAGGAACATATTTATTAGATATAAATGATCTTTAAGAACAGTTTCGAAAAAATTGGAAATTTAAAAGGGGTGAAAATACGCAAAAAGCGTTCTAAAAACGTTGTAAAAACGTTCTAAATTGCGATTTCTACTCAGTCTCAGGAAATACCAAACATATTTCAAAAGTAATGGTTGCAAATTGATGGTGACAGTCCCTGCTTCAATATAGGCTATATTTTATTTTGCTGTCGGGGGCTGCAAGAGCAAAACATGCTCTAATTTGCGTTTTTTGCACAACTGAGGGGTCTAACATTGAGAAATATGGCATGGTATTTACTTACAACATGCAACTGCTGTCTAAGGACAGTCTACAGAAAATTCCAAATTTAAATAGATGAAGTGAGCGAAAAGCGTTCTGAAAACGTTCTAAATTACAGTTTTTATGCAATCTTATCAAATACCAAACCGATTTAAAAAATAATGGTGACAAATTGCTGGTGATGGAATCTGCTCAAACATAAGCTATATTTTATGTGCGTGCCACTACCACCAGAGGGTTGCAGGAGCAAAAGACTTTCTAAATTGTGATTTATGTGATACTGAAGAGTCTAGAAACTTTAAATATGGCATGGTAATTACTTATAAAATATAAATACCTTCGAAGGACTATCGAAAATAAATTCGAATTAAAAAGTGGTGAAGCGAAGGGGAGAAGCGAAAGGCGTTCCAAAAGTTCCTAAATTACGATTTCTATGCAATTTCAGGGAATATAAACCGATTATAAAAGTAATAATTGCGAATCAATGGCAATCAATGGCAAGTCTCTGATCCTACACAGGCTATATTTTATGCCGATGATTCTACCACCTGGGGTTCACAGGAACAACAAACGTTATAAAAAAGGCCTTTAAATGCTTTCTAAATTACGTTTCTGTGGACTATTAGGAAATAACAAACCAATTTCAAAATTAATGTTGGCAAATTAATGGTGACAGTTCCTATTTGAACATAGCCCTTTTTGTTGAGAGAGGTGGGTGGACTTGGAATTTGACATGATGGTTAATTTTAAGATGTAAGAAGGTGGTTTCTGAAAAATTCAAAACTTCAAATGAACACTGAAATAATCGTATTAATTAAGCATAAATGCTTCAAAATATTTTCTAAATTTTCATTTATTTAGTTTTATTTCTTTTTATTAATTTAAGTCTAATTTCTGCCTAATGCAGTGTAATAATGAAGTTTAGTCAAACTATGTTTTAAATAGTAATTTTTGAATTATCACTAAAAGTATCATTTCTTTTATTAAAAATTAGACATATAAATATCACTTGCATATTTCAATTATTACGCGAGCAAAGCCGCGGGGTTTGCTAGTATATATATATATATATATATTAGATATATACTTTTTGTATATATTTTTTTTACTATAAAATTAAATTTTTACGTAATAAATGCAAACAAACTGATAGATTTATAATTTTCATTGTAATCATAAAAATTGGGTGATAAAACAAAATAAATCATAAGTAGCATGTCCTTAAGCAAAGGTTTCATAATAACCTTGTGTTTTATTTCGCGCAAATTACTTTCGGTCATCCAAACTGTAATTGCATCCTCGTGACATTTTGGCAAAGTATTCTTCTAGTACGCAGTTTACTGTGTCTATAAAGGAATCCTCTGATATTATACTCATTTTAAAAATCTGCGTATCAAATTAGTTATAGCTGAACATCAGAAGTTAAGTTTTCAGTATAAAAGTTTTTCTTTTAGAATCTTTAAGTTCTTTTATAAGAAAAATAATCTATATGTGCATAAAACGCACCTCTGACACTTCCCAGTAACCTGACAGACATTAACTGACAGACATTAACTGACAGTCATTTTTAGAAATGCCTTTAAATTAATAAAATGGCTGTTTGAAAGAGTTAAAGAACATAAAAGCTAGTTTAAATTCAATAGACAGTCTAAAGCTCTATCTAGATTAGCGTTTAAAGGCAGTATTAAGACAGTTCATTTCGATTATGTAAAAATTATTTCTAGATATTTCGGCCCTATTAAGGCCCTTGTCAGAGAATCTATAGAAATTAGTCTGAGGAAAGGCGAAGTTTGTAATGACAATACCTCATTTCAGGTTTCTAACGTTTAGTTAAATGTTTTCAAACAAATATACTTGTAAGGTTAAATTCAGTCTTCCCTAGCTTTGATAATAATGTTATAGCCTACAAATAGATGGCGCCATATCCGATGCAATATTCTTTTTGATGTTTAATGATATTTTACAGAAATGTTTTCAGTTTGATGTTTGCGACAGTGACTGTGTTGCGCGTAACTTAGCTTCGTAGAGGTCAAGAACCCCCACCCCTGATGATGGCTTATTAGAAAGAGCCTGAAAAGTTGGGTGTATTTATAATGTGTATTTAATGAAGTTTTTATATATTTTGTACGCTGATGAGTATCGTAAGTGTTTTTAATCATCAATAAAATGTTTTACTGTCCGTATCTTGTTTATATCTAACAAAATTATTATAGTAGCAATTTACTGTTTTTGGAAAAGCTTTTTAAAAATATTTACTACTACTTTCCCTACTATACCTACTTTCCAAATCTTTTTTGTTGTAATTACATTTCACAAAATAATAGCCTTAGTAAATAGTTTTCCTGTTAAATAGCTACAAATTCTTATGAATCACCCTATAGATCTGTGACCTGGCAGCCATTCTTAACCCCTTGACGGGCGGTGGAATATATTGTATACCACCTAATTGTAATCTAGTTTTGCACCAGAAACGTTTAATAAAATTTTAATTTTACAACTTTCGAGGAAAGCAGTTCTAAGATTGTTCTTCCTGATTTTGAAATAAAATTTCTCGAAAAAATCGGCTGAGAATACAACATTACAGGAAGACAATCATTTGTCGCTGAATGGGTTAAAGATAAAAGGAACAGCTATTATATACGCAGATATATATGTAGATATTTCAGAACAGCTTAAACTATACCCGTACTAAAATTTATAACAGAACAACATTAGTTTGAATTTTTTTAAATAACCATTTTACATAACGATTTCAATCAGGTCAGTTTTTAGAAATATTTTCGCAAATTTTTAAAAAGCTTTCTATTAAAAAAATCCGAAAAATCTGAAATAAAAACCGACAAGTTTTTCAATGCTATTATTGAAAACGCATAGTGGAAAGTATTTCGAAATGCTCTCTGCACCTAAATTAATGTATGTATCAATATCACATATTCTTTTCTATAACTGTAACATTGCATTATACGAATTATCGATTCACCACAACGTTTCCTTTTATAAATCTGTTTTTTTTTATTCATTGTTTCGGGAGCTATTTTGCCTAAGCGAGATTCTTGTCAGAAGCTTTTCAATACAGATGCTGAAAATATAATTGATTTTACCAGGACAATTAAAGTAGTTTTCACAAAGACTTTTATACATACGATTTTGTAAAGAAAACTTTTTTATATGGAAAGCATTTTTCGAAAGAAATTATTTTTACTCGTGCCTGTATTTCTTCATCTTTAATGCATTTCTTCTTTCTCATACATGTTAATTTTTCAAAAAGTTGTTACACATGTTCTTAGTGCTACACCAACTTCAATTATCATCTTAAATGTCTGCTTTATTTTGCTAATCGGAGTAAAATCGAATTAATCTGGATCCTAATATTTAAAATCCATGCTGGCTCGACGTACAGGCGCAGGTAGAGTTTACCAGAGTTAATCTTATCAAATTTTGTTACTACAAAAGTCGTAGATATTATTAAGAAGATTTGTATCATAAATTTAATCAGTTTTAACAATTTAACCGATTGTTTTATTAAAGGCACTACACACTATATTTTAAATTATGAGTATATTTTTATTGAGACACATGCGCGTTTAATAAAGCAAACCAATACACAGTATCTTTGAGGTTTGTTAAAAGTTTTCATCACGCCAATCATACCTTTTTATTGACTCAGTTGTGAATTAACGGAAGTGTGATTTTTTTTTCTAGAGCCTACCCTCCTTTTTGTTTTATTATTTTTTTAATTTATTATTATTATTATTATTTTGGTGTAAGAGTTCGTCATAGCAAAAACTTGTCAATATAAATGTTGTATATAATATTAAGAAGATTGATAATAAGTTTAAGTGAATTTGATATCTTAATAGTTGACGGAGTTATGAATTTGTTTCTCCCTAAAACCCTATTTTTTGAACCCTAGGCCATATTTAATTTTATGAAAAATTTGTGATAGCAAAATTTTCGGCCCTTTTACTAGAAGTAATATTAACTTTAAACTGATTTGATAGGTATCATAATTAAGGCATTTTGGAGATTTTTCTCTTTTCACAAAAACCCTCCCCATTATCTCCCCCCCCCCTGCCCCTGGTCCGGTTTTGTAAATAGAGAGTTTCACCGAACTTTTCTGCGCGTTGATTTTATGTATCAGTTTGGAATAGATATGTGCAAAATTATGAAAATTATCGTGTCCATAAAAAAGTGATATATATATATATATATATATATATATATATATATATATATATATGATATATATATATATATATATATATATGTATATATGTATATATATATATATATATATATATATATATATATATATGTGGTATTTCTTACAAAATGCACTTAATAAATTCAATATATTTCGTTAATCTATTGTGTGTCAGTAGCTTGAGAATCACCGGTTAACTAGATACGAATAGACTGTCGATGCATGAAAAGCTGATGTACAACAGAACTACGAAAAATGTAGAAAAATCCATATCGCAGTGCCCCTTTCCTCGAGAAAATCCCCATTTTCAACTGGGACAAGACGTGGTTTAATTCTATACATAACTAAACATAATTTTCACCTATACAATATTGAAAATTGATTAAAAAATTCTATTACAGCGCCCCTTCCCAGTGTAATGTTTCCAAATTCAATTGGGGCCACTTGGCTATAGCCAAAATCATATTTCTGAAATTTGGTTCAATCTATACGTAACTTGATGCACTTTTCGGTAGCATAAAGACGACATACATACATGCAAATGTACACGTGAATGATCAGACAGACATTTTGTATAAATATTTTTATTATTAGATCTACGACCATTAAAAATAATAAATTTGTAAATTCTTCAAAAACGGTAAACCGAAGAAAAATCCGATAATACTTTCTTTGTTAGAAACAAGAAAGTAAAAAAATCGAAAGAAAACGCTTTTTTAATTTTCTATGCGCAATCAATTGCAGATTTTGGTAACACATCTCACAGTAGCCACTATTCATCGTTGTGCAGTCAGATGTCATTGTTGAGATGGATTTTTAAAAAACATACTTAAGAATTTTTAAAGAAGCCATAAAAAATTATTGTTTAATCAACTTTTATTTAAAAGTACATCTTTTCTTTATTCGATGATGTAAAAATTGAAACCATTTGATAATTAGAAATGATGCAATACAAGTAAAATCGAAAGCTGAAACGTCGGTCGTTGCCACAATCTGCATACATTTCTAAACATAGCCACTTATTTTTGACAGTATCTAAAATTGATTTACGATTTTTTGGACACGACAGAAATGTTCATAGTGAAATAAGACTTTGTCGTAAAAAAATAGATTTACAAATATTTTCACATTAGAACTGTGATTTCTTTTCTTTTAATCCATTTATGACTAGCGTCCCATTTTTGGGATGCTTCGAATTTTAATACATTTTTATAATTTTCTTCTTCTTTACAACATTTAAAATTGTATAAAGTAATTGTCTATAAATGTCTTTATTTATTACCGAGAGATAGCAGAATAAGATTGATATTTATTAGCTTAAATGGAGGCCTTTTTTCGTTGTTTATAGATTTTTCCTTTTTCAAGATAGCGAAATGTAAAAAGTAAGTTTATTTGTATTTTTTTTTTAATCAAGGATCCAAATAAATAAGTCATAATCTTAGCTTGTAGACATCTTTGAAACACGCATTTTTTTAATGCGAATTTGTATGTTCAAGCCTATTTTTTATGCATGTTTGTAACGCACAAAATATAAGACACTAGGCGCAAATGAGTACATATTTCTATTAGACATTTAGAATACAGTTATTTATGTAAAGTCCTTTTCAAGATTATTATGAAATAAACTGCTTTTTAGCCTCAAATACGATTATCCTTAATTTATTCTTAATAATACTTATAATGTTATTAGTCTCTGTAAAGAAATAAATATATACATTTTTATTGGTTCATAAAAATACTAATTATAGTACATAATATACAACTTGAAAGCTTAATTTATATAAATTTATACAAAACATATAATTATGAATTTTTCCACATATGGATATTCCAATATTCAGTACGTTTACATTTTATCAAATAAATACAAAAATATTTTAGCGTAATTTTTTTTAGTATTTTTCTAGTTCCTTTTGCAACATTTTTACGTGATTTTACCAACAAATTTGAGAAAACAAAAATTCAGGCATAAATGGGTTAGTTATTAAAACTACGCTCGGCACAAATGAGTTGAATTATATTATGTTTAGCTAAATTAGTGCACCATAAAACTAAATTTCTATGATATTTTTCCAGACACGTATAAACTATAAAATAAACCATTGGCATAAAATTAAATGTCTAAGACATTTCCGCATGCGCACATATTTTGAATTTTGGAAGAAATGTTTTAATTTGTTTTAAAGTTCACTTTTAACTCGCTTATATATACTTTTTCAATCTACAATATTTTAGTTATTAATAAGTTACTTCGTTACGTAGTTTAATAAGTTGTTTTGAATAATTTGAAAGAATTTTATATAAAACAGTAATTAGTATGGTTTACTTTACAACAAATGAGGGAAAAAATAAAAATGTTTAGATCTTTGGAACACATTCACATTTTATACATGCCCAATCTAACGAAATGTCCCTATTTCTCCTAAAGATAAATTTTCAAAATAGTTTAAGAGCTCCCTTTCCTCTAAAGAATTTAAGTTTCAAAAGTTTTAATGTTGTTTGGGAATTTTGCTGTCATACTACAGTTACGAAATTCATCTGGGTAAATGAAGTACATCTTAATGTGTCTCTTCCTTCATAAATGAGTAAAATATTCCGTTTCATGTAGTTTAATGAAATTTGAAGTGCTTTATATATAAATTTCTCAGCCTTTCCAGTTCTTTTAAAAGTTATATATAATGTAATTGCATTGAATAGCTTACTATAAATGTTATAAAATTTTATGCAACTAAAAAATTGATATCTGCATGTGGTTTTAAGATTAAGATGTTATAGGATCTGTATTATCTGTGGGTAATCTGTGTTATAGCATCAAAGGAAAACTGAACCGATAGCTTAGCAAAAATTCATGTGTCGTATTATAATCTTTGTATCAAAAGGCTGAGCTTAACAATTATATGTATATGTATACTACATATAATATATATAATACAGATATATATGTATGAATGTATATGGCATATTTATAACATAAGTATATGTAATATATACAGGGTGTTTCATAAAAAATGGACAAAACTTTTAGAGGTGATAGTACACATCCAAAAAACAATTTTCATCAACGAATGCATTGTCGGAAATAAACGCAAAGATGCTAGAGGACGCCGAAGGTGATGTTGTATATGATTGGTGATACAAGGTAAAAACACCCTAAGAACGATTAAGTGTCAAAAGCATGTTTAATGATATGTGATTAAAATAAGTGTTCAAAACACTGACCGGCAGTGTTTATGCATCCGGTACAACGGCTAAGAAAGTATTAGTGAACTTCCTGAAAACCAACAGGCATATCGCGCACTTCCCCAAAGCGGCCGAAAGACTGCCGATGAGTTTTTTTGTAGATTCAATGGGGGTCTCATACATAAGAGCTTTCAGCTGTCCCCACAAACATACATCGAAATATGAAAGTTCTACCGAGAGCGGTGGTCCAGCTACACGACAACCTCGTTCAATCCATTGGTTGGGAAATGTTCTACCCAGATAGTTTCACACATCTCGTACATAATGGGCTGGTGCTCTATTTTTCTGGAACCCCATTACCCGCCGGATGTATGTGGAGACAGCGTTCAACATGTCTGGCAGCACCTGTTACAGAAATGTGAGTTATTTCTTCCATCAAGGCGTTCTTTAGATGATAAGGTTCGAGTAGATGGTCTTCGATTACTCCTGCCCAAACGTTGCTGGATAAGCGTCGCTGATGAACATGTGAATTTGCATCTCACCATCTGAAGGAACGCAAGAAAATAAAAAGTTCTAAAATTACGAATTCATATATTTTGTCAGGGCTAGAAACTTGAAATTTTAAATGGCGGTTACGTTTAAAGCGTAACAGTTTCTTAAATTTCGAAAATTAATAGGGTTAAATTAGCGATAAATGTACTAAAATGACGATTACTCTGAAATTACCTATCCAATTTCAAAAATACCTTAATTGTTAGATAGACGGTGGACTAAGTCCTCAAATAGACAACGCTCTATCCGTTTTTTACAAGGAGGAGGTTATTATTGGTTTCGAAAGAGTATTATCTATTTGAATATTAGTTTTTTTATTAGTAGTACTAATTTAGAATTTACTTCACATTAATGAACACAAAAGCACGTTTTAACAATATGTTCTTCAAGCGTATTCTATTTCTACGCACGCAAATGCAGGATTAAAAATAAATTAAAACTTAGGTTCTAAATTTTACTAATAAGGTGAAATGAATTTATTGGTAAAATTGACATAATGTTCTAAAGAAAATGTGCTTTTCCTTTTTAAAGCTTAAATATTTTTACAAAGCTGCGGAGTAATTTTCTTTGAATTTTCGTCTTTATTGTTAATATTTATTATTAAAAATAATAATATAATTATATGATTCGGACGAATCCTATCTTGGCTCGATGCCCGGTCTAATATATTTATCGTGCCCATAATAGTGAAAATGAGGTGTAGACTTACCAAATTACATGATCCACATCTCACTACAGGTGTACAATATATATACACTTTTAAGTATAATACAGGTGTATGATATTTGCAATTTACAATTTCTGGCTATAGAAACTTTATATTATCAAATAAATATGGCTTCGTAGTTTGCATTTTTCTGTGATCCTATTGCGCTCGTTGATTGTTATGATGTTTGTACATTTAGTATTATGCATAGTATGTATTCGAAGAACTTCCTTATTATTAATTTTTTCTGATATTTTTTGGTATTATTCTAATTCCAATCATGTGTTGTTACAGGTTTCATATATCAGTGAATTCTTCTCCGTAGGCATGTAATTATAACTTTATCGCGCAAACCAGGTTAATACCGTTTACCGTTTTATATCGTTAAAAAAATGTCTTGCTTTTAAACACAAAAGTACTTTGGAAATTGGAATTAGGTATCTTTTACATAGTTTATTAAATATTCATCTAACAAAAATATTTATAAAAATTACTTTAAATATAATAGAATTTTAAAACATAAATAAAAACCCTTCTGCCTGACTTTCTTAATATAAAACAATATTAGAATCTTATAAATTAAAGATCAGAAATATAATTTACTTAAGTAATAAATTCATGTAAAAAGATTATTTAATTATTTATATAATTGAATAAATTTATTAGATTTAGAAATGACAAATTTCTCTTTCTACATTCATTTTAATGTCGTTTTCAGTCATTTATAAAAAAGATAATTAAAATTTTATCTCATCCATTGAAGTCATTCGGAAACTATTTTAGTATTTTAATTAAGATTTCTGAGTTCATTTCTTTTATGAAATTCAATTTGTGTCATTTCTTCAAATCGCCTGTTTAATGTTCTTTTTAAAGTGTAAATAAAGCTGAAAAAAACTATTAATTAAATTTTAAATCATTCTAGTTTTTTTTTTTTTTTTTTTTTTTTTTTTTTTAATAAACCCAAATTAAGTAGTAATTTTATTCCTTTTATCATCGAAGTGTTATTATAAGGTATTTAATTTTTACAAGGTACATATTTATAAATCACAAACGTGAGAAGAAAATTGTTGTAACGTAACTGTTTAATAGACGTACGTATCATTTGCGTAAAAATGCGTATTCAGTTTGTTTCTTTTTTTTTTTTCAAATTTTATTTAGTATTTTTTAACAAATTATTTAAATTTCTTAAAAGAATCGCAGAAAAAATGTATTTATTTCTCATATTATTTTATTTTAGTAATTCCTGCTCGTGGGATTTTCTTTTCTGTTAAGCATGTACTCCATTTATTAATCGAGTATTTAATAATTTAATGTACACATTATACATCCGTTTTTAAAGTAAAAATTTAAGAAAAATACAATTTACAAAATGAAAAATGTGTTACCAAATATGAAAACATTGCATCACAAATGTATCGAAATTAAATATTGTGCAAATTGAGATCATTTAAAGAGACAAATACAGCTTTAAACCTTCGTTTTAAATACGTAATAAAAAATCAGTTCTCGAAGTATTCTCAAAGTGTTTTCTCTTAACTCCAATACAAACATATTCTCTTCTAAAGATACTACTGTTAAAGTTTTTGAATATTTTGTACTACTACTGCTACAAGCATCAATTATCTATTGTATAATGTCGCCTATCGGCTGTTTGTTCTCTTTCTTGCAAAATCTCACTGATTTATTTTTTTAATTTTGCGTGTGAATTCGCCATGAATTCTCTGTGAAATCTTCATCCACAAAGTTCAATCTAGAGTTACGCATAACTATTTGAATTTTAAAGATACATTTAAACAGTTTCTTTATTTATCTCGTTGCGGTAAAAAGAAAAATTGTCTTATTAAATAATTTTGTTTTGGGGATCGGCTAAAAATTTAAAAAATGCAACTTTTTAAATTTTATAATCATAACCTTATATATTATATATTTTTTACAATTTTGCAACTTATATTACGCATTTATCTGTATAAGGCAAACAATTAAATCACGTTTTAAGTTTTTGGAGATACCCTGTGTATGTAGAGTAAGGTACTATGAAGAATATAAATCAAAAACATTTATCACAAAAAGATCGCTTCAATTTTCTAGAAATTTAATTTTAGTTACAAACCATCTTTCATTCAAACAACACTACAAAACCTTCAAGATATTTTTATCTTGTACATTACCTAGGATTTTTTCCTATTTGCTTAATTTCTATATTTTGTCAAGTAGTCCAATCACAGGAACTATTCCCATAGATGATGTTGTTAAAAAATTAAATCTTTAAAAATCTTCTGACGGAATAACGACAGTTGAAATAATTCAGCTGAAAGCATTCTCCTGTTTACCTGATTCATGTTAAAAGAAACATCAAAGAATTAAAGTATTCTTTGGGGTATTTAAACTGTAAAAAGCAATTTATTAGAATGTATTATTTATTTCCATTGTAAATCTTACCATTTTAAGAAAAGTAAAAAAAAATGAAATTGAGGTATCAATATTGGAGGTTTTATTGATAATAACATTTTGACAAGAATAGATAGTTTCCTTGGTCCCCAGAATATATGATTTTAGAATGTTAATGAGATAAATATAAAATAATTTTGTAATATAACATTCGTTTGTTAGTAGTATGTATCAGTAGCACTGTTTTAAAACAAAAAATACTTTATTTCCAAAACAAAAATCATAAAAGCGAGAGGTAAACGATTGAAATACACTAAATAAAGTTTCATTTTAATCATATTTATATTACATATTTATTTTTTTAGAATGCTTAGAAAGTATAATTCTTATGGCACTCGTTGCAGCATAATTATATTATCGCATTGTTTTGAGCACCTTTTATTGTTTTTGATTTGAAAAATTCAAATTTCTTATCTAAAAAAATGTTTTCTATCTTTAAATCTATGTTAAAAAAACAAAGAACTTGAAAGTCTGTCTGTCTTTGTAGAATCTTACGTTGTGATCGATAAGACCCAACACTACGACATTTACCATAATGACAGTCAAAAATGTACCGGTGAACTAGAGAAGATTTTTTTTTTTTTAAATTCGATTTATATATATTTTTTTATCAAGTTTAAAGAATTAACTACTCGATTTTTGAACTAGATATTTTTGTCGCTATTTGCCTCTTTTCTTTATAACTATCGGATAATTTCTCTCTGTATAGCACAGAACAGAACAAAATGCTCTTTCAGATAAAGTTTATTTCAAAACTGTGACGTAATTTCCAAATTTTTATTGAAGAAATTACGTGAAGAAAAAAAAAGTAAAAATGAAGTTTGTACTTGTAAAGTTCGAAAGTAAAAATGAATTTCGGAAAGTAAAAATGAAGTTTGGCAGAAAAAAAGTAAAAATGTTTAAAATCTCATTTATTTTATTTCAAAAAATGATAATCTGCAAACGATTATTATTTTTTATTTATCTTTTTAGGATAAATTTAGCTCGTTACTAAAATTGATATTACAAATTAGTGATTTAAAAAAACAACAATTATGAATAAAGGGTTTACCAAAACAAATGCAAACATTCATACACAAACGTTGATTATAATAGTTAAGAAAGAGACAATGCTTCAGTTAAAGGATGATTTAAAAGTACCAGTCTTTTGTAGTACAGAGACGTCAGATACAAACGGAAAGACAAATACAAATAATTAGGCGTTTCTTATAGACCAGCAGGCACCATGACTTAAAAGAAAAAGATTAATTTTCACTCAGTCTAAAATTAAATGCTTCAAACTGATGGAAGAAAATATATCCTTCTAAAAATGGTTCAGTTTCAATCAAGGATTTTGCCTATTCAATAATTTAACTGCTTGTTTTAAGTGTGAAATTTAAAACAATTTACCTTTGTGATGCGAACAAGTTATATTTGTCTAGGCTGATAATAAAAATGAAAAGCACATCCCTTTTAAACTATTATTGTAATATGAAGCTGCATCGTTACATATTGAATTTTAAATGCATATTAAATGCAGCATTATTTACCTTACCAAAATTAAATATTCTTTAAATAAAAATTAATTAAATAAGGAAATAAATCATGATTTTGTTGTTTAATTTTTTTTTAAATTTTGGTTAAATTTTTAATATGTTTGCTTTTATTACAAAATATGCCACATATAATTTATGAAGAGTGGTATCTATATTAAAGCAAAACTCTTGGGGAACGGTTCTGTGTCGATTATAACTTATGTTATAGCTATCGTTTAGATTTCTTTAAATGATCAAATAGATACTTCCATGGATAGAAAAAGATTGTAATCATAACCACATATGTAAAACTATATTCATGTAATTTTCAGTTATCATATATTGTGTATGTACTTATGTTTCGGACATGTTATATCTGTAGAAAAGAATAATAGATTATGAAGTTAGTGCCTCAGATTTTTCATACGAGACACTTTGAAAATTTCAACGTAGTTCCTTCTGTTTTCTATTAAACAGACTTTTATTTTGTATTATTTTTAATGGAGATTTACTCATTTTTTCTTAAACGCGTAATTTATTATAAGCATAAATTATGAACTTATTTTTATTCTATTCAATGTTAGTTCGAAAATAAGCTAGAACGTTTGTTTCTTATCTGTTTAATATCTTACATTTTTGGCAAAACACCAGCTGAATCGTTGAGATTAATACTTTTACCAAGAACATTCTCATCATTTAAAATTAAATGTTTAATTAGATAATATTTTGAAAGTCAAACTGAATTTAGATAAATACACATTAATTTCATATATAAATTGTCGCGAATGAATGGCTTACTATAGAAACATCTACATATGTCATAATATTCAAATCTAAATTTGTTTAAAAAAATAACAATAGCTTAAACAGTTGACACTAATTATTCTTCTGTCGATAGTATGGTCTTCTGTAAATGATGTTTATAATTAACGTGTTTTATTTAGTTAAAGTTCAACTAAATTTAGCTTAGAAAGACCCCCATGGAGGGCATCCCACCGCTCTTCGTGCCTATATACCACGCGTAGATAATTGGCCGTCATAAATAACACCAACACACACCAACTAAGTTTAGTTTCAAATACACGTATTTCATATATATGAAAGCATCATTGCATGCTATAATATTTACATCTAAATTTGTTTTTTTTTTTTTTATAAAAATAATTTAAATATTTTATACTTATTATTGTGGTTGATAGTATAGCTTTCTGTAAAGGATTTTTATAATTAAAATTAGATATTTTTTATTTTAAAATATATATTGCCTTATTGTCATACGAACTTTTAAAAATAATAATGTAAGCAGTTATATATTAATGTGTTAAGTCAATCCAAAACAAAACTCATCTTACTATATATTGTAGTTCTGATTTTGTGAAACATATTGCAAGAGATTATAGATCAACTGGAGTCTCAATAATCGGACGCTGTCCCGCTAGAACAGATTAATTGATTTATGCTGGACCAATGACAGAATCAAATGCACTTTAATAAATACACGTTAATAATATTTTTATTTTTATAAATTAAGAAAAATGCAGGTCATTTATTTATATGCAACATTTTTTATTATTTTAAAATAAAATTAAAAACTATGAAATATTTGTAAAAACAAGTAATTTCAGTACATTATCTCAAAGCAATGCGTTTTACATATGCTTTATCAACAATATATATAAAAGAATTAAAAATATATACTATTATTAAATCCGCATATCAATAAATATATTTTTAAGTAATACACTTTTCGGATTCGAAATTCATTTTATAAATCTAATAAACACTCTAAACGGACCGTGTTTTACAGGTATTTTTCAACTAAAAAATTCCTTAATTCCTGAATATTTTCTGTTTTGTATGGCCAATTTTCACTATAAACATTGAACTTTTATAAATACAAATTTAAATTTAAGTTATAAAAAACCAATCCAAGCTTCATTTTCATCGCAAGGTGTGTTCTGACTTTTGCACAAAAGTTATCCGTTCCAGTTTGTGCATTTATTCTAAAATCATGGAAACATGGAAATTAAAGCTCAACATTTTTTGAAACCCCTATGTGACTAGTTTAATAGCGGAATTTCTACGTTTTATAGTTTTTGGGTTAATCATGTTACTAATTTTAATTTCATTGTGCGTTATTTAAATTAATCTGTGTTTAATTTCATTATTCTAGGACTGTTTGTTGTACGTTTGCATTTAGTTTTATACAATGAATGTGAGACAAAAAAGATCTTTTTCGGAGTCTTAAATTTCGGAAAGAGTTAAGCCACAAAAACATAAGATCTTGGAAGAATTCATTTCGTTTATACGAATATGTGAAAAAAAGGGAATTCTGCACTTCCCTCGGAAACGAAGTTTTGAAGGTTGAGAAGTTTGCTGAATCGATTTCGGAAAAGTAGGCGTTGCGAACTTCGCGGACGCAGTGCTTGCTTCCAGATTGGAAAGTAAAGATTTGAATCACTGTA
Organism: Maratus speciosus; assembly: GCA_963932465.1. Taxonomy (NCBI): domain Eukaryota; kingdom Metazoa; phylum Arthropoda; class Arachnida; order Araneae; family Salticidae; genus Maratus; species Maratus speciosus. Next base: position 78,164,495 of record OZ010791.1, on the reverse strand, counting down.
ATTTCAACATATTATATTCAAATCACATGAAGTATGGATTTTTTTCATAAACATCAGCGTAAAATAAATTAAATAATTTGAGTAGCGGCTTTGAGATATAACTGGAATGACTGGCGTCCCGAATGGGCTGACATAAAATTCTTATTTCCATACTGTATATAATTCTTGTTACTTCTGATCCACAAGACATGTAATGCAAGACAGAGTGCGCAGCACTAAAAGCAGGAATGTTTTACAAGCTGGGAGGATCAGCACCATCATGACAAACGAGAACTCTACACCACGCGCTGAGCATTAGATAGGGAAAATTTGAATCACTTTAATTCCAAAATATCTACAAGCTTTTCAAATTTGGTATTTTGAAATAAATATGATCGTAAAAAAATTATTGATTTGAATAGTTGCTTTGACGCATATAACACATTCACAGGTAATACAAGACAGATTTCACAGTACCAAAATCAGGGATATTTTACAAGCTAGGAGGCTCCACCCTGCTTGTCAGACCACCACCACCACGATGACAGATGAGTGACCTAGACCTCGTGGTCCGACCACCACCCCCCCCCCACACACACACGCACCAAAACAATTTATTACTAAACCTGTATTAAAATTCGGCAGTCTTTCATAGTATTTTAGAAGATAATTTGTAAATGTATTAGTGAAGGACGTTTATAACTTTATTTATTTATTTTAGAACAAAACTGCGCAAAACAATTGAAGGCTATTGTAAGTCTTATATAAATTAACGGTATAAGCGAAATTTCTTTTGCAGACAATGGACGATGAGAGTCACAAATGCAAAACTTTCACATTTTCAAACTCCGGAGTATGTAAATTTTGAGTTTGACGTTAAAACCGACGAGTTATCTGCAGAGAATGAAATTTGGCTTTCAACTCACTGAAATACAAAGAGAAAAACAATGATAGACATTCAGTAAGTGCTTTGTTTCGATGAGTGCTATGTCTCAACGAAATTGTTTAACCGAATCAGAAGCTTGTAAATTTGTTGGTCGATTAGAGGAGAGAAAACACAAAACGAAGTATCATAAGCCACTGGATTTTTTTTAAAAAATGTGAATTCCACGATCTGGAACCGTTTTTTGGAGACTGGAAATGCAAGCCTAAGACAAGGGACAGGTCGTAGACGTGCAACAATGCGCAATGAAGATCGATATTTAATGTAACGGCTCGGAAATACCGAAATATTAATGCCACTCTTCTTCAACAACAACTACTCTGGGCTACTGGTGCCACAGTTTCAACTCAAACAGTACGAAACCGACTCCATGCTGTAGCTGTGTATGCTAGCAGACCAATGGTATGTGTTACATTAACAGCAAGGCACAGTAGCGTCCGCAGGGAGTGGGCATGAGAACATGTGAACTGGGGGTGAAATGAATGGTGCAATATTCTTTTCTCTGACGTGTCCCGTTTTTCTCTTCATCCTGATAATAGGCGTATTTACATCTGGAGGGAACGCGGCACTAGACACATTTCTGCGTTCATTCAAGGAAGTGTCAGATTTGGAGGTGAGAGAGTGATGGTCTATGCTGATATCTCCATTGATGGGCACACCGACTCCCAAATCATTAAAAATGGACCTCTGACCGATCAGCAATATACTGATGAGATCTTCAGGCCTATTTTAGTCCCTTACGCTGCATCAATTGGAGATGACATCATGTTAATGGACGACAACTGCAGGCCAAATGATACCCATTTGGTGGATGATTTCCTTTTCGAGGAAGGAATCGTATGACTGAAATGGCCAGCGTGTTCTCTGGTCACGAACCCCATACAGCATGTTTGGAACATTCTAGGCAGACGAGTTGTCTACTACTCCCACAAACTCTGCAAGATCTGGAAAAAGCTCTTATGGACCAGTAAGACAAAATAGCCCTCATTAATAGCCTCATTGACTAAATGACTCAAAGGAACTAAACGTTGCTTGCCGTCCGGGGAAACCCTAACCCATACTAAAAACGATTTTCTTTGAAGAAAACACCTTTTTAGTCTTTTTTTTTTTTTCGTACGCACAAATTGTATTTTTTTCTTTTTTGCCCAAATACTCAATAAAATTTTTTTGCCAAACAGTGTAATTTCTTTTTCATATAGCTTAAAACGTCTGTCGAACACGTATAAATCATCTGAAAAAACCAGTCGCAAGATCCATCTGCAATCTCAATATCTTTTAGTTGTTTTGAGCAGTGTATATTATTTAATAGAAAACTGATTATATTTCTTCATAAAATTTATATACCCAACTTAACAGCATAAATGCATATATAAAAATACAAATTATGGTTTGGGGCTAACATAAGATGTGAATAACTTAAAACAAGAATTTTAAATTTGAACACATGTTTAGTTTATTTTACTAAAAAAAAGCTTCATTTTTGGGTAAAATATTAGACATTTTCCGATACAATAGATATTCGAAATTCATTCTCTTGTCGCGCAGTTCAATTTATTTTATATAACTTAAAATGTAATATTTAACGGTATTGTTTAGCACTAGATGTCATATGAGACATATGCAGCCTCTCAAATAAATTCTAATTCTGCAAATTCACAAATAAATAAAAAAGATTCTATCGAAACGAAATTCAATGTATATTTTCTTTTAAAATAAATGCAGTTCTGTGCTTTCGAAAATTAAATTTTCAAAATCAGTACGGATTCAGTATTGTTTTGTTCATACAATCGTACTTAAAATTGCGAATTTCCGAAATTAAGTCACCGGGGATTTTTACATATAGTGAACACCATTCGCGTGATACATTATATAAATATAAGTTTTTACATATTATTTTTTTTCAACTTAAGAAATAAATATTACTAAGGTTAGAGATGAGATGCAATAGTTAAAAAATAAATGGATATTGTAAAAAATCAGAATTTGAAATTTCATTACTTTTCCAGAAATGTATATGCCGTAGGCTAATTGGGAAATCCGGCTCTTTGAAAAACAGCCTAGGCTCTTTGCAAAGAGCCGGGCTAATTGGAGAATCCATCTCCCTTTTTCGAAAGCGTTAGGCTAATTGAAAAATGACCACTTATTATCCGATCAGGATGACATTTTTAGCTCATAGGCTATTAAAGCCTGAGACCTTATGTGCCCGCCGATTCTGTATGTACGTGTGTACGTACGTGCATACGTATGTACGCAACACGATAACTCTTGATAGAAATATCCGATTTGCTTAAAAAAATTTTTCTAGGTTCATTCTGATAAGGTGCTTCCCTGATTAGTTTTTGGGGTTCATTGGTTAAGGATAAGGGGAATAACGGGGGCTAGTCCCCCGCCCCTTAATTTATATAAATGGGTTTTTCATGCAGAAGTATTCGATTTGCTCCAAATTTGGTATACCGGTTTATTGTGTTAAGGAGCTTCCCTGATTAGATTTCGAAGCTCATTATTTAAGTATAAAGGGGGCAGAGGGGGGCTACCCTCCTTAATTTAGATAAATCGGTTTTTAATGATGAATTATTCGATTTGCTCCAAATTTGGTATACCGGTTTATTAAGGTAAGGAGCTGCCTTGATTAGATTCTGAGGTTCATTAGTTACATATAAAGGGAGGAAAGGGGGGCTATCCCCCCATAATTTAAATAAATGGGTTTTTCATGCAGAAATATGCAATTTGCAATAAATTTGGTATACCGGTTAATTATGTTAAGCAGCTTCCCTGATTACATTTGGAAGATCATTATTATGTATAAAGGGGAGAAAGTTGAGCAATTGCCTCTCCCCTTAATTTAGTAAATGCGTTTTTCATGTAGAATTATTCGATTAGCTCAAATTTGGTTTACTGGTTTAATATGTTAAGGTGATGGCTTGATTAGATTTGGAGGTTCATTAATTAAATATAAAGAAAGGAAAGGGGGGGGGTCTACCCCCCCCCCTTAATTTAGGTAAATGGGTTTTTAATGCAAAATTATTCGATTTGCTGCAAATTTTGTATACCGGTTTATTATGTTAAGGAGCTTCCCTGATTAGATTTGGAAGTTCATTAGTTAAGTATAAAGGGAGGAAAGGGGGGCTAGTCCCCCCCCCCCCTTAATTTAGATAAATGGGTTTTTCATGCAGAGTTATTCGTTTTGCACCAAATTTCGTATACCGGTTTATTATGTTAAGGAGCTGCCTTGATTAGATTTGGAGATTTATTGGTTAAGTGTAAAGGAGGGACAGGGGCTAGTGTCCCCTTAATTTAGATAAATGGGTTTTTCATACAAAATTATTCGATTTGCTTCAAATTTGATATACCAGTTTATTACGATATGGCTTCCTTCATTTGATTTGGAGTTTCATTGGTTAAGTATAAATGGGGAAAGGGGGCAATTGCCCCTCCCCTTAATTTAGATAAATGGGTTTTCATGAAGAATTATCTGATTTAGTTTAATTTTTTTTTCAACCGGATCCGAACTGAAGATTCCATTTGAAGTCACCCGAAAACCGACCACATCCAGGTTTCGGATTGAGTTCAATTAGAACTTTCAGGTTCTGATCGGCCCCACTTTCCTAAGGGGGGGGGGGGCTAGCCCCCCTTTTCCCTCTTTATCCTTAACCAATGAACCCCAAAAAATAATCAGGGAAGCACCTTATCAGAATGAACATAGAAAAAAAATTGAAGCAAATCGGATATTTCTATCAAGAGTTATCGTGTTACGTACATACTTACGTACGTACGTACACACGTACATACAGAATCGTCGGGCACATAAGCTCTCAGGCTTTGATAGCCTGTGAGCTAAAAATATCACCCTGATCGAATAAGAAATGGTCATTTTTCAATTAGCCTAACGCTTTTTAGGCTCTTTGAAATAAGCCTGAAAAATATCAGCATAACATTTCTATTTATCTCTCACGTTCGTATACAGTAACATATTGGAAAATGTGAATAATTTATAACTGCATACTACATGAAACGAAGCGATCTCCCGTCCTTTATTTGAAACAGCATATAAATACAATACACATATATAAATAACAGAGTATCCAAGCCGGAACCCCCGGGTTCCAGAACATACTGTACAAATCATAAGTGAAAACCAATTAAAAAATAAATTCTGATAGATTTTTTAACTTAATTCTTTTTCGAATTTCTCCGTTACAACACCAAAAATATTTGCATATGAATCAGAAAGAAAAAGCATACATCAATCACAAATTATGATGCACTTTCCAACACTTTCAGAATACTTTAACAAAACATCGTTATTTATTATGGTAAAGAAGATACCGGAGTGAACATTAAAAGAAAATGAACGGTCAAGTGCGAGTGTTACTCGAGTACAGAGGATACCGTACATTAATATATGAATTAGTAAGCGTATTATTAAAAAAAAACCGTTGTTAAAAGAATACTAAGACTTCCTGAAAACTATTCAAAGTAGGTTTGGGTGTAGCTGAATATATTAGAAAAGTATAAATGGATATACCATGAAAGTTCAAAAATATATGGAACCTAAATAATATCAAATATTCTGTATAACTCTTTTTTTTTTAATCTTATCCTAATCTGTGTAAAATGAACTTAATTTGGTGTTGGCAATAAAATTAGGGCATAAGTAAAACCGTCAGCTCACTGAAATACAAAGAGAAAAACAATGATAGACATTCAGTAAGTGCTTTGTTTCGATGAGTGCTATGTCTCAACGAAATTGTTTAACCGAATCAGAAGCTTGTAAATTTGTTGGTCGATTAAAGGAGAGAAAACACAAAACAAAGTATCATAAGCCACTGGATTTTTTAAAAAAAATTGAATTCCACGATCTGGAACCGTTTTTTGGAGACTGGAAATGCAGGCCTAAGACCAGGGACAGGTCGTAGACGTGCAACAATGCGCAATGAAGATCGATATTTAATGTAACGGCTCGGAGATACCGAAATATTAATGCCACTCTTCTTCAACAACAACTACTCTGGGCTACTGGTGCCACAGTTTCAACTCAAACAGTACGAAACCGACTCCATGCTGTAGCTGTGTATGCTAGCAGACCAATGGTATGTGTTACATTAACAGCAAGGCACAGTAGCGTCCGCAGGGAGTGGGCAAGAGAACATGTGAACTGGGGGAGAAATGAATGGTGCAATATTCTTTTCTCTGACGTGTCCCGTTTTTCTCTTCATCCTGATAATAGGCGTATTTACATCTGGAGGGAACGCGGCACTAGACACATTTCTGCATTCATTCAAGGAAGTGTCAGATTTGGAGGTGAGAGAGTGATGGTCTATGCTGACATCTCCATTGATGGGCACACCGACTCCCAAATCATTAAAAATGGACCTCTGACCGATCAGCAATATACTGATGAGATCTTCAGACCTATTGTAGTCCCTTACGCTGCATCAATTGGAGATGACATCATGTTAATGGACGACAACTGCAGGCCAAATGATACCCATTTGGTGGATGATTTCCTTTTCGAGGAAGGAATCGTATGACTGAAATGGCCAGCGTGTTCTCTGGTCATGAACCCCATACAGCATGTTTGGAACATTCTAGGCAGACGAGTTGCCTACTACTCCCACAAACTCTGCAAGATCTGGAAAAAGCTCTTATGGACCAGTAAGACAAAATAGCCCTCATTAATAGCCTCATTGACTAAATGACTCAAAGGAACTAAACGTTGCTTGCCGTCCGGGGAAACCCTAACCCATACAAAAAACGATTTTCTTTGAAGAAAACACCTTTTTAGTCTTTTTTTTTTCGTACGCACAAATTGTTTTTTTTCTTTTTGTGCCCAAATAAAATGCATTTTTTTTTTTTTTGCCAAACAGTGTAATTTCTTTCTCATATAGCTTAAAACGTCTGTCGAACACGTATGAATCATCTAAAAAAACCAGTCGCAAGATTCATCTGCAATCTCAATATCTTTTAGTTGTTTTGTGCAGTGTATATTATTTAATAGAAAACTGATTATATTTCTTCATAAAATTTATATACCCAACTTAACAGCATAAACGCATATATAAAAATACAAATTATGGTTTGGGGCTAACATAAGATGTGAATAACTTAAAACAAGAATTTTAAATTTGAACACATGTTTAGTTTATTTTACTAAAAAAATGCTTCATTTTTGAGTAGAATATTAGACATTTTCCGACCCAAAAGAAATCGAAATTCATTCTCTTGTCGAGCAGTTCAATTTATTTTATATAACTTAAAATGTAATATTTAACGGCATTGTTTAGCACTAGATGTCATATGATACATATGCAGCCTCGCAAATAAATTCTAATTCTGAAAATTCACAAATAAATAAAAAAGATTCTGTCGAAACGAAATTCAATGTATATTTTCTTTTAAAATAAATGCAGTTCTGTGCTTTCGAAAATTAAATTTTCAAAATCAGTACAGATTCAGTATTGTTTTGTTCATACCATCGTACTTAAAATTGCGAATTTCCGAAATTAAGTCACCGGGAATTTTTACATACAGTGAACTCCATTCGCGTGATACATTATATAAATATAAGTTTTTACATATTATTTTTTTTCAACTTAAGAAATAAATATTACTAAGGTTAGAGATGAGATGCAATAGTTCAAAAATAAATGGATATTGTAAAAAATCAGAATTTGAAATTTCATTACTTTTCCAGAAATGTATATGCCGTTGGCTAATTGGGAAATCCGGCTATTTGAAAAACAGCCTAGGCTAAGAGCCGGGCTAATTGGAGAATCCATCTCCCTTTTTCCAATTAGCCTGATATTTTTCAGGCTTATTGCAAAGAGCCTAGAAAGCGTTAGGCTAATTGAAAAATGACCACTTATTATCCGATCAGGATGACATTTTTAGCTCATAGGCTATTAAAGCCTGAGACCTTATGTGCCCGCCGATTCTGTATGTACGTGTGTACGTACGTACGTACGTATGTACGCAACACGATAACTCTTGATAGAAATATCCGATTTGCTTCAATTTTTTTTTCTAGGTTCATTCTGATTAGGTGCTTCCCTGATTAGTTTTTGGGGTTCATTGGTTAAGGATAAGGGGAATAACGGGGGCTAGTCCCCCGCCCCTTAATTTATATAAATGGGTTTTTCATGCAGAAGTATTCGATTTGCTCCAAATTTGGTATACCGGTTTATTGTGTTAAGGAGCTACCCTGATTAGATTTGGAAGCTCATTATTTAAGTATAAAGGGGGCAGAGGGGGGCTACCCTCCTTAATTTAGATAAATCGGTTTTTAATGATGAATTATTCGATTTGCTCCAAATTTGGTATACCGGTTTATTAAGGTAAGGAGCTGCCTTGATTAGATTCTGAGGTTCATTAGTTACATATAAAGGGAGGAAAGGGGCGGCTATCCCCCCATAATTTAAGTAAATGGGTTTTTCATGCAGAAATATGCAATTTGCAATAAATTTGGTATACCGGTTAATTATGTTAAGCAGCTTCCCTGATTACATTTGGAAGATCACTATTATGTATAAAGGGGAGAAAGGGGGGCAATTGCCTCTCCCCTTAATTTAGATAAATGCGTTTTTCATGTAGAATTATTCGATTAGCTCAAATTTGGTTTACTGGTTTAATATGTTAAGGAGATGGCTTGATTAGATTTGGAGGTTCATTAGTTAAATATAAAGAAAGGAAAGGGGAGGGGTCTACCCCCCCCCCCCTTAATTTAGGTAAATTTGTTTTTAATGCAAAATTATTCGATTTGCTCCAAATTTGGTATACCGGTTTATTATGTTAAGGAGCTTCCCTGATTAGATTTGGAAGTTCATTAGTTAAGTATAAAGGGAGGAAAGGGGGGCTAGTCCCCCCCCCCCTTAATTTAGATAAATGGGTTTTTCATGCAGAGTTATTCGATTTGCACCAAATTTCGTATACCGGTTTATTATGTTAAGGAGCTGCCTTGTTTAGATTTGGAGATTTAATGGTTAAGTGTAAAGGAGGGACAGGGGCTAGTGTCCCCTTAATTTAGATAAATGGGTTTTTCATACAGAATTATTCGATTTGCTTCAAATTTGATATACCAGTTTATTACGATATGGCTTCCTTCATTTGATTTGGAGGTTCATTGGTTAAGTATAAAAGGGGGAAATGGGCAATTGCCCCTCCCCTTAATTTAGATAAATGGGTTTTCATGAAGAATTATCTGATTTAGTTTAATTTTTTTTTCAACCGGATCCGAACTGCAGATTCCATTTGAAGTCACCCGAAAACCGACCACATCCAGGTTTCGGATTGAGTTCAATTAGAACTTTCAGGTTCGGATCGGCCCCACTTTCCTACCCCCCTTTTCCCCCTTTATCCTTAACCAATGAACCCCAAAAAATAATCAGGGAAGCACCTTATCAGAATGAACCTGGAAAAAAAATTGAAGCAAATCGGATATTTCTATCAAGAGTTATCGTGTAACGTACATACGTACGTACGTACGTACACACGTACATACAGAATCGTCGGGCACATAAGCTCTCAGGCTTTGATAGCCTGTGAGCTAAAAATATTACCCTGATCGAATAAGAAGTGGTCATTTTTCAATTAGCCTAACGCTTTCTAGGCTCTTTGCAATAAGCCTGAAAAATATCAGCATAACATTTCTATTTATCTCTCACGTTCGTATACGGTAACATATTGGAAAATGTGAATAATTTATAAATGCATACTACATGAAACGAAGCGATCTCCCGTCCTTTATTTGAAACAGCATATAAATACAATACACATTTATAAATAACAGAGTATCCAAGCCGGAACTCCCGGGTTCCAGAACATACTGTACAAATCATAAGTGAAAACCAATTAAAAAATAAATTCTGATAGATTTTTTAACTTAATTCTTTTTCGAATTTCTCCGTTACAACACCAAAAATATTTGCATATGAATCAGAAAGAAAAAACATACATCAATCACAAATTATGATGCACTTTCCAACACTTTCAGAATACTTTAACAAAACATCGTTATTTATTATGGTAAAGAAGATACCAGAGTGAACATTAAAAGAAAATGAACGGTCAAGTGCGAGTGTTACTCGAGTACAGAGGATTCCGTACATTAATATATGAATTAGTAAGCGTATTATTAAAAAAAAACCGTTGTTAAAAGAATACTAAGACTTCCTGAAAACTATTCAAAGTAGGTTTGGGTGTAGCTGAATATACTAGAAAAGTATAAATGGATATACCATGAAAGTTCAAAAATATATGGAACCTAAATAATATCAAATATTCTGTATAACTCTTTTTTTTTAAATCTTATCCTAATCTGTGTAAAATGAACTTAATTTGGTGTTGGCAATAAAATTAGGGCATAAGTAAAACCGTTGTTCAAAATTTAAACTTACCATTGTTCTAAGAACGATTCGAAAGGACGTCGCAAAGTTGCAACGCCGCTTTGGTCTGTGCCGCGTTTTTCCAGATAGGTTTTTAGTTAACTTTTAAAGACAGTGTAGGTGTATTGAGAGAGCCACTCGATGCAAACTAGCCGCGAATCCCATAGTATTTAATGAATGTGATTAATCCTCATTAAATTAGTCTGTTTTTAACAATTTGACATTTATTGCTTCTATACTGCTACTGGGCATTGCATTACACATATATATCCTTAAAAATTGTTATCTGGGCTTTAAAAGCCAATGGAGCATAAATTACGCTGTCCATGTCATTATGTATGTCCAAAGCGTCCCTGTCTTTAAGTGTTAAAATCTCGGCTAATTACCGACGATTTTTTCCGAAATTTATGATCAACAACGCTTTTATATTTCTGCTACGATAGGCACCTCCTGCGCTGCTTAACACTTTTGCTGAATGCCCGTAAATCGAAATTTGTATGTAACGGAAAAAGGCGATATTCTCAAAAACTATGTGACCTAGGGTAATCGCTATAATTTTCCTGCAAGGTTAACGTCTACTACCTCTAATTTTTTCATGATTTTAGTTTCAGTGGATTCGGAATTAGATATGGTGGGGGGGGGGTGACATATTTTTGCACTATATTTTCGACCATAACATTGTAAATGTAATACCTAAAATTAAATTAAATATATTTTTGAGCTCAGCGTTACGAGAGCTTTCACACGATATACAAAGAAAAGGTTTTGTTTTTCAAGTAACATAATTAGCCCTTCTACATTTTCCTAAATATATTTATGAGTATTTATTAATCTGTAAATATGTGGCTCAACATTCTTTATTTCTTCGCCCAATTTGAACTTTCCACGCTTCATAGTTCACGAGTAAAAGGGCTGTGACAGACAAACAGACAGACACAGGAGTGATCTTATAATGGTTCCGTTTTTACTTTTTAAGTACGGAACCTTAAAAAAAACGCGTAACAGACTTTAAAAATACATTAAAGCCATTACTATCTGTTTGCAGTCTGAAAATTACGTCAATTATTTTCTGCTGTCCTGTATATGATCAATATATTTGTATTTGTTCTACATAGTATGTTAAAATTTAGTCTACTAAGAAAATGTATAAAACAATTAAAAATTCACCTTCTGTAATTTCAATCAATAGAGTGAAACGTACTTTAATTATTTTTACTGAGTTATACATTATCTACCGATATTTATACATGCCATTCATTAAGCTAAATATTAATTGAGTTTACATAATATATCGCCCTGTTTTTGGAAAATGGTATATCTATGCGCGGCACATGCGCATTTGATTCACTCTATCTTTAAAACAACGTCTTTTACATATCAACATGTTTCATTCTCTTCTTTTGTGCGTATTGCCAGTAACATCATTCATCAAAATCAATACTGTAATTAAGAAAAATGTTATTTTACTCTAATATTTTATGGTCTGGTATGTTAAACACGTTAAGTAACAAAATAAAGTTTCGAGGTATTAATTACTGAAGTTCTTTTAATAAAATCTATAGCAAAATCCATTATTAAAAAGCAGTAAACCAACGTTTAAAATGCACAAATAATGCGTGAAAAGCAGCAAAAAGCTGTTTCGAATCTACAGCGAGATTCTTCTTCAGTGCAAGATAGGGAAAAAAGAACAGCGTGCTAGAAAAAGCAAAGCTGAGCAAAATGATAGACAGAGACGCGCTGCCTTATATACCCTGTGCGGGTAGTGAAAGTGCCAGAAACAACCAATGAGAGAGAAGCAGTGGAAACGACTGGGTGGACAAATAGCGACATCTACCGGAGAAGTAGAGAAAAAGAAACCAAAAAAGAGGAAAATCTGTTGCTCAACATTCTTGGTCTTCTCAACATAGGTTCGATTTTTTTTCAGCCACTATTATCCAAAAATGTTGTTCTAACCTTGATCTTGATTTTTGAGAAGCTTACCACATCATTAAAAATTCTCACTCTTTAGTCAATGACTTATCTAGTACTCCAGATTTTCTAAGTATTTGGAAAGCATTAATTTAATTTCCTCTTTTTTGGTTTCTTTTTCTCTCCTTCTCCGGTAGATGTCGCTATTTGTCCACCCAGTCGTTTCCACTGCTTCTCTCTCATTGGTTGTTTCTTTCGCTTTCGCTACCCGCATAGGGTATATAAGGCAGCGCGTCTCTGTCTATGATTTTGCTCAGCCTTGCTTTTTCTAGCAAGAATCTCGCTGTAGATTCGAAACAGCTGTTTGCTCCTTTTCACACATTATTTGTGCATTTTAAACGTTGGTTTACTGTTTTTTAATATTCCTGCACAAAGGCTTTAATTGCTATTTTTAATAAAAACCATTATGATTGAATTACTAAAAATTGAATTTTTTACCAATTAGAATATATGTGCTAAAATTAATCAAGCATTATGATTGGTTCTTTTAAGGGAGTTTATTTCTTAAGAATATAGTCTTCAGTTAATTATTTACAAAAAATTTTATCTCACGGATTTTATTTTATTAAAACTAGTGAAATTTAATTACAAAAACTTGTGTGACTTATTTAAAACTTGTATTTGTTTATGATGGCGTCTATTCAGTAATAAGTATAATTTGTACTTTTAAAGGGTTGTCAGAATGCAAGTTAACATTTAAAAAATATTCAATTACCAAGTTTCAGATCCGAACACTTCATTTTATATAAAATACAAATTCATATTTTGATCGGTAAGGTGTTAGCATATATAGTACATCTTTATTTGAAAGAAAAATCGCAAGGTATTATAGTAAGTAATATAAAATAATAAGAAACAGAAAATTCAATCGGTTATTTTACGTTTACAAATACAGAAATCCCATTAACTAACTTTTTAAGTGAAAATTAAGTAACATTGGAATAAAATCAACTGTAAAAAATGGTATACATATAAAGATTTTTCTTTTCAGAAAGTTTTTTTTCTTCATAATATCATGTTTTAAATATGAATATTTACAAAGTAACCTTAAAATTAAAAATTAAATAATATATTAATTCAACATGCAAGTTTTTTGTTTTTAAATCATTAAAGTATTATTCAGTGAATTAAAGGAACACATATTGCACAAAATTCAAAGAATAACAGAATATATAGTCAAACCCATAAAATTCTATCCTCTATTAAAACGGCTTTTTTAAATTCTTATGGAAAGATTTCCTTTCTTGAGATACGTTCCTAAAGTGCTATTTTTATTGGTTCCATTATTCTTGGAGGAATGTATTATCGAAAATCAAATATCGGAAAAATTTATTCTTTACTCTTTATTTAGTCAATATGGAAGAGCGGTAGCAATCGCATTCAAATGGCATGTTCCGTGAAATTTTAAATCAAAAGAAGAAGTTACTTTAAATTATCACTTTCAAACTTAAAATGTTAAAAAGAAAGAAGAAATGTAAGCGACTCTAAGGAAATATTTAAGTTTTATTCCCGCAAAATATCAATAGTTTGTGAACAACATATTTATTTTAAATAGTTCATTGAAAAATAAATGTTTGTTTAATATTGTATAATGTAGTAAGTTTAGAAAACTTTTGAATGTAACATATACGTCCTGTGAAATTTTGCCCTTTTAAAGGTCTTTTATCTTTCTATTACGTATAATTTAGATATCAATAAAGAAATATATATAGTTATATATGTGAATATACAGGAAATATACTTAATCTATTTTATAATTATAATTACTAAAAAAAATATACTATATAGTCATGGTATCAAATCATTAGTTATGCAGCTAGTTTACTCATTTTTTAATTATGTTCAAATAATTTTAATTATTACATTGTTTACTCCGACTTAATTACTCTAATTTCAACTCAACACAAAAGGAATGATACTGTTACACAATTGATTATATACCACTAGTAAGATTATCTAAAAAAAAAGGAACAGCACATCTTGGGTAATGGTATAGGTGATATATTTTTTATTATCTTGCAAATTATTTTTAATGTTTTGTGTTACAATAATCTTAGTAATCAGGTGAATTAACTCGCTACTCCAAACGAGTTACTGCGCCCTTTGTAATATTTAAATGTATCTTTTCTAATTAAATTTCTCAGTTTATATACAACCATTAAACTATTAATTATAAAATATGAAATCAAGCAATTTTATATTAAAATGTACGGTAAACATGTTAAATCAATCAGTTTTAGAATATAAGAATCATTTTAAGCTTTTTAAATTTTGTTTATATTGAATGTTTAAAGCTTTAGATTATTCGAATATAATCATTATATACTAATTTATTAAAAAAATTGTTTTGAGATCATTGAACGTTAAATAGATTCACTAATGTGTCCTATAAATATAACATAAAATAAATTTTCCTCAACGGAAACAAGACATACCTGACTTTGTGTGGTAATTAGTGCTGTATTATTTCATATAGTCCTCTTCAAACGAAGAATCGGAAAGTTCTAAAAAACTAAATGTATTGAAAATTATTAAAGAGTTAATATTCTTTATTTATAATTTACCACATTGAAATGCTTAAATTTACTATTTTGCATTCTTTAAATGTTTTATACTTAATGCATTTGATAGTTTAAATTTGGTTTTATACCGAAATCTTCGGTTACGTTCGTTTTCCAATTTAAATTATTGCGATCATTATTTTAATAGAAGAGAAAAAAAGAACATATTCAAACTACGCGATAGAATTACAATTTAAAAAAAAACCATCACAAATTTCTTGGCATGCACTTTTAAAATTCTCAACTTGCTTCTAGTTGTTTCTTAAAAAGTTTGTTACAGACAAACAATGTTAAAAAGAAATTCTTCCGTGAACTACAATATAACCACTTACAGTACTTTAAAGAGAAGACTTTAAATACGAAGGTGTATTTCTCTAAAACAACTATTTTTTTTTTTTTTAATTTTCAAACTAGATCTAAACAACCCAGTATTTTTTTTCTCTAAGTTATTTCAATGGTAACATGTTGATTCATAAAGCAAGAAACATCCTTGAGAATAATTTTCTGAAAGCATGATCTTTTAAAGTTCGCTTCGTGTTATTTCCTTTTATTTCATTAAAAGTAAGTTTCGTGTGGTATACAGATTTTTAAATTCAGTTTGCATGTTCAATTTTTTAAAGTAAATTGCCACAGAATTTACATTATGCATTTCTCTAAAGTAACTTGTTTATATTTTACGAAAAATAATGTACAGGGTTAGCGAAATTAAACTTCCGCTACTCAAAGGGTCCTAGAGGCCGTTCTACTAGTCCGATGAGAAAAATATTTGGACAATAGACACTTCGGAGGATGCGCTCGAGATTTCCGAAATAAAAAAAATTAGTTTAAAAAATCGCCACTAGATGGCGCTACGAGTTAGCGTGTTAAGAGGACAAACTGAGATCCCGAAACACTGAAGGACCAGTGGTCTTACACAAAAGGAACACAATAAGGACAATAAGTGGGCACAGAATTTCCATGGCCAGAAATCATCAACCGCCATTCTCGCGAGAAATTGTACCGTGAATGTTTTGCGAGTGTCCAGATCTTGTCGTTCCAATTGCTGAACCGCTTGAATGTTATACGGGTAGAAGATCAGAATTCTAAGAATTGTCGGACACTGTAGTAGGGCATATCAAGGGTACGTGAAATCGTCGATACATTGACATTTCCATGAGGCGAATGAGTGCTTGCTTCCACGACCGCTGTAGCAATATCCTCTACGACGGCGGTTGTACACTTTTACTTCCACTTCCCGCCAAATCGCCTAACTGTCCTGTTTGCTCGAATTTCATCATCATGTCTTTAAGAGCACGCTCCGATATCGGTCCACGTCGTTGTTTCTTTGTACGGCGGAACGCTCTCACAACTGCATCTGCATTCTCACCGTTGCGGTAGTACAGTTTGACTAGCATTGGCAACGTCGGCATTTTGAAATGCTCATATGATTGGGGCACGAACTTCTTCCTTTCATCGTGCGTGGAATTTGCATGTGTTGCTGCAATGTGCTGCCCCGCTGCGCCATCTGGTAGCGATTTTTTAAACTATTTTTTTTTATTTCGGAAATCTCGAGCGCATCCTCCGAAGTGTCTGTTGTCAAAATATTTTTCTCTTCGGAGTAGTAGAACGGCCTACAGGGCCCTTTGAATAGCGGAAGTTTAATTTCGCTAACCCTGTACTTTAAGTTTCAATCATTTATGTTCTACTGTTATATATGGGTATATCTGTAATTAACGTGAAAAATAACTTGTGTATATTTAATGAATGTGTATTAAATAAAGTTTTTATTTAATAACTTAGTCAATTTTAATAAATATGTTATGTCAAAATATTTGTTTGAATGTATGATTATAAATTTATATTGTAAGATACCGAGTGTCGCAAAAATGACTGATGGATTTTAAAATTGAATAACTTGCAAACGGTGACAAATATCTCAAAAATGTTTGCAGGAGGGTTATTTAAGACGTCAGGAATTTTTATACTGCGATTCCCAGTTTTAGTTACAAAGAGCAGCGATAGATGGAGCTGCAAGCAATAGGCGCTAAATCCAGGATCGATTTTTCGGCCTCTCTCTTCTCCCATGCGAAAAAAGGAGATTAAGGTAATTTGAATGGATCCCGAAGTACCAAAAATCGAAGTATTACCATTATTACCATTATTATTTACCAGTATTACCATTAGCATCTATTTCTCGCAACGCCATCTATTGTTTGAAATCGAACTAAAATCAAGAATCGCAGTAAGAAGACTCCTGACATCATACATAACCCTCCTACAAGAACTTCTTTAATATTTGTCACCGTTTGCAAGTTATTGAATTTTAAAATCCATCAGTCATTTTTGGAACACCCGGTATGTTTTCATATATGTACGATTTCTTAAAAAAACAATATTGACAAAGAAAAAACACCTCGATACTTAGAAAGAACTTCATAAAATAGTAACGATGACAGTTTTTTAATGTCGATAGGAACAAAGCTCGTTTTCCAGCATTAACGGCTCTCATATCTTTTAATATATTTGTCGCCAGTGCAGAAGTGATGTGATTACGAGTAGCATTTTAAATACTGATTGACATGATATAAATCTCTGTAATATATTTAAGCCATATTCAATGCTTTATAAAATCTATATAATAAAAGTCTAAGTCATGTGACTGTCATCAACAGTTCCGGGTTGACCGCTTCACTTTTTGTATGCCAAGCGGCCAATTTTGTAATTTATTATTAGCCGGGAGCAGGAGATAAATCGCCAAATATTGTCCCTTCGCCAATTATTGTAAATATCATGTTATCAGTATTACAGTAGTCCATTTCATGCGACTGTCATAAACAATTTTTCGTGTGGTAAATTAAAACGAAGCTTTGATGTTGAAATTAAATTTCATGGTTTATGGTATTATTTGTTACTTTCTTTTCTTTTTTTAAGCAATAATTGAGAGTTATAAATAATAAATATTTCAGTTTTAAAATTATGCATTTTGAAAATTCGACGGGAACAATGTTTGGCAATTTATCACCTGCGCCCGGCTAACATAAAAATGCAGAATTCAGGATTTTTGTATCAGAATCTTCGAATTTGGCGAAGGATTGAGCAAGTAAATTAAATTATGTAAAAAAGCAACTTTAATACAACTATAATAGCAACATACAATGCTTAGCATATGTTTATGGGAGACCAAACTGGTCGCCAATTGTGGCTAGTACGAAAATAAACCCTTATAATACAAAATAACAAAAGATACAGTTCATTTAATATTTCAACATTTTTCACATGGCACGTCTCTATCCTCACGATAATTGAACTTAGAATAGATATATCAACATAAAACTTTAGTAACTTTACACTATATTTTATAGAATGAACGAATGGTATATGAATTCTTTGCCAGAAACTATTTTTAACTAGTATGTTGTGACCATCACAAAACTTTCTTCTATATAAATCACGCCAATTAAATCATTTAAAAAGTACAAGAAATTACATCAATTTAGCACCAATTCAGGTCAAAGTATATCTGAATTTGAAGTTTGATGAAAATTCGTGCATTAGTTTTTAAGATAGAGCTATAGTGGAAATTATGAAAAATTCTGCATAGCAGCGCCACCTGTTGAGATATTTTCACCAAAACATAAACAGCTCGAATTCATATCCAGGTATATCTGAATCTGAAGTTTGTTGAAAATCCAAGCGTTAGTTTTCGAGATAGAGCTATTGCGTAAATCGCAAAAACTTCAGCATAGCAGTGCCACCTGTTATTCATTTACATCAAAATGAATAAAAAGTCAATCCATGTCAAGAACTAACTGTATCTGAAGTTTGATCAAAAATCGTGCATTAGTTCTGCAGATCGAGCTATTGTGTAAATCGTGAAAAAGGCTGCATAGCAGCACCACCTGTTGAGCGATTTACACTAAAAACTAATCAGCACCAAATTATTTCAGGGACTAACAGAATAGAAATTTTTATTAAATTCCGTGCATTAGGTCTTGAGATAGAGCGCCCACAAAATTTGTGTCACATACATACATACAGACAGAGTCATAGACTCACCGACAGACATTTTGAAAAAACATGTTTTTCGGAATCTCTGACGCATAAAACATTAAATCCGTCGAAAACCGAAAGTCGAAAATTTTCAAGAATCCAGTACATTCTTCTTGTAAACTTAGAAGAAAGTAAAAATTCAACTGAATTTCAAAAATGGAAAAAATGTTACAATAAATAATTAATTAATGTTTAAAAAATAATGAAAGTATTTACTTATCTCAATAATATATCTCTATAAAATATAGTTTAGAGTTCATTTTAATATAGATTATATGCTTATATATCTATTCTAAGTTTAATTAACGTGCGGGTTGTGACGTAGTATGTGAACATTTTTTGAAACATTAATTGAACAGTATATTTTATTATTTTATATTATAAGTGTTTATTTTTACGTTTTATAAAGCTTTAAGTATGGTTTAAATATTTTGCAGAGATTTATGGAATTTGAATAAATTTTTAGAAAGTTAAGAGAATTTGAAATTACATCACATTTGCACTTGCGACGGACATTTTAAAAGATATGAGACCCCTTAACTTTTCGATGCCGGGATTGGGATGTATGCCCCAACATTATTACTTGATTATATTCGCACCACTTTTTCAAAAATAATTTCTTCCGTACAGTCATACTACGATACTTTCAATGGAAATTTGCCACAAAGATATTTTTTTAATTGCTGTACGGGAGAAAATAAAAATAGTCACCTGTCCTATCCCGTAATCAAGAGGATAACCTTGATAGCACGACACCTCGTATGTAAATGCGCTTGGTGCGCCATCTAGTGTGCAGCACCAGGAGCTACATGCTCTCTTATAGAACTTCAAATGTTTAGAATCGTATTTAGTCCGTCAAGAGTGAATTCTTCTCTCACTTTAGCTCGACTTGCAGCTTTAACTTTGAAAGCAAATCTCACTGTACGCGAAAGCGCTTTTAATGTGCAGTGTCAGGAATCACAATTTTAATCGGTGCAAACATTTGATTTCTATCTGGCAATAATTATATTTTTTTATCCTTTCGATTGAATAAACGCTATCCAATTACTTGGTCACGTTCGCTCGATAGAATTTCTATAAAATATGTTCTATACTGTCTATACTCATATAAAAATACAATAGAAATAATTAGTTGTCTTCGCGGAAAGATACATAGAACACCTTTATTACAGAGTACCCCATACATATATGACATTTACTTACATTCGGAATTTTCTTTTAACTACACTCATGTCCAAACATTAAGGGAAGATGAACGGAAACTGAAACTTACTGAAATTCTTGACGAATTATTCTTGAGCTTCTAGGATGTAAAGTATATGTTTCACTTTATTTTTCTCGGTGACAATTTAGTCGCAAAGGCAGAGTAAGGGGGTGATAATAAATTTAATAATAAAATAATACTTGCGATCACCTATATAACAAAAAATGCTGAAAATGGTCTGGCACCGCGTTAAATGACTATTTGGGTCATGTTAAACGCTTGCATGCATTTGTGTAAACATAGCACTCATAGTCGTGCAGAAACTAACAATTCTTCGAAAAATTGAAAAGTTTTTTGTTAATTCTACATGTTGTTTGTGCATAACTCCTCCGAAGACTACTACATATACAAATGCTTCAACGTAAAATACTAAGAAACGGTCTTGCAAAATCCATAGCAAAAACCATATTAAAAAATTTTACTGTTCCTTGTTTTGCAAGCGACTAAGAATTACTGAGTATTGTACTAATTCCAATGTCAGAGTGTGTAGTTTATGCAAATATATATCTAGTGGAATATGTAGGGTAAATGCCCCTAATATTACACCATTGTCTTATATCGCACCCCTTATGATCTCGACATGTTGGTGCTTCCGCCAGGACAAAAGTGGCTTAACCTTTAAATGTAACTGAAATTCGTCACACAACTGATGTGTTGCGGTCTGTCAGACCGCTCGAATAAAATTAATAAAAAAAATAAATGGTTGAATTTATTTAAATTTTGTCCTAAAAAGACCGTTGTACTGCTCTTAGGAGCAGGTGAATTAAATTGCATGAAAAAAGTATTTTATTCATGTTATTTAACTTCAGTACAGAAAAATTTCATTTTTTTTTCAAAATAAACGGTAGTCAGTTAATTTTGCTAATTAAATATAAAAATTAATCGTGTACATTTTTTTTACAAATTATCGTTGCAACAAAGTATGAAGTATGAAATGCAGTGTTTAATTAAAAAAAAATAATAAAATTATCGTTGCAACAAAGTATGAAGTATGAAATGCAGTGTTTATTTAAAACATCATTATTGCAGTCAACACATATTTTTCGTGAACATTCAATGTATACTGACTTTTGGCATAAAAAGCACTTACAAGATGTTTTTATCTAAACTATTCTTTTGGTAATAGAAATTATGGTTAACTCCATCAGAAATATTTACATTTTCACCCTCGAAAATGCAGAATTCGTATCGTGATATCTTCCGTCAGCAAAATCTGCATTGTCAGAACTTTCAATATCGGA
Source organism: Maratus speciosus (assembly GCA_963932465.1). Lineage (NCBI taxonomy): Eukaryota > Metazoa > Arthropoda > Arachnida > Araneae > Salticidae > Maratus > Maratus speciosus. Next base: position 78,143,130 of record OZ010791.1, on the reverse strand, counting down.
AAATTTTAGATCTGACCAGTTGTTCATAATACCTTCTATGTCCTTCTGGCTGAGGAAAGTAGATCATTTTTGAGGTTGCGACGACATAATATCACAAAAAAAGACACTAAAGAAATGAAAAAAAAATAATGCACAACTAATCACGAGTATTGTTTCAAATAATCACACAACTGACGTGATGCGGTCTGACAGACACCAGTGTAACGAATAACACGTTTAAAATCAACTCACAGAATTATCGCCTCTTGGCAAGCTGGTAGAAGAAGGTACTGGTACGGGTAAGTAATATTTGCCCTTTTAAGGGGTGGAAGTACCTGGGAGTCGCAGGGTCTGTGAGACCCCGTGACATCAGTTAAAGGTTAACTAGTGTCTAACGGCAAGGCGGCAGTCATATGAGCGCCTTGGTTAAATACGCGGTTGTGTTTTGTCTCTGTTATTTTTTTAAAGTTTTGTGCAAACCAAAAGTTCTTGTCACAGAGAAAAATCTTTTTTTTTCAAAGTAAGTGCTGTTCTTAAATATTGTAACGTAAATAGAACCACATAGTTATGTAGTTTAACTATATATAGCTGTAAGTCTCTTTCTATTCATAGTTTCACCGGTAGGGTCCGCATTCCAATGTATGGTACTTCCTAATATTGAAGCCCCACCAGTGGCTGAGAGGTTCTGCTCTCGAAGCTGGTAGACGGGAGGTGCTGGGTTCGAACCCAATCGCGCCCGTCGGCCTAATCGTTCGGAGTTTTCGTGGTTTTCTTCGAACCGTGGATTTCCATGCGTTAATACGGATTAGGTTCCCTTAAAAAGACCTCCACGGAAGGCACTCCCCCCAGGGCCCATATCCCTCGTGTAGATAATTGGCCGTCAACAATCAACCCTAATATTGCACCACTACTGTAGCCCGAATATCGTACTATACGATATTACGCAAACTATTTTATTTTATTTTATATAAGGGTCTAAATGTCAACATTTTTATTCATGAAGGCATTTTTAAGACTTTTTTTATTAATGCATTTTCCTTTTGAATAGAAACATATTCGAAGACCATGAATTTGCAGTGGTTGACTTTGCTGCAACTTATTATTAACATGAACATCCCGATGACTGTCTGTCTATCACTGACAAGTTGTTCAGCTGAAACAATTCAAATTAGACAGGAACAACCTGAGCCTCACCCTGCATCCAGTGGTCTCGAACCCCCTGTAAACAAGAGTGACAAGTTTAATCGAAAACAGCCCAGCTGTGTATGCTCCTAGCCATTACCAAATCGTAGCAATTTTTTTCCGGAGGATATACGCCTTTTGCCGCATCTGTTTGAGAAAAACGTTCAAGTAAACATATAAGGCCATCCAAATTGGTCAGTAACGATTCTAATAAGTACTTCATAGAAAGTAAAGCTTGGCGAAGATTTTGCTAAAAGTAAAAGAATAAGGTTGAAAAAACTGCTTTTATCCCAAAAAATTAAATATATATATATATCATACCTAAGAAGGAAGCTATTGGAAAACAGAAAAAAGGTGAAACATCAGCCATTATTAGAGACATTCCCAGAATCAGACAAAGATCCAGATCACCTGTTGACATTTTCTACGGACGACGAAGACAGCGACAATGGTTGTAAATGTCCTTCTGCAACCAGCTTTGCGCAACTGACAGACGAGGAGCAAAATCGATCATTTGTATTAAATGTCGCGTTTGGTGTCATAAACAATACCTGTAGCTACTGATTACAAAACAACATTTGTGATTTCTGTTTAAACAGATAATTTCCATTGATATATACAAATGACAATTTATAACCTGAGTTCTTTGTAAAATATCATAATCTGACGGAAATGAGTTCACTATTAAATATGATAACAATATAAAATGTCCTTTAAATTTATTTTTCTTCCATGTTCCATTTTTATGACTACTACAAAAAAGTATTCCAAATATCGCCTTACGTAATATTAGGAATACAAATGGTGCGATATTAGGGAAACTTTTCTCCAAACGACCTAAATGCACCTTTTGTGGTTTTATATATTTTACTTTTTTATTATTTGAGCTATAGAAACTGATTGTTTGTGTTATGAAGAATCAATAACGCACCTACGAAAATCACGTGAAAATTATTAGTTAAATTAAAAAATACGAAAAATATATAAAGTTTTAAAAATGGGTGTGATATTACGGTCATTACCCCTATCAATAGGTCCTGTACTTTACAATTTTATTTAGAACGATGTCTTTTTGTAAATATACCCTTAAAAGATAAATAACTCTTCGATTTACGTTCTAGAAACGCATTTAATAAAATAATGTTTTTCATGTGGATTCATCCAGTCAAACATCTTCAAATAAAACCATCTAATTGCATTAAAAGTACATTTCGTCTTAATTTTGACATCATCCTATATTAGAAATGCTATATAAATTAAAAAAACAAAATTAAACTTCAGCATTAAACAACAATTATCTGCCTAAACCTTCTCAAACATAATCTTTTTCAACCTTAAACAACAAATGAAAAATAAAAATCGAATAAAAATCTTCACATAATCACACCAAAAGAGTACCTTGTTTGCAACATACATTCTGATAAAAAAAAAGATGCCTCCATTTTATTTTCATAAAGTAAAACAAAATATACTTCATTAACTTTTTCGAAAACTAAATATTTACATTTAATCAGAAGATTTTTTTGTTAATTACAAAAAAATTTATTTCGATGCTTCTAATAATGTATTTAAAATTGGATGATTTGAGTAAATTTAACAAAAGAAAAAACGAAAATATAAATGCATGGTTTATTTTTGAATTAAATATCTGCTAATTAAATTATCTATGTTGTAACAATTTAAACTCAGTTCAATAAAAAGTCCATTTTATTACTTTTAAGATAAAATAAAATATTATTTATGAAAAAAAGTATAAATGAACGTGCAGAATAGCTTACATTTATAATGCAATAATATTCTATAGTGCAATATTTAAATAATTGTCGCTCATGCAAGATTTCAAACAGAATCAGAGGAAAACATCTTACACTAGTCACGCGAAAACACTCACAAGCTATTGCTAAAGCTATCAGAACGTGTTTTTTTTCTCATTTCTTTTTCTTTTGTATTTTAATAATTTTTAATGACTTCTTTTGCATGGTGTATCTCAGGTCAATGTTTAATCGAATATACTTTTCCTTTTTTATTTTTGTTGAAATTTCTATTAATGAAGACTCCTTCAGTTTCGGAACTGGCTCGTGTCCTTGTAGTAGTGTGACATCACTTTCGCTGATATTTTATTCCACAGATATTGAGATTAAGGCTTAGAAAAAAAATTACATGCTGCTATTTGATTTAAATAAAGTAAATTTTGACACTTTTGATTTAAAAATTGTCTTTATCGGTATAATTGGCATCACTTTCGCAAGCAACCGTCCTTTCTTTCATGAAAGTAAAACAGGAATATTTCTTTTTTCAAGAATTCCGTTATAGTGAACTATACAGTAAACTAGTTCAATCCCCCCTTTTCTGAAAGTAAAATCTATAAACTAAAATAACTATTTTCTCGATAATATGAAATTAGCTTAATACTATTTTTGACTCTATATTCATAAATTCTGAACAAAATTTCTTCAAAAATAGGCTAGCTCATAAATTTCGCATCAAATTTGATTCTAGTAAGAATCCGTTTAAATCTACACACTAAATTTTTAGTGATTGTAGAGCAGTCAAGTATAGTTTTATAAAATAGCTCCCGATGTGAACAACCCTTTTTATATGCACATACAAAACGCACAACGATGTATGAGGAGGTATCATACGAAAGGTTTTTAAGCTTATTTTTGACAGAGCGCAGTCATATTTTGGTCATGTCATCAACAAATTATGTTGTTTCGCTAGATCATAAAATTTATAAAAATTTGTTGATATATATTCTCAAAGTTTGTAGTACAAAAACCTCGCATGAGGCTAATGGGGTATTTTAATTTTTTTATGAAAAAATTACAATTCATCCTAATATAACTCTAATGAGAAGTGCATTTTTTCCTTCTCCTTTAACAAATAAGACTACTCTTAACTTCAAATTATGGTCTACACTATAAACTAACGCTTTTTTACTCACTCACCTAATTCTTTTTTGTATCTTGCAAGTGCTCCTAAGTACATATAGTACCTATTTTGAAATTTGGATCGAAATTATGACATCTTCTTTATTTATTTATTTATTGAAAAACTATGTTTCTAAATGATGAATTTCAATGGAATGCACAGGTTCTTAAACTTATTTTTTTATACTCTAAATAAAAGCTATTATGAGGGGAAAATCTGGCAAGATATTTTTTTCAGAAAATTGTAAAAAATATACTAAATGAAATTAATATTTTCATAAGAGAAAATTTAACTAAATGTTAATAACTCATATTTTAATTTCATAAAAATGGAAATATTCAAATAAAAGAAGACAAATTTATATATTTAAAATAAAAGCATTCAATAATATTTCAATAATCTATTTCAATACCACCATAAAAAATTTGCTTTTCAAGCCCTTTTGAAATTGTCAAGGAATAATTGTTTTTATTGAAATTATTTATAATTCTGGAAAATATTAGTAATATAGATATTGGGAATGATTGCTAGTAACTAGGCGGGCTTATTAAGTCTAACCTGTTTTAATACTCTAAAACAGAATGTCATTTTTTACCAGTTCTATTTTTACAGAAAGCCTGAACTTGAATCCACTTTTCACTATAATTTCCGTTAATATTAAGGCACTTATCATATCGTACAACCAGATTTTTTATCCAATCTTCATAGAAATCTGCCACCTGCTTTCCTAACCACTTCATTATGTCATTTTGACATCAACATCGTCGTTGTAACACTGACAACTAAGGTGCTTCTTTAAGTACAGTAGTAAATGGCAGTTACTTTGCGCCAGTTAAAAGCTAGACGGAGGGTTATAATACTGTTCTTAACCATATGACACGATGAGGTCTTTGGTTTAACCTATAAGAGTCTTAGTTTAACCTAGATCTAGCGCTAACTGATTACCACTTACCTACACTTCAAGAAACACCGTAACAATTAGGACTGCAACAACACTAATAACGTCAAAACGGTGATGATGCAGTGGATTGCAAAGCAGGCAGAAGATTTGGATAGAAATGCTGCTCGTACGATACGATAAAAGATTTAATAAAAGCTAAAATTATGTTTAAAGAGATTAGAATCCATGCTTTCATGTTAAAATAAAATTGTAATAAAATAATTAATAATCATGTTTTCGTATCAAAACAGCAGTTATTATAAAAACATGCCCATTAGATTTAAATTTCTAGACGAATAATTTTGAAAATAAAGAAATTTTTATTTATACAAATATCGGTTACATTTTTTTCAAGTCAAATTCATTCAAAACAGAAATTAAAATATCATAATGATGGGAACGAATATGTCCAACAAATAAGAGTGAATTATGTCAGCCAGTTATCGTCCGGATAGCCTAACAGGTAAGGCATTGGCACGGCAGGCCAAGTATCCAAGTTCGATTCCTTGTCTGGACATTTTTTCGCTCTGTTGGAATAAACTTCAACTGCGCTACTCCAACCTTGAATATGATCAGAAATTAAAAGTTTGAAATAATTATTTTCAGCGGAAAATATTTTCTTAATTTTTTTCAACATTAAATTCACCTTACAATGCAAATTTTCAAAAATTAGGGCACTTCTCATACAATTAAGAAGCAACCGATTTTATCAAATTTAAAATGAAATATATCACTAAACTTGAAATCATCTCTGTTTTACGAAAATAATACTTTTTTTGTGTTAGGAATCATTGACATGTTTATTTTGAAACTGGGATTAAATTTTGGATACGAAAACACCAGTTCATATCGTACAAACTATTGTCTAATAAAATCTTTTTTAAAAACAACATTTCATGCATGCAAAACCAAAATTAGTTGAGATGTCAAATAAAACGTGTCTGTAAATTAATAAGTCTAAAATTAAAATAGCTACGTGTTTTCGTTGTTTTTCTTTTAAATACCCTGGGGTTATACAAATACATTATTTTTCTTTCGCGTAAGAAAAATATTTCTATTTAACAGTTGGCATTTTACTTCAATTTATTTCTTTAAAGCGATTAAGACATGTTTATTCCCACTTCACGTAAACCCGGCAACAGCAGGTCTACAGAGAATACCTGATTTTAAAACAGTCTTTTGGAATTTTATTTAGAACGTTATGAGATATTGTAACCTTCTAAGTGTATGACACGATTTGTGTATAACTGTTATATTAAAAAATTGAGTAAATAATAGTTATGAATAAACAATTTTACTTGAAATATATTAATTATGTATTCAAAAAACAAAGTTTTGAAATTATTAATAGACTGCATGTGTTAATAATACAGACTTGTCCTAATGTTATTTATAATCTAAATACATAAAAATTTTCAATGGAATTTCGTTGGCCATATTTGCATTTTGCAAAAGAAAATACTTTATGAGAGATTTTGCTCTGGTTTTTCAGAATTAGTTTTGCATATTTATATAGCTTTCTGCGAGAGTTACTTTACAGGTTTACAACAAACACATGTTTGCTGTTGAGGTAGGTATAAAAAAAACAGTACTTGAAAACTATTTTTAAAATTACATTTTATATTCTATTCATTGATGCAGAAATCGAAATTATACATTACTTAAAATATGCAAAACTTATAAAAAAAAGTATAAAAGTGGTAGCACATGTCATTGCATCATAGTTATGAAGTTACTTTTAGTGATTGATGTTTTATAATAAATATATGCTTTAAAAATTATTATGGAACATATACAAAGAACACATTTATTTAATACATATGTGATCAAACAATAATAGAAAAATACGTAATGCAAATTTGGTGCGATGAGGAAAATTTTCACAAGGAATTTATGATACAATAGTTGTATTCTCTGTTTCATGCACGCAAGCAATATTACTGAATATTTATGCAAATTATTTAATATATAGCCCACCAAACAACTTACATTACATATACGTACAGAAAAGATTTTTTTACAGATACATACAGGATTAATTTACTAAATGAAAGGATGGCCAAACACAAAGAATATTTTTTTAATAGATTATTTTTTTAAAATTACTAAACTTATTTCAGATAATTGTCTTTAAAATCTACACATTTTTCACTTTTAAAAGAAAATATCCCTTTTATACCATGTTGCATTATTCCACCTACCTTAATTCCGCATTTATCGCGTTTTTGTTTTACTCTAGTAAGAGTGTTGGTAAGTAGATAGACTAATTGATATTTAAAACTTCTGGCAGATAAACAAATCATAATCCTCAGAATTTTATAAGTTATGCCAAAGATTCCGAAGCGAAAAATGAAATTTAATTGAAATCGATGAAAATTTTAAAGAAAATACGAAGTAATATTTTTTAAAAGTCATGATATTCTTCATAAGAATTATTATCACTTCATCATCAAAATTTTATATAAATATACAAGCGTTCAGTGGTTTTCAAATATACAGATAAAATTAGAATATAACAAATATTGACTTAGATATGTCTCCTATTTGTTTCTTATTTCCTGCAATTCATAGCATAGCTAAGCTTTTAGTAATAATTTATTAAAAGGCTGTATGAAATTTTTTACACTTCCATGAGTGATGAACCTTTTGAAATATGACACGTGAAAAAGATGAGGTATTACGAATTTTTCACTATAAAAATGAATTTTTTATAAAATAGAAATTTAATTTCTATAATTACAATAATGTTATTTCATTATTGTTTTTCTTGTAGATTTGATTTATGTTCTATTGAATTGGTGTCCAAAAATTTCTGAAAATCTCACTAGATGCTTAAAACAAGATTTTTCATCCATTGAAAAAAAATAAGGATTGAATATACACAAAGTGCAAAATTACTTAAAAGATGACACAGTATTTAAAAAAGTTAAATTATTTTAATACCTTAGTATACTTTCAACTATAAAACATAGTCTTCTTCGGAGGAATATAAGAAATACAACAGTTATTGATTGAACGCCTAATTTTCAAAATCTACGTAGATGGTGACGAAAGGAGTGAAAGTGGAAGTTAATTAATAGATCCGGAAACATTGGGAAAATAAAATAAAATAAAACATGGATATAGGGAAGTGGAAGATTACTTGTTTTTTCTTTCTTTAAGCAAACTGAGCCAAATTCTGGGTATATTGTAGGATAAAATGTCATTACAAACTGTATTTTCTTTAGTAATAATTTCTATAGATTCGCGGATAATTAAATCATGATAATTCTTTGAGGGATATATAATGTTTGCGTTTTCGAAATTAACTTGTATATTCTGCTTCTGGTTAAGACTTGACATGGCTGTTGTAGGTCGGTTATACTTTAAATCTCTCAAAATGTTCTTTAATACGAACTTTAAGTTTACGTGAAGTCATGCCTATGTATTCGAGGTAAATCTCTTCAGATTTCACTGGAATTACATATACCCCATAAACTTCATCCCTCGGGATAGGGTCCACTTTGGCACTAATCAGATCTTTCAGTTTTGCAGGAGGAAAAAGTTTATTAAGAAGTTGTAAATACCAATTAGTCTATCTACTTACCAACACTCTTACTAGAGTAAAACAAAAACGCGATAAATATGGAATTAAGGTAGATGGTATAATGCAACATGATATAAAAGGGGTATTTTCTTTTAAAAGTAAAAAATGTGTAGATTTTAAAGACAATTAAGTTATAAAGTTTAACTTTAACTTTTAAAGATGAATTAAGCATTTCTATTTATTTATTTACTGAGGATTAAATATGTTTCCTACCATTAACCTAGAAAAAAAAAATTGGACTAAAATATTTTCCAAGTTATTTTAAATGTTCTTTTTAAGTCTCTTTATTAAGCCTTTATGTACTGAATTATGAATTCATGAAAATTTTGTCTTCTAAACCATTTTTCGTGAATTTTTGAAACTACATTAGAAGATCTGCATAAACATTTAATAAATTTTAGAAGTATTTTAGAAGGATTGAAGGATTAATTAAATTTGAATTTCTAGGGATTTTGTGCAGTATTTATAACCCCAATCAAATCTTTTATTTGAAATCTTTTCTTAGTAATTGGTATAATTAGGAATTGTACAAGCATAATGTTCTTACAAAAGAAATATAGAAATATTTCCGAATTGAAAAATCCCCCCCCCCCTCCAATGTCAAAAAGCTGAAAAAATGCAAAGGTAAAATAAACCATCCTTTTAAAACAATTTTTGTTTTGTGTGACCAATAATGCTTTGAAACAAGATAAAAATAATGCATCTATAACTCATTCTAAACTGTGTTAATACTAATCGATATATTAAATGAATTTTAAAACATATAAATTATTTTAATGGTACTTATAAGCATCGTCAGTAGATAAAGAGGTAAAGAATCTTGCATAAGGAAATGTAGCAGAAAATTGCAACAATGTAATTATATCAACTTTTAGAAATATACAACCTACTGTTGTTCATCGTGATTAATTTTATATTGAAAACATATAAAAATATTTATGGAAATGATACTTATTAAAGCTCATCAGATATTCTTTAATGTAAAAAAGGGGTTTTCAAAATTATCATAGTTTCAAATTTATCATGACTTCAAATGCAAAATTCATTATATTTAATATAAGTAATTATTATCTATGTTTTAAACTTATTTTTTCCTTACCAATTTAAAAATTTCTGTTTCCATTAAATCAATTAGAATTTAAACAACTTATAAAAATTGCGTGCAATTTTAGTAATTAAAACTCGAATAAATTATTTAACATATAAATATGACTTCTATAAATGTATTTTGGAAAGCATCAACGTTTTCCTCAAAACATTTTGCATGAAAACTCCACTACTATTGAATAATAAAAGAACATCTCTGAAATGGCATGACATCATGATTATTTTTATAATTAAATTTGAATTAAATATATAGAAAAATAAGTCTTTAAGCTTTAAGGTCGTTTAGGCAGAAAGGAATCGACGACATTTGATCTTAAAAAATATCTTACGGATATTAACTTGAGGCACACATTCGACTTATTTTTTTTTCATGAGGTCATCAAATGTTAACATTGCAGATTAAAAGTGAACCTTGAATTCTATTTAGAAATCAATTTAGTGACTTATTAAATTTGTAAAACAAAAATAATAAATTATTACTACAGTTCCATATATGGGACATTCTCACAATCTTTTGACTTTTATGTCCCTGAATAATAATTTTTATTTTAATACATTTTTTTTTGTTTTTTTATTTCATATACTCGGGAACATCTCATTGCATGATTGAATAATAATATTAACGAGATAAATAAGTTTTGAACTATGTTGGTGGTCCAAATACCTGGAAAACTCCTATACCGCCCCGTGTCCCTGATGCTGATTTTTAAGTTTGGAGCTGTCTGTGTGAATCTGTTTCAAAAAAGTAATTCGATGTAATTTTTTTCCGAATGTGGGACAATTATTTTATATAAATATGTAGAAAAAAATTAACCTGCACACATTTTTTTACGGTTGATATTAGTTTATTAACTCTGTTCCTGGGTTTTAGATTCCTTATCACCCCTCTTCTAAAATTATACAGAAGATCACTTCAGATGCAGCCAGAGAATTTTTTTCAAGTTTTTTCTCATGCAGAAGTATGCTAGAGAAATAATGTCTAAAATTCTTTGACTGCAAATTTACTGCAGAATTTAAATCAGCATTTAAATATCAATTTCAAGATCGTGGCTTTATTGGTAGTCTTACCACCCCCATGGTTTATTCCTGCACTTTTCGGGGTAAATTTAAAAAAAATTAATTTAATCCAATGTTAACAACTGTTTCTAAAAATAAATGAACATTGTGGGTATCACTTAGTCTTAACATGATTTTCCTAGAACTAGGTGGTAATTTTCATGACCGTTCCATCCTTACAGTCCCTTTTTTTCCGCATTTCGTCCCTTTTTTCCTATACCATCCCCCTGTTTTTAACTTACCGTCCCTTCTTTAACACCCCATTAAGACAAAATTATTCAAAAATTCTGTATTAAAAGTACTTCATTTTTATTAGTTCTTATTTGAATATCCTATGGATACTGTGCAAATTCATTATAACTAAAAATTTGAAGAAAATAAAAAGTGATAGTGGTAAAAGGTAAGGAAACTCAAACTCGCAAGTTTAACTTAAACCTCAGTTAAATAAAAAAAATTTCGCTGTTGACCATTTTTTCTTTATTTTGAATCATTAAGGCATAAAGTTTATCAGATTAAAATGTTATTTTAGCAAGTTTAATTTTACCAGATTTTTATTCCCGAAATTCAAAAGATTGTGAGAATGCCCCATATCCTATTTTTACAAAAGCTAAATTTTTTAATGCAGTATATGCGTGAAGGCATACACTAAATATGCTTTCTGCAGGTAGCAGAGAGAAGGGGGAATTCGGACATGTTCTTATTTTCTACTGTGTTGTCAAACAGTTACTATATTTTATTTCACAAATTTAAATGATTCTCTGTAGATCTGATAATTTTTTGGGGCATTTATTTTGTAATAAATGTCAAAATTCATTTTAAAATGGAACCCACCACCTAAAAAAGATATTTTTTGTACAAATGTTTTTTAATTGCCGAGTTGAAAATAATAATATATCTATTATTAGCCCCTAAGGGCTCCGCGGAGCACAGTTTGTGAACCTCTGCTCTGGAACATTTGTATTGAAGCCGAACACTTGAAGGAAAAACTTTCCATGATTTCTATTTTTAGTACATCTTTTTGGATTTGAAATTATTAAATGTTCGTAAGTACGTTTTTTAAACAGGGCGGCGGATGAAGCTGACCAACGATGTCGGACATGTCCTTGGTAAGCTGCGTTCACATCAATCACATCAATTCTGTTTATATAAACGCTTGATGCTGTCGCATGGCAATAATCAAGTATATATTAATATATATGTTTGTGTGTGTATATATACATTTAGATGGACGGTAGTTTTTGTGTTTGTGGGTCATTATTGGTGAAAATATACTTAAATTTGCCCTCTTCTGGACGGTTGTAATTGTAGCTTCTTACTCTGTGTAATGGAAGGTACCTAAAAACTGTACTGTTTAAACTGGAACTATTGTACAAATAAAAATATATGAAAATGTGTTATTTATTTACTTTTGAATCCAACAAAATCAATAAACTTTTTTAATGATGATATAAACATGAGGAAAAAGTTATAATACATATTTTTTTACAAATTTTTTAGTTAAAGTCCTTGTGTGATAGAAAACATAAACGAAATAATAACTATTGAGTATATTATCATGAGATAACATTAAATTATACCTTTTTATTGTTATGTATTAGAGAATTTTTAGACGGGCGAATCGTTTAGCTAAATTTTTCTCAAGAAAAATATTTTGTCCAATTATACGAAATATGTTTAAATAATTACTAAACACATTTTTTGAAATTAATGTTTGATTTGATATTTTTCGTTGCACAGTAACGGGGGAAAATATTTGGAATTAATAGCGATGAATAGCGTACACTGTAAAAAAAAATCTGTGAAGTTACTAAAGTTTTTGTAGGAAACTGGGATTCCTAGAACTTTTCATGTAACGGCAACAACAAAATTTCATGTAACAGACACACTTTTGCGCCGAAAATCAAAAAATCTGTAAGGTTACTAAGAATTTTTTTGGAAACTGGGATTCCGAGAACTTTTCATGTAACTGCAGCCAGGGTTACAAATAAAAGTTAAGTAAGATTTCTGAAATTTTAGCAGATTCATTTGTAAAGTTACAGATTTTTGTAGCTTTACAAAAACTAGTTTTGTAGATTTGCAGCTTTTTTCGTACAGTTACAGGTGAAAGTTTAGTAAGCATGTAACTTTACATCTGTAGAACTACAGATTTTTTTTTACAGTGTACAAAATTTTAGGCATTATTGCAGTAACTTTTTAAATAATGTCAATACATGTAATAATTAGATTTCAAAATTTTAATGAAATATTCAAGAAGACATTTCTTCATATATTTTTAAATGTTAAAGGAATTTTTATGATATAATTACCGTAAAACACTGAAGAATACGAAAAATTGTTTTAATATTTCTTTTCGAATTGTTTCTTTGAACTCAGTGAATATGGATAAAATTTTGATGTAATGAATTTTTAATAAACTGATATAATAAATTATTTAAGTTTCACCGGGTATAAAAACTTTAATTAATAATGAGAAAATATATGCAATAATTAATACAAATACATTCTTATAGAATAATAAAAATTACTGAACCAGACTATATCAATATTTTATTTCTAGAAAATTCATGAAATGTACATGGGATCTTAAAAGTATTTATGAAAACATAATAAAAATTGCTCGTCAACGGAAAATCAGGAATAACTCATTAGGAATAATTAAAGCATTCTTTTCGAATTGCGAAATTGCAATAATGGAGAATTCTTGTTATATTTCTTACGCATATTCATTAATTATTCCTTAATGTTGCCTTGGGAAAAGCTTAATGAACACCATCGATGTTACTTTTGGTTAGTATATGTGTTCTAATATTTAAAATTCTTACATAGAAAACTAGTATATTGTGGCCATCACAAAACTTTCTTCTATATAAATCGCGTCAATTAAATCATTTAAATAGTACAAGAAATTACATGGATTTAGCACCAATTCATATAAAGTATATCTGAATTTGAAGTTTAATGAAAATTCGTGCATTAGTTCTTGAGATAGAGTTATAACGGGAATTCTGAAAAATGTAGTATAGAAGCGCCACCTGTTGAGCGATTTACACTAAAAATAAAGAGCACTAAATGATATCAAGGTATACCTGAATCTGAAGTTTGTTGAAAATCGATGCGTTAGTTCTGGAGATAAAGCTATTGCGAAAATCGCAAGAAAGACCGCACAGCAGCGCCACCTGTAGAGCGATTTACACCAAAAATTAAACAGCACTAATTTATACGTCAATTCATGTCAAGGACTAACTAAATCTGAAGTTTGATGAAAATCCGTACAATAGTTCTTGAGATACGGCTCTTGCGAAAATCGTGAAAATGCAGCACAGCAGCGCCACCTGTTGGGCGATTTACGCCAAAATTTAAACAGCACTAATTTATATCAGGGACTAACGAAATCTGAAGTTTGATGAAAATTCGTGCATTTTTTCTTGAGTTAGAGCTATTGCGACAATCATGAATAATGCAGCATAGCAGCACCACCTGTTGGGAGATTTTCACAAAAATGTAGTCAGCACCAAACTATATCCTGTACTAACTGAATCTGAAGTTTTATGAAAATCCGCGCAGTACTTCTTGAGATATAGCTATTGCAGAAATCGTGAAAAATGCCGCATAGCAGCGCCACCTGTTGGCCGATTTTCACCAAAAACTAATCAGGTCCAGTTTATATCAAGGTCTAACTAAATATATTTTTTTGTGAAATTCCGTGCATTAGTTCTTGAGATAGAGTACCACAAACTTTTTTTCACATACAGACTCATAGACAGAGTGACAGACAGACTCACAGACAGACATTTTCTAAAAACCATCAAATCGTGCTCTGGGCATTCTAAAACGTATAAATCCGTCGAAAACCGGAAGTCGAAATTTTTCACGAATTCAATACTTTCTTCTTGTAAAGATAGAAGAAAGTAATAACCGTCTTTGGAATATTTCCATTGTATCGATACATGTATTAATTCATCTATTTATTATAGCCACAATACATGGAAAATTTTCGGTTCTTTAATATCGTAATTTTAGAACAATATTAATCTGAATGAGGTTTCTAAAATATTTACGGAAATATTTTCAGGTTTAATAAAATGTAAAGAAAGTTTCAAACTGCTTAAGTTAATGTGGTAAAGTAAGAGTATTTTATTGTTCAAAGATGATTATTGTCTTTGATGTTACCATAAGGGACGTTTAAAAAGAACTAACTTTTAATATTTATTGGTACAGTGAAAATTTCCAAGATATTTCTACGAATATTCAAGGATTGAACGCATTCCTAGATTTCTTTTAAACGCATGAATTTTAAGTTATAAAAATTACAAAAACATAGAGGCATAGAGCCCAGTGACAAAAGCAGACAAAAAGCCGTTCTTTCTCTTAAAGAATGAGAAGTTGTACAAACATATAATAATGTACATTTTATTCATAATATCTTCAGTCATAAAACAGATATATATACTGCAAGAGTAAATAATCAATTTTAATAGTATTAATACTTTCAATGCAGTTTGTTTAAAATGAGGAATAGTAATATTCACAAAAATATCAGTTATTTAATAGACATTTATACGATGGAAAATTCCTTTATGAAGGCTTCCTTTGAATAGGAAGCCGAAACAAGGTTCAACAAATAATCTATATATATATATATTACGCTATCGTACGTGGCACAGAAATCTCGATAATTTGATAAATGTTTAATGGCAACAACCGGATGCAACGCATGTCATTGGTTATTGTCAAGGCTTAATTTCTAACAAAAAAAGTACTGGAGCCCTAATATACTGCGGTACCGATACAACAACCGTACCGTGACCTCCCCCTTCTGTCACTCCAATCTGCATATTTATATATCGAACATTATTTGTAGAATTTAAAGGGTTTTTTTCTTTTCTTTAGCAAAATAAAAATTTTAAATATATTTATCAGCATATACTTAGCTGTCTACTATTCCACTTTTTAGTTATCACTCTTTCTGAATAGCTTTCAGCTTTACCTAATTTTAAAGTTAATTAACGGCAGAATTCTGCGATTACATATTGTAAGGATTATGATTAGGAAATAGTGTTAACATAAAAAAAGGATAGTTTGCAGCTATGCATTTTTAAGAAAAAATGAATGAAATTTACAGAAATTAATATTTATAAGCTGAAGAATGGAACAATGTTTTACAATTTCCGATAAAAGGTGCATATCTTAAATTAAAATCGATTCTTCCACATAACAATATTTTGTGGTGAGCCCCTGAAAATCAGATTACATTAAAAATTTGACACCGTTATCGGAAAGAACCGATGATTTTACAGAAAAAGAGAAAACATTGCTCGATTGCTCTCTATCATAATAAAAATAACATGGCAATTATATCTACTTACAAATGAAAGTGACTTTGTAAATGTGCAGAGCAGAGTCTTAGCATGTGTGCCGGTAATGATACAAAATAAATAGAAAAACCACTATGATTTTTATACCCGTACGCAATAAAATACAAAAAAATTTCAAACAAATAAAACCTCAAGCTGATGCTCGTTGGCTAAAACAGAAAATATTCTTTTCATGTTAGATATCTAAATAAATAAATAAAAGCCAGCCTATAAAAATTTATTCTACTGTCACAAAAGAAAATCGAACTGAAAGTAAATTCGTTGTCAAGTCTCTTGAGTGGTGCCACCTGAACACGTCATTGCCGACATAAATTTGAAATCGAAAAACGCAATTTCTGTTTCCCCTTCATTTTGATCAAAATAGCATTAAAATGATTTGAAATAGAATGCAATAAGTACTTTTAAAGGAGGAAAAGTTTATTTTTATTTTCTTCTATACATGAATAAATAAAATTTAAATTATTATACAGATTGAGCTGAAGTCAGTCCAAGCCCAAAAACGGATATAAAAATTGAGTCCGTTTTATCTCCATCTACTACGTGTGCGACACATTACGTCACATATAAGTGTTTTGGTAAAAAAGAATGCAAAAGCTTGGAGATGGGAAGGAAAGGAAAAAGTATATTAGACTTCGGTTTTTCGGCAGCGCTATTGCACTGGACTCCGGAGCCCTGTATTTATGAGCTCCGGTGAATTCCGACAAATATTTGAATATTTACTAAAAACAGCGAAGTATCAGAGCCGGGATCCGGCGCAAATTAAGCCCTGGTTATTGTGTAAAAGTCGTTTTGCAGAATTTAGGCCGAGGTAAAACGGGTTTCTTTCAGTTTCGCACCTTCACTGCAATTATGGATCTTCAAAATATCATTTAGAAATACCCGTAAAAGATCTAGGCGAATGCTTGAAACTGAAGAAAGAGACGAATTAAGAAGTGGAAATCGAAATAGAATGGATCGAGAACGCCGTCATAAGCGATCTTTAAAATAGGCTTAATAACCGTCGCATGCGCTAAAGTGGTGCTTCTAAACTCCAAAACTGATTTAAACGTTCCGGAGCATAACTGTGGGACTTTGAGTGAAACGTGCAATTTCTGCCAAGCGCTGTATTGGAAATGCGAATTAAACAGCAGCAAGCAATCTACAAAATGTTGTCATGAAAATAAAGTAATTTTGTCTCCCTTATCAAATACTCTCGATTTGATAAAAGCTCTGTTGTGTCAAAATTCACTTAAAACCAAAAACTATAAAGAGCATATCCGGTAGAACCGTCTTGAAACTTGGTTTATTTAAAAGATTTTCAAAAGATATAAAATCATACAAACTTGAGTGCAGTTTCCGGTTATTATAATGGGCCCCGGGCAACGCTGGGCAGATTAGCTAGTAGATGCTTAATTTCCTATAGGAATGCAACGTATGAAAGTTCGCACGATTAAATTGTATAGAAGTATATATTTTTAATGCGAGAAGTGGTAAAAATTATCTATGTTGTAAAATATAAAAAAATGCCAAAGCCAAAAAGTGTTTCTTATCAATTAGTTTTTCATCAGTCACTATATGAAAAGTAAAAAAAAAAAAAAAAAAAAAAAAAAAAGGGTAAAGAAACAGATACCATTATTTTATAACAAAATTTTTGAGAGTTATAATTTCGTGAATTTTATGAATTTCCAAATTGTTTCGAAAGTATAAACTCAGTTTTCGCTTTCGAATGGCGGATGACAATCCAAAATCTTGAAATTTTGCGTATCAAAACTCGTGAAGATTTTGTTATTTTACTTTTTTTAGAGCACCGAAAATGTTTTGTAAACATAATTTGTAGATCTTAGAGATCGTATCAAAATTTCAATTTGATATTTTTTATAAAAATATTTTTATTGGCGAAATGGCAACATTTGAAATGTTCTCGGCCAGTTCGAAGTCTAAATGTAACACGCTTTAAGAATTAGATATTCTCTGTGATAAGATATTATACTTTATATAAAAGACGTAAATCAGCGTAATCAGCTTATTTCTCGCTTTATATAAAAATTATAACATTGAAAATTATAACAGTTTTCAATTTGTGTAATGAATTTACAAACTTTTACTTTATTTTATTTATTCCATTCTTAATTAAAATGTCGTCAAGATTTATTTTTAATTTGGATGTTCTCATGTTATTAAATCTCTTTTCTTGATAAAGTTAAATACAGAAAATTCTTCAAACATAGCCAAGAAACTATTTGACTTATAAAAATAACAAAAGATAATTTGTTTCTAAGTTGCTAAAGTGTTATTTACTTTTGTATACTTTTATTTTTATTTAAGACTCTTTGCAAATAAGTTATTTTTTTGGTGTATGCATCATTTACTAATGCGTCATTTAGTGTTCTAAATACAATGTAAAAGAATGTCTTGAGCTCTATTGTAAAATATTGATAGTTTAAAAAAAGAACAATATTTTGTGCAAATACTATTCAGATAACAGGGAACAGACTTAACTAGAAGAAAAAATAATTCATATTTTAGCCTCTTGAGACGACATAAGTAAGACACAATGACAAAAGATTTCAGAAAATGCTATGAAATCCTGAGAAATGATAGCTTTGTTAAATTATACACGAATAAAAGAGGCGCAGATTATTTTGATTCTATTAAATTTTAGAAAATAGTAACATACATTCTTTTTTGTGCATTTATTACTGCAACAAAACTGCAGTACTACTGTAGTCCTGTTGGTGAAAATGTGAGTTATGTTTTGTCGCATTAATTACACTTCTTGTGATTTAAGTTTAAATAATATCTATACTTAAAATACATATAAAAAGCACAAATAATTGTGTAAAAATTACTTTCAGGTACATACATATAATATAAAGATATTTAAAATGCTTTAAAAATATCTTAAAATAGATTTTAAAAACACTCAGAACCTTTTCAGCCATTACTAGGCCGTCATCAGTGGGATTTAAATGTTGTTATTATTTTCTTTATAGAAAATAAATGTTTATATTATATGTATGCACCTTATAGTAATTTGGTACAATTATGTGTGATTTTTATATGCATTTTAATTATTTAACGCAGTATGAATATAGCACTAGAATTTTAACTTTCATTTATTGAATCTAGTATCTATACTAATAAGCGTTTTCCCAGTGGATTTTTAAAATCGATTTCAAAACATATGTATTTTAATTATATGCACCCTATAAACACATGTAAAAATAGAGAATTCTTAAAACTTAATTAAATCAAGTACCGAAAAAGTAGGTTTTAATCATTTATATCTACTTTCATTTTTTAAGTTAAACAATTTAGCATTTCAGCAAAATAAATACATTTAAAATTCATACTCATTATTTTACATTTTTGCGTTATTTTAATCTAATTAAACGGTTCCACCTGATATGTCAGATTCAATGAAAATTTGTTTTCGTTTAGCTTAATTTTTCCAAATCTTGTAAATTTTAAATTTACTGATACCGTTAAGGGAAAAACAAATCGCATATGATCGTGAAACAAATATCAGACTTTAGCTATCTATATGTAATACCTTATTCACAACACCAAATCTTCATTTCTAAGCATCGTTAAAATTTTCTTTATATAATGATATATAATTTAATATTTAACGAACAGGAAAATTTTTGTTACTAATTTTATCCTATAATTGGATGAAAATATTCTTTCTTATCATGCAAAAATAAATATT
Organism: Maratus speciosus; assembly: GCA_963932465.1. Taxonomy (NCBI): domain Eukaryota; kingdom Metazoa; phylum Arthropoda; class Arachnida; order Araneae; family Salticidae; genus Maratus; species Maratus speciosus. The sequence continues at coordinate 78,123,283 of OZ010791.1, read as the reverse complement.
TAAAAAAAGCTTTTATTTATATCTAGAATTTATTCCAGAATTATTAATTATATCCCATATTTATTCGAATATTATAATTACGCTATCTTTCTTTCATGCTCTGAAGTGATTTTAAATTTTTAAAATGGGTCAATCCTTTTCAAACCACCAGGGTCGTGTCGCTCGACATTTTTAATTCTCTTTATGTTTTAACCAAGTTTTCTTAATAGTTTTCTGAGTTTAAAAATCATGATTAATTTTTTTTTATCTTATAGTTTTTTTGGAGGTGATCATTTTTAACAAGCTGCACAATCATTTCTGGGTGAAAAACGTGTTTTACGGAAAATGCTGTAACTTCTTTATTTTTTTACACATTATTTTGTATTTGTTTCATTTTCAAGATGACACAAAAACACAAAAGTTCGGGATAAAATTGTCGACATTGTATCTACTTATAAAATTTTAATTAGACTTAAGGATCTAAGCGAAAAACATGCTTAAAAACGGGAGAAATAAATGGTCAAACACCACAGTTCACTGGCATTTTTTTATGAAGGAGAATAGACTAAACTTAAATATTCTTTTTTTACATAGATCTCTAAAAACTTTTCCTTTTTTTTTCGTACAGCTCATCAAAGTTAGTGTTAATTCTGTTTTTGGAAGTTTCCACTAATTAATATCTCAAAAGAGACTGACTAAAAATTTCCAAAGAGTTGGGATAATCAATATCATTGTAATGTAAAGTTAAATTGTAAATTGTGAGGTTAAACTGTTTTTTGAAAAACAGTTTACTAAAAACCCAACAACTCCTCACATAACATTACAGATACTTTTTTGCTTAGATACTTTCAAATTGACAATAAAGACAAATTTTACGCATTATTGCTTAGCTAAATATAAAATTAAGCAATGTTCAAATATTCTAAAATTTGTACGGTTGATTCTAAATAAAAAATGTTAGGATTTAATGTGTAAAACAAATCAATTTTGGCAGTCGAAATAACTATAAATTACTAATGGGTTCGAATGAAAAATAAATTTTAAACATCATCGTAAGAGGTATGAAAAACCATTACGACATAAGAGTTAGGCATACGAAAAAATGATTTTAAAGAATAAAAATTATTAAATACGGTACTCGACTAAAAGTTTATTCAGCAGGGGTCATATAAATTTGCAGCAGTGTTTTATAAAATTAAACTAATTAAATTTTAAATTTTTTAAAGAGGGCCTAGAAAGAATTTTTATTAAGAAAATTTAAAAGCTATTTTTTATAATATCATAACATTATTTTCTAATTTTGTAATGTGTGCGATTAGATAAAAAATCTACCTTTCTTTCATCGAGTTTCAGCAGTTTTTAAACATAAAGCAAATTTTTTCATCAAGACACCTAACATTTTAATCGATCTCAATATGACCCCAAAATGCTTTTTAATTTGAAATTTTTTTTTAATAAAATTAAATTAATTCTTTTGGATTAAATATTCGACAAACTGTTAAAAAATTTATTTTTAAAAAATGTGAATTTCGCTAATACGATTAAAAGTAGTTTCAAATATCAAAATGAGGCAAATTGGATACTGACCAGGGTGTGTAATGTAAAGGGCAGGGGTACCTTTTCAAAACTTTCTTGAAGCGAGGGGGGGGGGGTCTTTTGATTTTATTGTGCCCAGCTGAGCAGCACCTGATATAGTTGTATTCTGACATATTTTTTTAGAAAATGAAGTTATGATATTATTGTTAATGATATTTAAATTTTCGTAAAAGAACGCCTTCTAAGCTCAGTTCAAAAATATTTGAAATACTATTTTAAATCGAGAAAAATTATATAAAATACTGCTGAAAAATTATGACACCTGCTGAATAAACTTTTAGTCGAGGATCATATTTAATAATTTTTACTCCTGAAAACGATTTGTTCGTATGTTTAACTGTTATGTTGTAATGTTTTTTCACACCACTTACGAAAATATTTTTTTTTTTTTAGTCGAACCCATTAGTAATTTAATTTGTTTTTCCACAGCCATAATATATCTATTTTACGCATTCAATCAAAACATTTTTTTTTTTTATTTAGAATGTTCCGTACAATTTTTAGAATATTTTAAAGTTTGCTTAATTTTATATTTAACTAAGAAATAATGCGCAAAATGTGTATTAATCGTCGATTTGGAGGTACCTAAACAAAAAGTACCTGTAATGTTATGTATCTAAACAAAAGAAAAGGGGAAAGAAGGGGAGGGGGGAGCTTTTTAGTGAATTGTTATTCAAAAATCAGTTTAGTCTCACTCATAAAATTTACAATTTAACGTTGTATTACAAAGACGCTTATTATCCTAGGTTTTTAGAATTTTTTACTCAGTCCCTTTTGGGATATTAATAATTGGGAATTGTCAAAATCATAATTAACGCAAATTTTGATGCACTGTACAAAACAAAGAAAAATATTTTCAAGATTGAAATTTGTAAAAATAATGAGTCTGATCTCCTCCATAAAAATTAATGGCAGCAAAATGGGGTGATTAAGCTTTTATTTCTCCGGTTTTTATGCATGTTTTTCAACCTTGATCTTTAAGTCTAATGAAAATTTTGTAATTAGATAAAATGTCGAAATTTTATGCGGTGCAGTTTGATTTTTTATTCATGGGTATAAAAATAAAGCAGTTACAGCATTTTCCGTAAATCATAAATCATAGAATATTTATGATAAAGATAACGTGTGAAATTCAGAACCAATTTATGACTAATTTTGAAAAAGTGTTGATCTTACAAGTGTTTTATAAGAGTTCGTTAATGAAGTGTATATTTTCATAGCTTGTTTACGAAAACACATGAAACGTTTTCAGCATGATAGCGTCCGAGATACTAAATCAATTCAAACCATTTTGGGCAGTATGTTGATATTGAAAGTATTTTGAATGAATTCGCTATCCAGATATTTTTTCTTTTGTTTGTTTCCTATATTCTGCTCTTTTGTTCTTTTATTTATCAGATGTTTTGTTGAAAAACACACGTGTTTTTGAGGTTATTCATTGAATGGTTCCGGTTATATTGATTTCAACAAGTTTTTAATATTTTTGACAAAATCGATTGATATCCGTTGAATTAAATTTAATAAACCTAACAAAAAATTGCCCTGCAAATTATCTGTCTTGTTAAAAAAGTATAAAGAAATAAATCAACCTCAATTTCCATTTTTCACGAAATGATTTACTTTCTATTCTTATTGTTCGAAAAGTTGCCCACTTATTTCAGGTTTTTTGTACACTATTCTGTCTATTTTTACATTTAGTGCTTAAATTTTTGTATATTATTTACTGATGATTTAATACATCTTCATTAAAAAAAAAGGAGAGTAAATTAAAAACTTTTACTATTTCAAATGGTAAATAGCTGTCGAATAATTGTATTCTCTTATAGACAGAAATATAATTTTCATGTTAGGAATCTTTATATGAATAAAATACAACTTCAAGGAGAAATATTACAATTTTATTTGATGTAAAAAAAAAAATTAATTGCTTAACGGTTCTCAGGGCTCTTAAAGAGTCAAAATTTTCGAAATTTAATTTTTTGATGTTAAACTCCTATTTTTCTGAAAATTTTGATATAATTGTTTTCTTGAAATTTCCGTTAAAATAAAAGTTAAGGCTTCTAGAACTATACCTGCTCAATAGCTGAATTGGCGTTTCCAAAACTTGCGAAGATTTTTTTCATGAAATTTATGTTTCATGTTACTATGTGTAAACTGAACGCAAAATTTCCTTTTTATTCTTCAAAAAATATTTTTGTAGGTCGTTATTACAATTTAGTAATTATTACAAGTTAGTAATTATTACAATCTGAAGTATAAGTAGGCACCAAAATTTTCATTCTAGTTGTAAAATGTATTTTGTAATCCTGCGCGTAAGTTGCTATACCAATTTTCTGCTTGTCAAATGTCTGACAGTTTGGTTCTCCCTATAAATACTAATTCTGCATCTTGCAATTTTTTACATATATGAATTGAAATAACATAGTTATATCTTTCATCCTAATAAAAGTGTTTTAAAACCATGTACAGATTTGTTAAAGATATTAAATGTTGAAAATGGTCTTTTTTGTTTCATTTTTTTAAATTTTAAAACTCCTGATACCCTTTAAAAATGCGTCTGCACATAAATTTTACTTCAATATTAAGTGCCTTGAGAACCCTTAAACTCTTAACTGTCGCATTAAATTACGGTTTTAAAATTCAGATTGCTTATTGTCACCACTTTTTTGAAAACGGAATATTCACCTTATTTAAGTAAAAAGATCCCAGAATAAAGCCAATTACACTATTTTATAAAACTGGTGGGAATCAAACAATCTGATTAAAACACACAGCCCGTCACAGCCCGAGAATATCACGGGAGCGAGAATTAAGGGATTAAACGTTTTAGAAATGCATATTTTAACAACTGTTTAATTTCTCTACTTATACGAGGGTTGCTACTTATATTTCTGGCCTTGGCAACAGGAAGTGCTACTAGGCGACCGCAGATGATTTCAATTGAAATTTTTATATTTTTAACCAGAAATTCTCCAGAACGATTTACCATTTTAGCTTGATTTGTGTTATTTACAGCAAATTGAAAAATTAATCTTCAGCAAAAAATGAAATTGACTCGTGAATTCTTTCTTGCGATTATTTTTCATAACTTTCGATGTGGATTGTCAAGACAAGAGTGCTTCCATGAACCTAATTCATTATACAGAGATAAAGCTCCATGCTACAGCCCTGTAAAAACTGGTATAACGAATTCAATCGTGGTCGATGTTCGCTCCAGGACGCATTCAGTGAAGGTCGTCAAAAATCGGTTGTTGTGCCAGAAAAGATCGATGTTGTGCGTGAACTGATAAAGCAAGATCGTCATGTGACATACCGTGATATTGAAGGATCTTTGGGCATTAGTAAGACATTCAATAAGATGTTACATGAAAATTTGGGAGTAAAAAAAAAATGTTCGGTTTGGTTTCCGCATAATCTGACAAACGCTCAAAAGAAGGCTGGTGACGATTGGTGCAAGGAAATGTTAAAAAATACGTCCAAATTTCATCAAAAGATGTGTATAACATATACACAGGTGAAGAATCATGGATCTATGCATATGAGCCGGAAGCAAAACAGCAATCGTATGTACGGTTCTACCAGGATGAGCCAAATCCAACAAAAGTTATTCGAGGAAGAAGCACATCGAAGCAAATGATTGCCTGTTTCTTCGGCATTACCGGTCACGTGGCGACAATGGCGGTAGAGAAACGCAGGACAGTCAATTCCTAATGGTGCACAACCATTTGTTTGCCAGACGTCTTCGGATAAATTAGAAAAAAGCAAAAGGACAGGCGAATAATTCTTCTTCATGACAATGCGAACTCTCACACATCGACTGAAACAAAGGAATTTCTGAAAGGCCAACATCGAATTGATGGGTCATCCGCCTGATTTGGCACTCAATGACTCTTTTTTATTCCAACACATCAAAAAATAATTTACGTGTACAACTATTTTCGACACCCGAAGAAGTGGTTGATGCATTCAAAACGCATATTTTGGAGTTACCTCAATCGGAGTGGAAACAGTGCTTCGAAAATTGGTTAAAACGCATGCAAAAGTGTATTCATCTTCTTGGAGAATACTTTGAAAAACAATAAATCCAATGTCGATCATAAATATTTGCTTTTTCATTGCTAGGCCAGAAATATAAATAGCAACCCTAGTATATGTAAAATAAAACAAAAGTGACATTTTTTTAGATCGCATAAAATAAAAGGGATAAATAAACTGTTTCGGGGTGAATAATCTCAGAATGAACTGTATTCACTGGGTTTTGAAGAACACGTAAAATATATTAGGTATTCTGCTAGGGAAGCACTATTCATTTCACAAGAAAAGGTTTGGAATTTTATCGCATCGAACATGTCTGAACACACATTCAAGCAAACATTTTCACAATATGTTCAATAGAACATTTTCTCTACTCATCGACATATTTTTATCGCGGACGTCGCAGTTCTATTAAATCTATATAAAATAAATTAAACATAGTACAATATTTCCATAAGTGTCCAGAAGAATGGCCTATATAACCATAGTTCGAATGTTGGGATTTTTTCACAGGAAAAGATCCTATGTGGTATGATTGCTATTTACTCGGTGTTAAAATTTGCTATTTTGTTATATACACGTTGTTTACTTGAACTGAAAATAAAACAATAAACTAAAAATAATATAATTACTTTCCCTACACCCTAACTTTCTTATTACTCTTTCAATGTTCAGCATAAAATGAAAAGAGAAGGGTAATTAAGGATGGAAAATCTATATTGGAATAGATGCTCAAGACATCACTAATCAAACGATATTATAATCATATTAATACAGGAAATTATTTCAGAGAGAAACATTCGCCTTAAATAAAATATTTCAAATGAGAATCAAATTTTAAAGTAATTGCTTAAGAGGCGCAAAGGCCAACATAGTGAAAAAGATTCTATGCCGGGACTCAAACCCGGGCCATCAGTATAGCACACTGACGGACTACCGACTAAACCACATGGAACGATATCCAGCTTGGAAAATTCCCCACTATTGTAAGTTGGCAAGGCTACAAACGCAGCACAAGATGGAATATATATCGTGAGCCACTGACATGGGGCAAACACGTAAATTAATTAAATCCAGCATCGATAGAAACTATATTAATACAGGAAATTATTCCAGAGAGAAACATTCACCTTGAATACAATATTTCAAATTAAAATCAAATTTCAAAGTAATTGATAGGCGCAAAGGCCAACCTAGTGAAAAAGATTCCATGCCGGGGCTCGAACCTGGCCATCAGTATAGCGCACTGACGTACTACCGACTAAACCCCATGGAACGATACCCAGCCTGGAAAATTCCCCACTATTAGCGAGGCGAATGTTTCTCTCTTGAATAATTTCCTGTATTAATATAGTTTCTATCGATGCTGGTTTTAATTACGCGTTTGCCCCATGTTGTTGCCTTACGATAAATATCCCATCTTGTGCTGCGTTTGTAGCCTTGCCGACATATAACAGTGGGAAATTTCCCAGGCTGGGTATCGTTCCATGTGGTTTAGTCGGTAGTACGTCAGTGCGCTATACTAATGGCCCGGGTTCGAGTCCGGCATGGAATCTTTTTCACTATGTTGGCCTTTGCGCCTCTTAAACAATTACTTTGAAATTTGATTTTCATTTGAAAGATGTAATCTTTCCCTCATATCTGTAAAATTTAAAATTTGTAACAGAGGTATTTTACAGACACTTAATCATTAAAGAATGAAACAATGGGTTAAATCGAAATTTCTTCCATCACGTTCATCTACGGCTGGATGGTAAAATACCTAAACACAACAAAAAGATACAAGTACAGGTAATTGAATGATTTTGTCAAAAAATGCCAATACACAGTTTTGAAAATTAAAAATTATTAGGATATTGCATCAGGATATCAATGAGCTCAAAAGGTCATTATGTATTAATTTAGTGGAACTTTTTCCAGAAAACAGTTTATCTTATATTTCAAACTCCTAAAACATGAAAAACACGTTTTACCTTCAACAGAATAGAATTAATTACTTAAAACAAATTTTAAATTGCTCGACTACTCGCTTCATCAGAGCGAGTAGTCGACGAATGCAATTATAATATGCTGTAGAACAAGTCCGTTTATTATTATTATTATTATTATTGCGGACGTCATTAAGAACTCTTTAACTTCAAAGATTTTAATTTATAGTTGCGTTCGTAATTATATAAATAGGTAGCACCTATAGTCGTCGTTCAGTTCGTCCGTCTGTCTGTCCGTCCGCATATATCAGAGCAAAAACTACGCAACCGAATGGTCTGAAATTTTAAATATATAATTGTTGCAATATTTTGTCGAGTCTTTTCAAACTTCATGAAAATCAGATGAATAGTTTAATTACAGGGGCAGTAAAAAATTTTCCGTTACGTTACGACCAATTAGGAAAATTATTTCAAGTGCATTTTAATGATGTTACAGCCTTTCGCACAGAATAAAATGGATATGCACTGATTGAAGTGCACTAAAATATACAATCAGTACAATATACGGTGCAAAAAATATTTATAAAACTAGCTATAGTATAAGAACGCGCTTCGTTTGCCATGTTTGACGTGTAATTTCCAACTTGTTTTAAAGACAAAAAATAAAATATAAATTATTTTATGTTACTTTACAACTTTCATTATTTACTTTTACTTATTAACCTCCTTCAGTTTGAAACATTAAATTAAGAAAACTAATTATCTGAAAATTCCATTAGGATGAATAAATGTTGGATTACATCATTTATGTTCGTCTAATATAGTAACAATACTTCTGAAAGGGTGTTGATTAATGAACTCTTAATTGGCATTCGTTAATTAAATTATGAAGAATGTAGAACATTTTCGATAAACTTCAATAAAAACAAGTGTTTAAGTAACTCAATATTTCATTAAATAATAATTTATCTTTTATTATATTGTATTTGAAAATAATAAATATAAAATAAACAATTTGTTTCTGTAAAACAATAAAACAATATTTTTTTCTGAAATATGTGGAGTATTCTTAGTTTCCTATATTCAGCTAAAATAGGCATAGATATAAATTATTATCTTATATATATAGATATAGATTTATTTTTCCGAAAATGAGTCTTAAACTTTATTGCATATTGTTTTCTGTTTGTGTAAACCAATTAAATGTAAGTTTATTCAGAACAACATCAACAAAAAAGATGCAGTGAAAAATTGGTTTCCCAACCGTAACGTTCGTGTATCCCGCTGTATTAAATACTTTTATTTGAGATTCAAAATATTAGTCATGTTACTCACTGTAAAAAAAAAAAAATAAATAAAAAAAAAAAAAAAAAAAAAAAAAAAAAAAAAAAAAAAGGTTGTAATTTTTTCAGCATTTTCTGTTGTAATTTTTCAAGCACCGAAGCTGTGAAATCAAATTCAAACAACACATGAAGTAAAAATAGAATTATTTTTGTTAAGTGCACCATCTGTCCAATAGCGACGTGACTTTACCCGCACTTGAGAAATTTACAGTACGCTTAAAGACAGCAGCTTATAAATTTTACAACTGCGTTGGCAGCCAGTGTGCCTACAACTTTTGTTGTAAAAAACATAATTTTTTTTAAACAGTGCTCCAGGTTTCTGTATTGATGTAATTTTTTAAAGACATTTCTATAGTAATGAAATATAAAAAGAAATGTCATCTATTAGACTTTTTTTAAATTAAAAATGTTACATCAAAAAGACGCAATATTGAAAATTCTATGAAGCAAACTATGTGGCCATATCTATTGCAAGAGTATAATACTGTAGAATAATACTGTAAAATCCTTCTCTGAAATTAGGAAAAAACGTTATTGCCGTTTTGGCGCATTTTGTCAAAAGCAATCATGGTACACTGCTAATGAAAACAAAATTTCCTAAATCTATGAAAACATAATCTAACCACGATAGAAAATATACAATATCTTCTGAATTATCCCTGATTCCGACAAGCGATCTTCATCCTTAAAATCTGAGAAACTAATATATTTTTCCTTATTTGAAGATCATTTATAGAAAAAAAATCTTTTGGTACCATCAATTTTAAGAAATATTCCATAGTATAGTATTTTTTTTCCCTCAAAAAGGAATATCTGGTCTAAACCTGATATCCCTTTTTGATAGGTGTATTAATTGCCAATTAAACTATTCCAGGTGCTTAATGGAATTTATAGATCCAAGAATTACAAAATAATATCAATATTAATATTAATATTAATGCCATTGTTGTATTACGCCTGTCTGTAAAACTATGCTTGTTGAATATAAAAGTATCTATTTGCTAATTGATAGCATCCGAAAAACGTATATTACGGATTGGAAAAACTGTGTAATACACACAAAAAAAAAAAAAAAAAAAAAAAAAAAAACTCGGAAACGTTTCTGAAAATAAGTGACGGAAAAAATAAATTTTATTTATATAAATGCTTCTTTAAATCTCGAAAATATATTTGTTAATGACATTTTTTAATGTAAACAACGCTATTCGGAATCGTTGGTAACTCGGAAGATGATATTGTATATTTTTGTCCGTGCTGTATTTTAATATCCAAGATTAAGAACCTTTTCTCAATAACTCTTTCAACAATGTATTGCATTCTAAAAGTACAGTCTGAAATTTTCTGGAACTAATGCGAACCGAATTACACTGCTTTTTTTCTTGAACTCGAAGAATAATGCCAAAGAAAACATGTCTGTGACTTTTAATTTCATTGCTTGTGATCTGGGTATATCTTTGACAAATGCTGCTTCGAGTTATAACCAATACCAATCATTACACGACAATACATCTTTCTTCATAATGATTCATATCTGGTGCCAATCAGAAAACTGCTCTCTATATAAAGATGTGAATGTTTACGACTTTACAAGTGATATTACGCCAGAAACGTTACGCGTTCAAGTAGCACCTGTTTCTCCCCGCTTTTTTGAAAATACAAATATACAGATCAAGACCTTCGCACTATTTACTCCTTTTCTAAATATTAGTGTCCTATATTTTATTTCAGAGGTCACCAAACTGTGGTCCGTTGACCAAATGGGTCCACAAGGAAATTTTGGGGGCCCGTAGAAAAATCTAGACATTATTTGAAATTTTATGTTTTAATAATATTGTATCAAAACTTCTGTTTTTATATTTATGAAATTTCTGATGTTTAGCTTTGAAATTTTCGATTTTAGTTGAAGTTGATAAGCAATTATGTTAATAAATGTTACTTCTATATATTTGAACAACAGACAATTTCTTATATTATTCTTCAAAAGACAAAGTGCCTTAACTTTCTATTTTATCTTTTACACCTGAATAAAAAACTATGCTTCAGATATAAAACCAAGAGATTAGAATATTATACAACGAAGGAATATTCTAAGCTTCAGCATTCCTGTGAGTAATTCTTGAAATCCGTCTATCGCTAGTCATGATTCTATGAAAAGCTGTTTTATTTTTAACTAATAATAAAACTTTAGTTTCCAATCATTAATGCTTTTGTTATATTGTAAATCTGCATTTCGTATTAATATAATGAAAGTTTTCTAATCATTATTATACAAATGTATTTGCGGAGGAGTATAAAAATGTTATTAGTGGTCTGCGGGATTTTAGATTACGAATTTAGAGTTTCGCGAGACCCGAAAAATTGGTAACCTCTGTATTAGATTATTTACAGTGTCACAATGTCTAAGTCAATACAAAATAACTAAGTGAAATTCTAAACAAAATAACTTTTTGTATTTACAAGTTGCTTAAAATGAGTGCAGAAACAAACATCGCAATTTTTATTGCTTTTGACTTGAAACTTCCTCTCTATCTATCTATCTATCTATATATATATATATATATAAAGGGAGAACTTCTGATAGAATGTAATTGGGGATTTTCTGTAATTTCTATAAATTCCGCCAAATAAAGATGGTTAAATTGGAGAATTTCTGGTTAATTTTAGGTTAGATTGGAAAAATTTCAGTGAGTTGAGGGAAAATGTAAAATTCCGTCCAGATCTAAAACAAACAGCTGGCAACACAGTCACCTTAAACTCTGCGCTGTTTTATGAAAATTTATTTATTTATTTATTTATATATTTATTTTCTACAATTTTGATAAAAATTATCTTAGATTGGGAAATTTCCAAGAAATGCAAACAAAATAAAAAAACATAAAAATGGAATTTCAAGCAGTCATAATTAGTGAAAAAAACATGTCTCTTCCCACATACGAATCTTTTCATTTTGTGCGCAATGAATTTACACATTCTTATATATTTACGCGCATTTGTATCATATTTATTACAGTACATGATAAGAGAGAATAATAGAAAGACATTGCCCGAAAGCAGTTTGTAATAATCTTCATAAAAATCGCACAAAATGTACTTCTTAGTTTATACTCAGTCAAATAAAAAAAATATATACTGGTAAACTAAGTTGTTTAATATTTTCTTTTTGAGAAATCTTTTCACGATTATTTATTCATGTAAAAATGTGAATTAATTACAAAAAAAAAAAAAATAATAATAATAAGATTTTACGAGGTTTCTTCAGTATTTATATAAAATGCGAAAATAAATGATTATTTAACAAATCTTGAATGGAAATGCTAAATTCATAAATGTATCAGTTTTCTAGATTTCCAGTATAGGAGACATTTAATCTAATAAAAGCACACGGAAAGTAAATGAAATATTGATTATCAAATTAGTTAGCTTTCCTATAATATATTTGATTTCCTATGTAAATAGTGAAAAAGAGAATCTACAAAATAATAACATAACAGATAAACCACAACAAATAAGAATTGATTTTCATAAATGACAATTCGAAAAAGTTCAGATGTGAAAGTAGGTTTGTAAATGTCGATTATGTTATGAGCTGCATTTTTATTCGTTTCCCATTGTCTGAATCAATGTACAACTCGTTTATATTAAAACCTTTAATTATTATACTATTCTGTAGAGATTGTTTTAATGAAGCAGCAGACTGCAATATTTTACTTTTAACGCTACTTAATTGAAATTTTCACAAACAAAATACCCGGTTGAATTCCACAATACACATTTATCGAGTACCACAAGCTCAACTGGTTATAAAAAGAAAAATCAACAACAATATCCTTGCACAGATAGAAAAGGGCTACCTGTTAAAGAACACGTCTGTTTTCCATACCAATGCATGGACGGGTGACACTAACAGAAACAACATTTTCAGACAAGAAGCAAAACTGGGTTGCTGCGTCGTTGGTATGTATACATGTTCATCCGCATAGGGAGAAAGAGAGATAGATACAGGTATGTGTAAACAGCGTACATTATAGAAACTGATGGCGATTGTCAATTGTACAGAGAACCACAATAAACAAGAACTTAATAATGCAAGGTTTTATCAAAGACAATGTCTATTGCAATTAGAAGATCAGTTGGATAAAACTGTCAAATGGGAATTTTTGTCCAGAAAATTCATCGGTCTATTTCCGAAAACGACTATATAAATTTTATTATAATCCATTGTAATAGAATATATTTTAATGTTCTTTAAAGGCAAATACTAATATTGTTATGGCAAACAGAAATAGTGACAGTTTTGAATCTTATTTATATTTCATAATTTCTCCTAGGCTTCTTTATTAAAGCAAAGTCTTTATAAAACGAATCAGTAGCAACAACAGAATTCAGCAACTACATGATGCGTCTTGCCAAATAAAATAATCGCCGTTATTAAAGGACTTGAAATAATTACTTGAAAACACATTTTACTAAACTTTGTACTATACATATAATTTGGAAAGTGATTTGTACTTATTCTTTAACTTGTTCAACTTTTTATCATTTCAGATAGAAAGAACGTACAAAATATTCGAAAGTATTTTTATATATTCAAATGCGATCCACGTTCTTCTTCTGCTATCACTTGATCCACAAATATTCTAAAGTTTCTGAGAAATTCTGTATGCTTAGATAAACATTTTCTATTTTCAGAATCCAGCATCTTGGATTATTTTGAAGAAAGTTTTCTCAACATTCTTGGTATATATATGACGAAAACTCATTTATAACGCTTCAGCAATCACCATACGCAACAGCATTCCCAATTAACTTCCTTTATTTCTCTTGAAATAAACTCCATATACAAAATTTATATTTCAAGTTTACTATGCATGAAATGCTTGTGGAGATTTTGATATTTTATATGCACTTTCTTCGAACTCTTGAAAGTGAGTTATTTTCCTGGCTTGATGAGTAATGATATTTTAAATAACTTATAGTGTACATTTTGAAATAACGAAAATGTCTATCTATATATTTTATAAAACATGTAACTATATTGTGCTCTGCTTTAAAATAAATTATCTGATAAATACTATGAACTGTTTCTTGGTTCTAATATGATACAACTTATTGCATTATTTCTGCAAAACAGTAAATATATATAGCATATAGTAAAATATAGAAAATAAATTATTAACAATCGTCATACAATTCGAGGACTGACATGTACCATATATTCCACTGCCGAAATCACATAAACGTATTTATAAACATATAATGTATTTACTAAAAACAAACTTATTGCTGTGAAAGACGTATTTCAATTTATTTATTAAATAAAACTCCTTTTTTTAAAAATATTTTTTATTCTTCTTCTATACGTCAAGATATACAATAGCTGTTTTCTCTTCGAAACGCGAGTACTATTAGTTATATCACAGGTTAGAATATTGCATTGCTTTCCAAAAATTACTGTCTTGACAAGCTACTCTTTTTAGCTCACAGGCTATCAAAGCCTGAGAGTTAATGCGCCCGCATATTCTGTATGTATGTACGTATGTATGTACGTATGTATGTACATAAAACGATAACACTTGACAGAAATATCCGATTTGCTTCAATTGTTTTTTCTAGTTTCATTCTTATAAGGGGCTTCCGCGATTAGTTTTGGGGGATTCATTGTTTAAATATAAAAGTGGGGACGGGGGGGATCTAAATCCCCTCCCGTTAATTTAGATAAAAATAGTTTTTTCATGCAGAATTAGCGTATTTACTTCAAATTTGGTACAGCGATTTATTCTGATAAAGCGCTTCCCCGATTAGATTTGGAAGTTTATTGGTTAAGTATAAAAGGGGGGAACGGGGGATCTAATCTCCCCTCTTAATTTATTTTTCGAGGGTCATTATTCTTTGAAATAATAGTACAATATACAATTAGTGCGAATAGCCTGTGAGCTCAATGGCATTAGTTAAACTGGGCACTTTTCTTTTTAGTTAATGTATTATCATATAATACGAACTTAAATTAATTTTAAATCACGAAGCCAATTTTATGTAATGGAGAGATATTTTTCTTGTTTTTACAACACAGTTAATATACACTATAATTAGTTTTCTTAAACAAGTGCCACAGGATGTTCAAGTATGTTGCAATTTAATGATATACTATAGTTTTAATTAGATACATGGTTGTTTTCTTCACCATAGTGTGCGTTCTGGTTTTTAATTGAAACATTGTTACAGAATAAAATTTATTGAAGATTCCTGATTAAAAAGAATATTGCATTTAAAACTGAACACCTCATTCTGACATTTACTTATTTTTTTTTTTAGAATTCCTAAAATAATGGTAAACTTTTAAGTTCTGAACCCGTAAAATTGATCTGAGGAAAATCACCGAAGTAAAAATTAGAAATTCATAATACATGAAAATTATAAATAATTTTAGTGTGCTTGTTCTTTAAATAGCAAACACTAGAATAACGAACGACACTTAACTGAAAGTATTGCTATTATACTGATATGTCATTTACTCTAATGATACACCAAAGTCACAGAAATAATATTTAAAATATTTTTTTTTTATTGTCATAGATAACTTTTTTTTCTTCAGTCAATCATATTTTATAAATTAAAAGGCAATGTATTTTAATATAGATGTGTATACATATCAGATGCTGCAATAAAAGTATGTCATTAGAGTAAATTTTAAAATATGCACAAACATTTTTATTTTTAGCAAATCTGTAAAATTTGCCTTATAAGTCAAAAATTGCAGCATTACAGCAAGCTGCTATATCTGAGTAGCCTGTGTTTGATTTTACTTTTGGGATACTTAATCCCGCATATACAATTTACTTAGGTAATTAGTAGTAGATGCACAGAGAAAAGCAAAAGTTTTCAATTTCCTGTTAATTACTTTAAGTGAATAAAAAAAAAAAAAAATCCTCCAAGCAAGAAAACAACAAAAATATTATCTCGAACAAAATCATTTCACGTGCTGTTAAGTACTTTTTAAATTACCTTTTATGTCTTACTTATTGACTTTATGACTTTCTCTTGTAAAGAAATTGATGATTTATCAATTATATGTAAAATCAGCAAAGGCACTCCCGAGAATAATATGTGTAGTACTGGAAAAAAATAGAAAAAAAATTTCAAAACGAAAGAAACTGAGCGAGTAAGACTGTGCGCTCGCTGATACTGTGCTCCCTACAGCTTTGGAACTTATTCGGTCACTACTTTTGTCAAAAAGCTTGCTTTTTAAAATAGATCCATTCTTTTAAGACTTTTTAATTGTTTCGTACATTTAGAGTTACAGCACACTGATTTGCAGAAATATAAACGCGCCTCTTTTGCACATATTTATTTCTGCAATATCAATTCGTTTTCGTTGCTCAGAGCTAACGTCTCCAGTTTCCACGGGAAAAGATTCCACTTTGGAAACTAGCAAAGAAAAACACAAATACAAAATACCGGAACTCTCATTATTCAGATTTTTTTAAAACACAGATAAATAATATATTTTTTTATTATGCTTTTTTCATACTCTTCTGTTTATACATTTCTTTTTCAATTCCTACTATCAGTTCACACTCACCCTATATTTATTTATGTATCTTGTTCAAATTTTCAATCGTTAATAAAATACTTATTATTCATCCCATCAAATTGAAATAATTTTTTTAAAACTTGTACTGGATGACAATTGATGTTACATATTTTTCAAATATTACTTCATTAATTAAATTTTAATTAATTAATTTTAATTTTATGTGGGAGACAAAATGGCGGCCATTGGGTATTGAACAGCATATCTTCATATCTATAAGGGGGGTTACCATAGGGGGGGACCCTGTTCTGTCGCTAAATACCGCCAAGTTCGTCGCCAACTTGGCGATATATCGCCAAATTTTGAGACCAAAATGAGTCGCCAAAAGTGACGCCAACTTGGCGATATCTGTAGTATTTCGTCATAGACTTCCATTGTAAACCTACTTGCTTATAGAAAATCAACAAATTGAGATATTTTAATGCAACAAAAACTAATATTAGCTAAAGGGATTATATTGAATTTTTCTTTGATGACCTAAGTAGTAGGGTGGGTCGAAAAAAACGAAATATTTATAATCGAAATGTAATAGAGTAGAAAAGTTGCTTTTTGTAATAAATAATAAATTCGTAAAATATTACACCGATCGGTTAATATCTTTTACCGCCGCAAGGAGGCCAAAGTTTCCAAAAATAGCAAAAAACATGTTTTTTTCAATGTATTTTATTAATTGTCCAAACGTATGAATACAATTTCTAATAGGACGCAATAGCTACATTAGGATATAAGAAATGTTCCGGTAAATGTTCATTATGATAAAGTCATATCTTTTACTGCCGCAAAAGGACCATATTAAAAAAATAAATTGTAAAAATTTCAAATTTTCACTTTTTCTAAATTTTTATAATTTCTATAATATGTCTAGAAGTAAATAAATTTACTTCATATCTATTAATATGTCATTAATTGTGTCAACTCTTTGTTATAGACTGGAAAATAAAAACGATAATCATTCATTGTTCTTGACTGTCGCTTCGTCTACTGCTGTTTTATTGCACATCAGCAGTTAATATACCACAAATCACAAAAATGATATAAAATGAACAAAATGTTTTAGTATTTTATTAATTAAAATACAGAGATGTTTAACTGACACTGATTAAATAAAGTTAAAATGAAGAAGTATTTAAGTTAATTGAATTTTATTATATGCCTTGCTTCGAAATAAAGCCATTGTTGCTCGAGAGGCCGAAATTGATCATATGTGATCCTCCCTCTGTTCTGGTCCACAAACTTTACCAGCACTTCAGTGACTAATTTCACGCATCTTTCTACTGATTGAGTGGGACAAGTAAAATTATAATAGCTGGTATCTTTAATCGAACATTCTAAAGTCACCAACGTCGTTAGATCGTCAGTCGAAAGACAAACCGTAACAGGTGGTTTCGTTAGTTTACAGTTTTGCCACTCGAATAAATCCATACAATTTTAAGCTTCAAAGTTCAAGTCTGGAATGACGAAGTGACGGATGGCACTATTCGTGTCCACAGAACTTCGTGCTTTGGCAATTTTCTTTATGGCTGGGGTCCTGATGTCCTCTCCTTCATATGCTATCATTCCAATGAGGCTATTTTCATGATTTGCGAAACAGGCATTTCATGAAATTACAGGAACTATATGTTTTCGTAGATGATATGGCAAGTAACGGGGGTTACTAATTATAGTCCACAGAATCTGAAAAACTTGATGGATTCATTTTAATTGTGAACCAACTGATGCAGTACACTTTCAGGATGTACTCATTGGGTACATCCTGAAAGTGTACTGCATCAGCCAATTGCCAAAATTGAAAATTGCCAAAGCACGAAGTTCTGTGGGCACGAATAGTGCCATCCGTTATTTCGTCATTACAGACTTGAACTTTGAAGCTTAAAATTGTATGGCTTTAGACAAAACGCAATACTGTAAACTAACGAAACCACCTGTTACGGTTTGTCTATCAACTGACGATCTAACAACACTGGTGAGTTTAGGATGTTCGATTAAAGATACCAGCTATTATAACTTTCCTTGCCCCGCTCAGTCAGTAGAAAGATGCGTGAAATTAGTCACTGAAGTGCAGGTAAAGTTTGTGAACGGGAACAGAGTGAGGACCACATATGATCAATTTTGGCGTCTCGAAGAACAATGGCTTTATTTGAAAGCAAGTCATATTATAAAATTAATTTGCTTTAAATACTTCTTCATTTTAAGTTTATTTAATCCTTTTCGGTTAAACTTCTCTGTATTTTAATTAATAAATAGCTAAAATATTTTGTTCATTTTGTATCATTTTTGTGATTTGTGGTAGATGAACTGCTGATATGCAATAAAACAGCAGTAGATGAAATGATCGTCAAGAACAATGAATAAATACCGTTTTTATTTTCCAGTCTATGACATATATATAACAAAATTTATGACATGTTAATAGATATAAAGTAAATTGATTTGCTTCTAGACATTTATAAAAATTATATAAATTTAGAAAAAATGAAAATTTTACGATTTTTTTTTTTTTAAGTATGGTTCCTTTGCGGCAGTACAAGATATGATTTTATCACAATGAACATTTACCGGGATATTTCTTATATCTTCATGTAGCTATTGCGTCCTATTAGAAATTGTATTCGTACATTTGGATAATTAAAAAATTATTGAAAAAAAAACATGTTTTTTTGCGATTTTTTAAACTTTGGCCCCCTTGCGACGGTAAAAGATATTAACCGATGGGTATAATATTTTACGAATTTATTCTTTATCACTAATGGCAACTTTTCCGCTCTATTACATTTCGATTGTAAATATTTCGTTTTTTTGACCCACCCTACTATGTAGCAATTGACTTTAAAAATAAATGTTTTTATATTACTTGTTGAAACGACATATAGCCATTACAATGGGCGAATTTTACGAAGTATCCTTTATCCTGGTTAAAAATGTTATCGGAAATATCACAAAACTCCTTTCATGGTAGATAAAATTCAAAATCGCATCTCGGATATATTTTAGCTATTGAAATTTCTTTAGATTGTTGCAACGAAAAATGTACAATTTTTTTTCTCCAAAATTAAAATGAATTAAAAACTTCATTAAAATAATATTAAAATTTATTAAATACATAAAATTTTTAAATAATTATTTAAAATTTATATCAATTCAGTTTGATTTATGGTTACAGTTTTGTAAAAACAACATTCATTCAGTTAAAAGGTTATATCTCTTTTCCAGTTAAAACAATTATTCTATTCTTATAATTGAAACTTCGATCACTAATTACTTTAAACTAATTGTCTTTGCGTCTTAAATGAATCCGCATAAATTACTTTTCCGTTATTTTCTTAAATATAGAACCACAAAAGGAAATTTAACTCATCATTGATCTTTTTTCATTATTTTTATACAGAGTTGGATTGCAGTTGAAATTCAATTTTTCACAGATGGACTATTTTAATTATTTAAGAAAAAAACATTCATTATTTATTTAAAAATTTTATTAACCTTTTAATTAAGTTCAATTTATTACCATTTAGAAAAGAATATACAAACACATTTTTTGTACTTTTTCTTACTATTATTATTGCTCACGATATACCTTGTGTATTTTTGAAAAATGTGAAAAAAAAAAAGTTTAAAAAAAATATAAAGAAGAAATTTATTAAATGAACGGTCAAGTGCGAGTAATTATTCGCGCTCAGAGAGTTCCGTACAATACATATATGAATTATTAACTCTATTATTAAAAAAAAATTGTTGCTAAAAGAATAATAAGACTTTCTAAAAAACTATAGTACGTACGGTTGGGTATAGCTGTATTTACTAGAAAAGTATGAATGGGTATACCATAAAAGTTTAAAGATATATGAAGCCTAAGTAATATCAAATATTGCTATTCTGTATAATCTTTTTTTTCTTTTCTTTTTTTAAATCCTAATCTGTTTATGATGAACTTAATCCGGTACTAACAATAAAAGTAGTTCATATTTAACCCCTTGCGCTCTGCTGCTATTTGCGGATACGTGTCACTAGCCCTCAGTGTTGCCACGTCTGGCAGATTTTTTATTATTTTTATTTTTTTAGATATTTTGAATTCACACCACAAAAATTTAATTGGTATTTTTCTTTTACTTTATTTATTCTGGTGAGAATTAGGAATGTCCAATTAAAAAATCAGCAATATATCAATGTCGGATCGGCCAAAATAGCACGACGAACGCTGTGTACGTCACAGATCGCAAGAGGTTAAACTTCATTTGGCAATTCCTAAAACTAAATTCAGCGTATGAATCATCTTTCCTTTTTACAGTGTAGCTAAAAAAAAAAAAAACCCTTGTTCAAAGTCTAAACTTGGCATTGTGCTAAGCGCGCTTCGAAAGGAGGTAGCAAAATTGCATCACCGCCTTGGCCCGTGCCACGTTTTCCCAGATAGGTTTTTATAATGCTAAAAAACCCAAACATAAATACATTGAATAAGTAATTTTAAAAATTTTATAATATTAATTATGAATTATGAAATTAATATTCGAAAAAAATATGAATTGCAACATACAATTTTTTCGATAGATTTATATTTATTATGTCCTGCTTTATGAGAATTCTCAATTTCAAATTTTTCTTTCAAGTAGCTTTCGAATTACCATTAAAAAACATCAAAATGATGGTTTAAGGGGCCTTCTATGATGAACAGAAAAGCATAATTGGAAAAAATATGTTTTACTAATTTTCTTGAAACATTTGGGCTGGCAATAGTCGAAACATATTAAGCGAGTGAAATGGTCATATTGGCAAGAAATGAAACGTTAATGGAAATGACATAGTCATGCTGTATTGCATTTCAATAATCGAGTACCGAACTTCAATTCGGAGCCCCTAAAATATGATCATTTTAAAATAATTAATTTCTCGGAAACTAATCGTACGAGTTTCATGAAAGTTTGGATTAAGGTTAATTGAAGGTTATAGAATTTATTTATGGTGTCAAATTTGGTAATTGCTATTATAAAAAACAAAGTTTGGGTTCGTTTTGATATGTAGATGGCCCCTAAGCAAATTTTATAGATATCACTTAAAAGTAGACTTTATTTCCTATCGTTTGGTAACTATAACATTCTTCTACGATAGTTTGTTGCAGAGATAGGAGGGGGGTGTTTACTTTTTCCCCCCGACTGTACAATTTCCAACTTGTTATTAACTAATATGATTCAATTTTGGTTTTGACAACTGTCAACAGGTGTGACTGCTGCTCTATTCCTTCTGGGATGAACATCATGCATCTATCTTATTTTCTATTAGTTAGAAATTTACAAAATTTTATATTTTACGTAATTATTAAAAAATACGTGGTTCGATCATTTTTGGCGTTTAATATGTGCCAGGATGTACGCGTACGACCCAGTACGATTGCATACTTTTGACAGAAGCTTTAAATGTGTGAAGTCAGTCCCTTTATATTAAATTATAATAAACATTTCCTTCATTCGTATTCGATATTTCTTTTTATTCGTTGATCGAAGTCCCCCAATGTCACTAATAGTTAAATAATGAGCTATCCTTACCAGGGCTTAATTTGCGACGGAGCCCACCGGAGCTCAGCTCCGGTACTTCTCTTGTTTTAGTAAATATTTAAATATCTGTCGGATTTCGCCGGAACTCATAAATACAGGGCTCCAGAGCCCAGTGCAATAACGCTTCCGAAAAAAAAAAACCTAAGCCTAAATTACCCTTTCGTTGATGTAATTGCCATGTATTTTTATTCTGATAGAAAGCAATCGAGCAGTTTTCCCCCTTTTTCTATAGAAGCATCGAATCTTTCCGATAGCGGTGAAAGTTTTTTATTTAATCTGATTTTCAGGGACTCGCCACAAATGATTGTTATGCGAAAGGAATCGAGTATAGTTTAAGATATGCAACTTTTATAGGAAATTGAAAAACGTTGTTCCATTCTTCTGCATATAAATGTTAATTTCTGTAAATTTCATTCATGTTTTCATGAAAATGCATAGCTGCGAACTATTCATTTTTGTATTAATGCTATTTCCGAATCAAAAGCTTACCCTATTTCATCGCAGAATTCTACACTTAATTAACATTAAAGTTAGGCAAAGATTTCTATTCGGAGGGAGTGGTAAATAAAAAGTGGAATAATTGACATCTAAGTAATACTGATATATTTAATTTTTTTATTTTGTTAAAGAAAAGCAAAATCCTTCAAATTTTGCGAATTATATATGAAATATAAATATGCAGATTGGAGTGAGGGGGGGGGGGGGGCACGCTACGGTTATTAGCACTGCATAATATTAGGGCTCCGCTACTTCTTTTGTTAGAAATTAAGTCCTGATCCTTATGAAGTGTCGTTATTTCAAATTCATAATTGTCTGGTGGCGCTGTTTATATTACTGTAGCAGAAAGCTGTATGGCGTGCTCTTTATTTTCCGTCATAATAAGAACTCCTATATAAAACAAACAACTGTTTATTATAATTTAATATAAAGGAGCTGACTTCACATATTTAAAGCATTTAGAAATTGAACTAAGACATAAAACTGAACTAGAAATTTTTTGTATAAATAATAATACACATTTTTCTGGTATTAATTTCATAAATAATATTTTTAATATTGCATAACCAAAATCAGTTTCGAGATAGCGCATTACATATAGCAGTTAATTACATTTTCTCTTTCAATATTAAAAGTTTTTATGAAGCGTCTATTGACGTATGTGTTTGAAAATTCCTGTACATCAGTATAATTAATATTATTAGCTACCTTAATTTCCGGCGTATAATCCGCAGATCCAACAATTCAGTTTGGACCCGGAAATTGTATTTAGTAATTCAAGTCAAATATTTACTGCGATCTAAAAAGTTACATTTTATTTTAAGAAATTTCTGGGTCGAAAAATGATTGTTTGATCCGCGAATTATATGCCGGAAATTACGGTAATTAAATTTTAAAGACGTGAAAAATTAAATTTTATTATGTATAATCTTGGAAAAAAAAGCATCATCCGAACAATCTCTGCTGCAAAACACTGTATAAAATATGACTGGTACCAGCCGATGAGCAATACGTCTGCGTGTAATGTCATACTTAAATTTTTGTATGAAGGTTGTCTACATATAAAAATTGCAATAAAATGTAAACTTTTCAATGATAACAAAGGATTATGGCATTATATTTGAAGTCTTCGGTACACTTAACCTCCAGATACTAAATGAAATGTCAGTGGGTCAAGAAGTTTAAGAATTATGCAGGTATAAGTTTAGGAACTCTTATGCTCGTATTCACCATCTACGCCGACCTAGAAAACCTCGGTCGAACGCTCAAATGAAATTCACAATAACATTTGATTGTACGTTATCAAGGAGACGTCCAATCAGGATTAAAGGTGCATACCGTTTGAGTGTTCGACGGAGGTTATTGGTATAACTCGGGGTCGAAGTAGTTGGTGAATACGAGTGTAAATGATAAATTCATTTTCAATGTTTGAAAAACAGATTGAAATGCGCGTAGATGCTTCGGCATAACGCAAAAAATTCTTGACGAAAGAATTGTAACTTCGAATTAGTAAATTGATTACTTCTTTAAATTGATTTATGTTTAAAAAATTATTGGTTACATTTTATTTTTCTCTGAAAAGGATTTCTAGAAGTTTCTAATATGAGAGTCCAAAATTACAGGTCATTCCGCCTAGTATTGTACGAGATGTGTTTAAAAAAATCCCACATTAGAATTTCTTTTAAAACAATTGAAAAATAATTTTACACAGGGAGTTCCTAAATTTGAATCTGCATAAATCTGAAATACATAACAAAATCACTTTCCATTGTAAAAAAGTAAACGTACTTTCAAAGGCGACATTTACCAAAATAATTAAAATGTCAAAATTAGTATTAGAAAATTTTAAACTTTGCTACAAGCTCTATAAGTAGACGACGTCGTAAGCAAAGTTTATGTACAGCATGAATGAGTAGAGGTTATTACTAATCGATTGATACCAGCGACAGTTTGATGCGGTAATTCGCGTGCGATTTACAAGGTAGGAAAATGATTTTTTTTTTTTAAATATTTTACATATATATATACAGGGTGCAATATGTTATCTATCGCCGACCTTTAATTTCTCAACCGTTGGTCATAGACATATAGTTCCAAAAACAAACAAACAACAACAAAAAAAAAAAAACGTTTCAAATGAGGTAAATATTCATGTTGTGGCATTATTTAAAGTAAAAAATCAATTTTATTAAAAATACGAAATCTAACTTTTTATACGGTCCTCCAGTCCCTGTAGTTATATTTAGTGAAAGTTTACACATATCATAACAGATATAACACAAAAAGTTTGACATATGTACTACAAAAATTGACACAGTTATTAAATTTCAAAGTTTGAGATTTTTGCACACGATTTTGTCTTTCACTGAAGGATCAGTTAAAAGACGAATTAAAGTAATTCGAGATCGAAATCAGGGTGCAATTCCGCTTCCTTTTATCCAAACCTTAGTGAGTATGTTTTATTTTCCTTTTGTCGATTCTGCCTACTTTGACGTTTGAATGTTATTCGACCAATAAAAGATAGCCCAAATTTTTAGATGAAATAATCCTGTTTGGTGATTCCCCGATTTGGCGGTACCGGCTAAAGGTGGTTTCACAGTAAAAAGGACATTGCATTCCCACTTTGATCTCGAATTACTTTAATTCATCTTTTAACTGATCCCCAGAAGAAAGACAAAATCATGTGCAAAAATCTCAAACTTTGAAATTTAATAACTATGTCAATTTTTGCAGTACAGATGTCAATTTTTTTGTGTTATATCTGTTATGATATGTGTAAACTTTTACTAAATATAACTATATGGACTGGGGGAACGTATATAAAGTTACATTTCGTAATTTTTATAAAAATGATTTTTTAATTTAAATAATGCCACATTATGAATATTTACCTCATTTGAAACGTTTTTGTAACTGGAACTAAATGTCTACGGCCAACGGTTGAGAAATTAAAGGTCGGCAATAGACAACATATTGTACCCTATATATATATATTCTATAAATCTTGTTTCAAACAAATCTTTCTGTTGATTTTAAATAATATTATTTACCTACATCTTTTGAGAATTTAGAAGCAACATATGATCCTTTTTTCAGTTATCTTTTGTGTTTCTTATGTAAAAAAGTATCAATTTTCATATTTTTAGAAATAGTTTTAACATCTGAAAGAGATCCTTTATAAGAGCCAGCTCTTAATTTCTCGTTATTTATGTAAAGATAGGATAAATTATATGTTCATATATACTTGAAAGAATTGAACTCTGCTGTAATTTCTCGGAGATATTGAGAGTATTCACAATATTTTATACAGTTATTGCCCGTTTTCATGAAACTTCTTAAATATTATTTTTTATTGAACTCTTTACATTCAAAGAAAAAAAAATATTTTGTATAACTATGTTTTAGTCTTTAAAGCTGAACTCCACATTAAACGTTAATGAAAAACCATTTCTAACTCTATTCTCTAAACTTTCTGCAAACTTAAGAACAGAGATTAATGATTTTAAAAGGGAGGCAGAGTGATTCCTAAATTGCAGATCTCAATGGAAAATCATCGTTAATCACCCTTTACTAACTATTAAAGGAACTTAAATATAAATCGGCTAACGACTAATTAAGCGAGTTTTGGGAAACATTTCTAAATTTTGTCTATAAGATCAAATTCAGATATATAAATCATTCTATATGTAAGCATACACATAAAAAAGTATCATTGCTTTTATTTATCATAACAAAGATACGTATACTAAATGTGTGAAATATTCCTGCAGTAAAAATTTAAACAATATAAAAAATAAAGCTTACATATTTAAAATGAGCGGTTTTCTTGGGTTTTTTTTTTTAGATTAACCAACTTTTAATAATTATTTTTAGGCACTATTTCTAAATATTGTCACTAAGCTCATTAGTAAAGTGCTGTGATTCAACTCACCTACAGTTGAGAAAATCTTGCCGTTGTTTTAAATTACTTTCAGTAACTAATTTACATAAATTACTGTATGAATGATACATAATTCAATTTTTCCAAAGAATTTAAAATATGAAAGTTAAATATTTAAAAATTGTCATTTGCCATTTCCTATCGTTGCAAATTAAATAGGTTTCAATTATGTTTTGAGAAATATTATTAAAGTTTATGCGTTATGTAATGTTCAGACAGGACGTTCATAATAATTATTATTACCTGTATATATTAATTATTAAAAGATATAAATTACTTAAATCATTGTTAATAATTTACTTAGAATAAACAGAAAATGATAAATAAATAGGTATGTTAAATAAATGAATATATTAATTTAGATACATAAACGGGTAGATGCTATTAATGCCCCTAAAAACCGAAATAACGTAAACAACTGGTATAAATGACGGAATCTATCTGTTGTATGGTAGCTAAGTTCCCTTCTAATAGAACTTAGTATTAAATGCAAACCATTTCCGAGTCGTAGCACTAAAGCTTGATGTTAAATGTCGTATCGTCAAACCTACATAAGATAGTGGGGAATGTCATTAGTAAACCGGTGAAGTCACATGAGAAATAATATCCTATATGCAGCAATTCTGAGTGAAAGCTATGAAGTTATATGGTAGCGGAACACTGCCCTCAGTACCTCCTTATTGGTGTCCGAAATTAAATAATATTTTAATGAAATATCCTTCAAATGATGAATGGATGATAGTTTAACTAACACCTTGAAAATGGTGAAACCATGCTTAAAGTAAAGTTATAAACTATGTATAAAAATCACTTCATAACATCAAAGTACTAATTAATTGTTGTTATTAAAGTTAAATTGTACTCATTTTTTAGCGGCAAAATACCTTTTCTAATTTACAGACTATATAACGGAAAACCTTTACAAATAGATTTTAAAAATAATAGAATAACTTATACATCAAGATCTTATTTGTACATCCATCATCAAAGAATCAATAGAAATCTTCTTACACAATGAAAATATTTGCAATGATTCCGCATCCAATGAGCTCCCAACAATTTGGAAAGAGATGCTATACAGAATTATGAAACAATAATATAATATAATTCACGTTCACAAATTTCGATTTTTAATATTGTACACTGTAAAAAAAAATAATAATAATAATGCCAGTTTTCCGGTAGGAATCGCAAAAATATTTGCCCTTATCGTACCGGAATAATTTCTAACCCAGCTCGGAATAAAATCAGTAAAATCGGAAGAAAATCCGTAAAATACCGTTTTACTGAATATTTCCTTATTTTTACAGATTTTATTCCGAACTGGGACGGAAATTATTCCGGCACGATAAGGGCAAGTATTTTTCCTATTCCTACCGGCAGTATTTTTTTACAGTGTAGTTACTTTCATTATGGTTGCGTTCACGTGATTTTTGTTTTGTTTACTAGTTTTTAAATTTAAATTTGTGCGAAAATATTTTTATCATTTTATTTTCTTGAGAATTTGCCATCTGATGCAATGAAACATGTCGAAATGTAAATAAATAAAGGTATTTTGCTGGTAAAAAACATTATGTTTATCACTTATCGCAATAAATGAGTATCTTAAAGTAAAGGTTTATATTGCGGGTAATATTTAACAAACAACACATAGAGGGCATCTTTTATTCTAAACTTTGCTAGGAATCGTACCACATAGAGACTGCATTCGGGGAATTCGACTAGTGCACAACAGGGGTAGCAGGCGGTACACAGCAGGATTTCGTAATCTCTGTTTGTCAACTGAGGTTACTATTAACAATGCATCTCTAGTAAAGCAGAAAAGAGAAATGCATATCACCCCTTTTTCAGAGATTCTGAAGCTTTCACATGCAGCTAAAGTGTTTTCTTCATGTCTTATGTTTAGCGCGAGTACGCACAGCAGATAAAATTCGTCACGCGGCCTTGATTTTTGACAAACAAGACGAATTTTCATTAAAATTTCAATTCACTCTAGTTCAATGCACCTCAAGACAGGTGTATAAAGGTATCTGGCGTAAATTAAAACACACCCCCCTTTCAGAAAAGAGGACAGTGCAGTGAATCAACAATGCACGGATTCCCAGAAATAAAATAAATCTGAGCTTTACAATAGTTTCAATTTCGTGATACATACGTGCCTCTCTATTTCATAGGTACCATTAAGTGGACGATATAATTAAAAAGAAGTGCAGTACACTCTAAATAAAAAAGAGTTACTATTCAACTCTATCGCAGACTCAAAATATGCCCAACCTCTTTAGAGTGACTATGCACTCTGAGCAAAAGTGAAATATTTGACTCTCTGAAAGAGTGAATAGTCACTCTTGGAAAGTGACTATTCACTCTAAACAGGGGTGGATAATAACTCTTTCGGAGGAGTGACTATTCACTGTTGCTAAAGAAGTGCGGTTTTTCACCCTTGGTAGGAGTGAATAGTCACTCTTTCATGGAAGTGAATATTCATTTTTTTTTTGTAGTCGGTTCTTTTTTCTTTTGCTTTTATGGTCATTTTAAAAGAATCACATCTTTTACGGCATGCAATGAAAATAGATACAAGCGTGGTAAAGATTGGAATAAAATACTCTATTAGCAATATTTATTTAATTCATAGTTTGTAACACTAATTGAACTGTTAAGGAAAAATTCAGTTAAAATTACATACGAATTTAAATTAGATTGCTGACAGAAATAAACTAAAATATTTTATTCCAATCTTATCCTTTGTGCTTTTACTGCATATCCTATAAAGATATTACTTTTAAAGTTTTATTAATAACTTTTTAATAGGTGGATGTTATATGTTAACAATGTTTGATTTGATTTAAATTTTTGTTTTAAATATAAAACCGTAACTTTTTTCTTAAATTATTGCTATTTCTGAAAAGTCCTATTGTTGTAAAATATTTTTAATTTTTCCATTTAAAAGCAATGCTTATGAACTCATTTCTTTTTTCAAATAAGTTCTAAGCATGATTTAAACGTTAAGAATGTGTAATTTTTTTTTTATCCGCTGTAATTTGCTTTTGTTTTGTTTAATATGAACATGGAGTCTAAATTATGAGTTCTCTGGAATATGTATATATTTTTCTTTTAAACATATTCCTGAACTTAATCATGATTTCTAATTTTCGTCCATTATTGCTGAAAAATTGAATTAATACGATAAGCCATATTTAATTTAAATTTTTTATTCGCGTAGATATTGTATTTTGTGACTATGAGCAAAATAGATTTTATATGTTTTATAGGAAAAGATTGACCTCGGAAATAGAAAAAAAAACTTAAAAATAAAGTAAATGACTGCATTAGAAATATTCTTATTGTTTGAAAAACATTTGAATGTAAAAAAGTAGTTATTAGTAATCTCTTTTAAAAGAAAATATTCAGTCCTGTATTATGTAAGTAAATATGGTCATTTTAAAAAAATATACTAAAGTAGTCTTATCCATAAACAAGCATAAAAAAACATTTTATTCCAATGCTTAAATATCATGTTTTATTGTTTAGCACCAAAAATTACTTGTATCAAAAACGTAGAATTTTTTTTTTTTTAATAGAAGGAAATTTAATAACTGATGCAGAATATCTATAATTAATTTTTTTTTATATTACTCAGTCTCGAAATTTTAAAATCATAACTCGCAGAAAAATGTTGAGATACAAATTTAAAAAATTAATATACAGTAAAACATCCCTAAAGCGACCACGTACTGTTCCAATAAAAATTGGTTGCTCCGAGAGGTGGTCTCTTAATGGAGGTCACGTTTAAATCTAGATTTTAATTGTTGAAAAATGGTAACAGTGTTACTAAAATTTATTTTTCACATTAGGAAAAAATATGAAAATTTAATTATCAAAATAAAAGTTAAATACATAAGTTAATTACTGCAGAGTTTAAAAAATGAACAAATTGAGCTTTGCTTTAATTTTACAGTTTTATATTTTATAATTTTTATTTCCAAGTCCTTTCGAAGTTCAGTAAATAAATGCATTTTTTTGTGGACGGGAACAAATAATGGCGATTTCATTACTTTATTTATTTCTTTGGCAGTTTTCCGACAGAACAGGGCAGAGGAGTTTATTGACCGTCAGTCTTAATTTGTAATCAGAGTTAAATCCATTGCCTAAAAAGGCTCAAAGGGCTTTAAACACTTAAAAGTTACCGGGATAAAAAGAAAAAAAAAATCTAAACTTAGTTTAGAAGTTTGCTAAATAATGGCCTCTCCTGAATTATTTTTTTAATAAAACCTTCTTTCAGCGACCAGGAAAAAACGGAATTTATTTCATTTTCTTCAAAGAAATCGGTCTCTCATGGAGGGAGTTCAACTGGGATGGTCTCTGAATAGAGGTCAAATTAGTATTGAGCCAATGGGAATAAATTACGTTCCATGAAAAAAATGGTCGTTGAGGAAGGTGGTCGCCTAATAGAGTTGGTCAAACAGGGAGGTTTTACTGTACCAACATTTTCGTAATATCATAAACATCAAATATTCTATTTAACTCCCAAACAATAATAAATACTCTTAACTGTATATAATCCGAAATCGAAATTAAACAAAAAAAAAAAAAAAAAAAAAATCTCATAGAACGACAAGTTAATGTTTTCAATAATGTATCTCCTACGATTGAGAAAATCCAGATCTTCTCTGTTATGAGTCAGTCACCCTTTCAAACGAAAGAGATAAAACTTTTTTGTTTTGGTCGTGGCAAAAGTTTTATTATTTGCAAATACAGCATTGAAAGGGAAGAATAAAATATGCACAGTCATTTTTTTTTATTCACATTTCCTGAACTAATGAAGTTTTGATTTTGTATTGTGCACTTAGAGGTCTGCACGGGCTGAAATTTCCAAGGACCCGGCCCGACTCATAGAAAAAAAATTCGGCCCGGCCCGTAGAAAAAAAATTGGTCCGGCCCGGTAAAAAACTTAAAAGTTCGGCCCGAGCCCGACCCGGAAAAAAAGTTAAAATCTCGGCCCGAGTGAATTTCAACAAAACATTGATTTTTCATATCTTTTTTTTGGAAGTGTTAAAAATTTGGATAATGCTATACAGTAAAATGGAATTGTATAGAAAAAAAAATGCGTTATAGACAAGTTCCCTTCTTAGCGAGTATAAATGTATTATATATTCTTTTCTTATGTATTAGTATATTAATTGTGTATGGATCAATACGTTAGTGAGTTTAAAACTGGGTTCCGTCATACGCAGGTTCTTTTTCACACGTTTTACTATGTTTTAATTTAGCTATATTTTAATAAGCGCAGAAATCTAGTGTTCTTAAAAAATAATAAATTTTAATGTTTAAGTGTAGAATAATGGCGATTTAAAAATGTATGCATTTTTTGCAAAAATTTTTAGGCCAGACCTAATTTTACTGACCTTTAAATAGACCAGGCCACGCTGAGACAATGATTTTCATATACGGGCTGGGTCAAAATTAGGACTGAAAATTTTGGGCCGTGAAGACACGGAAAGAACCAGTCCCGGCTTTGTACAGAAAAAATAAGCTAAGCCCGGCCCGAGCCTTCAGATAAAAGTGTGGCCTGGGTCCGACCCGAGTTCCGTGAGTGAAAATCGGCCCGAGAACGAGCCGGCCCATACAGATCTCTAGTGCGTATTCAACTGTTAAAAGAATGATTTCAAACCGCTACATGAAGAAATATAACAGACAGTCACTTTTGAACACTAACGATCAATCTTTTTCTATACAACATACAACTATTAGGTAATAATCTTAACATTCCCTATATCTACACGGATAAATGCTTAAAATTAAATAAGACTTACCTTTATTTTATGTATTCCAATAAAAATAATTTTAATGATATCCTAATCTGTAAATCGTAAGATGGCGGACAAAAAAGTGATCATTTTTCTTATCTTTTAAGGGTATCGTCGCCTTGCTGCTCTGATTGGTTAAAAGCAATGCACACGTAAGTCACTCTGCTTTGAGGAGTGAGAAATCTCACTCCTTTCTAGAGAGTGGAAAATTCCACTCTTTAAGGAGTGTATTTTGATAAAATTCACTCCAAAAATAGTAAAAATGCCTGTCACTCTTTCAAAAAGTGAACTTTTCACTCCTCTCAATTTTAGAGTGTAAGTTATTAAGTTCACAAATGAAATAAAATGATTCAAATTTTATATTTTTCTCTTCAAAGGGAAAAAAAGACCCGTGCAAAACTAGACTCAATAATTTTATAGCATTGATTATTACCATAATACGTCAATAACTAGTCTAAAATTGCATAACTCATACGTCACGTTATCGTGATTGACATACATTTTTTCTTTTTTAGAAGAATACAAAATTATTATACAACTTCAATATTTCAAATGATTCACAGATTTTTGTATGATTTTCTGAATGTTTCAACACTTTTTTAAATACAATTGAAAGAGTAGAAGATCCATTCAACTGTAAATCAACTTTTTTTTTTTTTTTTTTTTTTTTTTTTTTTTTTTTTTGTTAGCGGAAAGATTACACTGTAAAAAAAATACGACCAGTTTTCCTGTAGGAATCGGAAAATTAGTTGCCCTTATCGTACCGGAAATATTTCCGACCCAGCTCGGAATAAAATCCGTAAAATACCGTTTTATTAACTATTTCCTTTTTTTACGGATTTTATTCCGAGCTGGGTCGGAAAATTTTCCGGTACGATAAGGGCAACTATTTTTCCTATTCCTACAGGAAAACTGGTCGGATTTTTTTTACAGTGTACGTTTCCTTAGAAACACAGTTATTTATACAGAAAACAATTATCTAACTTGCTTAAATTCTTAAAATAGATATATCTGAGCAATAAATCACATTACCAAACTTTTTATACAGTTTTTAAATTTTCACGGTTAAATGAAATTTGTTAGTTTAAAAAATGTTAAGGGTCGTAAGAGTAATTTTTCTCCGATTCTTTTTAAGATTTGGCAAGGAAAAATAAATAAATATTTAAACTGTAAATTATAAATGTTTCACAGCAATTTTCACGTTTTAACAAACGTGGTTTGGCTCCTGATTAACATAGTTTTTCCTTAAACTCGCACACACTGGTAACTATGAAGAACAATTTGTGAAGAATCTGCTCTTCGCAATCGAAAACATTCATTAAAATTAATTTATTAAAATTAATTTATTAAATTGTAATTAAGCTCTAAAATATTCAAGTGTTGTATTGTTATTTAGAATACATTTCGTGCATATTTTTATAGTCATCCAAATTAAGTTAAATATAACAGTTTTAAAAGGTTCAAAATAATTGGGGAGCTGCAAATACTGTTAGAGTGTTTCAAATATTGGTCATCGTTCATGATGCGATATTTTCAAAACTTAAAAATATTTACATGTACGCAGAGAGTAAAGATTTTCCATGACCTCACATCTAAATAGAAATATATTAACTGGTTAAAAGAAAGTGGTCAAAATTTCTTGAAGCAGCCAGCGGTGGTGATCTTTCCGGATTGATTCTAGCAACATAATGAGTTGCGCACCAAAATTTAAAAGCATCTCTACGTTTCTGCCTACAGCATCTAAATATCAACAAATATGCTTGTATTCTACGATTTGCACACCTACATTTACCCCTGCATTTTACACCTTCTTCCACAAATCATCTATTATAGCATTTAAATCTGCATTTACACATCTACATGTATTTATTATAAATATCTTCTTTTAATTTGAAATTAATCTGTGATACTTTCTATCAATAACACATATAAAAATAATATCATAGTACAGTGACGTAAATATTTGGTTATGGTTTGGAGTTACCTGTAAATGCAAATACAAATTCCAGAAAGTCTTTCATAATTTGTATGAAGATGAGAAGAAACAAATGCTGTTATATTAAAATCCAGTTAATTTTATTTCCAAGGTAAGTCATCATGAGAAAAAACGAATAATGCGAGAGATTCGGCATAGTGGTACCACAGAGGGACTCACAAGACATGTTGCTTCTACGATAGCTAGATAGCGAATGTCTTGACTGTGGTATCAAGAGTCATGATCACCTGTGTGCTTCACTGTAATGTATCAAGCCAAAAATGGAATCCCTACTCTATATGATAAACCTGACACATAACTCATTTAATGCAAATTTTTTATTTGAATTCATCCAAGAAATTTATTAATTGACATCACTGAAATGTCACTTTACACATTGAAAAGCCAAGCGCTAGTCTCCACAAATTTTGTATTCTGATCCAGAAAGCGAGCAGCAGGCGCCTATTTTCTAAACAACATAGAACTGTAAGCGAGATAATTACTAAAGTTTATACAAGGGCTTGGATGAAGTACATATTGCAAAGTAGTTTCTTTCCTTTAATTCATTCTTAACGGCCAGAAAAATATTCAACTACACTGCTAAAGTTTTAGTATGAGAAAGTAAATTTAGTTTTACTCTGTTAGCGGCTTAAAAGTGCTGTTGAGATTTAGAACTAATAATATTTATTAACCGCATTTGAGATAAAGACATTAATAATATTTTAAAGGGTAAATATAAGTTTTACTTACATATATCTGGTAATAGAAAATTTAAATTTTTAATTGGAGGACAATTAGTAATATAGAACGATTAATTATTTACATCATCACGCATGATACATTTTTATATTGCCTATTTATATTTCTACGAAAGTTGGGCGTGAATTTATTCTATTTTCTAACGTTGAATGTATACTTCTATTAGTGCTTTTTTAATTACTGCGGAAATGTCACAGGATTATTTAAGTGCAGATATCGAAGGGAACTTATATATTATAAAACCAAACACATTTGTCAATTACGCTAACTTCACGATGTTCGATATTGCTTCATTAGACGATGAAGGCATTAACAAAACAGAAAATTCCGAGATGTGTAATAATGCGTTGCGCTGTAGTTACGCACAGTAATACTTGAGTGTGCATAGACAAATATTTACACGCGCGCACATCCTAAATTTTCTCGAAGTTTGATATTGCCTAGCGATATATCTCTACGCCATATTGTTACATATTTTACTCTACATATTTTGGCGCCAAAAAACTTCCTTTTATAAGATAATTTTGTCAAAATTCCATCCACGCGTTTTTCCCATAGTTTGGCGAGGACAAATTCTAGTAATGCTATGATAAATTTAAATATCTTTTATTATCGGGGCATCATACATTCATCGATAGCAGTTCTTTTCGAACAGATGAATTTAACAGAAAACACTCCGTCCGTATTAAAACCAAATAATCATATAAAAGTGATGTATTACGCTTTTAAAATATATAATATCATGCTTGTTATTTACTACTACAATATCTTCACCTTGAATTCTTATCGGTTACGAATTTTTATCTTGCGCATTCTGATACAAGAAAAACTTCATACATCTAAATGTGTGGTAAAACTGAGGGTATTCGAAGTTGAAAAAGCAGATAAACTGCAAGTAACATGCTTTATATTTGTCTCTGAAAAATTAGGTTATGCATATAGTAATTTTTAAATACATTAAAAAATACAGAATCGCATTATTATAACATATTATTACATTACTGCATCTATTAGATTACAGCATCTATGTCAAGTTCCTTTAAAAGTGCAGTTGAGGTAGAATTTAACTGTAAAGGGAGATGCTGAAAAGAACATTGTAACCAAGTATATGATATAACAAAGCGCCGTATATGCAATGCAGTATTGCTGAAGTATAGTTAACCACAGTAGAAAGCTTCGGATACAAAATGATTCTCAGCATATAATAATTACAGTGTTTAATGTCATTATCAATCTGTAATTGTAGCATAAATATAATAATAAATATCCTCAATAATTTAAAAATGTAATTATTAATAAATGGTACAAATCAATACAAAATATAATTAAAAATGAATTGATTTTTTTTTTCATATTCAAGAAAATTTTATCATTTAAGTTAAAGCCTTTTCCCGTTAGATATACGTAACAGAAAAGTTCTAGGGAATATTTTAAATAGAAATAATTAATTCGATTTTGTCTATTTTTTTTTCATTTAAATTTTCTCCCTTAGATATAATGACGCCATTTTTTCATCCTTTTTTAAATCCAAGTACAGCCCAAAAAACCTTATTTGCCATTTTCCTTATGCTTTATTGGAAATCCCTCTTGATGCAAATTTGATCTGAAAGTACTTTTTCAGAGTACTTTTATCTAAAAAAAAAAAAAAGATTATTTTTAAATCCCTTTGCAAATTCTTCAGATAAATGGATGTTGAAATAATAAAAAGAAATAGAAGATACTAACTTTAAGAACTATTGAAAAAGAATTATAATGTTCATTTTATTGTATAATTCCTATTTAATTGTTTTATAAGTACAGAAATATACACATAATCATAATAAAGCATGCCAATATTTAATTTTTTTGTAAATTTTAAATAAAATAAGAATTATAAAAATATGTTCTTTTGCATAAAAAATATTAAAATTATAGAAGTTTCTCCTAATAAATTATCATGAATACAAATTTCGGTAGTAAAAATTAAGGGATCCAATACGGTTCTGTTATCTGACTATCTCAGTAACAGAACACACAGCGCGGTGCACAGAACATAGCTAAAATTAACATCTAAATGAAAACTGTCGACTTTATATGCGTAATAGATATTTATACATTCAGATGTAGTCCAGGCACTAAGTTAAATAGGACAGTTTCTGGACGTATTTACTTGACTTACTAATTGAAATATAGGACCATTAAAGAATTTTTTTTTCATGACTGGAAAATGAAATATCAATAAACTTGTAGGCACAAATTCAAAACAAACAATCTGCTAGGTATTTTTCAAGGATTTGGAGTAAACTTAAGTAAGCCTCATTATAGATTTTTGTCGTAGATTGTTAGTAAATAAAACTTTTTTATCCATACCGAAAGAAAAACTCGCGACTATCATGGTGAACTGATAAGCGACTGATTAACTAATTTCGCAATTTTCTGCGGCAGATGATTGAAAAGATTGGAAAATTTCTTCCGTGCCAACTAACGAAACTCGCGATTTCTCATAACTACGGATGGACGAATCTCACAAGTTTTCACAACGCTTGAGAAAATTCGTGATTTTTTTCAACGGCTAACTCACGAAATTCGATATTATTTTATTGACTAAATAACAATGAATGCGATTTTTTTTCATCGTCTAATTAACAAAAATCTCCTTTTTCCTCATCCGGTTGATAAAATATCCATTTTTTTAAGTTCATTGAAGGAATTCGCGATTATTTTCAGCGAGCAGTTAAAAAAATTAAAAATTTTCCTCAAATTTCGACGGCCGAAATTCGCGATACATTTCAACTATCGATTGACGATTTTAGTTTTTTCTCCAGTTATCGATTGAAGGAATTGGCGACTTATTTTTAACGACACATTAACGATTTACAGGATTTTTTTTCCAACTTATAAAATTTGGGATTTCGTTCCTCAACCGATTAACGACATATGTGAGTTTTTCACGATGAGTTGACAAAATGTTTCCTTTCAGAACTATACTTTGGTTCATTTTGAAATAATGTTTTTACATAATTCTCTAAAAAAATAAATTATTCGCAAAGTTCCGCAAAAATTTAAAAAAAAAAAGAAAATATTCGCAGAATTCCGAAAATTTCAGAAGAAACCTCAGATGCCTATTTGTGCTGTAGTACAAAACTCGGATAATTCCAGGAATTTCAAGACAGATTAACACATGTGAGGTTTTTTCAGAATGATTTTTTTTAAAGAATATTAGAAATTACAGGACAAGTTCGACATTTTCAAATTACCTACTAGTCATACCAAAATCATTTTTATAAGATATGTATTATGCATTCAAATAATAAAGTTTTGACTTTATTTAAAACTACACGGTTTAAAGTAATAAGCAGCTTGTTCCACAATCTTGTTTATTATCTGTCTACTTATGAAGCTAAAAACAAAATCGTTCAAGAATACTGTCTTTCAGCTTCAGTACCAATGAATATATGACTCCATTAATCATATAGAGCCGAAAGGAATTATCTATTATTCAGCTGAGAGAGATAAGCTTTAATCAGTCCAACATAATGACTTATTTGTGAAGCTACATTTTCTACGTTATTCGGCCGATGACAATTAATTTCAGAGCACTTATAAGTGTCGTGTTCCAAAAGGTTTGCATAAAAAATATCTGACACATATCGTGTCCTTCAGAAATAATCATGGATCACAAGAGCAGCCAAAACCTTAAATTGAAAACCGCGCGCAGTTGTTCACGTAATTTAGAAAGCGTGAGATTTTAACTAAGGGACTTTCATTCAAATGTCAAATGTCAACCTTTCATCTTCATTAACGAACATAACGCTTATAATCTTACTGGTACAAACAGAGTACGGTTTAATTGTACTTCGTGTTATAAATAGGTAGTCGTTAGTTGTACTTTTCCATCAAATCTTTAATTTTTCACCTGGACCTCACATATCAAGATAAAATGAAAGTTGCAAATTAACTCGCTCCGCTGATAAATACAGGCCCTGCATGCACTTCCACAGTATAAAACAAAACCTTGCCCATTCTGGCAATAACGTTATAAAGTTAAAACTCAATTAGTGGACAAATGTAACAGTACAGCGTAGTGCAAGTAATACTTTCATGCATAAAAACTTAGGGTAATTCCGGGATTTATGCCGCACATTTTTTTTTTTTTAATTTGTATATAAAATCCCATAGTGGACATAAAAAAAAAAATCATGCTGTGCTATTTAATGTTAAATATACAACGCGTGTACTCTGACAAAAAAATTCAAAACAAATAATTAATATTTTTTAACAATTTTTTCTAAAACATTACACTGCGGCGCGTCGCCGTACATTTAGGCTGAGACGCCGCACTTGTGTGGTACCGTTCTTGTAATAAGAACAGAGTGAAATGATAAATAAAAATATTTAAAAAAATATTCCCATCTAGACTATAATTAACGATGCAATAACAAAATGATACTAAATGAGTACAATGAAGTGTATTAGTAAATAGATATTAATAATTTTTAGCCTACATTCACTATTAAAATTATCGACTTATTTTTTTACATTAAATTTTAATTGTTATTACAGCAACAACGTAACATCAATGTATTAGAGATGGAACAGAAAAAAGTAAAATTGTGTTTACATAATTTATTTGTTAACCCTTTGGGACCGGTGGCTTTTACACAAATTTTATTCGATTGGCACCAGTTTTTAAAAGAAGTTACCTTTACTTAAATAATCATGAAAATGCTCTAATTAAAGAAAGCAAATATCACTTTTCTTTTTTACTGGTGACAGAAATAAATTTTGTATGCTCTTTATGAAGGTGCTTATATGCACCTATGGTCCCGAATGGGTTAAGAGACCTGTTTTTTTTACTACAATCTACAGAAAAGGTGTAACACATAATGCAACGAAGCCAATTACAGTTCCTCTTTTTGGAGTAGTTTTCTAAACATCATTTACAAAGACCGTCTGCGTTACGCGTAATCCAATTTTTCATTATCATCATCTTGACTTGCATCTTTATTGCCCTTCTTACTTTTTATTTATCCCCTTTTCTCCTTTGGTTTTAGTAAACTTGATAATATGCCTAACATTGGTTAGTCTGTGCAAAAAGAAAAGGAAAGTTAATAA
The DNA here is from genome assembly GCA_963932465.1 of Maratus speciosus. Classification (NCBI taxonomy): domain Eukaryota; kingdom Metazoa; phylum Arthropoda; class Arachnida; order Araneae; family Salticidae; genus Maratus; species Maratus speciosus. The sequence goes on along the minus strand of OZ010791.1, from coordinate 78,083,198 downwards.
CACTTAATCATCCCGTACAAAAGAAACTGCGGTATATATACCGGAATTTCAGTGCGGCATGTATCTTATTTTGCATGGCGCAGACGTCGGCCATCACAGTTACCTGCCATCGCTGAGGGGAATGGCGTAACCATACACACAGTACTCTATACAAACGCTACAGTTAGTTTTGACTTCGAAATCATGAATGCATTTAGTAATTAGTGTTTGAAAAGTATTTAAACATAACGTGTTTAAAAGTTTGGACAGTGAAATCATGCACTTACGTCAAAATAAGGATTGCACTTCTACAAGTAAACATCGAAATGCGGTTCACGCTATACACTGGTTAAAATAATCTCATTGCGCACCTATACTGTGCGTTTGACGACCATCTACCGATAATTACAAGAATTACAAGGGGTACGGCAAATATACCGGATGCAGCGACTCTCCCGGAGTTTCCTTATATTTACACGCTTACAGGCGAGCGCGTGTTTAAAGTTAAAGGCAACACTTAACAAAAAAAGAATTCGTAAAATTGGTGCAACGAAATTTGATGCAAAATTGATCATGGAGCAGAGTACTCTAAATGAAACCGCACACGTTCTATATTCTGTAATGTAATCCGCACGCGGGATTCAAATTAAGCTTTTAATGTCTAGTCTATGTTCCGTAATTACCCGAAGGACATGATTTGTGTCAGTTTTTTTTTTTAATGAAAATACTGCTCTGCCGTCCATTACAGATATCACTGTGTTGGGTTTGATGGTCTTGGTGATCTTCTAAACAGTTTCAGAGTCTCTAAAATAAAGCTAACCTCGCTTTAATTGACATAAAAGCGAAATTCTCCATGCTCTAAAACAATAAATAAACTGCGTATTAGTGGGAATAGCCAAATTTTCACTTAACTCCCTAATTATATACTGAGTTATTTATTTGAAGAATCTTGTTGATGACACTTTTTCTGGTATCTGTAAAATGTATGCGACGAGATACTTAATTCTTTTCTCTACTTACCGGGTATCCCAAAAATGACTGATGGATTTTAAAATTCCATAACTTCCAAACGGTGCACATATTAAAAGAATTCTTGCAGGATTGTTATGTAAGATGTCAGGAGTTTGTATGCTGTGATTCTCAGTTTTAGTTACAAATAACATCGATAGATAGCGCTGCAAGCAATAACCACTAAATCCAGGCTCGATTTCTCGACCTCTCTCTTCTTCCATGCGAAAAAAGGAGATTAAAATATACTGAATGGATCCCGGAGTATCAAAAATCGGGTCTGGACTGGGCGCCTATTGCTCTCAGCGCCATCTATTGTTTGAAATTTGAAGTAAAATCAAGAATCACAGTACAAAAACTCCTGACATTATACATAACCTTCTTGCAAGTATTTCTTTAATATCTGTCACCGTTTGGAAGTTATTGAATTTTAAAATCCATCAATCATTTGTGGGACCCCCGTATGTTTACTTCATTACGTGAAAACGCGAGATGAAAACAGTAAAATACTAAATCTTAATATTCAACTGCTTTCGTTTTACAGAGTCGTACACTGGACTTTTAATACTGGCCGACATTTTTACATGTTATTCTTTTCATACTGGCCGACATTTTTACATGTTATTCTTTTAAACCCCACACTTTTGTGCGTTACACTAAAAGATCAAATATCAATCCATTGACTACCATTTAAATCTGTAATTATATCACATTTTGTACTACGCAATGTATTAATCATTTCGCTAATGGCGGCCGAAAAGTTGGTCCTATTACTTACGATTTTATGGAGCTGAATATATTAATTTTTATGTAATCTGTTTTGTTTTAAAATTTTTATATCAACATGTATATGTGTACATGCTTATTTAAGGATTAAAATATAAATACATAAACAAGCTGATCTAATGATAAATTATCAAGCAGATATACAATTTACTTAATCAAAGTGTCAATTACAGCACCGTAGGTGAAATTAATGTAAATTCACTATGTGTTTCAGAATGTAATTTCAGGGTACTGAATCAATAACCTAATTAATTACGAAATAGGAACCAAATAAGTGGTTATAATAAGGATGTTCGTATTACGTTAGTGCACTTAATATACCGCCGATCAAACAAGATTGATTAGATTTCATTATTTATTATAATTAAGATTAACCACTTCACCGGCGACATGTATGGGGAAACAGTGCTTTTACCCCCGAGTTATCTCGGGGCAAACGGTGAAGTGGTTAATTAATGTGTTAAATGAAATGATAACTACTACATGCTGTCTATAATTTCACCTCAATCCATAATAAATCATTATTCATAAACAGAAACGCTTCATAATTTGCTAAGTATTTTTTAGACAATGATTTTATGTTAATTCGTGTAAAGGGTGCAACAGTTTGACTAACAGAAAATTACATATATATGTAAAGAATTTCTGTACAACGAAAATAAACCGATTGTATTATTATTTTATAAATTTAAAAATACTAAGACACATTATTTTTGTAAAATTTATTATTTCTCGCTTTCAACAGGATTTAAACATTATGTACATTTTATCTTTTAGTGTCCATGGTGTCCTTTTCATTGTTGCTTATCTAGAAGTTTAAAAATCAAAATGCAAAAAAATGCTTCCAGTATTAAAATAATGACTTCAACATACAGGGTGTCCCAAAGAAATGGATAAATAGTTTAAATGACTGTAATTTAATTTTTTATTCACATATAATTTAAGTACAAAACAATCTACATAAAATTTATAGCTTTTTCTCCTACGGCAGATGATTTACAACGTTTTAAAATGCGATGAACACTTTATTTGTTGATGCCAGTCTCACGATTTGTATTTTGGATGTTTCGGGATAACTTTCTTTCTTGGCTGGTGAAGCTCGTTGATGTTTTTGGTCTTCAGAAAAGTTATCTATGAACACCTGAACAGTTCCATTCGTTTCAAACTTACCTTTAATCCGAATAATTGTAAGTCCCATAGGTGGATGTGCTTGTAACTCCCTCCGATATAGTCTTTGTACTTCTGCTACATTATCATACTTCCATAGACATTTTAAAATATTTTTTTATTAAATTTCAATCTTGGACAGGCATTCTTTTCAATTAATTACACCCTGAAAAGAAAGAAAAATCAGAAAGTTATGACTCATTAATAAAGTCGTTTTATACATTTTTGGGGGAGTCTCTGTATTTTCGGCAACTTGAAAATATTTTCTTAAATTTGAATTTTTACCATGACATCCATAAATCACAAAAATTAAAAAAAGTCTCATAATTAATTGGATTTCATGTATAATATTTTATTGTTGAATGACAGTAAATTAATGATAGTTTAATATTAGTACTAAATTTTAGTAGTATTTTTCGCCTTCTCGAATGACAGAATTTATGCATTTGTATTAAGGTGAAGAATACCACAAAACTTTAGTGGTGTCAATAGTCTCCTGCTCTGCGCCAATTTTCCATCAGTGTATAACGAAAAATAAGACATTCCTGCTAGGCGAAATACTAACTAAAATTTTATAGCTAATTGGTCCAAAACTATTATTTTGTTTACAGATTATTGTGTTTATAGATTAATGTTTAGAGCTATTATTGTGTTTAAGGCTTTAAGAAATATTTTCAAATAATATAAATCTAAAACTTACTACGAATTGTATACTATCTCATCCAGCATTGTTGTGAATTCCTCCACAACAGAATTCATTTTCAATAGAAGGATTAATTTAATCAATATTTTTGATTTATGTTTATCTAAACTTTCATTTATTTTAATAAAATTCTAAAAATAATTGCTTATGTAATTTAAATGGCATTTTTTTTACATTTAAATATTTTAGTGTAAAATTTAAACGAATTTCCTTAAATTTCTACTAGCTTTTGTCACAAGCTGGGTCACAAGCTTTTTTTTACAGCAGAATAAAAAAGTATTCGTTTTTCAATTAGTCGAACACAAATATATACGAAGTGACTGTGAATAAGTTGAAATATAATTAATTTTATAAAACTGAGCAAATTCTTACGGCTATTAAAAAAGTCACCGTAAAAATCGAATGCAATACAAATTTTACAAATACTTTTTGAAAAAAAAAAAATATCTGTAACATTCCAAAAAGCTAAATAATTAAATAACTTCTGAAAATAACAGGAAACGGCTCTTAATTTTTTTAAACTTTTACAGTTTATATGAAATGAAAAACTTACTACGAACTAAAACTTAGCTTGAAATGTATTTTCAATAGCAGAATTAATTTAATCAATATATTTTATTGATGTTTATCTAAAGTTTCATTTATTTTAATCAATTTCTAAAAAGAATTGCTTACGTAATTTAAATATCATTATTTAGTTTTAGATATTTTAGAATAACCTTTAAACGAATTTCCTTAAATTTCTACTAAAAATAACTCATCCAGTTTTCTATTTAGGACAGGTATGCCTTAGGACAGAGTTTAAGTTGTATCGATTAGTTTCATGCTCAATTTGTAACTTTAGAAGTTCGAAATCTTGAAATTTGATTCCCAAACCTTTCCTTTTACTCATCGATTTCAGGATGATTAGTTGTCGTGTCAACGTACCTGTACATTTATGAATGTCACTTTCTTTTCAAATGAAGAAAACTGGTAATATTTTAATGCTAGTCAATCTTTATTTATCAAAAAGTAATTTACTTCGAGGTTGGAGAAAGTTTTTGTAACTACTTTTCTATTAACATACGAGAACTAACCAAACATTTCTTCCGAGTCTTAAGAGATATATATTTAAGAAAAAAAACATCAAACTTATTATAAAATACAAAAAACAGTTTGGAAATGGAATTAGTACAATTCAATCAGAAATAAAATTTATTTTTATTTGATGATTTTGAAATTATTCTTAGACGGTTATTAATATACTAAAAAGGTCATAACCTTTTTTTATAGTACAATCAGAAAGTCTACATTTTTCAATTAGTCTAATTACAAATATTTACTAAGTGCCTGTGATTAAGTCCAAAAATTCGTTTTATAAAATGGAGCTAATTCTTAGGGCTATTTAAAAAGTCACACTGAAATTAAAATGCAATACAAGTTTTACAAACACATTTCAAAAAAAAAAAAATATCGATAATATCAAAAAAACTAATAATTAAATAATTGATGAAAATAACCGAAAACGGTTCTGACATTTTTTTTAATGTTCTCAGTTTATATGAAATGAAAATCTACATACAAATAATAGATATATTTAGAAATCAATTAATGGAATTAATTACATATAATTACATGAAATTAATCTCTCGCAAAGGTAAAATGTTTTAATAATTTTTATTCGGAAACCTTTGAAAGGAGAAAGGATAGAAGATATCCCATGTTTAAAGCCAAATCCTGGTAAATTGATTAAATCGGTAAATTGATTAAATCGGTAAATTGCTTATCCCATTTGAAAAAATAAATAAATTTGTATTTAAAACATTATCAATGTAATCAACAAAAGTATTGATGATTATTTTAATTAAAAATCATACTGACATGAAGTGAAATATTATTGGGTAAGTCTCACTGAAATTATTACGTAATTTTTTCATTGCACTAAACGCCTCCTGAATACTAGGCCCGTACGCTGACATGAAAATAGCGGATGACGAAGGCGGTATTTTTTCAGCGTGTGTACGGTCCCTTGAATTTTGGTACCAAATTTTTGAAGAGTTTTTTCAGCTTTATTATTCTGAGATTAAACAAGTCAAAGAAAGCTTCTATAAAATACTGGAATTTTGGGGACCGCACAAACATTAAAAAATCCCCACCATTTTTCTACCAGCCCTCATTCCTAGTACTCAGGAGGCGGTGATTACAATGTTTGATGTTATAGGTCAGTAGGGATACAGATAATTTACGAAAACTGTTTTTTATGAAATAGAAATTACGGAAAACATAATATATAAAGAAAGTAAGAAATAAAATATGAGCTAAACATCAAAAGTAAGGTATTTTAATGATCAATAAACACTTAAATACCATTTTAAACAAAAGAAACATATCGTTTATTGTCGCTGTTAATTAGAACATATAAATTTTCCCAATAGTGATATTGATACGTTTGTTTAACTAATGATTAAAGAAGGCATTAATTTATTTTACTAAATAAAAAAATATATAATATATATATATTTCTGATATATAATATAAATATATATATATTTCTAAACCTAAATTATTAATTTGTTGAAAGTGAACTTTTTTCAGAATATAGAAGCTATACAACGCATAGTAATAGCTATATTTTCTTCTACAATTGAAAACTTAAAAGCATTGACAATAATTCTATAAAGTAAGAGTTTTAATCAGAAAATTATTCTTTTTCTCATTTTGTGCATGTTTCATCTGAATATGAAGTATGATAAAAGAACCTTTTTTACGGTATATATATATATATCTATGTGTGTGTATAGATATATATCGATAAGGTCAAATTTTTAAAATGAAACAAGAGAAAACTACGCACTGGAAGAATGCACAATGGATTGCAAAAAAATCTTATCAAAAGAAGCGGAGAAGAATTTTGAAAAGTACAAGAAATACCGTTTTCAAACTGTCGGGTTTTTGTGTGAGTTTTCTACTTTACGAGAAAGAGAAGAGGTAAAACATTAAAAACTACAGCCCGATGAGTTTACCATTAGTGATTACAATGTTCACTAACGTTTTAACAAGACATGAATCAGCACTAAATTTAGCTCAACCTACACAATAAGCGATTCTGAAGTGAAACATTGCCTTCAAATTATGAGAAAACTTACAGAAATATATTAAATACTAGTGACCCATCTGCCTGAACTGTATTATCAAAAATCTTTTTATTCTGTTTACACATCAGCATTGGTAAAATTTTTAATAACACCAGTATAGATGTATCTCACAGCAGTCAAGAAGCTTTACGAGAAAGCAGCACGAACATACAATTTGGACAGTAAATACCAATGCCGTTCATAAATATAATTTTTAAGAGATAAGACAATAGTTTGAACTTGACTGAATTTGGCAGGATTAGAAAAAATGGTATTGAACTATTTTTCTACGTCTTCTTTCTTTTAAGTGAACTAATGCATGATAAATTAGGCAAGTTTTTACTTGTAACCGAGATTATCCAGTAACAGGGGAGATGGACATTTTTCGTGATACAAAATAGATACATTATACATATATTTAAATATGCAGGTAACGGAAATTAAGATGCGTTAACTGTAAACAAATACACAATCATTTTAATGCTTAAGGGGTCTCAGCACTCTTAACATTGGATAAAATAATCTTTTCAAAAAAATATATTAACCGACTTCAAAAAAGCACTAAAAAGAATTAAATAAATCTTTAAACTTCTCTAATGACGAAACGTTATCCATTAACTGCACATCGGATATCATGTATCGGCATAAAAACGTTAAATTTAATATATAGAATTTAATATCTACGAAACATGGATTTTCTAGAGAATATTTTGTACAAAAGATTAATTTACATATTTATTATTTAATTTACGAATATATATATATAAAAAGTAATCAATTACTTTTTGAAGTTGGTGTCAACCTATCTTAAGTATAGTAAAATTGTGAATATATTGTAGCTATTACCATGAATAAAGTGATGATGGAAAAGATTATACAAAAATAAAAAAAATTCTCTATTACTTTAGCAAATTATTTGTTTAATCATTATCGATTGTGAACGTTTGGCACCAACTTCAAAAAGTAATTGATTGCTTTTTATATGTATATATTCGTAAATTAAATCATAAATATGTAAATTAATCTTTTGTAAAAGATATTCTCTAGAAAATCCATGTTTGGTAGATATTAAATTCTATATATTAAATTTAACATTTTTATGCCGATACATGATGTCCGATGTGCAGTTAATGGATAACGTTTCGTCATTAGAGAAGTTTAAAGAATTATTTAATTCTTTTTAGTGCTTTTTTGAAGTCGGTTAATATATTTTTTTTGAAAAGATTATTTTATTTTCTACTTTTTAGTTATTCATACCGTAACACATAATTATCCGGATTTCAACATCTGCTGAATAAGTAAATTATTTGTCAAATAAATTATAATTTACAAAAATTATTTATTAAACAAATAGTTTTTAATAAATTCTTTATAATTTCATTAGAAGTATGGATTTTATTAGCATTTAATACTTATGATATTTTTTTAACAAGTATATTGTATTCACAACAGTCTACATTCATTTATTTATTGATCACATACACCTGACTTGTGTGCTTGATATAAGGGGCCCACTTATAAGTCATTGTTAATATACAAGAACAAAATAGCACAAGGACTTTGAGCTTTGAAAGGGGGGGGGGGGGTTCTAGATGACACAAGGAAGTTTACAACACCAGAGAATTACATCTGGGAGCTCCACAAAGAGTGTGCAACGGAGCCAGCGGGAGTTGAACCCGCAGCCCAACTACGCTCTCAAGCGATTAGTGGTGTGGTGCCTTAACCATTAAGCCACAGTCTACATTCAAGAATCATTTTTGTAAGACTCCGTTGTAAAGAAGCAAAATGCAGAATATGTAGCAATATTTGTATTGACTCTTCAAGTATATTCACCTGGACCCAGATATATTTTTCGCTGTTAGCGAAATGAGATTGACCAATCAGAAGCCTGCCTTTTTGCGAACTTATACTTTTTATAGAATGTGTCCTTTTAAATTTCAAAAATTCTATCAAATAAAACAAAATTTTCTGTACTAAAATACTGGCATCCAAAAATCTGCAGACTTGTCAGGTTTGAAAATGTGGTCCAGGGTCCACCGTGGCTGATTGGTCAAGGCATCACGCCGCTAATCGCTTGAGAGCGTAGGTGGCTGAGGGTTCGAATCAATCTCGCTGTCTCCGTTGCACACTCTTTGTTGAGCTCTCGGATGTAATTCTGTTGTGCTGTAAATTTCCTTGTGCTATCTCCTTCCTGTATATTGACGATGACTTATAAGCAGGCTTGACGCCAAGCACACATGTCAGATATATGTATTCAATAAACCAATCATGTGGTCCATAATTCTACATTATACTTTTCCGATAATCTCCATCAATTGCTTCCTCATGTAAGGCGGCTCTATTTGAGGGTGGTGACATACACTGCTCAGACTCTGTTTATACATACGTGTTTGGCAAAACACTACGGCAAAACTAGACATTTTCTATCCCAGAACTTGGTGATATTCGGTTGGACAAGTTTGATTATACGAGTGGGAAAATTTAACAAGCATTAGTTTGGCAACAATGGCAAGCTCTCCAAGATTCATGGCGATAGCTTTTGTCCAGAATCTATCAATCAATAATTTTTTTCCGTTTGTCACCATTCTCTACCAATACTATAGAGACTAGAATACATAGTGTGGAAATCGGCTATCTCTGTAATACTTAAAAAAGCGCTAAAATAGTGTATCCCTTAAATATCCAACGATGCTGCTGCAATATACAGATCGCAGCGACATCTGCAGGATATTTTCTACAACTGCAAGGTATTGCTGGTCTATACAATGTAATACTAGTAATACGAAAATCCCGCAGATGTCGCTGCGATAGACACTTGGCATTTTAGCAGTATCGTCGCACATTTAAGGGATAAACTTTTTTAGCACTGTTTGGATAGCATATTTCCACACTAGGTATTCTAGACGCTGTACCAATGGAGGATATTCCAAATATGGGTTCGAGGCTAAAAAAAGTCAGGTGATACCGGTAATTTACCCAAAGAACGTCTAACTGATAAGAAGGGAAAATACTACTGCTTTGCCTCATGAACTGTTTCATTGGCTAGCGGGGATTTATATTACACGTCTACGGAGCCTTCCTTTCTTTACGCTAGAAGTTTTTACGTTGACCATGTGATCAAAACAGTGTTGCCAGATGGGTTACTTTTTTTTTATACAAAATCTTAATTGACACTACTTTCTTGAAATAGTAAAATGCGCCTTATTTAATGACATATTAAGACGAAAACAAAGGTAATTTTACTGTTTCAAAAAAGTAGTGGCAATCAAGAAATCTGAATTAAAAAGAAAGTAGCCTACTGGCAACACTGGATCAAAACGGAGATGAAATATCCTCCATACTCTGCATCCTTAGGCAGTAAAGACATCAGAAACGAGCGTCAATGATTAGGTGTTTAGTCTGAATCTGATAACCGAAGACAGTGCTGCTACACATAAGAAGGCACTTTTATGTGTACTGCACTGTTAAAAATCTGCAGATTTAGCTGCATAGTCACTCCACTGCTTTTATAGAATATTTCTAATCTGACCAATGAGAATGCCCAATAGCACAGTCAAGTAATCGTTTTCTATAAAAGTTGTGGAGTGACTATGCAGTAAACGCTACAGCTTTTTAACAATGTGTTGTGTATATGGATGCACTTTGGCACTTTGCAGTGCACCAACTAATCGAGACACTTTGCTGAACTGTGATGTATAAGGCCAATTTGCTATTGAATGGAGGATACTCCATCTACGGTTTGATGACGTGGTCAAGGTAAAAACTTCTAGCGTAAAGAAGGGAAGGCTCCGTAGACCTAATGAAAAACCTTCGCCAGCCAGTGAAACAGTTCATACGGAAAGCAGTACTAGCCTCCCTTCTTATCAGTTAGAAGTTCTTTGGGTAAATTACCAGTATCACTTGACTTTTTTAGCATCGAACCCAGATTTGGAATAAAGTCAATTGTAAGCTTTTTGATACTCACTTCCGATGTCGGTTAGCATTGTTTTAGACATTTGGGTTTTTCTGAATGCGCAATCTTTTCTAGACAAGATATCGCACTTCGGAAAGTAAAGTTCGCATCCAGTAAACTATAAGGTCCACATCGATACCTTCGGACATCGAAACTGGGTGTAGAAAAGCTGACAATCCATCAATAAATTTTACACATCAGAGCCCGACAAAGTGCTTTAAGAGAAACTTATGTCAAAACTATAGAAAAACTACACTGTTAAAAATATAGTGAAAGATTACCTCTGTTTTTAAAGGCTATCTATTTTCTGACCAATGAGAATGCTACATAAACTCCTATGAAGCGTTCGCATTGGTCAGAAAATAGATAGTCTTTAAAAACAGAGGTAAATTTTCACGATAATATAAACAGGGTAGGCATTTTCTATTACATAACTTCAGCGTCTAGAATATATAGTGTGAAAATCGGCTATCCCAGTAATACTTTAAAAAGTGCTCCCTTAAATGTCAAACAATGCTAAAATCCAATGAGTCGATCACAGCGACATCTGCAGGATATTTTTTAAAACTCCAAGACGATTTGGTTTCAGCGTTACAGCGTCTAGAATACCTAGTGTGGATATATGCCATCCAAACAACGCTAAAAATTTGTATCCCTTAAATGTGCTACGATGCTGCTAAAATCCCAAGTGTCGATCACAGCGACATCTGCGGGATTTTCGTATTACATTGTATAGACTAGCAATATCTTGCAGTTGTAGAAAATATCCTGCAGATGTCGCTGCGATCTGTATATTTCAGCAGCATCGTTGCACATTTAAGGGATACAATATTTTAACACTTTTATAAGTATTACAGGGATAGCCAATGGAAAATATTCCATCTCCGTTTTGATCACGTGGTCAATGTAAAAACTTGTAGCGTAAAGAAGGGAAGGCTCCGTAGACGTGTAATGTAAATCCCCGCTAGCCAATGAAATAGTTCATGAGGCAAAGAAGTAGTATCTTCCCTTTTTATCAGTTTTTTTTTCAGCCTCGAACCCATATTTGGAATATCCTATATTTCCACACTATATATTCTAGGCTCTATAACAGCGTCTAGAATATATAATGTGGAAATCGGCTATCCGCGTAATACTTAAAAAAGTGCTGAAATATTGGATCCCTTAAATGTCAAACGATGCTGAAGTCCACTGAGTTGATGACAGCGACATCTACAAGATATTTTCTAAAACTCTAAGAGGATTTGGTCTAGACATTGTAATAATACGATGTTTACTTTAAAATCTGAAAATATATCGCAGATGTCGCTGTGATCGGCACCCTTGATTTCGGCGTCATTGCACATTTAAGGAATACAACTTTTTAGCGCTGTTGGGATAGCAGATTTCGACGCTATGTATTCTAGACGCTGTAATGGTGGATATTCCAAATCTGGGTTCGAGGCTGAAAAAAGTCACGTGATACCGGTAATTTACCCAAGGAACTTCTAACTGATAAGAAGGGAAGATACTACTGCTTTGCCTCATGAACAGTTTCATTGGCTAGCAAGGATTTATATTACACGTCTACGGAACCTTCCCTTCTTTACGCTGGAAGTTTTTACCTTGACCACGTGATCAAAACATAGAAGGAATATCCTCCATTTGGTCCAGCTCTAAATGCTGTAAGCTTGTTCACAATACCTATTGGGTTCCGATCCTGAACCGTTCTCGTTGGTTCCCCAGATTCAGATATCCAGAACATGTTGACTGACTATAGCAGTAGTACAGCGTCTATAATACATAGTGTTGAAATCTGCTATTCACACAGCGCTAAAAGTTGTATCCCTTAAATGTGCAACGATGCTGAAATCCAGGGAGCCGATCGCAGCGACATCTGCCGTATATTTTCAAATTTCAAAGTAAACATCATCGTATTATTGCAATGTCTAGACGAAATCGCCTTAGAGTTATAGAAAATATCCTGAAGATGTCGCTGTGATCGACTCATTGGATTTCAGCATCGTTTGACATTTAAGAGATCCAGTATTTTAGCACTTTTTTAAGTATTACTGGGATAGCCGATTTCCACACTATATATTCTAGACTCTTTAGCAGTAGTACTTAGAAAGTACTAAAATATTGCATCCCTTAAATGTAAAACGATGCTGAAATCCAAAGAGTCGATCGGAGCGACATCCGAGGATATTTTCTAAAACTCCAAGACCATTTGGTCTAGACGCTGTTACAATACAATCTTTACACTGAAATTTGAAAATATAACGCAGATGTCGCTGCGATCGGCTCATTGGATTACAGCATCATTGCACATTTAAGGGATATATTTGTTTGGTGCTGTTTGGATAGCAGGTTTCCACACTATTTATTCTAGGCTTTGTACTTGTTCTTTGATACATGAGAAACTTTAAAGGTTGATTTTCAACTTTACGACACCGACTTCCGATATCGGTTTGTGTCTTTGTGGGCCTTCCGGTTTGGTGGATGACAGAATGGCCGGGATCCAGATAGATTTTTCGCTCTTAGCGAAACGAGATCGACCAATCAGAAAGCTGCATTTTTGCAAACAGCGAAAAGTTCGCAAAATTGCAGGCTTCTGCCCTTGTACAGTTAAGTTTTCGCACTTTGAAAGATCTCGTATCTCTGTAAGAGTAACAGTATGAAAGATGAGTGCTTATAATGGGCGACTGCTTCAAAAAGGATTTGAATTTTAAAGTTTTTATTTTTTTTAATGTTCTAATCATCACATTTTTATAAAATTGGAATGGGACCAAATGGGTGACTTATACTTTCAAACAAAAAAAAAAAATATCAAAATCGGTTCATATTTAAGAAAGTTATGCGTGAACATGGGCAAAACATACATACAGGTCGAATTGATAACCTCCTTCTTTTTGAAGTCGGTTAAAAAAATGAAAAAAGACCATTTTCAACGTTTAATACTTTAAATGTATTTGATTTTAACACACAATTTTAATTGAAATGAAAGATATAAGTACGTTCTTTCATTTCATGTATTTGAAAAATTGCAAGATATAGAACTAGCATTTACAGGGAGCTTCAAGGTGTCAGACATCTGACGAGCAGAAAATCAGCATAGTAGATTATGCGCAGGATTACAAAATAAATCTTGCAACTAAAACGAAAATTTTGATACCTACTTACACTTCAGATTATAATACTTACCCTGATCCTAAATAAATTTGTGTTTAAAGCATTTTTATATTTTTAATACACATCTAATGCAAATTAGCTAATGCAAATTTAGCTAATGCAATTTAATTTAGCTAATGCAAAATTTAGAAAATTTCAACAGTATAATGACATAAAAATATATTTTTTTTGAACAATAAAAAGGGAATTTTTGGTTCCGTTTATACAGACTAACGTGAAACATATGTTTAGAAAATTGGATGAAAAAGTATTCATAAGCTTTTGGTATATCATGCGCGTTATACCCAAAAACGTCATTTGGAGAAAAATGGCTTCAAATTATCGGAAACACAGCTTCAGCTATTGAGCGGGTATAATTCTAATAGCCATAACTTCTGTTCTAATAGGAATTACAAGGAAACAATTACATAAAAATATTCAGAAAAGGTTAGAGTTTAAGATCTAAAAAAATAAAAATTTGGAAAGTTTTAAAGGTTTAAATGTTCTGAGACCCCTTAATAACGTTTAGTTTACGCAGAATTGAAGTAAATTATTATCTAAATATATAGAGAGAATATTTTATAAAAATTGAAATTTTGAAAATGCATTCGTACTCAATCCCTCCTTTTTTAAAATCCTGCACACACATACAAAGAGAGTGAGGGTGATCGATATTGGTTCATAAACTGTCAAATAATATTTAGGAAAACCCAATACCTAAATCCACTAAATAACATATACTTTTAAAATAATTGTTTTTATGTATATATGCATATACTGTGTAAAAAGATTTCATTTCAATGAAAACTCCTATAAACAACATTTATTAATTAAACTGTAAAAATTTATTTTCAATGTATTAAAAATAATTTTGTTTACCAATCATTTTTTTAAATATAAAATTCTATTTTTTTACTGGATATTTACCTTTGCAAATTATTTTGTTAATCTTGAAAATTACATGTGAATTAAATTTTATTGTTTGTTGTGTTAAATTGTCCTTCATAAAGGGAATTTCCTTTCTATGCTTATAATTTAAGTACTGCATTTATTTTATGCAAATGTTGCAATTAATAATTTTTTTTTTGCATTTATGTAATTAGCTTGATAATTGTCTCTTAGGAAATAGAAAAACGCAGAAACTAATTTGCTTCAAACAGCTATTTTTTATGCTGATAGTAACGATGTTATTCATAAAAAAAATTATCTGGGATCTTATTTTCTATTTTTTCAAAAATTGATTTATTTTCTTTTTTAGATTTGCAACGGCAAAAGTGTATTAATTTTATTTCTCTACTTATTAAAATATGACTTTAAAAAGTCTAATAAATAAAAAAACTGGTTATTCGATACAAAATTACTTCATTTAGTCTAAATTTAAAAAATAATAATATTTATTTTTTATAACAAGAATAGAATTCAAGCTTGTTCCTTTTTTAAAAAATATGGTGTTTTGGCAAAAAAATACAATTGATATTCTTAAAATTATTAATAAGTAATAAAGTGCTGATTTTGAAGTAATAATTTCATTATCGGCACAAAAATTCAGTTTACGTGTTTTCAATATTTTTAAAGAGCATTTGGGTTTTTGTTTTGACATGTTATTTATCGCATTGCAAACTGTATACGATATAAAAATCAATATAAATTTAGAAAATAAAATTTTAACAAAATATTTGAAAAACACCTTGGCTATCTTGATATAATAGATGTGGTTTTCAATTTAACTTGATTAAAAAATCAATCATTAGAATATTTTTTTTAATTCAAAGATTTCTAATTTTCAGAGATTTCTTTGAAACTGTTCGTATTACCTCGATATAAATTACATTGTTACACGTTCATTGTTTTTTAGAAACTTCTTCGTGATTTTATATTACTCCACCTGTTCTTGATTTTTTTCTACTTGTATGCTTAGATCAATTTTGAATCTAAAGATAACATTTAAATTGTTTTAAAAATAAAAGATCAAAAGAGGTAATAACATCTCGAATATGTCCTGCAAAAGCAGAATATGCATTGTAACCAGTGAGCAGAATATACTCCTGATCAGGTAAATAATGGTACACTATGGTAACCTTAATACACATATATGATTAAAATACGAGTATATTATTATCAAAACTAAATTTTTCATAACATTATAAATATATTTCAAATACGAAATGTAAATTTATCAGGTATTTAAAGTTAATGTTAAAGGGTCTTTTTTTAATAATTATTAGTTTAGCAATTTTCGAAAAATATGATACAAACTCATTGATTAATTTATTTTTTCGGTTAACATTTAGTACTTTAATAAAATTAACATTTTTTATGTTTACAAATTATTTAAATTATCATTATTACTTATATATACATAGTGATGTAATTATGTCAAAAAAAATCATCACAAATTAATATTCATCACTCTTAATGGGAATCATTGTGTAAATATAAATAGATGCAATTTCGCAATTTTCAGTTTCACTAATGAATTGAGTGACAAATAATAATTGATGAGTAATAAAATAAGTATATTTATACAGTAAAATATGCTTCCGGATATTCTAAGAACAGCTTAGGAAATGTTCTGTTTTAATAAATATACATAATTTGTATATTTTAGAAATATTTGAATGAATCTGATAATCTTAATAGTATAAAACTAGAAATATTTTCTCGTACAGAAAACATTCTACGTACATCAGAATCGCCAATAGTAGTAATTTAAATGTAATTATTTATTTTGAAAACTACTGGCTGTACTCATGAAAATTAACATATTCATGCACTGGAATTTGCTATAATTTTCCAAAAAAGATTGTTTAATAAAATCGTTCTTTAAAGCAAATTTCATAAAAGTTTTCCAATTTTACTACGTAGTTTCTTTTTAAACAGTTCATATTATATAGAATTAAGCAGGGATTCAATACTTTTAATTATTACAAATTTTAGAGATATTTTTTAAATAATAATTTAGATCGGCTGTAAAAAAAAAAAAATTAAAAATTGCCAATAAAGACAAACTAATTATTCAATTCTTAGAACACTATGAGAAGCATATTGTGGCAAACTTATGTATTTATTATACATTTGATATTTGGGTTAACAGAAATTAATTAAAATGTTCTAAAATAATAAATAAATAGTGTAGTATATACCGGGTGTCCCAAAAATGACTGATGGTTTTTACAATTCAATAACTTCCAAACGATGACAGATACTTGAAAAATTCTTGCAGGAGGGTTATGTATGATGTCAGGAGTTTTTTTACTAGGATTCTTGATTTTAGTTCGAATTTCAAACAATAGATGGCGCTGACAGCGATTGACGCTCAGCCGAGGCCGAAACTGACTTCAATCAACATTGATGCGAAGGAAGGAGATTAAGGCTATGGAGTGGGTCTCATTCCCCAGTATAATCTTGCCCTTAGGGCCTGATTCTGAACTCATTGGATATGATTTCAATGGAGTGCGTTGTTGCCATGGAAACAACAAATTCTTCGATAATGGAATACAGCATTAAGAACTGGGCATGAATTTAAGAAGTAGTATTCGAGTTTGCAGGCGATTTTACATTGATGAAGTTTTATTTTCCCGGATTAAATTACTTTTTATAGTCTGATTTAAAGAATATTTTATGCATTGTATTTTACAACTAGGTGAAGAGATTTAGTATTTTTTGTTGTTGTTAAAAATTTCATAACTTTTGTTACATTCTAATAAAATTTAGATCTTTTAAGGTGTCTCAAGACTCTTAAAATTGGAATAAATGAAAAAAAAAAAAAGATCATTTTCAACATTTAATATTTTAAAATACATATGATTTAAAAACACAATTTTAATTGGGATGAAAGATATAAGTATGTTCTTTCTTTCATGTATTTAAAAAAATTAAAATTGCAGAAGTAGTATTTATACGGAGCTCCAAACTTTCAGATATTTGTCGAGCAGAAAATTGGTATGACAGCTTACGCGCAGGATTACAAACTAAATTTTGTCACTAGAATTACTTTTTTGGGCCTAATTTATTTTAGATTACAATAATTATCCTGAATCTAAATAAATTTGTATTTAAAGCATTTTTATATTTTTAATACAAAGTTGTATTTAGCTTTTGAAAATTTCAACAGTATAATCACCTAAAAAAATATTTGCTTGAACAATAAAAAGGAAATTTTAGGTTCAGTTTATACAGACTAACATGAAACATATTTTTTTTAATTTTCATGTAAAAACATTCATAAGTTTTTGAGTCATCCTGCGCGTTATGCCCAAAAACGTCATTTGGAGAAAAATGACTTCAAAACTTCGGAAATGCCGCTTCAGCTATTGCGCGGATATAATTCTAAAAACCATAATTTCCGTTCTAATCGGAATTTCAAGGAAATAATTATATCAAAATGTTCAGAAAAGATAGTAGTTTAACATCTAAAATAATTGAAATTTCGAAAATTTGAAGCTTTAAGAGTCCTGAGACCCCTTAAGGAAGTTCGTCAGTAGGTTCTTATGAATGTTGGATAATATCCGTGAAAATGGTTAATAATATATTGTTGTTCAAAATAACTACTTAAAAACAAATATTAGAAGTTACCTTGTTTAACCCTTTTGTATAGGGGCATTATATCGTTACATTAAAATTAAAAAAATAAAATAAATGCTAGTTAATTAAAACTTTGTTTGACAGTTTGATATTAAAATATTGTACTACACGCAGCTTCATCTTGATGTTTTATAAAATAAAACTAGTAAATATATTTTATCTACATCTACTATTTAAATTGTAAAAATGTGTTAAAAGAATTTTTGGAGTTTCGATTTTTATGCTTTGGCAACTTTTTCTACGCACAAACGCTAATATGCATATATGTTTTAATAATAAAGATATCAATGATATCTAATGTGATAAACTAAGTTCAAATTAAATTTGACAAGTGTCTAAAACTTAGTAGTTCTTAAATTATTGAAGGCCACAAAATTTTTTTATTGAAATTTTTATCTTGATATAAATTAAGACCGTATTTCCAATAGCACATTTGTTGGAATGCAATTGTAATTTTAAAGCCCTTTTGTTTATATATATTTTTTAAAAAATCATGAATCGTAATAATCAGGGCTTGGCAAATGCGATCGCCACTTGCAATCAATATTTTTTACTCGACGACCAAGATTTTTAACATGGCGGTTTTCGTAGTGTTAACGAAAGAACAATGTGTAAACGGCATTTTCCATATCATGCACAGAAAACGACATTCTCTGCTGCTATAACCAGCTAGCATAATGTGGGGAGAGGCTGCGTCGTTCTTACGGGTTGATACAACAATCAAAGGATTGATTTAATACAACAATCTAAGGATTGATTTAATACAACAATCTAAGGATTGATTTGATACAACCATGAAATCGCTAAGGATAAATACCCCCCCCCCCTCCAAAAAAATGTCCTTCTGATTTTCAGTGGAATTTTTTTCCATTTACTATGGATGATAATTCAAACACTAAACACGTATAATTATAGAATATTCTTCATTAAATAAAGTTATTATTCTATTTAAAATTCTCTCTCAATCCCCCCCCCCCCCCTGGGCTCTACTACCAAATTTCTCTGAAAAACTGTAAACCGAACACTCTTGCAAAAAAATTGGTAAACAACCCATAAGAACGACCCACCCTCTCCCTACATTCTAATCACATGACATGACATGCTAGTTAACCGCTGGTTAGAGCAGCAAAGAATGTCGTTCTCTGTGCATGATATGAAAAATGCCGTTTACGCTTTGTTCTTCCGTTAACGCTACAGGCTACAGAAAACGCCAGATTAAAAATCTTGGTCGTCGAGTAAAAAATATTGGTTACAAGTGGCGACCGCATTTGCCAACCCCTGATTATTACGATTCAAGAATTTTTTTAAAAATATATATAAACTAAAAAGTTTTAAAATTATAATTGCATTCAACAAAAAGTGCTATTAGAAATATGGTCTTAATTTATATCAAGATAAAAATTTCAATAAAAATTTTTTTGTGGCCTTCAATAATTTAAGTACTACTAAGTTTTAGACTCTTGCCAAGTTTAATTTGTACTTAGTTTATATCACATTAGATATCATTGATATCTTTATTATTAAAAAATATATGCATATTAGCATTTGTGTGTAGAAAGAGTTGCCAAAGCGTAAAAATTCAAATTCCAAGAATTCTTTTAACACATTTTTACAATTTAAATAGTAGATGTAGATAAAAATATTTACTAGTTTTATTTTATCAAACATCAAGATGAAGCTGCATGTAATACATTATTTTAATATCAAACTGTCAAACGAAAATTTAATCAACTAGCATTCATTTTATTTTTTTTATTTCAATGCAACGATATAATACCCCTATTCAAAAGGGTTAAACAATGTAATTTCTAATATTTGTTTTTTAAGTAGTTATTTTGAACAACAATATACTATTAACCATCTTCACGATTATTATCCAACATTCATAAAAACCTACTGACGAACTTTCTTAACCCATTACGGACCAGCTTGTTTTACTGGAAATTTATTCAGGTCACACCACTTTTTGTTAAACACTTACTTTTATTTTATGAATCACTGAAATGTGTACATTATGTAAGGCAAATTTAACTTTTCTTTTTTACTGGTATAAGAAAAAGAGTGCAAAAATCACAAATATAATGTTGCGAAAACGCAACGTCAGTCTTTAATGGGTTAAAAGATCTAAAATTTATTAGAATGTAATAAAAGTTGTGAAATTTTTAACAACAACAAAAAATACTAAATCTCTTCACCTAATTTTAAAATACGATGCATAAAATATTCTTTAAATCAGACTATAAAAAATTATTTAATCCGGGAAAATAAAACTTCGTCAATGTAAAATCGCCTGCAAACTCGAATACTACTTCTTAAATTCATGCCCAGTTCTTAAGTATTCCACTATCGAAGAATTTGTTGTTTCCATGGCAACAACGCACTCCATTGAAATCATATCCAATGAGTTCAGAATCGGGCCCTAAGAGCACGATTGTGCAGGCGAATGAGATCCACTCCACAGCCTTAATCTCCTTCTTTCGCATCAATGCTGAGTGACGTCAGTTTAGGCCTCGACTGAGCGTCAATCGCTGCCAGCGCCATCTATTGTTTGAAATTCGAACTAAAATCAAGAATCACAGTAAAAAAACTCCTGACATCCTACATAATCCTCCTGCAAGAATTTTTCAAATATCTGTCACCGTTTGCAAGTTATTGAATTTTAAAATCCATCAGTCATTTTTGGGACACCCGGTATATGACGATAAGTATAAGTAGCTGTACTGCACCTGTGTAATAGCGAGAATTTGTTAATTTCAGCAGAATGTAATAAAAAAAAAAGTAGTATCTCGCCAATATTTGAACATATTCACTCTATCGAACATAAATCCAGCGTCGGTGGGAAGAAGAAATAATAGTGCAGTCATTCAAAATGCTGAAATTATTAACTCAGGATGTGATGTACTATTACACTGTCAAAAAAAAATAATAATAATTTAATTCTACAGATGAAAGTAACAAAAATGCTGACAAAAATTTTATCTGTAGACTGTACAGAAAAATATGTAAATCAACAAAACTAGTTTTTGTAAAGCTACAGAAGTAGCTTTACAAAAGGATCTACAAAAATTACAGTAATCGTATTAAGATTTTATCTGTAACCCGGGTAGCAGTTACATAAAAAGTTCTAGGCATCCCAGTTTCCTAAAAAATTCTTAGCAACATTACAGATTTTTTTTTATTTACGTTGTAAAAGTGTATCTGTTACATGAATTTTTATTGTTGCCGTTACATAAAAAGTTATAGGAATCCCAGTTTCCTAGAACAAATTTAGCAACTTTACACATTATTTTTACAGTGTAGCTCATACTTTGTAGTCAAACACAGCAATTGTCAAATAATCATTGGTGTTTTCTAAAACTAAAGAACAACATAAAATAAGGTCAGTCGATTTATTGGTATCTTCTTCACAGGGTGATGGAAATCTCTCTAGTAAATTAATGCAGCATTTTGATAAAATTTAAGTAAGGCAAAATTAAATCAATGAAACTACATGAAATTGAATGAATTTTTGTGATAATGATCTTTTCTGATGCCGATAATTTTAGAGGAAACAATATGTACACAAAAAATCCTCCTCTGAGTTCATGCAACTAGTTTTATACTCCTGTCGGAGGATGCACTAAACATGAATTTTAACCAACCATAAACATCGATTTATTTAATTACTGCCTACACTGTAAAAAAAAAAAAAATCTGTAAAGTTACTAAAGTTTTTCTCGGAAACTGGGATTCCAAGAACTTTTTATGTAACGGCAACAGCAAAAATTCCTGTAACAGCGTCTGTTACAGGAATTTTTGTTGTTGCCGTTACATAAAAAGTTCTTGGAAACAGGAATTTTTGTTGTTGCCGTTACATAAAAAGTTCTTGGAATCCCAGTTTCCTAGAAAAACTTTAGTAACTTTACAGATTTTTTTTTACAGTGTAACTATAAAATTGTTCCAACGAGGATTCCAAATCGCGCGAAAAAAACTTTTAGAATAATCTCGCAGAATCCGGGACAGATCGAATGAATGGAATAAAAAGAAAGAAAAATCATTCTTGAAGCCTAGATTATGAAACATTTCCAACACATAAAAAATAATGTATTAAAACTTTCACTTTTAATATTGTGAAGGATATTGTCAAAATAAACAGATTCAAAACCTATTTTAAACAATTACCATGAACAGCTAGAAAATTATCTGACATCTTTATTGTAGCCTTGTGCATGATCTACAGATTAGTAGATAGACTGCATCGCATGCAAACTTTTAATTCAGTTATGAAACACATAACCATCATGACATATAACACATGTTGAAAATTATTTTCAGTAATTTCCAGAAATAAGCAGAAATGTGCTGAAATTCTTTTGTGATGCCCTGTGTACGATTTATATAATTTATAATTCGAGTTACATGTAAAATATTACTTAAATTTAAAAACACATGGAAAAATTGTAAATTCAATTCCAGCATTTATTTCTCAAATACAATACTGTAAACGAATTATTTTGTGTGTAAACGTGCAATAAAGGTTATTAAAACCATAATCTGTAGTAAGCATCTTATAGTGAACCTGTATGACGCATATAAATTTCAATGTATTAACGTAATTAAAATACACTGCACACGGTTTTCCCTGATTGATCATAATGTAACGGAATTCTTTTGAGTGTCCCTATAAATGAAATATTAATGCTACAAATTTCATTTTCAATACCGCGCATGTCACGGAAAACTTCAAAAATGTATATCAATTGCACGACAATCCTAGTATATTTACGAGAGTTAGAGCGGCGACAGGAATACACTCTCCAGACGAATAGGCGGGCTGACGGACCGAACGACAGACAAAGCGAATTCAAAAACACTTTTCAACTTTGATGTAAAGTGTTAAATTGAAGTGTTACGGGGTCGAATGATAGAAAAAAATATATACGAAGGATATGAAACAGAATTTTGAAAGAGGAAAAACAGAAATAAAATATACCGAGACGAAAATAGTAATTTGAAATATAAAAATTTTTTAGATAGGATAAAAATTAAAATGCTTTATATCTTTTTTAAATTTAATTTATGAGCGAAAATACGCCACATGCGTTAAAAATAGTTGCCTACCTTTTTTGTGATTTTGGATGCGATTTTGCAGTAGAAACATAATTTACCGAAATATAATTTACCGAAGATTGTTTTCTTGTTTCTATTACAATAAATAATGTTTTTATAAAATAATACATTATAATCAAGAAACAATCATCCACTGATTATATTTCGTTACATTATTCCACCTCCTTTCCTGAAACTCTATAATTCTAAAAAAATATTCTATTATTCTTGATCCTTCATATTCTGATGTTGTTCTAGCTCAATAAAAATGTATATTGCGCTAGAAATACAATTAATAACGTGCTTAAATTAAATTATTAGACATAAAAAGTACATTAAATAAAACTGTTATATATTAGGAGTAGACATTGTCGGATAGAAAAACTAATGTTTTATTAAAATGTAATTAGTAATACTAATATTGATATTTGCATTTTTTTTTCAAATCTTTTGCTATAGATTTACATTTTGAATAGCAGGTAATATGATACAAATATTGTATTATGTATTAGGCAGAAGTATAATTTTTTGCGAAATATTTATTTTAAATCTCGGATTCTTTTACATTAAAAATAATTCTCGACCTATTTAAAATACATTGAAAAACTTTACATTTTCAGCAAAATTTCTCATGCAATTTTATGTTTTTTAAAGTGTTTTGTTAGAAAAAAAGTTTCATTATAAAAAGAGAAAAATCAAAGATGTAATATTGTATTTTTTCAAATATTAGGTTATATTGAAGTGAAATGAAAATAGAGGTTAATGCTCTGCTTTAGACATTAACAATTTACTGTAACATAGTTTAAAATTTGTTACATTTTGTCATATGTAATTAATTAACGCTATTCCTTAAATTAAGTTTCTAGAATTATGCTATTCTAGCTGACATAACCGCAGTTGACCAGGTCCGTTATAATATCTTTTAATAAACCCAATATTTGTATTATTTATCACAAACTCGTTTTTGTAACGGCATTGCCCGGACCCGTGATAATAACTTTAATCAATCCTCACGTTCATATGACTAACTAAACCTATTTTGTACAAAATTATAGTTTAAAGTGAAAATTTTGCAAAAAAATAAATAAATAAATAAATAAAAATAATAATAATAATAATATTGATATTTTGCGGTAAAAGCGCTTGTAAGAAAGCACTTTTCACTTGGGATCGTTTCATAATTTAAAAAAATACTCTTTGAACTTGTTATCCGGTATAAACATAACGGTTTTACAGGCCGTATAAAACCGTTCTTTAAAAAATACTAAAATTTCGTGAAAAAATATTTTTATCAAATTATAGAAGAAAAATATTTTCTTATTATTTTATTTTGTTTTGTTTTTTGCGTGTGGTATTTTCCGGGTCTTTTGCCGAAAGATACGGCATTTTCGATGCGATTTTTTAATGAGTTTTTAATTAATATCCGGGCAAATTAAAAAAAAAATTAAACTCTAAGACTTAGGTGCATCAGAACACTCACCCAAATATTAGACATCTAGGTGTGCTAGAATTTTGTAGATATCTCGGATACACACGCACGCACACACTCACACACAGACACGCACTTACTTAGGCACACAGGGATAAAATTTATTATTATTTTTTTTTTTATAGATAACTGTATATTTTTAAATAGGTCACTTTTTATTTAAATAAACCTAGATTAAATGTTTGACAAGTTAAACTTTTATAGATAGTCTAGCTATAAAAATTCCATTAGTTGTGAACAATGTAATATAATTATTCAATTCCCACTGCATCGCGAGAAGAACTTATTAACATAGATTTGAAGAAATAATTTGTTATTTTTTTTCAATAAATAAACTAATAAAAACATGCATAATAATCACTTATAAACAGATTATGTTAAATAATGTTATAAAAAGTGATAAAATACCTTTGTAAACATTGACGATCGTTTCGTTTCACAAACGACGACATTTTCGAAATCATTCACGATAGAAAATATTTTCAAATAATTAAAAAAAAATCACAGTAAACAATGTCACGAGACATGATGCATAATGAAAAACATTGGAAACATAAAATTAAATTAAAATTAAATTAGCTATTTGCGAGCGTTGATTAAATTTCATATAATTTAAAAAAAGAATAGCATGGTAAACAATGTCTCAATTTTAATTTAACTTTATGTTTTCAATGTTTTTCATTATGCATCATGTCTCCTGACATTGTTTACTGTGTTTATTGTTTTTAAATTATTTGAAAATATTTTCTTGAAAATGTCGCCGTTTGTGAGACGAAACGATCGTCAATCTTAATAAAGATATTTTATCACTTTTTATAGCATTATTTAACTTAAATAAACTAATGTCGTGAAATAGAAAAATCATTTTTATATCTTATTTCAAATATATTTTGTAATGCCAAAGGGTACACTTCAGATAAAAACGACGTTACCTAAAGTCTTCCATAAAATAATAGAATTATTGAAAAATAGTTTGTACCGTAATTTATGGAAGACTTATTGGGATTACTTATTAGGATTTATATTATACAGGGAGTTCACAAAATAATGTCCCAGTTTCAATGGTATATTATATCAGTTTAATTTAGACTATTTATAACAAATCAGACATCAAATGGAAGGTAAAATAGCCTTGTTTTTCTTACAAATGTTCAATAAGTGCATCTTTAGTTAGACGGCACACCTTCAACTATAGTCCAATTCTTCCCACACTACGGTTAACAAGTACAGAGTAATGGAAGCAATAGTTTCTTCAATTCTATGTTTCAACTCTGGCAAATTATTAGGTACCGTCGGAACGTACACACGAACTTTTATACAGCCCCAAAGTAAAAAAAAAAAAAAAAAAAAAAAAAAAAAAAAAAAAAAAACGCATGGCTCTAACGGCTTTTAAATCTTCAGACTAGCAATAACGCTTTACGCTCAGAATTCTCCATTTTGTGTATGTGGCACTGCCAGCGAGCGAATAACAAAGCGGAACTAACGCATGTGCTTATCTAAAACTCCTTGAGTTGCTCTTTATATTTGATGTTGAACCAACACTCTAAAACGCTTACAGTTTATATTATTAAAATTTATATCTCTGACATTCTTTTATGACATGTATTATTTGAGTATGACCCTGTATTATTTCATAAATGGCATATTTATATTGTGATATTCAATAAAAATGCATATTTCTGTAGAACTGCAATTAACAGCGCGCTTAAACTAAATCATTAATTTCTACTGTAATACAAAAATAACAATGTTAGATCTGAGATAAAAGGAAAACTCAATCCCGTCACTAACGAACGCGCCGCGCAGTAATCACTATTTAAACTAGTTAGTAAAACTGTTTGGAGAATAACTTTTTATTAAAAGGAAATTAGGTATAGGATATATCGGAGAGATATGCTTATATTTCATTAAAATGTCACAGGCAATATATATTTCACTTTTTTTCTTAGGTGCGCTCGTAATTATTTAAGTACATAGAATCTATAGTCGTTGTCTGTTCCGTCTGTCTGTGTTTCCATCAGTATATAACAGCGCATAAAATACCCAACCGAATGGTTTGAAATTTAATATATATAATCGTTGGCAAATTGTATTGCATCATTTCGAATTTTATAAAAATCGAATGAAAACTTAAATAGATATCAATAAAAGTTTTCTTCGCTCTATTAAATCCTGCCATACGTAATTAATTCAATGATATCCCATGACAGGTAATGATTCTAGGTTGCCATGTTGCTTACGTCCTTTTTAAGATGGATGCTGGACAGATAATTACACTTGTTTATTTCCTATTTAATTTACACCCAAAAGTGTTAATTTGTCCAAATCATCCTAGCAATTTCATAGTAAATCGGTATATAATTTTATATACCTTAGATAAATTCAAATAACATAAGTGATCGTAATTACGTAATTCTAGTAGAAGAGCAACGCGAATAATTAATAAAATTAAATTATAATCCGCGTTTAACTGTAATTATTAAATTTAATTAATTACGAATAAAATTAAGAATTTGCGTTGTGATTTATTTAGACGAACTCTTCCACTTATGAACTAAATTTAAGCTGTAAAAATAAGTTGACACACCTTAAACATTTAACAATTAAATAATTACAGAAACTTTTTAACGCTTGATTAAATATTTTATTTACATTGAACACAACTATATACATATACACATTATATTAATTCAAAAAAAAAGAAAGCAACACTTTTGTTCGCTGCTCATTATTACATGTATATTTAATCTTTAAAAAAAAAAGAAAATGTTTTCATTTCCTCTTATTATTATATATTTTTCTTTTTGCAAAAAAAATAATTCTCTTTCATTTTTAAAATACCTTAATTATATTTAATTATTGGTTTTGTTGGATCTCAGATTGCTCTCTACCATAAAATATCATAAAAGGATATTTATAATTTCTCATATAATTTAAAGTGGTAAAGAAAAGGATTAAGGTAATACCTTGAATCATATACGGGATGTTGGCCTTTATTCATCAAATTCAGAGCTGTCGCGTTGCTAAGGATCATATCCAAATGTCATCCGGATTCATCTTCTTATCAGAGCGGCGAAATCGGGATGGCAGGATGCATAGCTACGGAACGCAGTAGAACAATCCATTTTATTTCAACACCAGGAAGACATCATCAGTTAGGCTTGCTTAGGCTCACTCCGATATGTCCATCTCCCCTGGGCATTACTAGGGCTTTTCGGATTCATTGCATGGGCTTTCAGGATAGCTCCCGCGTCTTCGACATCTTTTTTCAGACTCTCTTTTTTTTTAACCTTTTTCTTCTGGCACACCAACTCTTGGCAGTGGGTGGAACTATTTGTCTAGTCCTCCCTTATTGGATGTGAGAAGATTTTGCATTATCCTTCGATATACCTAATAGCTAACAGTCTGCAGATGGCCCCTTACATATACTTTAATATTATTATATGCCTTAAAGTTTGGGTGGTCTGAAAAGCCATAAATTTATTCCAACACTTTTATTAAGGCCATAAATTTATTCCAACATTTTTATTATTTTACGATTTCTAATTATATACCACTTTCCACTGGCTTGTCATAAAACGACACCATGGCGTCTGGCTATCGTTGTTATCTGAGATCCGAACTATATTCAACATTATACATTCATTTTACAATAAAACAATTTTTTAAATATATATTTAATATTTAAAATCAACTTAATAATTTTTGTATGAACTTACACTCCTATTTTACTCGAAAATATAATTATTATAATTTTACACTCATAATTATGTTTTATAAAAAAGAATTTGTACAAACAGAAATAACAAATTACGCAACTGTATTTTGACTTAACCAACATTGGTGCGGGAACATATTTTTGTTATATGTTGCCCAGCAATGGAGTCGTGTTATTTCCGTATTACTGAATTAAATATATATAAGCGTAATAAATTTTGTTTGTCATGAATTTTTGCATAAGAGTGCAACAGCTATTTCACCAAGTTCTGGATATTCATCAAACTAGTTATAGTACGAACGCACCTCATTTGCAACCTTTGATGTGCAATTTCCCTTTAGTTTTTGTTTTTTAATGTGCGTCCGTCGACATAGTTCATATTTTGAATAGCAGATAATATAATGCAACTATTGTGTTTTCAGTTATGCAGAAGTAATAATTATTTTAGATACTTGTAAATACACTTCTCAAAACAATTAGGGGAGCACATGGTTTTAACAAAATTACGCAAATATTTAAACCAATAAGTAACGTAAAATAAAACATCCATAATTTAAAGAGTTGTAGAAATCGGGATTTTGCAGAAACGTCTGTTTCACTGTCTCAGTTGTGAAATTCAATTGCTCAGCTTGTGTTTTGAGAAAAGGTGACTTGAAAATGTCACATCAATGTGATTTAACGAAATTCATGCTTTGGTGTGTTATCGGGACAGTTGAATCTGGGGAAACACAAAGGAGTGCAGCGGACGCTGTTGGGATCGAAGAAGTGTCAATGAAAGGCTGTGGAATTGCTTCCGAAGGCAACTGGAATGGTAGAAATCGACAAGGGCAAGGTCGGCCATGTGCTAACACAGAAACTGCTGACCGATATATCATTTTAGCAGCTCGTCGAGACGGAACGGATAATGATACTCTGCTGCAAATGGAGTTGTTCTTGGCCGCAGGAGGAAGGGTGTCCAGCCAAACAGTCCGAAATATAGGCTTCACCAGGGTGGTCTCTATGCACGTAAGCCAATGGTCTGTATTCCGTTGAGCTCAAGCAACTGTGTGGCCCAAAGAAAAGTTTGGAGGCAGCGTTGTTGGAATCAAATGCTGTTTGGAGACGAGTCCCGATTCAGTCTGGTTGTGACATCTGATATGTTTTGGCATGGAGAGAAAGAGGCAGTCAAAATAATCCCACATTCGTACGTGAAAGATCGCATTACACGGAGGTGTGTTGATGCTACGGACTGGAATCAGCATAGGTGGACGTGAGGGCCTGCATATCATTCGGAAGGGCACTTTGGCGGTCCGAAGTTATATAGACGAAATACTGAGACCTCATGTCGTATTTTATGTTGTAGCAATTAGTGATTTATTTTTTCCATGCATGATAATGCCACACCTCATACAGTTCACCCTGTGAAAAACATGCTTGAAGCTAAAACAATACAGCGTGTGGAATGACCAGCATGCTCTCCTGACATAAATCCGATCGAACATGTTTGGGACATACTCAGACGATGCATTGCTGCGAGACCAAGGCCTCCTTTTACTGTCCAGGACTTCGAGATTGTAATTCTTGAGCAGTGGAACAGTATTCCCCAGGCTTATCGATAACCTCATCGCAACCACAGAAAACAGGTGTGCAACAGTCTTAGCTGTTCGAGGAGACCACACGCCATATTAAAAATCTTGCATCATTTCTAAACAATACTTTTTAAAATCATTTACATGAAACCAAATTGTTGCTCCAAACCATCTTTTCATGTTCATTCCATCTTTTCAAAGAATAAAGGCTCCCTTACAATTTTTGCGTCTTTTTTCTGTATTGCACTTTGATACACGTGTACTATCCATTTTATGCCCATGCATGCCTCTCTTGCACTGTTCTCTTCACTTTTTTGCTTGCTCCCCTAATTTTTGTGAGCATTGTATATGGTAATGAACAATAATACTTGATCGATTGTAATACGCTTAAAATCTTGCATTAGACTAGATATTCCTCACTAAAATTATTTACATCTTCTTTCTTTAGAAAGATTTTTTTTTTCTAAAAGACTAAAGCTACATTATTAAACATAAAAAATATCTTATTTTTTTCGAACAGTCAATTACATCTAACATAAGTTTCAATGTTTTGATTTTAAAATTAATAGTATTGACTTTAAATTATAAATTTCCTATATTTTCTCACTATATATATTTATTAATATCATTCTTTAGAATAATTATATTTACAGTATAATACTATAATGTTTTGTTTTAAAAATATTTTAACTTAAACATAAATTAACAAATTTTATTTTAAATTAATATATTAAACATTTCAGATTTTGTAAATATAAGCTGGAGATTGAAAATTAATATATTTATGAATATTGTTATGATTTAATAGTGATTGGCTGAAGAAACTGCAAAAAAATTGAAGAAGTTTCATTTATATTGAAGAAGGTATTCAATTTATACTACACTTTGAGAAGAAATTATTGCCAAAAAAACTAAAAGAAATTATTTTATATTAACTAATCTCTGACAATTAAAAGCAACTGTTATATACTTTTAAGGACTACGCTTATAAAAGCAAAAGGTACTCTAAAGTTAACATCAATGTTTCCTTATCTTTTACATAGCGTAATACCATATTATGAAAAAACTTATTGTATTGTATAAAGAAATTAATGAAAGTATTTATTAGTGTAATTAATCAAAGATTTTTTATGACTTATCGTATATAAAACGTGCAATATATGTATCTGAATTTTTCGATGAAAATGTATATTCTGCAAGAAGTGCATAAATTATGCTTATCTTAAATGTGAGAATTATATACAAAAATTATATGCAGGTTTAATTACGTTATCAAAGAACATGCTCTATGACAATTTATTTTAACAAACTTTTTAAAAGAAAACTAAGGTTTAGGATTTTTTGTAAAAATATATTAATATTTTATATTTTAATATTTTTTATTTTTACATTTTTTCTATTTCCTATAGTCTTTGGATTATTCTTGTAAAACGATTTGGCCGAATCCAAAGTCATTTCGTAGTTATTTAGTAATTTAGCGGAACGCGTGGTTTACTGGAACAGTTGACTTTATACAAACTGGAGGGGATGAGAATGCAAAAACTATTAAGCCAGTCGTGCTAAGATTTTTTTAATTATTGTTATTAATACTAAAGGTAATACAATTTATTAGATCTTGAACAACTTTTAGCTATTTGTAGAGGCATACCAAAATGATAAAAATATACAAAATTAGCCTTTATTCACATAGCTGCAACTTTGTTGATTTTTAACTTTATGACTTCCAAGTGCTTGAAGCTCAGGGCAATATTATGTACTTTCATAAACTTTGAGGAAAATTGATCGCAAACGATCGGGCGGTCTATCGCATCCCGCACTATTGGAAATGTACGACGTGCACTCATGGACATCGACACACGCATCTCGCGCCACATAATTAAATTTTTATTACATTTTTTTTATGTTCTTCAAATGATAATAACGCTGGAGCTGAAATCTACATTGCCATCCAAGAAAAGAAATTCTTAAAAAACACTGTTTTTTCGATCATGTATAGGCAAAAATGCCCTGTTATTGACGGTATTCAACGGTCAGTTTTGAAAATTTAATGCATTTAGAAGATTTTTTTTTAAATAAACGAAACTCAATTCGTTACAATCTACACTACATAAAAAACAAAGACAAAAATAATTCAATTCAGACAAAAAAAAAAAGAAAAAAAGAAAAACATAAAATATAATCCTTTTTTTTTCAGATTTTGAGACTGTACTGACTTTTTATTACAAATTTAGATTTTTTTACAAATTTCTTTTGGTTTAGGTATAATCGAAAGACAACGTAATAAGGAGGAAATGAAGAAACGACTCAAAAGTATGGTATCTGGTCAAACCTAGTTTTGCAAGATTACTTTTGTCGTACATTACACCGTAATTCTGCAGATGTCAAGTTACGGAAATCTGTACGGAAATTTTATCTGTACAAAGTACAAAAAAATATGTAAATCTATAAAACTAGTTTTTGTAAAGCTACAGAAATCTGTAGCTCTACAAAAGAATCTACTAAAATTAAAGTAATCCTACTAAAAATTTTTCTGTAACCCTTTTTGCAGTTACATAAAAAGTTCTAGGCATCCCAGTTTCCTAAAAATTCTTAGTAACCTTACAGATTTTTTGATTTACGGTGCAAAATCCGTTCGGTATCTGCTACATGGATTTTTGTTGTTGCCGTTACATAAAAAGTTCTAGGAATTCCAGTTTCCTAGAAAAATTTTAGTAACTTTAAAGATTTTTTTTACAGTGTATTACACCTTTTTAAGTGTTCCATTGTTAAAAAGTAAAAAGACAGCCATTATAAGATCACTGGTGTGTCTGTTTGTCCGTCTGTCCCAGCCTTTTTTTCTCGAAATCTATCTGATGTGGAAAGTTCAAACATGCCAGAGTTATAAAGGCTATTGACCCACATCTTACTCATTCACAAATATGTTTATTCAAAATTTATAGTGAGTAATTATGTTACTTGAATTATATATATGTATATAGATACATGTGTACATATTTTTGGTTGGTTGATGGTTGGTTGATTTTTGACGGCCGATTATCTACTCTAGGGGTATAGGCCCGAGGGGGAGTGCCCTCCGTGGGGATCTTTCTAAGGGAACCTAACCCGTATTTACGCATGGAAATCCATGGCTCGAAGAAAACCAAGAAAACTCCGAACGATTAGGCCGACGGGCGCTATTAGTTTCGAACCCAACACCCCCCGTCTACCAGCTTCGAGAGCAGAACCTCTCCGCCACTGGTGGGGCTCATATTTTTGGTGTAACACCAAACTTAAAAATATATTTGCTTTAATTTTATATATTATATTTTCAGTGATATTATCGGAAAACTGCTGCAAAAATACCTTCTCCCTCCCGATTTGCGAATCTACTGAAACTAAAAGTATGAAACAATTAGGAGTAGAAGAAGCTTGTTTAAAGGTTATTTTGCAGGAAAATGATAGCGATTGTTATAGGTTATATAGTTATTAAAAAAATCTCATTTTTCCATTTCCCACAGTTTATTTTTCGTGCTCTCAGAAAAGAAGTTGAGGAACGCTCGTGGTACGTATCGATTCGGAATCATTCAAGGATTTTTGAAAAATGATTTTCAAAACCTGTTGTCGCTAATTAGATAAGATATTAATTAAAAACTTATATAAAAAACAGCGGCACTGACCAAAACGGTTTTGCACATTTGTGACCTCCTTTCGTAGCGCGTTTTGTGTAGCGACAAGTTTAAACTTTGTACAGGATCTTTGTTAAACGGAGACCTTTTTGCGGGAGTAAAATTGACCAATTATTATTATTATTATTATTATTATTATTATTATTATTATTATTATTTTAAAATTTAACAAATATTTCTAATTTTTATAAAATATATCTAAATAAATGCAAAAAGAAGTAATAATCTAGAATTATTACAGCCTTTCTAATAGGACTAATAGGACTTAATTTTCTATTAGGACAGTTATATTTTCAAAATTTAAATTTTTTCTGGTCCCTTTAAGTAATAGTAAGAAAAACTAATGTATATTTCGAGTTCCTAAATAAAGAGAAATAACGCAAAGCAAGAAGTAAAGACGTACTTTCCAAAATATGAATTGATTATGAAAATAAAGTATTGTAAAGATTGTAAAAACATTTCTTTTTAAATGAAAGTATGTTTAATAATCTATAAACACGGTAACGTAAGGTATATTTTAAGAACTGTGGAAAATAATGTTCTTCTTGGACTCGCCTAGTCTACTCGATTGCGACAAAACAGAATTCATTGTTCCTTTGCTAAAGTTATTAACAACAATATAGTATTTTTTTACGATTTCAGTAATAATTGAATTTTTAAAAAAATGATATAATACCTTTATTTAGATCAATGCTCGTTTCACCGTATAAACGGCGTCATTTTGAAAATCCTTCATGATAGCAATATTTTTTAAACATATTTTAAAAACAATGGTAAATTATGTCACGAGACTTCATGCATAATGAAAACCCGTGCAAACAGAAAATAAAATGAAATTCGATATTTGTGAGCGTGGATTAATTTTTACTACTGTTACTAAACAACATAGCATCTCTTTCAAAATTTTAGTAATCAATAGTAATGTCAACAATAGTAAAAATTAATCTACGCTCACAAATATGCAATTTCATTTTATATTATGTTTGCACGGATTTTCATTATGTATGAAGTCTCCTGACATTATTTGCCCAGTTATTGTTTTTAAAATTTGTTTAAAAAATATTTCTATCATGAATGATTTTGAAAATGTCGTCGTTTGTGCGATGAAACGACCGTTAATCTAAGTAAATATATTATATCACTTCTATAGCATTTTTTAGCCTTTATAAGTGATTAACATACATATTTTTACAATTGAATTGTTATTATTTTACTAGTCTGCATCGTAGAATATGATATAAATATGTATATAAATATAAATGTAATAAAATAGCTTTTATTACAGAATGGCATTGTAGATATAGTTGTTTTACAATGTCTCATGGAAATTTTATGAAATAAAACCGAGAAAATTACAATCTCAGTATTTAACAATACAAATGAAGAAAACATATAAAACTGCTCTGACTTATTATTATTATTATTATTAATGACGCTTACATATTCACTTTTTGTAGAATTTCTTTTGGGCTTTCTCTTTTTTTTATTAATTTAACAATGGAGTGGGCTGGTATGCTATTTTCATTCTTTTGCCTAGAATAACAGGTAATTCAAATTTGAAATGTATTTTACACCTCTAAATACTTAAGATCGTCTAAAAAGCTACTGCAAAACCTATGAATAGATTAACAATTTAAATTGTCCTGTAATCTAGTCTTGATCAATTGACAAGCTTGGGAGACTTCACTAACTTAGAAGTTGCTGACATACATAACATTCTATTCGAAATTGCATATGCTGAAAAGCACATTAAGTAATTGAAAAAGAAAGCATTATTTGACATTTTATTCTACGAATGCAATTTTCTGCTGCATTCCCTTAAGCAAGATTTTTTAACCCTTTATCTACTGACGGTGCTTATAAGTATCATTAAAATAACTCGTTATAAAATTCATTTAATACATCGATTAGTAGTAATACAGCTTAGAATAAGCTATAGATGCATTATTTTATCTTGTTCCAAAAGCATTATTGGGTACAGAAAACAAAAGTATTTTTAAAAGGATGATTTCTTTTACATTTGCGTCATTTCAGCTTTCTTGGCGTTGAAGGGGGGGGGGGGGTGGAGATTTTTCAATTCGGAAATCTTTCTATACTTCTATTGTAAGAACATTATATATTTGTACCTTTCCTAATTCCACAAAATACTAAGAAAAATATTTATAATAAAAATATTGAGTGGGATTATAAATATTGCACAAAATCCCTATAAATTAAAATTTAATTAATCCTTCTAAAATTTATTAAATGATTATGTAAATCTTCTAATATAGTTTAAACAATTCACGGAATATGCTTTAGATGATAAAATTTTCACAATTTCATAATTTAGTACGTAAAGGGTTAAAGTATATAGGAAATGATTTCTCACTACAACCTTTTGTATGCTGGATGTGGAATGAAAGTAAATTAAATGACACTATTATTGTTTTGTTTTATTATTACGTATGGATCAAAATTAAACTTGCGCAGAGGCATGTACGTGACCATGGTTCTGGAAAAATAACTTTTAGAAAAAAAAAAAAAAACACCTTTATAAAAGATTAATCATTTTTTTTTTTTTTGGAATTTCCATGACTATTTAAACAACAATAATAAAAAAAGATTTATATCTAAGTTAAAATATTTTTTTCATTTAAAGATATGCCAAGAAGTAAAATTTAATGTCACGAAAATTCTTCACGTTGCTTTAATAAGACAACTTTTATATTTTTTCTTGGACGAAAATTACTAACGATACCTTTTCTCGAAAATTGAAAACAAAGGAACTTTGTTCCCTTAGCAATTGTTCTAGATGTTTCCGATAATTATTCATCTTAAGAATACTTCATTCCCAGATGTTGTAACGAAGGAGAAAACTATGTTTGACAAAAGTATGTGTCGGCAAAAGGTGAGCAACATTATTTTATAACATAGTTTAGCCGTATGAAAAATTGTTTGAAACATTATATTTGATAAATTAATTTCACGTTTATAATTTTAATTTAGGTACATAGGTAAAAATTGGTACATCTTATTAGATGTAAAAAAGGGACAAGTTTTTCTTAAGTTAAAAATTCGATTTCTCTTTACAGCAAGCAAAACAGAAATAATATAGGAAATCAGTTAATAATAAATTAAATAGTGACTAAATTTTAAAATACACTCTTTACAAAACAAATACACGCGACTAAGTCTGCAAATCGATTATTTGCAAATTTAACGAAATATGTGCAATACGCAAGAAAAATAAAATGAAATTAGTATTTAAATATAAGTTTCGATTTAGTTCTAAACAAATTCACAAGACAGGTGTTGATACTACAACTTTCTCTACGTGATTTTACATGAAATTTAACAGACTTTTTTGTATTAATGCAGTTTTGTATTAATGCATATAGTAACGTCTGAAATTTAAAAATTTCATCTCAAATTTGGTTTTAACGGTTTCTAACATAAATGAAAGTGTATAGGATTACATGACTTTAAACAAAATATCATAAAACATATTTAAATAATATTAGAATAGTAAAATATGTAAATCAAAATTTAAATAACAATTTTGGTTAAACTAACATTTGTTATAAATATATAATATGTACTTTGAAAAGCTCACTTTTTTACTTCAAAGGTGACTAAATAATAGAAGGTGTTACAAATCAAAAATATACATTTTATTTAAAACTGTACTTTATGGCTGTATTTCCCAAACCCATTGTCAGAGAATATTTTAATACCTTATTGCTGTTTATTTATACAAATACGACACTTCGTTTTGATAACTATATGCATAAATGAACATGAATTAGTCATTAAAATAGTAAGTTTTAAGTAAAACATTGAGCTTTCAAAAGTTCATACTGTATATTTTGTATTTGAAACAAGGTGAAATATTGCGTTTGGTCTTATGCGTTTATTTGTAATGAGAGGATCAACATCAGCTCAAAATAAACATAGATCCAGACAATCAAATAAACAAATAAAAACTTTCGAACTCTATTTCTTTTAGCCAAAGAGACGATACCTGATAACAGAATTTACGTCAGCTAAAAAAAAAATCTGAAACCCTACATATGAACAATAAAATAATTTAAAAAAATCAGGGTTTTAAATCGAAATTTTATAATAAAATACCACAAATTTTATGTTTTAATTATATTTTCTTTATTTGTCACTATGTTTGGTATTTATCGCGGTGTGTATATTTAGTGTATGCTTCGTATTTTTATATTCTTGTGTATACTTTGTATCGTATACTTTTATGATATATAAATGACTAGATAACCCCGATAAAATCACTGACCAGCGAAATAGCCATACATAGATACCATAAATACAAGCATAAGGTATCACAGTTGACAGTCCACAGGATCTGATCCTCATTAAAAAAAGAAGAAAAAGAGAGAGAGAGGTAAACAGGATGCAGAGAAGAAGACTGGTCCCCCTTCCTTCACAAAAAAAGAAAAGAAAAATACCCTTTTCTGTGTGATGCTACGAACTAACCCTTCAGCCGACGAGAATCACAGTGTTAATGCATGCAGGCATGGTGACAAAGGTCATCGAATGAAAGGGCAGAAAAAATAAAATTTGCATGCAGGTAAAGTGCGACCGATGACGATTTGATAGAAAAAAAAAAGCATTTGTATAAGGAGACACGACCTAAGCAGCCGGTGCTGACGAAAATTAATGGGCCCAAGATTCATTCTTGTGGCAGCAGATAAGCTGATAAGTACCCTTTACTCTTATTTCCCAGCAAATGCGAGAATAACGAAGATTAATCCGTGAAACAAAATAAAAATTCATTCGAATGAATAAACTTTCCCTGGAAAATTCAATGGATAGCCTCTGAGAAAGCTAAAGAATATGTGTAGACTGCGAATGATCTACTGCCCCTGCCAGAAAGTTCCCGGTCTACTGCCCCAGCCAGGAAGTGTCCTGAAAAGTTTTGAATTGTGACAAAACAACCCCCCCCCCCCCAAAAAAAAAAAAAAAAAAAAAAAAAAAAAAAAAAAACCTAATGAAATACATATAAACTCTCCATAAAAAATAAATAAAATCTACTCCCTTGTTCGATGCTTGAATCTATAACAGGTGAGTTTCGCCTTTTCAATTAAAAAGCCCCTGGCTAATTAATAATTGTTTAATAAAGATTTGTACGTTTACTACAAATTTCGAAATTATAAAATATAATTGAAAATTTTGAAATAATATTTTTGGCACAAAATGAGACTAAAATGTATATATTATTTTTTCTGTTTATTACAATATTTTCTCTACTTTATTTTTTAGCCAAATGCCTCAATAAATGCTGAGTTTAATTTTTAAATAATTTTGCGGACGCCTTGTGTCGAGTTCAATCGGTAATAATAACCGAATCGGCTTATCTTAATTTTATTCGGTATTTCACAACGCGTACCATTAAGATGCGTTTCCTTTCCTATACTGACCCTCCTTACTTTCATTGAGTGAATGTTGGTCTGCCTTTGTTTTCGGTGCAAGATTTACTAATACTTTACTGGTGCCGTCACCAAGATGCGGGTCTGCCCGGAAATGCAACATACTGCGGACGGGGAGAAATTTTTTCTTTATTTTCTTCTTGCTTATCTTAATTTTATTCGGTATTTCACAACGCGTACCATTAATATGCGTTTCCTTTTCTACACTGACATTCCTTACTTTCATTGAGTGAATGTCGGTCTCCCTTTGTTTTCGGTGCAAGATTTACTAATACTTTATTGGTGCCGTCACCAGGATGCGGGTCTGCCCGAAAATGCAACATACTGCGGACGGGGAGAAATTTTTTCTTTATTTTCTTCTTGCTTATCTTAATTTTATTCGGTATTTCCCATCATGTACCATTAAGATAAGTTTCCTCCCCAAGAAGAAAAAAAATCATAACTTCGGAAATGCAGATATCAAATCCACTGAAATTTATAATAAACCTTCTTAGTAGTATCTATAATTTTTATATACTGACAAGTTTGTAATAGGACCAAATCTTACAGCGAAAAAAAAAAGAATGGTTGAAGTTGAAGGTGAAAAAAAAACTCATAACTTCGTCAATTCCGAAGAAATCAAATCCGCTTAAATTTATTATGAATCTTCTTAATATTATCTACAAGTTTTACATTGACAAGTTTTTGATAGGATGAACTCTTGCAGGAAAAAAAAAAGTGTTTGTAGATGAAAAAATCACGTATCCGTTAATCCACCACTAAGGCGATTGATACCCATCATTGGCGTGATGAAACTTTTTGACAAACCTCAGAGATGCTGATTATAGGGTTACGTTATAAAACGCGGGCGTGTCTCAGTAATTAGAAAGTTAGAAGAAGAAAAAAATACCGAATTAAGATAATTTACAGAAATATGAAATTAAAAATCCGTCAAAAGCGGCCATATAAAAATTTTTAAACTGGGCTCACCTCTAATCTTGATTTAATTTTGTTTGTGAAATTAGTACTTATCTTTGAAATCTACCTGCGTCTGTAGGCCGATTCGGCAGGGATTTCTTTTATCAAGATCGGGTATTTCGTAAATTGTAAAAAATTTGCATAAAACTATTTTTTATGATTTTACATTAAATAACTCATCTATATTAGTTATTTCAATATTATTTATTGTTAAAATGCTACAAATAGTTATGCTATACTATATATATTAAATTGTATCATTAACTTTATCAACCGAAATTCTCTTACAAAAAATATTCTCATTTTCAAAAAATATTAGTATTAATTCGTATTTTGTCTTCAATTTTCAGATGATAATGCGTAACAATTACGATTATGATATTAAGAGGAAACAATTACAGTGTATTATGATTGACTTATGAAAGATTAGATTACAATCTATTAAGAATATTATTTCTCTTCAGAATTTACTTATTCCACAAATTTAATTTTTTACTTCGTTATTTTTGTGATTTAATTGAAAGCTGTATAATTGGAGGCAATGAAAATGATAGTTTTTCTGATTACTAGATATTAGAAATGAAATGAATTTCATTAGAACGCTAGAATAATACCACATTTATTTATATCAAAATAAAAGTACTGAAAAAATCCCTCTAAATGATTCCATTTTCGCAATAAAAAGAAATACCGAGTAATTTCATTATTTTCAACCTTCTATGAAAAAAGAAGAAATCTTTTAAAGTAATTTAATCAACGGGAAAGCGAAAATAAAATAAACAAGTAAGAAAAATCATGCATTAAGCATAGATTATGAAACGCTTTCCAACACTTCCTGAATGCTTTAACAAATCTTCGTTATTTAGGGAAATAAGGCAAATAAGGTAACTAAGTAAACATTTTATAAAACGCATAAAATATTTGAAAAACTGATTTCAGTAGTTACACCTTCCATAGCCAAATATGTATTCCGATTCTTTTGAACAGCCCTGTATTGGATCTGTAGGTTGATATATATACTATATAATGGAAAAATTTAGTTTAGCAAGAAAATGCATAACAGGTTGAAATTCATCTTTCAGCAATTTATACAAATAGATTAAATCATACTTGAATACTTTTGTACAGCCATGTAGTTTACCTAGAACCTTTATTACATGACATTAAATAGATAAAATTTAATTCAAACTAAAACACTCTTAAAACTATTGAAATTACATTTCCAGAAATTATCACCCATAGATGGCCATGTATCCAACTTTTTGCGTGACCCGGTATGTCATTCTATATTCTATAAATATTTCTTATTAAACTAAATTCAGTTCAGCGTAAAAATGCATAAATATAGTGAAAAAACGCATATCATAATTAAAAATGCATTTCGAGCAATCATTACTAATATACAGTAATTCGGATACAATATAATACCTGAAATCTTTTCAAATACACTGCAAACAATTCCTCTTATACCATTATGAACGGAATTCTTTTGTGTGGCCCTGTAAATGAACAATAACTATTCTTTGCACCGCCTATTCAACAGAATGCATATTTTAGTTGACGTCATAAATTAATATCAATTTTACTATGTTTGAAAGTGTGTAGCATCATTAAAAATCATTTGAAACGATTTTTTCCCTTTGGTCATAATGTAGCGGAAAACTTTTGACCGTCCCTGTAAATGAACAATAACTATTCTTTGCACCGCATATTCAGCAGAATACATATTTTAGTTGACGCCATAAATGAATATCAATTTTACTATGCTTGAAAGAGACGCTTTTTTCCCATTCGCCGTAATGTAACAGAAAACTTTTGACTGTCCGTGTAAATGAACTAAACATGCTACAAACTTCATTTGAAATAGGGAACGTGCTATGGTAGAGGTCACTAAAATCCAAACATTTCAGAACGATCCGAGCATATTTGGGTGAATTAGAGCGTGGAAAGACGGCCAGACGGCCAGAAAAACCGAAGTCATAAACACTTTTCAACTTTGTTGGAAAGTGTTAAATATCCGCTATATATTTCATACTACAAAATGTTAATATCCAAACAAAATTGAAGCATTTCTATTTACAAAATAAACGATTCGACGACTATATCAAAAACGTTAAAGTAGTGCTATGAACCATAGTACAATAGTACCCCGAATTACGTCTCATCGACTTACGTCACCCCGCATTTACGTCGTCTGGCCTAGAAAAAAATTTCCTTAATTAAGACGCACATTGAACATTTTTGAAGACTTTTGGTTCTATGAAGGGAAACTTTCCCGCGACAGTGACATGATAGTGACAAACAAAATAAAAAAGTCACTAGAAAAAGCTTAGAAAACTCTCACTCTGCTGTTACAAAGAGCTTCTAAAAGTAAAATGGAGAAAATGTCCGTTCAAACTTCATTGCAAGATATTTTCGCAAAGACCTGAACATGGAAGCTAGAAGAACAATAAATTGTAAGTTAACAACTGATTTATTTATTCCAAATTCTTGTATTGCAAACGCATTTTGTTGCTAATGTTAAATGTATATAACATAATCCCTAAATACAATAGAATATGTTCATTAGATTTTGGAGAATTTTTTTTTACTTATCCTTTTTTCCTTATCTAAATGTACCTCGACTTACGTCGCTAGTCTTGGAACGAATTGCTCACGTAAGTCCAGGCATTACTGTACCATCTTAAAATTTCATGACGAGTAGTCATTTTTATTACTTGACTGCCAAGAAGGGTTATGTGTTTCACGTGTATCTTGGTAAGTGGTTTTCTTTATACCCTCAAAACATCCCATCGCATCGGCTGGATGGATTTTAATGAATGAGGTCTCTATCGGTTCGTCTTAACTGCCCAATGGTTATAGGCTAGGTTTTCTTTTTATAAATTCAAAATGGCGGCCGTAAAATTCAAATGGTGGTAGAGACGAAAAAAAATTCGCACCCTATTGAGTGGCATGTCATTGGATAGGTCTTTCAAAATGAAGACCATGTTTCATTGACTATTTTACTGTCAGAAGCTCCGTTTAAATATTACACAACCTGGAAGTTGTGTAGATAGGATCTCTAGCTTTACTGCAACTCTAACTATCATAGACATCTATAGGCCTCATCAAAACTGTGTTTATAGATAGGAATTAACAAAATACAACTTAAAAGTCATCAATTCAAGTAAATAAAAAAATAGGTAATATAAAAAATAATTTCACATTGATGCGAAATAATTAATTAGTTCGCTTTCTACGCAGTCGGGTTTTTTGATTTTTTAAATTTAATTAATATTAAGGACTAGAAAATCACAAAAGACATGGAAAAATACAGAAAAATAAATATGTAATTTTTTAATCCTATTAATTATGAACCGGCACCATCTGCAGATCGACATATTTCAAAGCTATTAAAGTACAACAAGTCGCAAATTTGTACGTCAAATGTGGTAACCGTATTACTAGTACAATACGTACTAGAACTAGTTTTATAAGTTTTCTGATCATGGTGTAATAGCTGTTGCACTCTTATGGAAAACTGCATGAATACAAAATTTATTACGATTATACATGTTAAATTCAACAATACGGAAATAATATGACGTAATCACCGCCGAAACCCAGAATCTTTACCTATCATTGGATATCATTAAATTAATTACGTATGATAGGGTTTAATAGAATAAACACCATGGCAACCTACAATCATTACTTATCATGGGATATCATTGAATTAATTATGTATGACAAGATTTAACAGAAAGAAGACAACTTTTATTAATACCTTTTTTTAATTCGATTTTAATAAAATTTGAAAAGACTCGACCAAATTTTGGAACATTTATATACATTAAATGTCAAACCATTCGGCTGGGTAGTTTTTGTGTTGTTATATGCGGACAGATGGACAGACCAGTCGATGACTATAGGTGCTACGTATTTATATAATTACGAACGCACCTAAAAATCAGACCATCAGTTCACTAACTATCCGTTCAACACTATCCGTTCACTTATACGTGAGCAAAAAATACATAAAAGTTGTATTCGTATAACTAGTGTAGGTAGATATAGGTGTGATAACTTATGATGCTTAGACTATGGTTAGACAGTCGTGTTTATCCAAACGATGGTGCAGGTAAAACTTGGCAGTCATCCAGAACGTGGCAATCATCCAGAACTTGGCAATCATCCAAAACCTGACAATACTCACTGATGAATGGCGACTGTCAAAAGTT
Organism: Maratus speciosus; assembly: GCA_963932465.1. Lineage (NCBI taxonomy): Eukaryota > Metazoa > Arthropoda > Arachnida > Araneae > Salticidae > Maratus > Maratus speciosus. Next base: position 78,038,616 of record OZ010791.1, on the reverse strand, counting down.
TGGCAACCCAATATTTTGAATGCTAAACATAAATTTTCGATTTTCGTCTGTGAGACTACACTTGTAAAAGAGCTATCATATTCTGTTCATGACGAACATGAAGATTATTTTCTGTTGATTCGTCATTTCATCGTTTCGAACATGTGGTGTTAAATTTAGAAGACGTATGCCAACACGAAATAAGATGTGGAATAGTGTTGAAAGTTTGTGGTTAAGAGCCATTATTTTGAAATTCAGACAAAAAAGTGATATTTTGATAGTCGTATTTTTTTATTTGCTTGATATTTTTTTATGTGGAAGTAGATCACATTTAATGAATAATGTGCAATTTTGAAGCCCTGAAAAAATTTCCCCTTCACTGTAAAAAATGTCAAATTTCAAGGTTGTGACCGCCATTTTTCATGAAAAGTGAAATGCGAGTATGTTTGCAGTGCTAAAGCTTGGGAAAGCAACGACATCCCAAAATTATTTTGTGGTGATATGTTAGTATAACACTACCTGCTTAGTAAACTGTATTCGTTTCCATGGGCATTGTTATTTTACATTGTTATATTGCCTCAAAATGCAATGAAAATGACGTTTTTGTCCGTTTTCCGCAGGTATTTTCTTATTTAAGCAATAGTACCCCAAACATTTTCTTATAGAATATTAAAATGTACTACTAAGTCAATCTAAATAATATAAAACTTTACCGGAATATTGCTGCTGTTAGCAGGAATAGGCTGTTAAATATTCAAAATTTTCAAAATAGGCAACAATTCAATTAGTCTTTTCTCAAAACAGCGTCACGGTTCAATAAAACAAAATATATCACGTAGTAGTTGGAAGTACGTACAAATATATGGAAAAGAAAAAAAGTGGGGCCTCGTCATATATTTAGAAAAAAAAATGTCAAAATTCACAAAAAACTGTCATTTATCGTACTTTTTCCCTATCAGAAAAAGAAACATCCCTTTTCTCTTTCCACTAGCTATGTTTTTTCCCTATGAGAAAATGAAATATCCATTTTTCTTTCCCCTTCCTTGTTCTAAATGGAAAAAAAGGGAAAATTAAACGGGTTTACTGTGAATTTTTGTAAATTTTGTTATTTGTTTTCTAAAAATCCAACTTTTTGCGTGACCCTGTATGTCATTCTATATTCTATAAATATTTCTTAGTAAACTAAATTCAGTTCAGCGTAAAAATGCATAACTACTTTAAAACCCACCTTTAAGCAATTTATGCTCATATTCAGTAACATTTAAGAATTCATTTCTGTAGCCCTGTATATGAACTATAGCATTTATACGCACTTTATAGTATGCATAAATATAGTGAAAAAAACGCATATCATAATTAAAAATGCATTTCGAGCAATCATTACTAATATACAGTAATTCGGATACAATATCGTACCTGAAATCTTTTCAAATACACTGCAAACAATTCCCCTTATACCATTATAAACGGATTTATTTTGTGTGGCCCTGTAAATGAACAATAACTATTCTTTGCACCGCCTATTCAACAGAATGCATATTTTAGTTGACGTCATAAATTAATATCAATTTTACTATGTTTGAAAGAGTGTAGCACCATTAAAAATCATTTGAAACGATTTTTTCCCATTGGTCGTAATGTAACGGAAAACTTTTGACTGTCCTTATAAATGAACAATAACTATTCTTTGCACCGCATATTCAACAGAATACATATTTTAGTTGAGGCCATAAATGAATATCAATTTTACTATGCTTGAAAGAGACGATTTTTTCCCATTCGCCGTAATGTAACAGAAAACTTTTGACTGTCCCTGTAAATGAACTAAACATGCTACAAACTTCATTTGGAATAGGGAACGTGCTATGGTAGAGGTCACTAACATCTAAAAATTTCAGAACGATCCGAGCATATTTGGGTGAGTTAGAGCGTGGAAAGACGGCCAGACGGACAGACAAACCGAAGTCATAAACACTTTTCAACTTTGTTGGAAAGTGATAAAAATCCGCTATATATTTTATACTACAAAACGTATCCAAACAAAATTGAAGCATTTCTATTTACAAAATAAACGATTCGACGACTATATCAAAAACGTTAAAGTAGTGCTATGAATCATAGTACAATAGCACCCTGAATTACGTCTCATCGACTTACGTCACCCCGCATTTACGTCGTCTGGCCTAGAAAAAAATTTCCTTAATTAAGACGCGCTTTGAACTTTTTTGAAGACTTTCTTTCCCCTTCCTTGTTCAAAATGGACAAAAGGGAAATTTAAACGGGTTGACTGTGAATTTTTGTAAATTTTGTTATTTGTTTTCTAAAAATATGACGAGGCCCCACTTTTTTATATTTTCCATGTGTTTGTACATATTTTCAACTACTACGTGATACATTTTGTTTTATTGAACCGTGACGTTATTTTGAGAAAAGACTATTTGAAATGTTGCCGATTTTGAAATTTTTGGATATTTAACAGACTATTTCTGCTAACAGCAGCAATATCCCGGTAAAGCATTATATTATTTAGATTTCCCTTGTACTACACTTCGATATTCTATAAGAAAATATTTGTGGTACTATTGCTTAATAAAATACGAGCGGAAAACGGAGAAAAACGTCATTTTCATTGCATTTTGAGGCAACATAACAATGTAAAATAACAATGCCCCATGGAAACGAATACAGTTTACTAAGCAGGTAGTGTTATACTAATATTTCTTCACAAAAGAATTTTGGGATGTCGTTGCTTTCCCAAGCTTTAGCACTGCAAACATACTCGCATTTCACTTTTCATGAAAAATGACGGTCACAACCTTGAACTTTGACATTTTCTACAAGGAAGGGAAAAATTTTTCAGGGCTTCAAAATTGCACATTATTCATTAAATGTGATCTACTTCAACATAAAGAAATATCAAGCAAATCAAAAAATACATCTATCAAAATATCACTTTTTTGTCTGAATTTCAAAATAATGCCTCTTAATAACTTAATACTCTAAAACGTTTGCAATTTCTTATATGTTAATTGAGTAGATTTTTATCTGTTTGTAATATGAATGAATAAACTACATTTTTTTAGGCCTAAGAATGTAATTGCAAAATCTATAACAATTCAAAGTGTATGTGCACGCATGATCAGCTAAAATTTGGTATTAAAGATGAATTTACAGGAATATAATTGAAATAGTTATACATTAGAATTTTCTGAATAAGTATCTATTTCTCATTATGTTTAACACATTTAAACAATCTTCTAACAAAAATCAATCAGACAGTCAGTCACTTCACATGCTATATTATATTAAATTAATCAAATCATCTTGTAAAAAAATAAAATAAAAAGTTTTTACGATCGCTCAAAACCAATTATTTTTAATGTTATATCTTTTAGCTTCATTTACTCAAATAATATTTTTTTTAACAAGAAGAATTGTTTTAAACATAAATTTTATTTAATAATCTAAAGAATCAAATCTTTAAATGATTATCAGTATAGTTAATGGCCGCTAACAAGATCACAATATGCAGTTTAAACACTAGTTCCTTTTAGATCATTAACTCAATTAAACGGAACATTGTGTAAAAAATAAAATAAAATGTTTACCCTATCAAGCTAAAAAGAAACGATTTTAGTATTATTACTTTTAGCAACTTTTACGCAAATGTAGATTTTAAAAAATCAAAAGGTCTTTTTTTTACAAGTAGAATAGTTTTAAATACAATATATTTAATTTTAATAACCTAAATGAAAAAAGATTATAAATTATTCTTAATACAAGGAATGATCGCTAACAAGAGTATTACATGCAGTTTAAACAGTTGAGGTAAACAACAGTTATTTAGCTGAGGGTGTTTTTAGACCTTTCAGTCCTATCGCTGTTGTCCAGAATAATCCTTTATTTAAATAATCTTACAACGCATACAAGACTTGACGCAAATGCCTTCATTTTTACATGTAATTTTTTAATGTTTTCTTCATATACATTCATCCATTTAAAATGTAACAAGCTTGTGACCAATGATCCACAAGATGGAACACACAGTCAGGAACTCTGCAATATGTGCGTGCATTGGTGTTACTGGGAATTGATCCCGGCAAATGTCACCATAAAACCTACATGCTTTCGTTGACGGAGAGCACGCTACATGAAGTTCAATGAAGAAACTTGATGTAAACAAACACCAGTTTATCGATGTTGGCATGCTTCTGATATCCTCTATTGAGGCAAGCCAACAAACATATCTTTGACTATATTGGCATGCTTCTAATCATACATGTCAGCAAGCATTAGACTGAGGAACTTGAACTGCTTGCACAGAGACTTAACTGCGACTTCTAGCCATCCTTGTATATTTGAATTCAATGAAAAATTAATTTATCACGCTGCTTTTTTACAGCGGAGAAGGAGTGTTGTTTATAACATTAAAATATTTTATGTTTTTCTAAAACTTAAGGGAAATTTGCGAAAATAAAGAATGAATATAATTTTTATAATAAAAGTAATCTACAAATAATTTTTTTATAAAATATTATCCGAGATAAAGAGTGAAAAAAATAGCGGTTTACTACTGAAGAATTAAAAAGTCCTTCCGGCCAGTGCCGGGAGGAAGAGGTAGCTTTCAAATACCTTATTTTAAAAAAAGCCAACTTATATTATTCAAACACACGAAGCTCAATTTAGTGGAAACCGAATATAGGAGATTCAATACTAATTTTTATCAATACTAAATCATTATGAATGAGAATTTCACGAAATTATTCAGCTTTATCCAAGCTGCTTTTATTTAAAGTAACTTATATTTGGCTGAAATGTTGATGTATACTATCCACATGCTTTCTCACATGGAAATAGGCGAATACGTGTGTTATCGGGTGACAAATACAAGATCGTTTCAAAATGTTAGCCATGCTAGAAATTCAATGTGCTATAATTCAACCATTTTTTAAGATATAAACAAAAGAACAAATTTTCAGAAACAAAATCTGCTCCGGAATCTTTGTATCAAGGTCAAACACATAAAAAAATCTTTTTCATTTTCCAATTTTTTAATACCTCATTTTAAATTTTAAATTTAATTTTTTTAATGGCAACCCTTTTGAAATAAGATGGCGAATAAAGCTGGCCAACGAACTCGGTCGAGACATTGGTATGTACTATGTACAGACCAAGTAACATCCAAATCGGTTCATAAATACGGTTGTTATCGCGTGACAAAAATCAGGTCGTTTTAAAATGTCAGCCACAATAGAAATTCAAAACGCTATAACTCAGCCATTTTTTTTAGATATAGACGAAACAAAAACTGTTCCGGGATCTTTGTATTAAGGTCAAACACATACAAAAAAAAAATCTTTTCCATTTTCTAATATTTTGGTATCTCATTTTAAATTTTAAATTTTTAAAATTATTTTAAATGGCCGCCATTTTGAAACAAGATGACGGATGAAGCTGGCCAACGAACTCGGTCGAGACATTGGTATGTACTATGTACATACCGAATTACATCCAAATCGGTTCATAAATTCGAGAGTTACAGTATGACAAAGGTCAGATATATATATATATATATATATATATATATATATCAACTTTTGAACGGAGGGTGGTTTCGGGGTCTGGGGGTCATGATCGATGAAAATATACCAAAATTTTTTGAAATCGCTTTCCTCCGAACGGCTGCAATAGGTAGCTTTTTGTAATGAAAGCTACCTAAAATCTTTTTCATTTTCCAATTTTTTAATACCTCATTTTAAATTTTAAATTACATTTTTTTTTTAAATGGCAACCCTTTTGAAACAAGATGGCGAATGAAGCTGGCCAACAAACTCGGTCGAAACATTGGTATGTACTATGTACAGACCAAGTTACATTCAAATCGGTTCATAAATACGCCTGTTATCGCGTGACAAAATTCAGGACGTTTCAAAATGTCAGCCATGCTAGAAATTCAAAATGCTAAAACTCAGCCATTTTTTAAGATATAGACGAAACAAAAACTGCTCCGGAATCTTTGTATAAAGGTCAAATACATAAGGAAAAAATATTTTTCCATTTTTAATTTTTTGGTACCACATTTCAAGTTTTAAATTTTTTTAAAAATTTTAAATGGCCGCCATTTGTAAACAAAATGGCGGATGAAGTCGGCCAACGAACTTGGTCGAGACATTGGTCTGTACTATATATAAACGAAGTTACATCCAAATCGGTTCATAAATACGCCTTTTATCGCGTGACAAATTTCAGGACGTTTCAAAATGTCAGCTTCGCTAGAAATTCAAAATGCTATAACTCAGCCATTTTTTAAGATATAGACGAAAAAAAAAACTGCTACGGAGTCTTTGTATAAAGGTCAAATACATAAGAAAAAAATATTTTTCCATTTTCAATTTTTTGGTACCACATTTCAAATTTTGAATTTTTTAAAAAAATTTAAATGGCCGCCATTATGAAACAAAATGGCGGATGAAGCTGGCCAACGAACTCGGTCGAGATATTGGTATGTACTATGTACACACCGAATTACATCCAAATCGGTTCATAAATACGAGAGTTACAGTGTGACATAGGTCAGATATATATATATATATATATATATATATATATATATAGCTCTAATAAAAGTGAATGATTATGAAAATTACTATGAAAAGAGGGTGCAAAACAACAATAAAAATTCATGAAAATTTATAACGAAAAAACAACAAACAAACCACTCCCTGCTCTTCAGAAAGTGGGAGGAGTGAAAAAAGCAGGTATCAAAAACAGAAATTGGATCTTCACGGGTTTCGCAAGATATGGCCAACCCACATACTCCAAAAGTATAACAATAGATTTAAACTTTCAAAAACACAACAAAACAAAGCTATTTTATAAAAAAATTTTAACGAATCAAAACTGCTTTAAAAACAAATATAACCAACCAATTCAAATCCAAGAAAACCGATTTAGCTTATAAAACATAAATAAAAATTAATATTTTTTTTTTTTTTTAATTTTTAATATGACTAATTCATTAAACAATTAGAAGTATTGAACATGTGAGAAGGCCATATCCCCACCTTTACCCATGAAGACCTGAAAAAATCTTGCTACCTTTAAAACAATCTCTACGCTCCACTTCTTTCCATCAGCAGGAGTTGCAAGCAAGGCCATAATCCAAGTTAGACCAGCGTCGTGAAGACTTGTCTTTCCATTATCCTCATAATCATTAATTTTCTTTCCAAGTCACCGCAGTTTCTACTTGAAGCACATCAACATGCAGACGTTCTTAAAGACTTTAGTCCACACCCTTCATATATTCAAGCAGCTACCTTGGCATCCATTACGGTGTTTGGCCGCTTAGCTGTTGCCACTTTATAAAACTCTTCTTAAGTTGATTTACATAATGAAAAATAAACTGGTATGGAAATAAATTATTATAAAAAAGATTAGCAGTAAATTTAAAAATCTGTGAACTCAAAAATTCTCTATTACTACAAATTCTATAAAATCTATTAATTTGTCCCACAATGATGTTATTAAAAACCCTCTTACTTAAATTTGAATACCAGTGTGGCATCGATTGAGTATTAAAATTAAAAAAATCCCGTTTATCAAAAAGCTTAATTAGTATATTGTTATCATTAATTAAAATGTCTAAATCCAAAAAATTAACATGTAAATTATCAACAGAAGCCTTATTTAATTTTAAACATGGAGGATAGATATCGTTAATCGATACCAAAAGTTTGTCATCGAATATTATTAAATCATCGATATACCTTAAAACTGAATAACTCTTATTACTGTTTAAAACATAATTAAATTCATAATAAAAAAGAAACAAATTTGCAGCAGAACTCGAAAAATTAGTTCCCATACCGATACCACATACCTGGTAGAAAAATGAGCTATTGAAAGTAATGAAATTATTAAGAAAGCAGAAATTACATAAACTCAAGAAAAAATCTCTTTTAATTCCAAGCTCCTCCTCAATACAGAACATATCAAAAATATTTTTTAGTGTATCATAAAGTAAATCTATAGGTATATTAGAAAAAAGGTTTTCAAAATCATAGGTATACAAATTTATGTGCGTTATGGGCGTTTTTTAATTTTATTTAAAACCCCATTACTATTGTCTATACACCAAAAATAGCTACTATGTCTATATTTAAACTTCAAAAAACCATAGATGCGCTTCAAAAACTCCTGTAACTTAACATTTAAACTTTTACCTATACCTCTTGAATTACAACATATAAATCTGAATTTAATAGGTGTCTTGTGAAACTTTGGGGTCATAAACAGAAATGGAAAAGTATGATGATTATTAATAGCAAAATTATATGAATACATTTTTCTAGCCTTCTTGGTGTATGCATTAAATTTGTTTACAACTACCTTGTGACTTAATTTACATTCCTTATAAAATTTACTATTATTTAACTCATTTTTAACTTTATCAATGTAAAAAAGCTTTCAAATAATTGCATAATTTGAAGCCGCTTTGTCCACAGGTACTATTACAAAATTGTTATGTAAAAATTGAATATAATTTAAATCTTCTTTATTGAGACTATGATAAACATAATCCTTACTGTTCAAATAATTATTAACAAAAAACTCAAATTCCTTTAATATATGCCACTCCCATTCAAAAAAAGCTTCAAAGGGGGTGTTAAATCTGTAACATAATTGCATAATGAATTTTTTCAAATCCCTTTCAAAAATCTGAATAGCCATTTTCTTGCTAATTGTTTTATTTAATCTAAACTTAGTACCTAATCCCATCATAAAATGTAAATTTTTGTTCTGTATAATATCTAAATTTCCAGTAATAACATGTTTATGGAAATCATCAATAAAATCTAAGAAATCTGTGTCACATTTACATGTTTCAGGAATTTCATCAGAAAAAGCAAGAGATCTATAATTGAACAATTTTTTACAAAGAGGAATGTTATATTTATAAGCAACAGCTATATCAATATCTCTAAGAGGGAAAAAAGTGTCATAATATCTAAAAAAATCCTTAATTTTAAAACTGTCGAAACACTTCTGTTGAAAATTCAAAGTAAAGAAAACCCTGTCAGTTTTAGAATCCAAAAAATTCTTTAATCTAAAATTAATAAAGTCAAAAAGCAGGTCCCTAAAATGCAAATTAGAAAATTTATAAATTTTACTAGCTTTCCTAATTTTGTTTAAAATTTTAAGCTTAAGTGTGAATACCGCTTTTTTTACATTTTTAATACTGAAATTTACTACAAAATCTTTTTCAACATTACAGATCCAATCTTCAGGCACTAAACAATTTAATTTATTGGATAACATATGTGATCCCCCGGTATCTCTTTTAATTTTCAATTTACTAAACAAATTTAAAAAACTATAAACATTATCAATACTTTTTATATTGTAAGAATTTAAAACTGTATTTAGACCATAAGGATATAAAGTCCTGTGTTTCAAAATGAAATCATTTTCTATTTTCAAACGCTCGTTCTGATTCTCAACATGTGCCAAAATTTCAATCAAAATGTTATCAAAAGTATGTATCTTAAAATGCATAATTTCAAAAGATGGATATTGTAAATCATCATTGTAAACATTTGATCTGTGATTGTTAATTCTAATATTAAGAGAACCAGAAGTCTCACCAACATAAGCCTGCGAACAAGTCATACATGTAATCTTATAAACAACATTATTAAACTTGCAAAATGTACAATAACCTGATGGTATATCAACAGCCTCGGCACGACTCACCAATCATGTTTTACAACGTTTATCTTTTCATTTAATATATTTCATAATTTCAATGAGGAATTTATACAAAATTCCAAAAATTTTTTTATATTATAACTTTTTGTAGGCACTTACACCTAATTGCATAACAAACTACACCCAATTCAACATATGACATATGAAATGACTACCTACTGCCATTTGCTGAGCTTCTAGGGGGTCCTCAGTGGGAATTTCAGCAAGACAATGCTTCAATTCACACTGCAAAACATTCAAAATCTTGGTTTAAAAGTTGGTAAGCGCTTCTTTTGCTGTGTATTCAACTGGTCATTTCATATGTCATATGTTGAATTGGGTGTAGTTTGTTATGCAATTAGGTGTAAGTGCCTACAAAAAGTTATAATATAAAAAAATTTTTGGAATTTTGTATAAATTCCTCATTGAAATTATGAAATATATTAAATGAAAAGATAAACGTTGTAAAACATGATTGGTGAGTCGTGCCGAGGCTGTTGATATACCATCAGGTTATTGTACATTTTGCAAGTTTAATAATGTTGTTTATAAGATTACATGTATGACTTGTTCGCAGGCTTATGTTGGTGAGACTTCTGGTTCTCTTAATATTAGAATTAACAATCACAGATCAAATGTTTACAATGATGATTTACAATATCCATCTTTTGAAATTATGCATTTTAAGATACATACTTTTGATAACATTTTGATTGAAATTTTGGCACATGTTGAGAATCAGAACGAGCGTTTGAAAATAGAAAATGATTTCATTTTGAAACACAGGACTTTATATCCTTATGGTCTAAATACAGTTTTAAATTCTTACAATATAAAAAGTATTGATAATGTTTATAGTTTTTTAAATTTGTTTAGTAAATTGAAAATTAAAAGAGATACCAGGGGATCACATATGTTATCCAATAAATTAAATTGTTTAGTGTCTGAAGATTGGATCTGTAATGTTGAAAAAGATTTTGTAGTAAATTTCAGTATTAAAAATGTAAAAAAAGCGGTATTCACACTTAAGCTTAAAATTTTAAACAAAATTAGGAAAGCTAGTAAAATTTATAAATTTTCTAATTTGCATTTTAGGGACCTGCTTTTTGACTTTATTAATTTTAGATTAAAGAATTTTTTGGATTCTAAAACTGACAGGGTTTTCTTTACTTTGAATTTTCAACAGAAGTCTTTCGACAGTTTTAAAATTAAGGATTTTTTTAGATATTATGACACTTTTTTCCCTCTTAGAGATATTGATATAGCTGTTGCTTATAAATATAACATTCCTCTTTGTAAAAAATTGTTCAATTATAGATCTCTTGCTTTTTCTGATGAAATTCCTGAAACATGTAAATGTGACACAGATTTCTTAGATTTTATTGATGATTTCCATAAACATGTTATTACTGGAAATTTAGATATTATACAGAACAAAAATTTACATTTTATGATGGGATTAGGTACTAAGTTTAGATTAAATAAAACAATTAGCAAGAAAACGGCTATTCAGATTTTTGAAAGGGATTTGAAAAAATTCATTATGCAATTATGTTACAGATTTAACACCCCCTTTGAAGCTTTTTTTGAATGGGAGTGGCATATATTAAAGGAATTTGAGTTTTTTGTTAATAATTATTTGAACAGTAAGGATTATGTTTATCATAGTCTCAATAAAGAAGATTTAAATTATATTCAATTTTTACATAACAATTTTGTAATAGTACCTGTGGACAAAGCGGCTTCAAATTATGCAATTATTTGAAAGCTTTTTTACATTGATAAAGTTAAAAATGAGTTAAATAATAGTAAATTTTATAAGGAATGTAAATTAAGTCACAAGGTAGTTGTAAACAAATTTAATGCATACACCAAGAAGGCTAGAAAAATGTATTCATATAATTTTGCTATTAATAATCATCATACTTTTCCATTTCTGTTTATGACCCCAAAGTTTCACAAGACACCTATTAAATTCAGATTTATATGTTGTAATTCAAGAGGTATAGGTAAAAGTTTAAATGTTAAGTTACAGGAGTTTTTGAAGCGCATCTATGGTTTTTTGAAGTTTAAATATAGAAATATTAGCTATTTTTGGTGTATAGACAATAGTAATGAGGTTTTAAATAAAATTAAAAAACGCCCATAACGCCCACAAATTTGTATACCTATGATTTTGAAAACCTTTTTTCTAATATACCTATAGATTTACTTTATGATACACTAAAAAATATTTTTGATATGTTCTGTATTGAGGAGGAGCTTGGAATTAAAAGAGATTTTTTCTTGAGTTTATGTAATTTCTGCTTTCTTAATAATTTCATTACTTTCAATAGCTCATTTTTCTACCAGGTATGTGGTATCGGTATGGGAACTAATTTTTCGAGTTCTGCTGCAAATTTGTTTCTTTTTTATTATGAATTTAATTATGTTTTAAACAGTAATAAGAGTTATTCAGTTTTAAGGTATATCGATGATTTAATAATATTCGATGACAAACTTTTGGTATCGATTAACGATATCTATCCTCCATGTTTAAAATTAAATAAGGCTTCTGTTGATAATTTACATGTTAATTTTTTGGATTTAGACATTTTAATTAATGATAACAATATACTAATTAAGCTTTTTGATAAACGGGATTTTTTTAATTTTAATACTCAATCGATGCCACACTGGTATTCAAATTTAAGTAAGAGGGTTTTTAATAACATCATTGTGGGACAAATTAATAGATTTTATAGAATTTGTAGTAATAGAGAATTTTTTAGTTCACAGATTTTTAAATTTACTGCTAATCTTTTTTATAATAATTTATTTCCATACCAGTTTATTTTTCATTATGTAAATCAACTTAAGAAGAGTTTTATAAAGTGGCAACAGCTAAGCGGCCAAACACCGTAATGGATGCCAAGGTAGCTGCTTGAATATATGAAGGGTGTGGACTAAAGTCTTTAAGAACGTCTGCATGTTGATGAGCTTCAAGTAGAAACTGCGGTGACTTGGAAAGAAAATTAATGATTATGAGGATAATGGAAAAACAAGTCTTCACGACGCTGGTCTAACTTGGATTATGGCCTTGCTTGCAACTCCTGCTGATGGAAAGAAGTGGAGCGTAGTGATTGTTTTAAAGGTAGCAAGTTTTTTTCAGGTCTTCATGGGTATAGGTGGGGATATGGCCTTCTCACATGTTCAATACTTCTAATTGTTTAATGAATTAGTCATATTAAAAAATTAAAAAAAAAAAAAAATATTAATTTTTTTTATTTATGTTTTATAAGCTAAATCGGTTTTCTTGGATTTGAATTGGTTGGTTATATTTGTTTTTAAAGCAGTTTTGATTCGTTAAAATTTTTTTATAAAATAGATTTGTTTTGTTGTGTTTTTGAAAGTTTAAATCTATTGTTATACTTTTGGAGTATGTGGGTTGGCCATATCTTGCGAAACCCGTGAGGATCCAATTTCTGTTTTTGATACCTGCTTTTTTCACTCCTCCCACTTTCTGACGAGCAGGGAGTGGTTTGTTTGTTGTTTTTTCGTTATAAATTTTCATGGATTTTTATTGTTGTTTTGCACCCTCTTTTCATAGTAATTTTCATAATCATTCACTTTTATTAGAGCTATATTCACTTAGTGCATATAAGAAGCTGCGTTGCGCCTGATGCACTGGGTTATTTGTTTTTAAAAATTTTTTTGAAAGCATTATATATATATATATATATATATATATATATTGATATATATATATATATATATATATATATATATATATATATATACCGGGTGTCCCAAAAATGACTGATGGATTTTAAAATTCAATAACTTGCAAACGGTGACAGATATTTAAAAAATTCTTGCAGGAGGGTTATGTATGATGTCAGGAGTTTTTTTACTGTGATTCTTAATTTTAGTTCGAATTTCAAACAATAGATGGCGTTGACAGCTATTGACGCTCAGTCGAGGCCTAAACTGACGCCACTCCGCATTGATTCGAAGGAAGGAGATTAAGGCTATGGAGTGGTTCTCATTCGCCAGCACAATCTTGCTCTTAGGGCCCGATTCTGAACTCATTCGATATGATTTCAATGGAGTGCGTTGTTGCCATGGAAACAACAAATTCTTCGATAGTGGAATACGACGTTAAGAACTGGGCATGAATTTAATAAGTAGTATTCGAGTTTGCAGGCGATTTTACATTGATGAAGTTTTATTTTCCCGGATTAAATTACTTTTTATGGTCTGATTAAAAGAATATTTTATGCATCGTATTTTAAAACTAGGTGAAGAGATTTAGAATTTTTTGCTGTTGTTAAAAATTTCATAACTTTTATTACATTCTAATAAATTTCAGATCTTTTAAGGAAGTTCATCAGTAGTTTTTTATGAATGTTGGAGAATAATCGTGAAAATGGTTGTTCAAAATAACTGCTTAAAAAAAATATTAGAATTTACCTTGTTTAACCCTTTTGAATAGGGGTATTATATCGTTGCATTAAAATAAAAAAAAATAAAATGAATGCTAGTTAATTAAAAATTTTGTTTGACAGTTTGATATTAAAATATTATATTACACACAGCTTCATTTTGATGTTTGATAAAATAAAACTAGTAAATATTTTTTATCTACATCTACTGTTTAAATTGTAAAAATCTGTTAAAATAATTCTTGGAGTTAGAATTTTTACGGTTTGGCAACTCTTTCTACACACAAATGTTAATATGCATATATTTTTAATAATAAAGATATCAATGATATCTAATGTGATAAACTAAGTTCAAATTAAACTTGACAAGAGTCTAAAACTTAGCAGTACTTAAATTATTGAAGGCCACAAACAAATTTTTATTGAAATTTTTATTTTTATATAAATTACAGACCTGCCAATTTTTGAAAATGAGAAATCGTAGCACAGAATATTGAAATTAATCTGGAGGTTGGTTGGTTGGTTTTTCGTGTTTCGGAGCCATCTTTTGACATTCGTAAAAGGAATAAGGTTTCAGTCTTTCAACTCAATATAGTAAATTTTTTCCTCTGAAAATTTTTATACGATAGTTAAAGTTTCTTCTCGTTTTGCAGCATTTTTTTTACATTTGTAAAAGAAGCTTGGTTCCAATTTTTTAGCTCAATGCAGTAAATTTTGACGAAATTCTCGAATTTTTTTTTTCCACGACCATTTCAGGATATTCACAATTTTCCCCCCACAATCGTAATTCACATTTTTCTATCACAATTCTTTGTTGAAATCTGCACTTTTTACTATGAACTTTTGACGGGGGTACTTATCCTTAGCGATTTCATTGTTGTATTAAACCAATCCTTAGATTGCTGTATTAAATCAATCCTTAGATTGTTGTATTAAATCAATCCTTAGATTGTTGTATTAAATCAATCATTAGATTGCTGTATTAAATCAATACTTTGATTGTTGTATCAATATTATAATATCCTATTCAAAAGGTTTAAACAAGGTAACTTCTAATATTTGTTTTTAAATAGTTATCTTGAACAACAATATACTATTAACCATTTTCGCGATTATTATCCAACATTCATAAAAACCTACTGACGAATTCCCTTAAGGGGTCTCAGGACTCTTAAAGCTTCAAATTTTCGAAATTTTAGTTTTTATAGATGTTAAACTACTATCTTTTCTGAACATTTTGCTATAATTATATCCTTGAAATTCCGATTAGAACGGAAGTTATGGTTTATAGGTAGATTTCGTATGAAACACTACTTATTATATTCTCCCTCTGTTGGAATTTCTGAAACATTTTGCAGATCTACACCGATCATGACCCGTAGAACCCAAAACCACCCTAGTAAAAAAATTTATCTATCTATCTATCTATAGGACCACGGGGATGGAAATAGGAAGGAGTTTTGTGAAAACCGAAAAAACACCCATAACTTCTTAATTTTTGTACATATCAAATCAGTTTAAAGTTTTTATTACTTCTAAAAATAGGACAAAAAATTTATGTATCATAGATATTTGATAAAATTAAAAATGGGCTCAAAGGGCGCAAAAAAAAGGATTTTTGGGAGAAAAAAAATTCATAACTTCGTCAATTCTCCAAATATCAAATCCAATTAATTTTATTATAAATTTCCTTTATATTATCTACAACTTTTATATTCACAAGTTTTGGATAGGACTAATTTGTACCGCAAAATAAAAATTAAAAACGAAAACAAAAAGGGGGGTTGAAGAAGAAAAAAATTCATAAATCCGTCAATTCATAAGATATAAAATTCCCATGATTTTATCATATATCTTCTTAATATTGTCTGCAACATTTATACAGACAAGTTTTTGATAGGACCAATTCTTACAGCATAAACAAATTTAAAATACACAGCTGTTGAAGAAAAAAATCATCTTATTAAGGGTGTATTCAAATCCAAACTGCTTATTTTCTTACTCATTTTTAAATTCATTTTTGCTCTCAAACGCATCCAACTGGTAGATTCTCTTATTCAGAAACTATATGTAATATACCGTAATGATCGATTTTTTGATAGAGGCAGAATATAATTCAAAAAATGATGTCAAAGGAGGCATTTTGGACAGAATTTCCCGAAGCGATTGTGTTAGAAACGAAAAATATTGTCCTACTGAGAAAATAATTGTTTATAAATCCAGTTTTAATTAATTGAAAGAAAAATAAAAACACAGGTCGCTTATAAATCTCTTCAAAAATCACGTCAGCAAGATTAATTTTTTTCTATTAAAAATGAATCTGAAATTGTGCCAGAAAATTTCGAGTTGTTGAGCATGGAAAAGTATTTTTTTAATACCGCCTTAACATGATTCTCATAAAACCAGCTATTATATAAAAATGAAATAAAAACCCACCAAAAGCGACCAGATAAAATTGTTAAAGTGGGTTTATCTCTAATCATGATTTAGGTTTTTTTTTTTTTTTTTTTGGTGAAATTGGTATACTTAACTTCGAAATCTACCTCCGCCTGTAGGCCGCGACAGCAGGGATTTTTAGAATTATACCCGCGCAATAGCTTAAGCGGCATTGGCGAAGATTTTAACTAATTTTTCTCCAAATGACGTTTTTGGGCATAACGCGCAGGATATCTCAAAAACTTATGAATATTTTTTCATGAAATTAAAAAAAATATGTTTCAGTCTGTATAAACTGAACCTAAAATTTCCTTTTTATTGTTCAAAAAAATATATTTTTAGGTGATTATACTGTTGAAATTTTCAAAATTTTGTATTAGCTAAATACAACTTTGTATTAAAAATATAAAAATACTTTAAATACGAATTTATTTAGGTTCCAGGGTAATTATTGTAATCTAAAGTATAATTAGGCACAAAAAAAGTAATTTTAGTGACAAAATTTATTTTGTAATCCTGCGCGTAAGCTGTCATACCAATTTTCTGGTCGACAAATATCTGACAGTTTGGAGCACCCTATAAATACTAATTCTTCAACTTGATTTTTTTTAATACATGAAAGGAAAGAACATACTTATATCTTTCATTCCAATTAAATTTGTGTTTTTAAATCATATTCATTTTAAAATATTAAATGTTGAAAATGATCTTTTTTTCCCATTTTTTTCCAATTTTAAGAGTCCTGTCCTGAGACCCCTTAAAAGATCTAAAATTTATTAGAATGTAACAAAAAGTTATGAAATTTTTAACAAAAACAAAATATACTAAATCTCTTCACCTAGTTTTAAAATACGATGCATAAAATATTCTTTAAATCAGACCATAAAAAGTAATTTAATCCGTGAAAATAAAACTTCTTCAATGTAAAATCGCATGCAAACTCGAATACTACTTCTTAAATTCATGCCCAGTTCTTAACGCTGTATTCCACTATCGAAGAATTTGTTGTTTCCATGGCAACAACGCACTCCATTGAAATCATATCGAATGAGTTCAGTATCGCGCCCTAACAGCAAGATTGTGCTGTCGAATGAGACTCACTCCATAGCCTTAATCTCCTTCCTTCGCATCAAAGCTGAGTGAAATCAGTTTAGGCCTCGACTGAGCGTCAATCGCTGTCAGCGCCATCTATTGTTTGAAATTCGAACTAAAATAAAAAATCACAGTAAAAAAATTCCTGACATCATACATAACCCTCCTGCAAGAATTTTTTAAATATCTGTCACCGTTTGCAAGTTATTGAAAATTAAAATCCATCAGTCATTTTTGGGACACCCGGTATATATATATATATATTGATATATATATATATATATATATATATATATATATATATATATATATATATATATATATATATATATATATATATATATACATATATATTGATATATATATATATATATATATATATATATATATATATATATATATTGATATATATATATATATATATATATATATATATTATATATATATATATATATATCAACTTTGAACGGAGGGTGGTTTCGGGGTCTGGGGGTCATGATCGATGAAAATTTACCAAAATTTTTTGAAATCGCTTTCCTCCGAACGGCTGCAATAGGTAGCTTTTTGTAAAGAAAGCTACCTAAAAGTGATGGGTACTGACAGAAAAGAACAGTAAATGAGAAAATGTTAACGAAAAGTTTTTCGTGATACTTTTTTACTGATTTGATATGAAGTTAAGGAAAAATACCTTTAGTATTATTCTTTATTATTATAAAACACTTTTTTAGGATATATAACTCTTATGCCATATTTGGATTTAAGAATCTCAGATTTATGAAACCGTATTATTTGTTTTGCAAGGAAGCAAAATTTTTATTTTATATTTTTTGTCAAACAATCTTATTTACATAATAAAGTGCTTAAATAATGAAAATAAGATACTTAAATATTCATATCAAGTTATTATTTTATGGAATTTATTGAAAGAACCTCTAAACAAATCATTGTCATAGGTTAAAGATTATCATTATACACCACGAAATTTTGTGTAATTTATCTTAATGTTAAAAACAAAATATGGATTTTTTTTATATTAACAATCATTTCTGAGTAAAACGAAAAAAGCAAAAAAATAGATATATTTAAAAAAATTTTCAAATTTATTTATTTATCTACATATACAAAGCATATACAACACTGAATATACAAAATGTAAAAAAAATAGTTACACAGGCAAATTTAATTATATATTAACGATGCCCAAAATAATCTAAGATGAAAATTGTACGAAAATTTCAAACATGACAATGATATCTGAATAACAGCAGAAAATGTTCTACAATTCAATTTAGTGACTATTAGTGTCAATTTAGTTATTATCTGGTCGTATCGATTTTCCGAATATTCCATTTTTTTAAGGAAATCTATAATACATACATTTTTGTACAATTAAAAATATGATCTATTCCGAACACTTTTTTTTTTTTTAAAGTTACAATTAGAAAAACAAACGAAAAAATATTTATAATATAAACACCTTCTTAGATAAAGTTAAAAATGCTATAAAAAGTGATAGAAAATCTTTATTAAGATTGACGATCGTTTCGTCGCACCAACGGCGACATTTTCAAAATCATTTATGATAGAAAATACCTTCGCAAAATATTTTAAAACAATAAACCTAGTAAACAATGTCACGAGACATGATGCATAATGAAAAATATTGCAACCATAAAATTAAATTAAAATTAAATTAGCTATTTGTGAGCGTGGATTAATTTTCATATAATTTAACAAAACAATAACATGGTAAACAATGTCACGAGACAACATGCATAATGAAAAGCTTTGCAAAATATAAAATAAAAATAATATTATCTTGGCTATTTGCGAGCGTGGATTAATTTTTACTATTGTTACTAAAATTACATAGCATCTCTTTCCAAATTTTAGGTAATTCTATGGACACTGAATCATTGCAAATATTCTTGTTGCGTAAAAATATCTCTATTGATTCTCGGATTATTGATGGTAAATAAAATCTTGATGTATAAATTAACTTGCTATTTTTGAAATCGATCTGTAAAGGCTCTTCGCTGGATAATCTGGCCAAAGCTGTGGTTCTTCTGTTGTATTTGATGTCTGCTATATGTTCTTTGATTCTAGTTTTAAGTTTTCTAGTTGTCATACCTATATAAAACTGCTTGGTTCCATCTTCTTTGGTGAAAGGTATTTCGTATACTCCTGATAGTTGGCTTGACTCAATAGGATCTATTTTCTTGCATACTATATTTCTTAATTTCATAGAAGGTTTTGCGACTAGGGAGATATTGTATTTATTGAGTTTATATTTTAGACGTTCGAAGAAACCAGGAAAATATTGTACAGTGGATAACATGGAATTTTGTGGATTGAAATTTCTTTTCTTGTTATTCTTTAAGCTCTTAATTAATTTTTCTATGGTACTTTCTTTGTATCCATTGTTTCTTGCAATATCATATATTTTATTTATTTCGTTATTTAACTGCACGGGGGTACAAACTGTGAAAGCTCTATGAATAGAATGCCTAAGTGCAGAAACTTTGTATGAAAAAGGTGCTTGAGCATTATGAGGGATAATGGATTGACTGGCTATGGGCTTTCTGTAAACAGTGCGTTCTATTCCTTGGTACGTCTTGATTAGTAATGCATCTAAATAAGGTAGCGTACCATTTTGTTCTATTTCTAATGTAAATTTAATTTTTGAATCAAGGCTATTAATCTGATTTAAAAAGTTATTGAGCAAGGTATCTGCATGTTGCCAAATGATGAAAATATCGTCTACATATCTGATCCAAGTATGGGGAGTGTAATCCAATTTGTATATATCTATTTCTAGAGGTCGTAATATGAATTCAGCTAGTAATCCTGATATAGGAGAACCCATTGGAGCTCCGTTATTTTGTTTGTATATTTTGCCGTCGAAAGTGAAGTAATTATTATTAACTATAAGATTAAGAGCACTCTTAAGTGTAGTTTTCATACTTTCATTAGTACTCTCCATGCGGTCAATACAGTTATTTATATTTGTAACGGCTTTTTGGGTATCAATAGATGGGTATAAAGAGACTACATCTAGACTGGCTATTAAATAATCCTGAGGTAAATTAATGTGATTTAAATATTGAATGAACTCATACGTTGAATTAATTACATGATCAGAGCTGGGCAAAATATTTTTCAATAAAACTACAAAAGCTTTTTCCGTAAAATATGTGGGGCTTGAGCATTTAGTTACTATTGGTCTTATTGGCATATCTATTTTGTGGTCTTTGAGTCTGCCGACAATTGCTGGGATTACTGCTAACTTATTAATTCTCATTAGAACTTTTATATTATCGGGCCATCTTCCTTTATTAACCAATTCTTTAGCTTTTTTGTTGATTATGTTAAGTGGATTCTTCTTGATTTCTTGACAATCCATATTGTTAATGCATTGTACCATTTTATTTTTATAGTCATCAGTATTTAATATGGCTAATTTATTGGATTTATCCGTTTGGATTAAAATGATTTCTGGATCAAGTTTTAACTTTTTCAAAATATTCAATTCATCTTTCGGTATACTTATGGGTTGCTTAATTAACTTCTTCAGTTCGTGGTACATAACATTGCGAATTTCTTCTTTATGATCGTTATGAGTCGACAGTACAATATTTTCAATTTCTGGAATGATAGATTTTAAATTAGGCTTAGTTGGAAAAATGTATTTTGGCCCCCGCTCAAGTACTTTTATTTCATCTTCCGTTAATGGTCTGCTAGATAAATTCAGAAATTCCACTGGTTGGCATATACGGTTGACATAGGACTTTTGTGTGTTGCAAAGATTTTCTATCTTGGAAGCTTGTACCATTTCTTTTAAGCGGATTTTACCGTATCTATATTTTTCCAGGCTGTTCATGAGAATATCAAATATATATTGTGGAGTAGAGGCTGCAAATTCATAATATAAATCTAAAGTTCTCTGTTGTAGTTTACTAATGTAGGCATACTTCTTTCTAATACTTAATATTAAACATTTACTCTCAAATTGTCTATTAAGATTAGTAAAGTTATAATTAGCAAATTTATTTCTGTTCTTCAAAAATGACGAAATTACGTTCCTACTTCGGCATAATTTAAGAAAATCCAAATTCAAAAGTTCACGATCCAGGCGTAGTCTTTCATATTTGAAACGCGAAAATATTTTCTTATCAAACTCTTCATACATATTCATTCCAGCATCGAAGAAATGTTATAAACACATGTATAATAATCACTTATAAACTGGGGACGTATGAAACTTGCTTCCGCAAAAGAGTGGGACTAGAGTAGAAGAATGAAGGGTTGCGAACGAAGATGGGCCGCTCGCCGCGGCGGTTGTACATTCTTGTTTACATTCTTGTTTATAAGTGATTATTATACATGTGTTTATAACACCTTCTTAGTTTTAGAAATATGATCTAGATAATTTTTCAATAGCAATTGCAAGAAAGAAGATTATTGTTATAATTAATATTAATTTGTCCTTAAACATTGCAAAATTAATTACATTTGTTATCTAACATATATTAATATGCATATTTATGAGAAAACGAATGATTTGTACCAAACACGATTATTATTTTTAATTTATAATCTACAAACCAGTCACAAACTAATCAAGAATTGATTACATCATTTCATTCTAAAATCAGGTATTTCGGACTTTTTACGATGGCGATGTATAGCTAAATGTACTTTTTAACAAATGAGTGGATCTTTAAATGTCAGAGCATCTAATGCATACAGTTGTAATTTCGTAGTTTTTAGATTATATACGATTACACTTTTATTTATAAAAACATTTAAATACATGAGATTTTTGAAATATTTCTTGTATATGAAAACATATGTTAAAAAACTTTTATTGTAATATTAAAAAGAAAAAAGAAAAAATTAAAATCAAATATAAAAAGTGTAAATTAGGTAAATTATTTTCTTATAAAAATTGTAAATTAGGAACTTTTCCATTTTTTGACTTGCTCAAAGTTGGTGATTTTACACTAGTTCATCTGTTGATTAAATTTAGCATACATGAATTGTCATTAAGAAGATTTTAATCTAAATTATGACTTATTTTCACAATAATTCACATATGTTCATAACTCTGCAATGAATTACCAGATATGAAAGATTTTTTTTTTCATTCATGTTTCTTTTAGGAGAAAGATAAGGTTTTGACCATACTAAGTTAAACTAAACACTATGGTGATACAATCACTACGGATCACAGCCTACCTTGCCAAACTCGTTTTATTAACTATGTGCCAGTGGACGCTATATAGCATCTCTGTCAAAAAGCTAACGTCATTGTAATCCCCAGGTTTAGATTGCAAGTGATCTTGGTACTTGCTTTACAGATCCCAAGGGGATAAAACTTTGAATAAACTTTGCCCTGTTCGGAGTCCACCTCTGGACATGGAGTATTGTTGCGAGACAAACTCATCACTAAGTTATTGTGCTTCCGTAAGGGAAGGCATCTGACCTTATGTATTTTAAAGGTAAACCACAAACGACAGGATAATATTTATGAATTTACATTTATTAATAACTAACTAATATTTTAAAAGCGCTCAAAATACGCAAACGCATCAATTTTAGGACTTTTTAAAAATCACACAAAAAAGTAGTAAAAATTAAAATATCATTTCTTTTCTTTTTTTGAATTGAGTGTAAAAGAGTCCACACCGGGAGTCTAAATCAAGCGCAATTTTGTTCAAAATTTCAGCGTGTTGCCTGTTGTGCTCCCTGTCCGTCGGCCGGCTGACTCCTAATATAATATTATTTGTAATAGTATCTTGTCTTCTATGTAGATATTTCGAAAGAATGTGCCGCATTATCGACACCAAACAGAATATACAGCAGTTCTCTATGTAGATGATGCTTTACGACGAAAAATATAAATTTTTGTTCGAGTCATGACAATAGTTGATATTTCTCTTTAATATTAATTGATTCAATTTCCAGAATTCAATATCGCACTATCGATTTAATCAACATTGATAAAATGTGTGTCTACGTTTTATGACATATTGATTTCAAATATGAATAAAAATTATGGTGTTGCTATTGAACAATTAAAATTTTGGATGCCATTTTAATATGTAGATGATGTTTTATGGTAAAATGACCCATACAATATTTTGGTTTCATATCAGTATTCTTTCACTGTTGTCAGCTGTTAGAAATTTGGCATTCATTAAATTTATAACTCAAGGCTGATATATTTAAATTCCCAACTACACTTTATAAATAGATAATATACTATTTCCAAAGATATGTTATTGAATAACTGAGTAATTCCATTTGCTAATTTGTATTCCATTAACAGAAACTGTTACATATTTAGCAAGAATTAATTTTATTAAAATTACATTAAATAGAATATGTAACAACTGAAATTTGTTTAAACACATTAGATTTTAAAATACACATTTTGCATTCATATTTCCGAAATGTTCAGTTTAATGAAAAGCTCTCTTTCTCCATATGTATAAATTTTCAAAATAGTTTCAAAGCGTCCTTTAAGCTAACGAAATTAAGTTTCTAAAGTTTTAATGTAGTTTGCGGATTTTGCGGTCATACTACAGTTATGAAATTCATCTTGCTAAATGAAGCGTCCCTTCGCATGTCTCCATGATTATAAATGTTAAGAGGATTCCAGTTCGAGTAGCAAAATGAATACAAGATACATTTGAATAATATATTATTTTCAGAGTTATATTGTTGTTTCCATATTTTTACTTAGTATAATGTTGGTAAATGCATCTTTCATTAAAATATATTGCATAATCATTAGACATTATATCAGGTCGTCAAGGAGGAAATTTGTAGAAAAAAAAGTCAAAGTTAGTTCATAACTTACAAATATTAGGAGTTCTTTTATTCAAACTTAAGGAATTATTTTATCCAAACTTCGACAATAATTCATAGGCACTCTGAGATGTGACAGACTCAACGGTAACCTTTAGTACGTTATAATTGCCCCTTAATTCTGGGCGACCGCGTGACTCATTTGGAGGTCAAAGTTACCCGTACGAAATTTGGCGAACCAATTTTATAGGGTGTGCTGCGTAGTAACACTAGAGCCAAATACGCTAGTCATGTTTCACACGGTTTGCGATGCCGTAGTTCCACGTAAGAACTCATAATTAATAATATCTATATATATATATATATATATATATTACGCTATCGTATGTGGCACAGAAATCGCGATTACTTGTTGATTGTTTAAGGGCAACGCCCGAATGAAACACATCTCATTGGTAATTGAATGTTGGAATTGGCATTTAATGCATCTCCATACCTATAAGGGGGGTACCCTGTTTTGTCGCCAAATTCCGCCAAGTCCGTAGCCAACAGTTCGTCGCCAAAAGTGACGCCAACTTAGCGACATCTCTAA
This sequence comes from Maratus speciosus, assembly GCA_963932465.1. Taxonomy (NCBI): domain Eukaryota; kingdom Metazoa; phylum Arthropoda; class Arachnida; order Araneae; family Salticidae; genus Maratus; species Maratus speciosus. The sequence continues at coordinate 78,013,533 of OZ010791.1, read as the reverse complement.
TATTTCGCAAAATTCCCATTGTAAACCAACAGGGTTTACTTGCTTACAGAAAATTAACAAATTGAGATATTTTAATGCAACAAAATATAATATTAGCTTAAGGGGTTATACAATTATATTTAAGGGAGTCCAAGTAAATTAAGTTATGAATAAAAGTAACATGATACAGTGCTTAGCATGCTTTCCCACACATAAATTTTAAGGGAGACCAAACTGGTCGCCAAGGGCGGCTAGTAGTGCGAATTTCGACCGTTTTATTTTCAACAAAATTAATTAAAAAAAGGGGGGTTTAATATATTTTAGGGCTTAAAATGATTCCTTTAAACTGCCGATAGGTGTAACTTTCTAACAAAAAAAAAAAAAAAAACAGAGCAGTAAAATACAGTCACCTCTCACTTATACGCGCTTGAAGGAAATGATTTAAAATCGCGCATAACTGAGAGCCGCGCAGAACTGAGAGGATGTTGATGTAGTAATTCTTTATGCACATTATGTGGAAAAAAAGCATTTTGCAATATAAGAATTATGATTAATAACATTTATAAAATAAAAAGGATGTAATATTAGTAAATCGCACTTTTAAAAAAATCTTACACTACACTATAAAATTTAGTTTAAAAAATACAATAAAAGTAAAATTTAATTTTACATAGAAAGAGATATAATACTCACAAAAGAAAAAAGTGCTAATTAGTCCTCTTTAAAGAGGTCATCGATGGTCATTTGTTTTTGATTAGGTCGTGTTTGTACAACGACCTTTTCTAATGCACTAAAGTGCGTCATTGTATTTGATGCTACATCAGCATTTTGAAGGTAAGATCTCAAAGTGCCCAAGGCTCCTAAAGCAGTAGCATAAGATGGGACAATTACAGTAACAGTTTCATCATTATCATCATCTTCTCCTTTTTCAGCTGTCACGTCATCAAAAACAGTTTCAATATCTCTTACAGCCGTTGATGTTAAGTTTTCATCAACATTGACGAAATCTTGAAAAGAAAGAGAATCTTGGCTTATGCTGTTCCATTCTTCAACGTCTACGTTAAAATCATTTCTGTTGTTTTCATTTCCCTGTAGTAAAATAATTTCAACATCATTTGAATGAAAAAACCTGCTTTTCTAAGGCAGTTTGAAATTGTTGTGGCTGTTACGTTATTCCAAGAGAAGACCAACATATGTATCCTCCAGAATCCAAATTTTCTTGAATTCCATTTTCTGCTCTAGTGTTATGAACATTCTTCCCACCAAATCTTACCTATGCTGCGGTTTAACTGATATTATTATAACCAGATCTAATGTCATGAGTCTGCTAGTACAATTTGCAGTGGAAAATATAACTCGTGTTTGTGTCAGCAATGGGAGATCTGGAGGATGGGCGGGACACTGCTCCATAAATAGACGAACGTTTCTTTCTTTTTTTGCCATATTCATATAAATTCTTTCAAACAGTCTAAAAAAATTTTCGATGCCATACAGGCTTTGGTGCTCCTTGTATAAGAACATGGCAGTTTCTTCACATTTTTAAAACACTGTGGTTTCTTCGATTTACCAATAACTATTGGCGGTAACTTTTCTGATCCGTTCGCATTGCAACATAAAAGCACAATCACTCTTTCCTTGGTGTGTTTGCCACCATGACGTTTCTCCCATAAAATCCAGCGCTCTATTTGGTAAAAGACGGTAAAATAAACCTGTTTCGACACAGTTAAAAATGTTCTTAACATAAAAGTTTTGAATTAAATTTGGAAGATCTGTAATCCATTCATTAACAGTTGAATCTGAAACAGCTGCGCTTTTTACCAGATTTGTTAAACCGTTTCTTTTCTTAAGTTTTTTCACCCATCCCCAAGAAGCCGAATTTTTGATTCACAATTTTGATGACAAAGTGAGTGCCTTTTCTTTGAATAACTCATCACTAATGGGTAAATTAGAAGCTTTAATTTCTCTAAACCAATAAATTAAAGTGGTTTCTAAAATCTCAAATTTTCCTTTCTGAATTCTTGATCGTTTCTTCGCTTGTGTAGAATAGTCACTGTTAATTTTTTTGAAAAAAAAATTATAGATTAAAAAAAAAAACTTTCGCACGTAATTCATAGTTTGTAATTGCGTTTTATTTCCGCGTATAACTCAGAGAGACAATTCAAAGTTCCGCTTATAAATGAGAGATCTATAGCATTATTTTCCTATTCCTGGTGGCGGAACCTTACGAAATTCGCGTATAATTGAGAGACGCTGAGAGGCGCAAAAGTGAGAGGTGACTGTATTAATTAATATCAAATAATAATTTGTTAAAGTTTGTAATATTATTAACTACAATTTTTATCTTTGACGAAATATATTATCTATCTAGTTATTTTCATATACCATAAAATTAATGTAAAAGATATTTCAATTCCCATATGCATACCGTAGAATAACATGAAACATAAAATTAAATGTCTAAGACATTTAATATTTGTACGTATAAGGCATCTATAATCAAGTGCATTGTTTATAAATCAAACTCGAAATTTTTCTGGACTAAAACCAATTGTGCCTCCCTGCTTTTCATGGAGAATAATATGAGACTGGAGATGTTTATAAATCACGTTTTCAATATCCGAGACTTAATTTGTTATGTTAACGAATAAATTATTATCTATTTAACAAGAAGTTATACTGAATTCGAGTGAACAAATAAACGGACTTCGTTTTGAAGATTTATATGTTGAATTTCGTACGAAATGTTCTAAATTGAAATTGAGATTTTAACTTTATTATATGGTTATTTTATAACTCTATAATGATTGAGTCATTATTATGAGATTACTGACTTTCTCGGCTTAATATATTGTGCAATATCATCTGAAGACGCTTTATAGTTAACAGCAATTAACCTACCTTTATTTATAGTGAATTTGAACGAATAATCAAAAATATTTTGAAACCTTCTTAGAATTCACCTTTTATAAATGTTCTGTTAAATTAAATGCTGTTCTTCTTTATAAGATGTTTTTTTAATAATTTCAAAGCGTCCTTTTTACTAGTAAATTTTCGTTATTAAATTTTGAATGCAGTTCGTAAGCTCTGTGGCTATACTGCCGTGTTAAAATTCTTCTAACAAAAAAAAAAAAAAAAAAAAAAACAGCTTCACACCTCTCATGTGTCCTTGTTTATAGATGTTAGAAATATTCTAGTTCATGCAATTTGATGAATACCAGATTCCTTTATATTTAATTTTCAAAATTCTTTCGTTAACTCAGAAATTTTACGTACAGTCATGGAAAAAAAAGTAAATAGCCCCTACTAACTACTCAAAAAATTATCGTAGAAGAAACTTACTGGTACTGAACGATTGGAAATAAATTCTATTAAATAATGTATATAAAATTTGCTTAGGGGATCATCTACATATTAAAACGAGTACAAACTTCAGGCTCACAGTCCTCCATGTTTTCATACCTTTGGTGCAGGAAAACAATATGGTAAACCTACGAGTCAGCCGCTGAAATCGGGTTTTCAGGTGTTTTCCACCAAGATATGACTTGAAAGACAGATTGCGTTTTAATATACGAATCACGTTTTAGCTAATTCTAGAATTTCATCCGTGAACTCGATGAGGTGGTTTTGTGCTGCCGGCTCCTGATCTAGTAATCTAGCAGTCTTTAATTATTCTTGAGTGGCGCTCAAGATGCCTTGATTAAAAAGAGGGATCTCTCGGTCAACAATCGAGTACCGAACTTCAATTTGGATGCACTCGTTTTAAAATAATTAATTTCTCGGAAACTTATCGTATGAATTGCATAAAAATTTGTTTTTAGACTAATTGAATGGTGTAGAGTTCATTTATGCTGTCAGAATTGTGTGATGCTATTGAGCAAAAACAAAGTTATGGTTCGTTTTAATATGTAGATGGCTTCCTAAGCAAATTTTATATACATCATATAAAAGTAGATTTTATTACCAATCGTCTAGTACCAGTAACTTTCTTCTACGTTAATTCTTTGCAGAGTTAGTAAGGGGTGTTTACTTTTTTCCCACGACTGTAACATAAAGTTAATGAATAACTAATTGTGTTAAAATTCCTTAGCCTGTGTACAAGCAAGAAAAAAATATTTCATTACTTAGTAATTTATATGTACTTGATAATATTTAGTACAAAATCTTTTTTTTAAATGCACTATATATAGAAAACAAATGGACCCCACATGAACATAAAATTAAGACGAAGTTAAAGTAATGAAAAAAAAATAATATTTCATATTTGACGTTTCGTTTATCATAAATAGAAAATTAAAATCATTTGACATTTTAAAATAAGATTCTGTGTTTAAATTTGAATGTAGTAATTATAATAGTACTTATATTTACAATTATTTCAAAGGCACAAAGATTTTTTTTTAAACTATTTTTTTGTGAATTACATTTATTTTTATTAAATGAGTATATTTATATTAAAGGCGAGTATTCGAACTCTACTATAAGAAGGACAAAAAGACCTCAACAGTTCATCTTTATAAGAAAGTTCTCGCTGGATCATTTCAATTAAAGAAGTATATTAAAATAAGTGATAGTTCTGCTAAACTGTTTCAAATACAGAAAACATGCACTTATATGGATAATTTTACACTTGTAAGCAAGAAGAGTATAATTAAATTAGTCATGTCACTTTTATTCATTTTAGTATGTTTACATTTCTGATAGACAGGACGGCGACAGAATGGACAATCACCACATCGAGTACACGGCTTAAATTCCAGAATTAATTAAAACTCGATTCGAATATTAAAACGCAATCTGTCTGCCAAGTCATGTCTTGGTGGAAAACACCTGAAAATCCGATTTTACCGGATGACTCGTAGGTTTACCATTGTCTTTTCCTGCACCCAGTCATCCATGTTTTCATATCTTTGGGGGCAGAAAAACACAACGATAAACCTACGAGTCAACCGCTAAAATCGGGTTTTCAGGTGTTTCCCCCCAAGACATGACTTGGCAGACAGATTGCGTTTTAATATTCGAATCGAGTTTTAAAAAAATTCTGAAATTTCTGCCATGAACTCTATGAGGTGATTGTTTGTGCTACCTCCTCCTGGTCTATGAATTTGTAGAAGGAATTATAAAATTATTTTTACAAATAATTTAAAATATCAGATTTTTTTATTTATTTAAACTGAAAAAACTATTTATATTTATCTTGTTTTCTATGGTTTGGGGTGGGACATATTAATCTATCATATATACTTTTGAAAATTCAATGAAATGAGAAACAGAAATTTAATGCTATGCGTTTGTTTTGTTATCATCTGAGAGAAATCACTACATACACGGTACTTCGAGATGTTTCATCGTAGTATGTCGAAAAAGTATAACAGAATTTAATTAGTAACATTTTCCATAATGTAAGGTAAATAAAAACAAAATAAATGTTAAAAAACAGATTATAAAGGTCTGCCAGCAGAGATAAATTACTGCATAAATATCAAAAACAATAGAAAACTAACTTTTGTTTTTTCGTTGGAAAATTTAAGTTTAGCGCCAAAGTGTCATATTTTTTTGACAAGATGATTTTACTTGAATTTTTCATATTATTTAATTACGAAAACAATGTTTCGCAGAAAATCTTGTCAAAATAGTAATCGCCAGAATCTACAGCTATTAGTGTCTAGAATTGCATTCCAAATTTCTTACAATATCTTATCATTGGTATTTTTGCTTAAAATGCCTCTTAATCTTTCTTTTGCGATAGTCTCCTAATTCTCTGTTATTCTTGAAATTTTGTGAGCCAATATTGAGCTAGATTGGGATACATTAATTTATCCAAAACATTAATTTATGACAATTGCAATCAGCCGAACTAATCGATTTCAGATAAACCGGGGCAACATCTAGATTAAGTAATGCATTTTTTTTTTAAATTCTTCTATATTTTGATGTAGAACCTGAATCTATGCCGTGCCAAAAATAATCTGCCGCGTGTCATATGTTCGCCGTCCCTGCTATAGGGAATCTGATGTTGCCCCTAATCTTCCGTAATAGGAACCTTAGTCAAATAGCACATTTGAGAAAAACTTTAGTCGTATTCAGATCCTTTTTCAAGGACATTGTACCCAAAATATAATACCACTTTACGGAATTGCCTGTAAATTAGTCGGATGCGCCAATCCCAAAACTTTCTTCATTGTCATACATATTAATATTTCAAAAGATTGTTTGACATGTTAATACTTCAGTGTTATTACTTCAATACTACACCAACTTTGATTTTCATCTTACATTTTTGTTCCATTTTACTAACCGGAGTCAAAACGAGTTAATCTAGATCAGGGATGGCGAACCTTTTTGTTGCGGCGTGCCAAATTTGGTCAAAAAATATTTTACGTGACCGTGACGTGCCAACTAAAAAACAAATTTAGCAGATGGAAAAATAATGGATTAAAATTATTTAAAATTTTCAATTAAGATTTAAAAAATATTAGAAACATACATGTAGGTGCTACACTATAATAATTATGGAAACAAATATATTTTAAAAATTAATTTTAAAAAATGAATGCGATGTAATTTGATTTCTGTTGTTGCGTCTTAATATCAGGTTAATTTAAAAAGCAGAGTGATTCGGATTTATCTGACAAATGCTTTCAGTTGAAATTTTGATATTATTCATTTGTGAAAACAGCGACTCGAAAGCATACATAGGCAAAAAAAAAACCCAGTTAAAATATCAAACGACAGTTTCTCTGAATAGCTCTGAAATAAATTCAAAGTTGCAATAACTTTACCTTCGGAACTTAGCAATGTCTAATAACCAATTCTTGCCGATAGTTTTCAAGTATCGTCTTTGTTTGAAAAAATTTTGAGACCATAATTAATTAGATTGGAATATAATATGCCGCAATTAAAATTTTTCAATTTCAATTTAATCGAATTTAGAAAAAATCAGTTGCGATTTTGTGAAATTTCACTTTATTTTGATTTAGAGACATAAGCAATGCCGTGCCAAAATTATACTTTCGCGTGCCAAAAGTGGCACGCGTGCCGTAGGTTCGCCGTCCCTGATCTAGATCATACTATTTACCAAAATCAAAATTTTTCATTAGCAAAATCATTATTTTTCATTCATCAATATTTTTCGTCAGCTACATAAGATTCGCCGAACTAGATAGATACGAATTTCCCGTTGCTACATGAACAGCCGTTGTGCATCAGAACTAAGAAAATTCAAGCAAAATAGCCCCTTCTAATAGAAAATCTCCATTTTCAACTGTGACCTGACATCCACAGTCAAATATTATATACAGTAAAGCCCCGATTATCCGCGGTGCGGTTCATCCGCGGAGTGATTTTTTTTTTTTTTTTAATTTTTTATTCTTTTTTTCTTCTATTCAAGCCAACAACAAGGAAAATGCAATAAGCCTTACTAATAAACATAAACAGAAAAATTCATGTATTCGAAAGTAATAGAAGAATATTTCTAGATTCGGTTGCCATGTTTAAAATATCACACATAAAGTCTTGATGTCTTTTCTTGATTTTACTAACAAAACGTAAACACAACAATTAAAATATGTAACAGTTAAATGTGACTATTATAATAAATTCCAGGGAAGCATATCAAGAATAGCTTCATTTTTAAGATAGGAAAGGTTTTTCCAAAACAAGATACAAAAACAAGTGACTGATTTTTTTTAAAGGTGTAATTCAACACTTTTTGTACAGTATGTATGGCATTGTTTCTTGTTTACTGTTCCTTATTTTAGTGATTTAAACGTAAAGTAAAGATTTCTGCTATACTGTGCATATATATGTATTTTAAACGTTTTGTTATGTTTTTGTACACTAAAACATAATTTATGCATTGAATTTCATTTTTTTCGTGCTTTCAGCCCATTTTCAGCCTTTTTCGGGTTATCCGCGATTTTTGTTATCCGAGGAGCCCTTGCCACCCAATTCTGCGGATAATCGGGGCTGTACTGTATATGAAGTTTGGATCAATTATATGCATATAACTTCGTGCACTTTCCGAAGGCACAATAATGAAAATTGCACAAAAATAGCTACTGCACTCCTTCCGGGGGAATATACCTAAGTTCAACGGAGACCTGCTGGCCAGTTCCTAGACGTTCGTAAGCTACCTGAGAACTGCCAAGCTCTCTAGATGCGAATTTCCCGTCGCTGCATACAGCCGTTGTACAACAGAACTACGAAAAATCGAGAAAAGTCGCTAACGTAGTGCACCACCCTCAGGGGGGAAATCTGCATTTTCAACAGGGACCTCACGTCCACTGTCAAAATAATATGCATGTTCGGTTAATTCTATGCATAACTTGCACCCTTTCCGATTACACAATAATGAAAATTCCACAAAAATCGCCATTGGCCCCCTTCCGGTTGAATATTCCCAAATTCAACTGGAACCTGCTGGCCATAGCCAAAAACATATATATGAAATTTGGTGCCATTCTATACATAACTTCATACACTTCGCCATGATATAATATTAAATATGGCACAAAAATTGCTATAACAGCGCCCTATTTAGGTGAAATATTCCCAAAGTCAAGTAAAGCTTGCTGGCCATAGCCAAAATCATATATGCGAAATTTGGATTACTTCTATGCATAAATTCATAGGTTTTTCGATGGAGGACAATGATTTCAAAGAGGACATACACACATAAGAAAACATGGACGAACAGCCAGCCATTTTATATAAACAGGTTTTTTCAGGAATGAAGCGCTGCGCTACAAATGGCTGTTTTCACCACTAAATTTTAATAGTATTCTTCGCCTTATTAAATCTCAGAAATTCTGTCATTAAATAAGTTAAAAAAGGCTATTAAAATTATGTGGTAGCAAACGGCCATTTTTGGTGCAGCACTTTCATCCATGGGTTTGGTATGTTGGACCCGTAAAACGTGTAAAGCCGTCGAAAACAGGTACTTTCTTCTTTAGAAAGAAGAATGTTAAAATGAGGAAAAAAGTGTTTTTCAATTTGTTTTAGGCAATGAACTGCAACTTATGATAGTACATCTCTCACTAGCTACTTTTTATTATTGCAACAATCAGATGTCTTTTGTTGAGATAGATATATCAAATTGATGTTTAAAAAGCCATAAAATTTACACAAGCCTACAAAATTTAGTCTGTGTCATATTGCTTAGCTTTAAATAATTGATTTTTCGTATTTTGTAGTGCTAAATCTAAAAATGGCCTTCATTTTTTACCATTAAGTCAGGATGTTTTGCAATTTTTTACTTTTTAACTTTGAAATTTACGACTTGCGAAAATTTTTGACGTGATGGTTAAAAATGAAGGTTATTTTCAGATTTAGCGCTAAAAAGTACATAAAAATCAATTATCAAAATTAAAAAAAAAACAACGATCATATATCTATTTTGTAGTATCAGAATTTTGCTATTTTTTGACTTTGTAATTTACGATTTGCAAAAAGTCCTGACTTGATGGTTAAAAATGAAGGTCATTTTGGAATTCAGCACTAAAAAAAATATAAAAATCAGTTATCAAAAGTTAAGAATCACAATCATTTCCTGTATCTTTCAGTATCAGATGTTCTGTACTTTTTTTACTTTTTACCATAGAAATTTATGATTTGCAAAAATCGTGGCGTGATAGTTAAAAATGAAGGTCATTTTAGGATTCAGCGCTAAAAAATACATAAATCTCAATTATCAAAAGTTAAACAGCACAATCATCGCAGACTATTCAATAATTATTGAATAGCTAAAGTTTCCAAAGAAATTTTATTTGAAAGTATATATTTTGACAATTCGATGATCTAAAAATTTGAAACTATCCGATAATTAGAAGTGATGTAATAGCAATAAAAGCGAAAGCTATAGCACAAGTTTTTGCTTCCATCTGTATACATTTATGAAAATAGCCTACTGACAGTCGTTTAAAAGTGGTCTACAATTTTTTGATTTTAGGGCCAGCCAGAAATGCTCATAGTGAAAGAAATACTGCTTGGTCGAAAGAAAAAACGGATTTCTAACTGCGTAGTTATTACACCAGTGTTTTTTTTGGTGTGTTTTCCATTAGAACTACCATTTATTTTTAATTTATTTATTAAATACACCCTCACGGTAATCGAATTCAATTTTATTACGTTTAGCTAACTTTAAAAGTACCATAAAAGTAAATTTCTATGTTATTTCATTCCAGACATATATATGAAATATTTAACAATTAATATAAAATTAAATGGCTGAGACATTTTAACTTGCGAATATAGTTCGAACCTAGAAGAAATGTTTTAATTTACAAGTTCATCTTTTAACTCACTTATACAAACTTTTTAATTCTACAATATTTTAGTTATTGTTACACTGTTACTCAGTTTAGTAACTACTACTGCATTTTATATACGACAGTAATTATTATGATTTAATTTACAATAAATGGAACAATCAATTAAAAAAATTTAGATGTGTGCAAAACATTTACTTTATAAATGTTTAATCTAACGCAATGTCTCCTTTTCTCTTAAAGGTAAATTTTTTAAATAGTTTCAGAGATACCTTTCCTCTACCGAATTTTAGTTTCAAAAGTTTTAAAGTTGTTTGCGAATTTTGCTGTCATACTCCAGTTACGAAATTCATCTGGGTAAATAAAGTTCAACTTAACGTGACTCTTCCTTTATAAATGTGTAGAATAATTCCGGTTCATGTAGTTTAATGAAAAGTGAAGTACTTTATGCATAATTTTCAGGGACTTTTCGATTGTTTTAGAAATTATGCAGTATGTAATTACATTGAAGCAAGTATAACGTATTCTATATATTTTGGAATTTCGTTCATCTAAATAACTGATTATCTAGATGTGTTTTTCGGACTATCTGTATTACAAATCTCGAGGAAAAATTGGACTAATTGAAAATTCTTGTATCATAGTATGATCATTGGATCAAATACAAAAATTGAATTTAATATATATATATATATATATATATATATACATATATACATATATATGTTACATTATTAGATCTAATTCGGTGATTTCCTTATATTATTCTAAATTACTACTTTATATTCACTAAACCCTTATTCTTAAATAATCTCTACCGTTAATTCTGTTAAATTCACTTTAATTTAATGCCTCACATGTCTAATTTACTTAAATATTACGCTTTTAATATTCTTAAATTAAATGTTCGATTTCTGATCTTTTTTCATTTAGAATGTTCTTTTAGCAACCATTTTTTCCCTTCCGAGAGTTTTGCATTCCAGCGCGTATCCCGGGGTTTTCCTTTTTACCTTCAAATTCATCCACTCGCTCTGTCAGCACTCTTTCCATGGCGTGATATCCTTAATTATTAATTGATTGAGAGCTTGACCTACGTGATATTTGTGTTACTACGATGACGCACAAAAAGCCGATGTTCGCCAGTGTTTACTCAGATTTTGGTCGTATTTCCATTTGTCATACCATCCACTGATTGCCGTCCGATGTATTATATTATATACAATTTGCTTAACTCTAAATTACTGCTATGAATCGATGGCTATATATCTCGGTGGAAACTGTGCCGCCGACAGATGTTAAAATAAAATCCTGATTCGACTTTACGTATTGTCTCAATTATTCTGGAGAAACTTAACTGGATTAATGTGTTCCATGGCCTTCACTCGTTGAATGCAACATCTTTCGAACAACCATGTTGTTTACTACAGAAATGTTCTTTTTAAGCTTATCCTAATGCACAACTTCCAGATTGATTATTCAATTACTATCTATCGAAGTTAACTCCATTTTCGAATCATCATATAACCTCAATGTCGTAACCTTTAACACGACATGATTTCCAGTTTTTGTTATACTAGTCGACAGGGTCGCCTTTACCTGTTCTGACAACTTACACTATTGTATTTATGCTAGATGTGATCCACTACTAGTATCATGACAGCCACTTACTTCATTTCAACTAGTAAAACCTTCCAATGTTAGAATAAGCTATCATATATATATATATATATATATATATATCGTGATTTGAAAGGCTTTGGGTACATTTGCACATGACCAAAAAAATAATCCGCCATTGGGAGGCTGTCATCTGTAGAAAATAACAGTGGAAAATTAGTTGTCTTCTGAAGGCGTGCAGTACGGTTTTGTTAAGAAGGCGTATTTATACATTGATTGAGTAGCACGTGAAAGGAACGAATGAAAAGGAACCGCGCTCAGACGTTTGTCTAGAGCCAATCAAGAGAGAGGGCGAGGCTTAATATAAAAAGAATTCCAGCTTTAAGATCGGAAGTTTTTTATGGTGAAAAATCAAGATCGGGAAAGATGTTTCGTAATATGAAAATTAGGAAAGGGAGGAAAATGGCTTTTGAAAACATTCGAACATAAAAATTAACTTTACTCAGAATATGATACATAGGGTAGCTTATAAAATTTATGAAGGAATCTAAAGATTTAAATTAAGATTTTGGAATAAGATATTATTGATGTACGCATTTTAGATTAAGGGGAATGTAATGACAAGAATAAATGACAGTTATTATTAAAGTAAACAAATATTGATTATACCGGAAAATAGAATAATTTAAGGAGTATTGCGACTAAAATATTTATTCAACATATATACAGGGTGATTCATAAATATTGAATGAATAGGCAATCTCCTTAAATATTGCCCCTAGGCACATACTTCCAATTGCAAAGTTTCATAAAAAAAGGTGCAAATTTTGACGAGATAAGTTTCAACTCCATGGGGGGGTCTATATGAGAAAATACAAAGATTAAATTTTTATACGGCCCCCGTAGAGTAAAATTCCCAATTAGGAAATTTTTCCTTGTCCATTCCTGAATTAAACACAAAAAAATTCATCTCGATATCTTGAAAATTCACAGAGATATCAAAATCCAAAATTCGTGACTTACACAATTTATCCATGCGTCTGAGTGACAAGTTTTTGACTCATTTTGAATGCAAGATAGGGATCATCCACAAATTGTACATTATTAAAAGTCGATATAAGACAGTGGACATAAAATAGGCAGCGTATTGATTTTACGTTAAACCTGTTTTAAAAGTATGCTGGTGGTCTGCGCTAGAGGTCTGCACGGGTAGAAATATCTAGGCCCGGTCCCGAACCGACCCATAGGACAAAGAGTTCGATCCTGCCTGGAAAAAAGTTCAAACCGCAGCCTGGCCCGGCCTGACTCAATTTCTACATAGTTTTTTACATCGATATGGTTAAAAGTTGTTTCGTATGGAGGAGTTCTGGCCAAAAATACTTATTATATCTTTTCTTTTTTCATGTTTATAACTATTTTTTTTAAAGAAGCGCCAAAAGCTGTGATTATTTGTTTTATTAATGAATCGCTATTTATATGTAAATGATTCCCTTCTCCTTTAGTTACGTTAATCCATATTCCATGTGTCGGAGACAATGATAAATGCTATAAAGTAAATTCTTTTAAGATGAAATCACATAGGAAAGGGAAAAAAGCGTTATAGACAAGTTCCCTTCTTAGGAGTTGTAAATGTAGTCTATATTTCTTAGGTATTATTATATTCATTTTCTATGGATCAACACATTTTTCCGTTTAAGGAAGGATTCCGTCATAGGCAGATTTTTTTTCTAGTTTTACTGTATTTTAATTTTTTTTGCCTTAAAATATACTATCCTTTAAAAATATGAATTTTAAAGTTTTACTGTAAAATAATGGCTATTTAAAAATATATGCATTTGTTGTAAAAGTTTTTGGGCTGAGCCAAATTTTAGTTATTTTTGCACGGATTAGGTCAGTCATAGGTAATGATTTTAATTCGGGTTGTTTCGAGACCGGGACTGAAAATTTCGCCCAAGGGAGACCTAAGAATAAGGAAGCCAGTCCCAGTTCGGTATAAACAGGCCGAGGGGTTCTGCTTGCAAAGCTGGTAGATGGGGGGTGCTGGGTTCGAACAAAGTCGTGCCCTTCGGCCCAATCTTTCGGAGTTTTCATTGGTTTTCTGCGAAACTTGGATATCCTTGCGTAAATACGAATTAGGTTCCCTTAGAAAGATCTCCGCGGAAGGCACTCCCCTCTTCGGGGCCATGTCCCTCGTGTAGATAATTGGCCGTCATAAATCGCACCAACACCCGGTTCGCTATGAAAAATTACGTTAGGCCCGGCCTGGCCGAGTCTTCAGAAAAAAAATCGCCAATCCCGGGTCTGGCCCGGCCCCAGAATACAGATTTTTTTAACGGCCTCGCCGGGACGATAGAAAGCCTGAATTAGTGAGAGCTAAAGTTATGAAAAACTCTTAATCGGCATGTTAGAAAAAGCATTGTTTCAAATTACACATTTAACATTTATTTATGGACATTTAAATAGTACAAAAAGGAGGTGGAAACGGAACGTTAAGCTGAAAAACGGAAAAAGTTAAACTGAATCGCAAGTTTGAGCTACAGAAAAAAGTTACTTTTTCGCGGGCATTTTTTAAAAATACATTTAAACATTTTATTAGGAGCCAAACATTGTTTAAAACTTTAAATGCTTTTTTCTGCATAATGTTTTTTGTTGTTGTTGTTGTTGTTGTTGTTGTTGTTTTTACCATTTCTTGTCCTTAAATTATTATAAGTCAAGAATCGTAAATAAAAAAGGTGCAAACTTGGAATACATCTTTTTTGATCATTTTACGTTAATTTTGTTTCGGTAAATTTGAAAAAAAATTTACTTTTGAAAAAATGATTTTTTTAAAAATAAGTTACATATTTTTTAATTAATATTTTTAATATTTTTAAAATTAATATTTAAAAATATTCCGAAACAAAACTAAAATTATACTTTCCTCCTTAATTAAATGAAAAAAAATTTGAAATCCGATTAATAATGTTTCGAGTTATAAAGATTATAAATTAAATCCGTTTAAAACATACAAACCAATTAAATTTTTTAAAAACATCATTAGAAATATTAGGATGTGATTTTCTTTGCAAATTATATGGTTAACCATCACAAAAAAAAAGAAAAAAATTCAAAATTCTAACTCAACAAATGTATTTTTACATGTTTCCTAGAACTCTTAAAGTAACATGGTTTCTTGGATTGCACGCATTTCAATTTGTGTCTAATCCCTTAAAACCTGATGAATTATTTAAACGGCCATAACTCTGCGAGTTTTTCAGATATGAAGATGCAATTTTTTGTGTTTAATTCAGGAATAGATAAGGAAAGTTTTTCTGATTGGGATTTTTACACTACGGGGGCCGTATAAAAATTTAATTTTCGTATTTTTTCAAATACACCTCCCATGGAGTTGCAACTTATGTCATTAAATTTTGCACCTTTTTTTATGAAACTTTGCAATTGGAAGTATGGGTCTAGGGGCAATATTTAATGAAATAGCCTATTGTTTCGATATTTATGAATCACCCTGTATATATATATATATATATATATATATATATATATATATATGAGGGTGGCCGAAATTAAAGTGCATGTATTTGCAGAGATTCACTATATTAATAGGAATACACTCAAGATATACTAAAATAATATTTTTAAAAACTTTTATATTTAAACTGTCGGAAAAGAGTTACGTTGCAATAAATATATTAGTTCAATATTTTATCGGAAGTTAACTTTTAGATAATATTTTATAGAATGCCTTAACAAATATAATTTAATTTTTAATACATATTTGATTTTTATGATGATATTTTGTTTATAAATACGAAAAGTTCTTTCATTAAATGCTTAATTTGCGAGCATTCATGTGCAATCACATACTGCAGATGAAAAATAACGTGATTCACCATAGCATTTTATGTTTCTGCTGGAATGTTATCATAGGCATAATAGGCTAAATTTTAGCTCAATCACTGAGGTTTGTTTTTGCACACACAGTTTTCAGGTATACCTACTACCAGAAATAGCAAGGATTCAATCATAATCTCCGGGAAAGCGAAAAATTTGTAATGTTCCTGCCTATAATATTGTCTTCACCAAAATTTTTGTGGAGAAGATGTTTTTCTGGTGCAGCAATATGTGGAAAAGCTCAGTCTTGTACGAAAAAGGTTGCGTTTAAACAGATTATAGCTCGAAACCCCTGGTTTATATAGTTTCATGAACTCTCATAATAACTCGATCTTCTTACAGCAGTACGATTCAGTACTTTACAAGTAGCAGTTTCCAAAAAAAAAGTCCTAAAATAAACCCCGCTGAACTTCCGTACCAAGCTGTTACATGCTACGCTTAATGCAGTCATATTTCATGCGAAGTGGAAGGATTGGATGAGGTCCATATCCTACAATTCTGTGCATTAACTTTTCCTGATAAAATTAGAGAATGCTGTTTGATTGGTGCGCCAATATGTGGAAGAATTCCGTCTTGTAGTAAAACAGTTGTTTTTAAACAGATTCTAGCTTGAAATCGGAGATTACATGGTTTTGTGAAATCCCATTAGAATTCACACATGTTACAGTGATATGAACCAGTTTTTTAGAAGATGCAGTTTCGAAGAAAAAAGGCCCTATAATTAACTTCGCTATCATTCCATACCAAGCTCTTACATGCTATGAATACATTGTTTTTTATGCAAAGCGGAAGGATTGGATGAGCCCCATATCCTACAATACAGTGCATTGACTTTTCCTGATAGAGAGAAATGCACTTCATGAGACCACAAAATTTTACATATCCGCGATTCATCATCATGAGTTTTGCAAAAAATTAAATTGGGAAAATTGATCCATTGCTGCGAATCCTGGGGTTGTAATTCCTGTAAAACCCCAATTTTGTATCGATAAAATTTTTAGTGAAACGCGACACTTTGTGTACAGTCGCTCACAATATACGTATGGTTCTAGTCACACTTCTTGAGCTTACATATTAATCTCCAGTGACTGAAAGAATTGCATCTTCAACAATTCGCATAGTTTGAAGTTTTGATGGGCACCCTCCTCTAGTTCTCGGGATCACTTTAATTTCTCATATAGTGTCAAAAAATTTTATCACATTTTTTTAGAAAATTTAAACACATAGATCCACTTCTCTATGTTTTGTGGCAATGATATTCTTTGTACGCAGAGCCATATTTACTACCACTTTGATAAAAATAGTTTTTAATAGAGTGTGAATTTTGTTTTGACCGAGTCATGGTGCAAACTTTAAAATATTATCATGTAAAATCTTTCATAAAAAAGTTTTAAAATTAAGATGGTTGGAAATTCTTTCTATTTCTTTCCATGATTTACTTAATGGTATACAGCGCCAGCTTTTGGTGAAATATAGGACTCTTTTAGAACTTCTTTGCGCATGCTATAAATATTAAAAATATCCCAAACAATTTAGGTTGTAGAGAAATTCAAACACGTAAATATAAATTAATGGAAACCCTGTATTTAAAAATAAAAATTAAAAGAACTTCGTTTTCTACATTCGCTGTTTAAAGGGACAGTGGACATTAAAAATCAAATCCTTCTTACAGAAATAGAAATTGATTTAGCAGCTAAAAGAAAAATATACTAACTGACAAAACGTTATAAGGCATCTTATCAATTTTATAATACATATAAATCAAGGGATAATGATGTGGGATCTTAGAATGTCTAAAACTAGTAATGCTTAACACTTAATTTCCATCGCCAAATCAATATGCCGCTACCTGATTGCAGGCAAATACAGGATCAACTATTAACCTCTTAAGGAACTAAATAAAATGTGTTGTTTTCTAATGAATAGTTGCTGTTATAATTTGTTGATTTTTATAACTTTAAGAATTCCTTGTGACCCATTAATTTACACCATAAAAGTTGCTTTCGTTTTGTGCTTACCGTGACTTCTAAGAGATGAGTACCGTTATTTGTACGATTTACGAGATTTATCATTAGCCTAATCGCTTTAGAAATCATACATATATAAATTGTTCAAGAACCATTGCGCCATTGTCCAAAGCATAAAATTATACAGTACTCTAAAAAAACAAATATACATATATATATATTAAAATTGCATATATTTTGTCTTATTAAGAGGTTAAATAACAAAAAACAACTTAAAATACTAAAAACTGTTCTGCCAGATTCCATTTCAGAATGGCTGGGTTAACGTAACAACTTAGTTTAAAAAAAAAAAAAATCCACAGCAAGAATAATATTATTGTATCTATTTTTCACTAAAACCATTTTACTTTAATTTTATGTCTGTAAGATAAGATAAAAAGCTTATATAAAACCGTGTCTGCTTTCGTTTCGCAATAATTTTACCCTACACTGTATATGGATAACTGTACTAAACAATCATTACGGAACATAATACGAAAGTGTTAATTAAAAATTATTATAAATCCTAAGATACAAAAAAGTATTAAAAGACCTTTACAGAATATTTCGTAAATAAGATCTTTAAAATGAAATGAAGCAAATTAATGCTCATATAAATATTCTCTATTTTGTAATTTTAATGCTTGAAAAAAAGCTTGGATTTTTTTCTAAAAAATTATATATTAGAGTTTACAACCAGTTGTATAATTTTTATTTCTAATTTTTTTTATGTATTTTAATTATTTCTCAAAACCATTATTACATTTGAGGACATGAGTTTCAAAATTTGACTGAAGGAATGAGTTTCAGATATCGTGTTTTCTATTTCTCTTCTATTGGTAAACCAGCACCGAAAAATCTCTACAACCTTCAAAAAAACTAGCTTTATTCTGTATTTCTGACATTGTAAAATCTTGGCTGACAATGAAAACCAGTGGCCGCAGTTAGAGGTTTTTCGCTATTTCCCAAAATTTGCTTTTCTGGATAAGGTGAGTTTTGAAACTCACGTCCTCATTTGCTTTGTGTATAAAGAAAATTGGGATAGTCGCATTTGTTCCAGTTTATCACAGGTATTACATATTTTCGTCAAATGTTATAAGAATCTAGTTGAAACAACTTCATTTCTCAAAAAGTGTAAATTTCTTTGTAAAATTGTATCTTGGTATTTAGAGGTATTTATGATTGATACTTGAAATGAAATTAAACAAATGTTTCGTGAAAAAAGTTATCTTAATCGTATTTATAGCAATTGACCAAGAAATAATCCTTAACTTTAATATTAAAACTATATTATATCTATATATATTCTCGAATCTTACCTCTTTTTACTGAAGTCAGTTAACAAATTATTAATAAAATATAACATAATAGATGTATAAATTAAATGTAATCTCAGATATTCTTTATACGTCAGTCATTCCTGTGTCAAACACTAACTTTCATACCACAATGATGGGCTCGTGGGAATTGTCATGTGTTTGTTTTATCAATAGCTGCAAGTCCCACAGAAATGAGAAGGAATAAACGTTTCGATATGTTGTAGAAGAATAAATTCCGTCGATTTTCTTTCTGTAGCCTTATTGCCAGGACATTTCTAGGAAATAATCAGTAATACAAGTTTTTTCGGCCTGCATAAGTCTGTCTCAGGAGAAAGACTTGTTATTTTATATTTCTTATTTTATTTAACTTTTCTTAAAAATATATATACACAATATACGTCAACAGTTTTAAAAAAATAATAAGAGGTATAATGGTACTTACCAAGGGGATAACGTAATTTGTTTGAAACCGTGGTGGCAAAGTAGTCAAAAGTCTTATTCAAGCAGAACCTTTATTTGCATTTATAAATAACAATAATGAAAATATTTCAGATACATTTTCTACAGATTAATTTACTTTGTGTGAAATCTGATCACATATTGAAAATTATGAAGGCAATACACCGTTAATCAATGAATCATACAGTATATACTTTAAGTTAGTACAGAAAATATTTTGAACAACTAGCTTCCTGTTGTTAGAATGCAAATGTTTTGTCATCATCTTAAAATCATCAATCTGCGCAGACAGTATATACTTTAAGTTAGTACAATAAATACTTTGAGAATCTAGCTTCCTGTTGTTAGATTGAAAATGTTTTGTCGTCATCTGAAAATCATCAATTTCCGCAGAATTTCGGACGTTATCATAATGACGAGATTCCTTACTTTTCCCATTCTTCCGAGAAACAATACGTAAAGATTAAATACTTCTTGGCAGGTTAATGCTTATGGATAAATATCATCAAGCACAAAAATAATTATATAAATATAGTATATTTCTTCTAAGGCACATCTATCCTATCTAGATATATATTCTTTCTGCTTATACCCATTTATCAAAATATATATATCGAAGTAAGCAGGGTTATGATGAATCAAATCTAGTTTTTATGCACACCGTGTAGCATGCAGACATTTCGCTAAACCTAAAAACGCATACCATAGATAAAAAAGTACTTCCAGCAATCACCCCTTATAGACAACATTGCAGATACAGTATTCTCTCCAAAATCGTGTATGTATCCCTGTAAATGAACGATAAATGCAATGCACATTATATTCTACTGCAAACATCTTGTAGAAAACATCAGTAATGTCTATCAATTTCATCATGTTTGAAATAGTGCAACATAATCGAAATACGCTGCGAACAATTTTCCCTGTAGACCATTACATAATCGAATACTTTTGCGTAATCCTGTAAATGAAAGATGAATGCTTTGCATCCCATATTCGACAGAAAGCATACATTAATGTACCTCAGAAATGCCTTCCATTTTTTTTTATATTTGTGATAGAGTAACGTCAATAAAATATGTCGCAAACGATTTTTCTTCATAGACCATAATATAACGGAATATTTTGAATGTCGCTATACGCATAGTGTAAGTGCTATATATAACATATTCTATAGTAACTATCATTTAGTGCACCGCAATAATGTATATAAATTACACGTTACATATAAAATATTGTAATACTATTAAAATGCATCGCAAATGCTTTTTCACCATGTATGTAATGTAACGGAATACTTTTCGGTGCACCAGTAAATGAACTATGAATGGTACACATTTCCTTTTCAATACCGAAAATGCTATAGTTAACATCAATAACCTATATAAATTACATATTAATACGAGCATATTTACGCGAGTTAGAGTACAGACAGGCAGACAGACGGCCAGACAAACGGCCAGACAAAAACAACTCACAAACACAAACAATGTTGGAAAGTGTTAAAAATCATATATTTCGATGTCATAAAAAATCTGCTAAATGATTAAAGTTTACTAAAGTAAAATGCTTTTTAAATTCTTAAAATTTTAAATTTTTTTATACTAAACTTAAGAATTTCTCTTTAAAAAAGCGCATACCGGGAGGAAAGAGAATAAATTTCAAACAAAATATTTATTAAAAAACCTACAAAAGAACAAATTTTTTTTGTCTAATGAGGGAAGCTGTTTTAAAAATATTTTCTCCTTCACCTACGTATGTTGATAACGGGTTATTTCTCCCTACTGTTGTGTTTAATAGCATGAATAAAATCTTTAGGATTTTTTAGAATTGTTGAGCCCGTTATCGATAAGCTGAAAGGGAAGAATTTCGTGTTCAACATTAAAAAAAAAATTACGTTTAGTCACGTTTTAGGAATATTTATTTTGTTTAAGGTTTTAAAAGTACGGGGTAGCATCAACAGTTTCGTAAATAAGCAATAGCTGATAATCTGCCATAGACCAGTATAGTTCAAGTCATCTACCTCAATTTATTCTACGTCCGCTTTGGTCGTTCTTGGAATAGTTATGATTAGAACATGAAGTTTTAGTGCTATCTATATTATAAAGGACAAACATATCTGTGCGTAACGCATACGTCATTCTGCGAATGGCAACACTTTGAAATTTGAAATGAAATTTCGGTTTTGCAATTTTCGCTACTGCAATTTTTTAAACTTCTAAACATCGCACAGTTTTAATTTTTACACCGTCGTATAGGGAAAAATGTACTTTTAAATGCAATTTGTTTGAAAGCTCTATCTCAATTTATTTTTGAGATATTAATTTTTTTTATAGTTTTTAGTACCAATTTTGTAATTGTGGCAACTGAAGTACTCCATTTCTATTAAAAGTAAAGGGAAAATAATCATGAGTTATTTATTTTTATTGATTATATCCTTATTTATGCCATTTTCACATTACAAATATAAGTAACTTTTTTCTAATTTTTGAACAGAAAATGGCGTCACCAATTAAAAAACACGCATTCTTCTTCATAAATCAAAAGATTGAAGAAGATATTTCAATATTTTTACACGCTGATACTGAGTTTCAAACACTAGGCAAAATGATTCAGTGAGTAAAAATGATGTCATATTTAAAACAAAACGATCATTTTCTTTGATAAAATTAAAAATTGACCAATACTAAATGGCCAATACTATGGCAACTAAAGGCAAATTTCTGAATGGTAAATTTTTCCGGGTATTGAGATTAGAACCTAAATTTTATGCGAATGTTCACATGAAAAGTTGTATCGGACAAACGTGACTTTAAGTTTGGAAATACATTCATTAATAATGTATTGCGCGTTAAAATATTTTTTAAATGTGAATTTGAGTGATGCGTATGTAAATTGTGCGAATGTGAAAATAACGTACAGTTTAGATTTTATGGTGGAAAATTTTATGATGTGACAGCGAAATCCTTTTTACTGATTTTTCATCCCGTAAAAACAAACGTAAGAGCCTCACTCGATAACTTCAACATAATTACTCATCTTAATTACGTATTCTAATACAGTTTAGCTTTTCAATAATTTAAACAGTTCAAGTTTTTGGAAATAATATTTTGGTAATTTTAGGTTAAAAACGTTATTTGTTTTAAGAGTTAGATAACCAATGCAAGATGAAATTTTTATTGTAATTATTTTTGTAGGTTTATTATACACTATGACGCAAAAGTTTAGACAATGAAGAAATTCTTACATACTTTCAAAAATATTTATTCAATTTTCAAATCACTGCTTGAAATTAATGTGCTGTACATATAAACAATATTTATAACAAAGAAAAGTGGAATTGTGCATATTGCAATAAATTAAATGGTAACAAAAATAAACTGCTGTCTCAAAAGTTTAGACACAAATTAAATAAAATCGAAATAAACAATTTTTAAAACCTGGTTGCGCATCCATGCTTATGTATTACGTCATATACACGAGATTGCATGGAAGAAACTAAATCTTGCATAGTTTGTGGATCGATATCGTACCGTGCATTCTCAATAGATGTCTTAAGTTTCTTTTCAGAAGAGTATTGTCTAGCGTTGCTATAAACTTTGCGACACATGATGCTCCAAAGGTTTTCTATAGGGTTAAGATCTGGGCTACATGCTGGCCAGTCGAGAACTCTTATATTATGGGAATTAAACCAAGATTTTGAATGTTTTGCAGTGTGAATTGAAGCATTGTGTTGCTGAAATTCCCACTGAGGACCCCCTAGAAGCTCAGCAAATGGCAGTAGGTTTTCTTCTAATGTCTGTGTATAATGCTGTGAAGTTTGACGACCACTGGTGAAGGTCAGAGATACTTGTCCATTATAGCAAAAGGCTGCCCAAACCATCACCGAGCCCCTCCTTGTCTGCGACTAAAAAAACGTCGAGGTTCCTTCCGCAAGTCATGCCATTACGATAAACAACCATCTGGACCATCCAGATTCCACTTTTTTTCATCGCTAAATATGACTGACTGCCATTTCTCTCCATATGACATATGCTTTCGAGCCCACATAAGTCTTTGTAACTTATGATGTGGTTTCAGAGCTGGTTTCTTCTGCATTTTGCTATAAACGATTGTTCCTTTTTCCAAAATTCGTCTACGAATCGTATCCTTTGATACAGAGAGTCCCGATGAGCTTTGAACTCCACGTACGCTCATTTGTTGAGTACTCGCTAGTCTTTGTATCAGGCGATCCTCTCGTACATTTGTCACACGTGGCCTCCCAGACCGACATTTTGCTTTATATTCGGAACCACTCGATAAAACTCGATAAATAGATTTTTTTGACCTATTAATAATAGCAGAAATTTCAGAAACGCTCTTCCCTTCACCTTTCAACTGCCAAATCCTTGAAACCTCATTCACTTGAATTTCTTCAGCTCTCGGCATGTCGACTATGAAGCGCAATCGTTTGCAGAACTTAAATACTCCAAATTTGTGACATCATCGATTCTAAATTTGCATATGCCAGCGAATATTCAAAGAAATTTAGAATAGTGTCTAAACTTTTGCGACAAGCACATTTGAATTTTTATGAAAAAAATTAGTATTATAGCAAATAAAACGACTGTCTTTTGTACATAGCATTTTAAATCAGTTTTTGAATATATTTACAGGTTTTTGTAATTCTGACGTCATAATTCTACATTTTAAAGCTGAATGACGTCATTGTCTAAACTTTTGCGTCATAGTGTAAATTCGATCTAACAGTTCCATTCTAAACACTTTAATTCGTCGAATCTCGACGGGTCGTATATTTAACAAAATTAAATATATTATTTCCACTTAGAGTAGAAGAAATTTATATTCAAAGTTAACATTTTAAAAGTGTTGATCATTAAAAGATACATTTATTTGTAATTCTAATATGCTGTAATACTCGCGCTGAATTAAAAATAAAAATCATTGTTGATAAGAATTTTTTAGTAATATTTAGCTATTTCTTTTATATTTGCTGTGTGCGTATAACAAAAGCATTGAAATGTAGTGTACAGTATTCACACATTTTTTTTAAAATATATTCTTTTCTTAAAATTTATTTTATTGATTTTTATGAATATTAATATTTTGATTAAATGATCATATTTCGCATTGCGTGTATTGTTAAGTTTATGGAAGGTACGATAGCACTAGGAAAAAAGAAGGAAATTTTAACAAATTCTAGTTTGTTTTGGTATAGTGAGAAAAAAATACGTTTAAAATTATATACGTTGTGTATTTGTACATTTTTGTAACAATTTTGGCTTTCTCTACGATTTAAATTTAAATAACAAGAGAAACCTTTTTGACATCAAATCGGAATAGGGTTTAATTATCGTTTGCGTCAATTAAAATACTTTTTCTTTTAAAATGTCGTTGGAAAATAAACAATGTATCAAAAGCTTTGTATTTACGCTTTATAAACTCGTATTCGATCATTTACGAAGATGTGAAAAATGTGTTTTTTTTTTTTTATATTGCTACACATTGGATAAGTGATATCTAATAAAAGGCAAGTTCACTGTCTGTGTGTGTTTGTGTATATGTGTGTGAGTGTTGGTGATAACTAAGAAAATTAAGCAAAGTAAGTACGTATACAAGTCTGGAACTTTGAGTGAGGTTACTCCAAGGGGTTAATCCAGGTTAATCCTGATGCACCTGTGTCTCAGGTTTTTAATTTTTTTATTATTTAGCCGATATATTAATTATAAACAAATTAAAAAGGCGATATATTTTTAGAAAGCGGCGAAGGCGCGCTCTTGCATTCTCAGAACTCTCTTTACGCAGAAAAAAGAATAAAATACCGAAAACCCGATTTTTTTTTTACGTTTTGTTTTAACCGCCATTAACCAAACCTTTCGATATACGAAAAAACGGAAGACATGTCTATAATCCATTATGGACCAGCATGTTTTACAGGGGTTCAGATCACGCCACTTTTTGCTAAACACTTACTCTTACTTTATGAATCAATGAAATGCGTTAGTTAAAAAAGGCAAATTTTAGTTTTCTCTTTTACTGGTATAAATAAAAGTGGAAAGATCACAAATATAATGTTGCGAAAACGCAACGCCAGTCTTTAATAGGTTAAAGTTCCTTTTTTTACCTCTCAAACGCCACAGTTAATTCGGAAAAATGTTGGTATAAACGCTTTGAAAAGAAAATATAAAAATGTCCATTGTTGCAGTCACTTTTTCTCCCATAAAGCTTATGGTGTGTAAAGTTGACATCTTTTCTCTTAGATGGTGCAATGTATTTTTTTAAATATGAATTTTTTTTGTATGAAAAATTCCTGACTGCAGGTCACTTTGCGCTTCGCAGAAACTTTTTTTATCTATGCTAAAAGTGACTAAACGTCCGTATTTCATCAAAATCTTTTCACAGAATCTCTGTAGACCGGATTTACACCAGCTACAAAAATTTCGAAAAAGTAGAATCATTTTTTTAAAAAACTGTAGGAAAATTTCTACGAAAAGACTAAAAAATGGGGTGTTTCGTTTACGGTTTCATAGAGTTCGAAAAAAAAATACAAATTTTAATACTTTAAAAAAACTCGTGATCACAAGCCACCTTTCGCCTCACGAAGATCTTTTTTCTTCGCTGAAATTGCAGAGTTCGGACCATAAGAAATATTTAATTTGTAATGCTAACGGAATTGTTATTCAAAAAGAAGAAGCAAAGCGAGAAGAAAACTTTTTTTTTCATCTAGATATCAATAATTTTCATGAATTTTTGTTACGATGTTCACAACCAACATATATATCAATGTTGAAAATCTCAATAAATTCGGACAACAAAAGCTATTTTCTTATAGCTACAGAAATAGACCAAGTGAAAAAATGAAAACATTACTTTTTAACTCCTAAAAATATCAAAGATTGTGGACGGTAACGACTATTTTTCTAAACCATTTAAAATATCTGTTTGACTATTTCTATTTAAAAGAGAATCGTTATCAATAAAGGAAATTAAGATATTTCTAGTAATACATATTGCGAGAAATTTTGATTGCTGGTTAACATAAATTGAAAAATTAAAATGAGTTCAGGATAATAAGAAGATATAGTCCGTAAAAACGATTACAAAAAAAGATGTAGTATGAATGGGAAGGAACGCAGTAACTAAACACAATGTAATTGAAACTTAAAAATCTATTTCGAACTCAAGTTAATTTTCTCATGTATCATTGGATGGATTTTTTTATATATATTAATAATAAATCATTTGTAAAGTTCTGTAGCTAAGTTTTTAGTGTCTTGCGAATCCAGCCCACGTGTCACTTTTTACAATCAAATTTCGATAAACACACTGAGAAAAAAATATCGCTCTGGCATCTAGAATCTAAATTGTGGCTCTAGAAAAAATAGTTCCACGTCATCTCTATAAATTGAAATTCTCTTTATTAGAGAGTTCTAGAGTCTCCTACTAGAATTAAAGAGCGTTTTCTTATATTCTCGTGGTCAAACTTTTTAAAAAATCTCTGCAAATAGATGAGAACACAAGAGGTTAGTTTTAGTAACTATAATTCTTGTTTCTGAAACAGTTCCAGAAATCAAGCGATCATTTCTCGCTACTGAAACGATTCATTATCGTTTCGTCACATAAAAAACAAGAGACTAGAAATTCTAGATCATTTCGTCTATTCAGCTTAGTTGTTTACCGTATACGCATTGCTCTGAAATCTATATTGCTAGTTTAGGGATTCAGAAAATGACTACCTGTTCATTCTAGGTGAAGGCGGTATTTTATTTTCTCAGTGCATCACTGAAAATTTCAGAACATACGACAAAATGAGTACGAAATATACTTGGAAACTAAAACTAGCAATTAAAGATTAGGCTCGCCGCACGTCCCGGAGAGAAGCACTGAAGCACCTCAGTATCCACGTTCAAGTATGCAAGATTGGTCACCGTCGGGTATAATTATTTTTGGCTTGCAGTATGTCAGAATTTAATTAAAGTAGAAATATTTAACTAATTATTTGGTGATGAACATGGTATTTTTTGTATAGGGATTAAGCTGTTTATTCATAAACAAACTTATCCAATCTCAACTTCTAGAGTGCGAGAATAATAACCCCAACAAATGTCTCTTCTTAAAAATAATCATAAGTTGTGCTACTATAACCGTTCTTTGATTTATTGCCAAATCTATTTCTAATGTAGTTTTGAGCTTTTGTCCAAACAAATGTCCCATTTTCATCCTTACGTTTCTCATTCTGGTAAGAAACAACATGTACATCTAGACGGAGTAATGCTTTGCGGATTAAGATTTATTGATAAAATCATCAAGCATCAAAACAAATATATGAACTTAGATTATTTCTTCTAAGATACGTCTTTTCTATCTAGATATATATTGTTTCTGCCTATCTATATTTATCAAAATCATATAAAAAGAAGTAAGCAGAGCAGTGATAAATCAAATCTAGATTTGTATTTTCTTTGAAATCCCATTGTTGAGATAGTCATTAGAGTGATATTACCGGTCTTACAACATGTGGTAATATCGCTCTAAAGATTTACAAATGTGTTGCTATTAATGTTTTAGTCTCATTAGTCTCTTTAGTCTCATCAGAAAAAGAAACCGACAACTTTCTTCAAATAATTATTTCAAAAAATC